>JAODKM010000099.1:16248259-16258759 GCA_026780845.1 Petrocephalus sullivani | reverse complement strand
GGGCGAGCACTGCCGGGCATCCTGGCAGCAGACAGACAGGGCGAGCACTGCCGGGCATCCTGGCAGCAGACAGACAGGGCGAGCACTGCCGGGCATCCTGGCAGCAGACAGACAGGGCGAGCACTGCCGGGCATCCTGGCAGCAGACAGACAGTGCCAGCACTGCCGGGCATCCTGGCAGCAGACAGACAGTGCCAGCATTGCCGGGCATCCTGGCAGCAGACAGACAGGGCGAGGCCAGCGTTATTGTCTAGTCGGTGGCGGCACACAAGCGGGCCGGCTTCGGCGAATGTGAAGGGAAGTTAGCGGCGGCTCCCAGAGCGGGACTCGGCAGGGATGCGGCAGGGATTCGGCAGAGATTCGGGGATGTGCCAGTGCCGGCTCGACGTTCACATAAAATGGGGAAAAAATTTACTTGAAGATAAACTGAAAAACGACGAAATAGCATGCAAAGCCCCCGCTACAGGAATCTAATTAGGCAACAGGAAAGGAAATAAAATGGAAAGATGTCACGGAAGTGTAGTATGAAAAAGACCTCAATTTAATCAGGGCGCTACTTATCAGGGAAAAAAAACCCAGCACTACAAATCAGACATTTTCATGCATAAAAAGCTAATTTCCTCCTGTTTGAGGGCCACATTTATGGGTTAATTATTTCCTTAATTACACCTAGGAACGTCAAACATTTGTATTTCCCTAAATCGACAAGAACATTAACATTAAACTAAATTAAGCACCGAGGGTTGTTTTCAAACCCATTTCACAATGCTTAAGAGTGGCTGGGGTGGCGGATATTATAGCAATTACAGTCTGTTGTTACTTTAGTGCCGTTTAAGCCTCTAAAAGTGATGGTATAAATTTATCGCACATAAAAGGCAAAACTACAATTACCCCGAGTACCTGATGGCCCACAGAGCTGGATGCACTCTACCTGAGCCAAACAATGAAAGGCACCATCCACGCTGAAGCTGAAAGGAGCTCATGCAGGGTTCTGGTACTAGTGACAAACCACTTCTAGTATCTCAGGCGCAAGGCCCACACACCATTATCGCACCTTTGCTGGCTGACGGTTAATGACGAAGCGGATTGGAATTACACATCCCACATCCTCCTAGTCTTGGCTAACTGCACTATTCCCGGCATGCTTTCCCACCCCAGCCCCAACAGCAGGCCAGGAAAGAGTTAATCTGCCCATCAAACCCCTTCAGACGACACTGGTCAGTGAGTGGATGGGTTACGCCATACATCAGAGGTTGGTTAACACCAGTGACCTAATTGGTCTAAAGAGGACCAGACATAATCAAATGTCCTAAGGGAACTGTCAATGTTTCACTCCAATGGGAAGCACCACTAGCTGCTGTTTAACTGTGTGGGGTCTTTTGACGTGGAATGATGACAGAGGAACGAGGGCATCAAGTACTCTTCAATCCTACATAACACGATAATCCATCCTTTCAAAGATTATCACGTAAATCTCTCCCCATGATCAGGTATCTTGGGAGAAACTCAAACAATTACGGGAGCAGGCTTTTTGGAGGGGAGGGATGTAATAATGTTTAGAAGGTGACTGGGAACCAAAATCAGTGAGATTTCAAAGAAGCAGCAGAGTTAAGTACACATGATGAATGTAGAGCGATTTGCCTTATTAATGCAAAGTGATTCCCGGCAAAGGTACGGCCCAATCTCGCCCAGATGACGAGCGGCCAGCGACACTCCATTAAATTCATCTCTGTTCCTCTTATTTACCTGTCATATGGGGAGAGATGGGATTTGACTACGCAAATCAGGGGATGCACATTTCATCGAGACCAAATGAACGGGCAAGTTGAGCCTTCTGGAGATGTGTTAATCCTCTTACTGAACACACTAACTCGATATCTGGGTCGATATCAGCGATAATCAAACGCAGGATACAGGGAGTGATAAGACAAGGATGTGTAAGCAGATAACACAGTGATAACACAGCTTTCAGGCAATCAGGCAAATCCCTCAGCTGAGAGTATTCAGTTGAACTGTTGTTCTTAAGCTTACAAACAAAAACCAGTGTATTATCAAGACATGAAGAAGCTCATAGAGTGAAAAAAAAAAAATCACAAAACAGGTAATACTTAATTTATGAGCGACTTCAATGTTTTTATTGAATTTTATTTGATATGGACACATCAAGACATCTTGTTGAATGGAGTACATGCAAAGCATAGCAAAAACAGCCTTCCAGGAGAGGCTGCCTGGGCTTAAAGTCATGCCATATAAACTCAGCAGTGTAAGTATAGCAAGAGTACAGTTAGCATGGCGAGAATGCTGTCAGTGTGGTGAAAGCACAGTTAGCGTAGCAAGAATGCTGTTAGCATAGAGAGCAAGCCGTTAGCATAACGAAAGACCAGTTAGCGTAGCGAAAATTCCATTACCACAGTGAAAGCGCAGTTAGCATAGCAAGGACTCAAGCAGGGTTGCCAACTCTCACGCATCTGGCAAGACACTCACGCTTTCAGCCATAATATCACGTTTCTCACGCTCATGGAAGAAATCTCACGCCAAATGTGTAGTTTTCCATTATATACCTAAAATGAGCTAAATCATTTCGTTTGCAAAACCTACAGACTATATACAATGTAATAAAACTGTTACATACATGTAAGTGCATGCGCATGTGAATTGTAATTAATGTATTTTAAAATTATTATACACAATTTTACTTAAAAATGATTTTTACATAACACATCATATATAACATTTTGAATTTGACTGTCAGAACTGACCAGGTTATCAAATTATTGTAATGAAGCCTTAAAGGCTGCAAAAGTGGTAGAAGGTATTCATTTCTGTCTGCAATCTTTAAATCAGGCATCCGTAAAGGAGTAATGTGCTTCTGCACATGCGTAGTTAAAATTGGGTTTCCAACCCAAACTGAAAATCTCACTCCAGCCATCTGACAAAAGTTGGCAACCCTGCAGTTAGGGCGGTAAGTGTACAGCTAGCACAGCAAACGCACAGCATAGTGAGAACGCAGTTAACATAGCAAGCACACAGTTAGCATAGTGAGAAAGCAGTTGACATAGCAACTTGCTGGAAGTGGTAGGCTCCCAGGCATGAGGCATGGAAGTCCTAACCTCTACCCTGAAATAGAGTAATCCAAGGAAAATGAGTCATATAAGCTTGAGACTCTTAGCACTGCATCCCCAGGCTCCGTCCACTGCCCCGGAAGAGGTACTCTGAGAAGAGCGTCACCTGTGAGCAAGCTGAGAACTACAGGTCCACAGCCAGGCAGCTGAAAACCTGGGAAGAACCTCCACCGGCTTTCTGTCACCTTAAGGCAAGATCTTTCACAAAAAAACACACACAATACATAATGTATCCAAAATAGCAATCTCAAAAATGAACCATGTGGGCACCGGATTTAATTTCGGCTGGTACTGCAGCGATGCAGGAAGGGCTGAGTGCTCTTAAGGCCGCAGTTTGCAGCCATCGCATGGATTCCTGCGGCTTCACATATAGATTGCCAACGGATAAGGGAGCCTTAAAACCACATCCCTACTGACAAAAAAAATCATTTCTCATAACTGCCTCTGTTTACCGGTATGCGGAATGTTTCCCATGGGGGAAGAGTGAATGAAAATGTTATTTCACTACTCATGAACTCATACCTCCTCCGGCTTCTTCGGCAGCAATTTTACCACACGTCCAAATTTGACTTAAGCCAGTGACTTGGGGGAAATAATGTCACCAGAATAATCTCAGGACACTAATTCCGAACCTTGTTTTTTCACGCACTGCGGTTTAGGCAAATCGTAACACTTTCTGAAATGTGGTGTGATATCTAAATCTAATAAAATAATCTTGTCAGAGGTGCCTGCCTTTGGTCTTCACAAGTATAGCAAAACCTGTATACACAAACACAAACACAGACACACACACACACACACAGACACACACACACACACACAGACCCGCATACCTATCTAAATGGGGACCGTCCATTTATTTCTATGGGGAAAAACCCTGATCCAATCACAACACCCTTAACCCCTACCCAGCCCTAACCTTAACCATAAGTAACCAACCCAAAAGAAGACTTTTCACATTTTTAGTTTTTTGATTGCATTCACAGATTTTGATAAAATTGAGGTTATCCAAATGGGGACCTGAAAAGATGTCCCCAATAGTAGGGAAATTTCAGGTTTTACCACACTGAGGACATTAAATCCTTAAATGTGATCTGTGCAAACCCACACACACTGAGTCTCATCCCTCAACAGGCCAGGCAGAATTTGGGCAAAGCTCCATTTGACTTTATAAACGCACTGATTATGCAGAGACCATGCACATTTGGCGGCCGCTCTTGACTATAAATCTTGGGTGCACTTGGGGAGGAATCGCCAGCAGGCTGTGGCCTACACACTCATGCAGACACGCAGAGTTTATTAAACGCGTGTTCTGCACAGCTGGGACGCTCCAGTCCCCGACCCCAGTGCCATGATATATGATCAATCCATTTCTTATTTTACTGTGACAAACAAACAAAAAGGCTTAGATGTATTTATAATTATTCTAGAGTATCAGGATGTCTTGAAACCAGTATGATCTAATATTCAACATTTTATATTGGAATCTTTAGATATAAACAGACTGTCTTGCTGAAAGTCTCAAATTAAATGTACTGGAAAAAAGGACAGCATACCTTATAACCTTTTCAGAAATAATAAGGTCTGACCATTTTCATCAGACAGAAGGCTGGTAAGAGGGCCAGCATTTGCTTCTTGATGGCGATGGGACTGGAAAATGACTAAACACAGAGAAATAAACGTTTCACAGCATCAGGAGGACGCACAGCTACACTGCTGTGACTCTCACATGACAGCAGCGAAGGAAACGGCAGGAGACACCATTTATACACTATTATGGACAATCGGGTCACCTGGCTACAGGAATCTTTATGACATCCCCTTATAAATCCATAGGCATCAATATGGAGTCAGACCCCCCCTCTGCAGCTGTACCAGCTGCCACTCTTTATTTACAGGAAGTACTGCCCCGTCATTATGATGTCAGAGGCTTTCCAGCGGCTTCTGTGTTCAGGTGACTGATTTAACTGTTTGGAGGTCATATGTTTTTGCTTTCTGTGCTCATTGTCAACCCTCCTGCTCTTCATCGATTTTCAGATGAGTGAGAGCACAATATTCTGAAGGCTCCTCATGTCCAAGAAAAATATTTAACCTTTACTTAGATACCAAGGACCTAAACGTGTGCCTGAGCTCTGCAGCGAATTATGGAAGCAAGTCAAGGACCCGGTGACTCCAGACGACAGCTGCGCCCACCAGGAGCTGCTGTCTGTAGGGTGATAGTCCACGGCGGCACATTACATTATTACATGGGCTGCTTGCTGATACTGAGGTGGTAGATTGGGGGGGTTAAACCACAAGGGATCAGTGTGGGGGTGGGCACCCCCCCAAGACCTCCTGCCTGAAACTCCATGGGTATGCCACGCTGACTGATCCCACGAGTTCCAGAATAATCCGAGGAGGAGCATAAGGGAGACCATACTGCTTCAAGAGAAACAAAGGAGAAACAGGGAGGAGGAGCAAGCCACGCACCACCGGTGACTGTGTTATAAGAAAGGATGCCAAGTCCCCGGTGAGCCAGGCCGTGTTTTGCCCGTGACAACATGCAAGCCCACCACTATGTCTAAAGGAGCTGGTGTGTGTGTGTGTGACTGTCCGCCAGCATCAACACGCGTGCGTCCGGAAATATGGCTTGACACCTCCTACTGGGCAATGCAGACTGCCAACACAACGAGAACCCCCCCCCCCCAGCTACTTCTCACTTGCCGTCTAATCACTATGGCAACCACAGCTCTCCTTCACTCCGGCATCCAATCAGAGCGAGACCTTTGTCAAGATTCCTTTGGGTTCTGCTAATTCAACTTACTCACCGGAACGACATCGGAGCCTGAGAGCGACAGAGCTAAGGGGACTTTGCCGTGAAATCCTGCTGTGACACCCATGGCGAAGGAAAAAGGAATGAGGCTCGTTTCACAAGCGGCGTGTCACCGGGAACTGCGACACAAACAAGGCAGGAGGGCGACTCTACCCTTTACAAGGCTACTTTCTTATTTTAATGGGCATCAAACATTTTGTATATGTTAACACAATTGTGCTCAAGTCAACTACTAGCGACAAACCACCAGCAAATAGGAAGCATCCATACTAGCAATATTTTCGACCTTGACCAAATTTAAGGAAGTTGCATCACCCATAATTATAGGCCTAATGTGAAGAAGATCCTTCGATATGTACGGGCGAGGCTGGAGGGAGGTGAGCAAATCGGTCATGATGATTTGAAGGCCACGTACCGCCCCCGTCTGCCATACTGCATTTGTCACCATCAGCCCGGTCCTGACGCACATTAACAAACGTCTTGCGGCCGCATGGCGTTCCCCTCCGAAGGACAGTGGCTGCTGATGACAAGATGGTAATTTGGCCAGACCAGCCTGTCAAGGGTCGCTATGATTTATCTTTGCCGGCAGCGCCCCTGGCGTAGGAGGCTGCGTGTCCACTTTAGGGGGACAGCAGAGGCGTGCGTCTGCCAAAAAGGGGACAGGAGTGACAGGGCAGCAGGAGGAGCCGTCCGGACGCCACTCAGACAGTATGCTTGCTGGCCCTGATTAAAACAGAGAGGACCGAAAATATGGGACCAGGCTGGCTCGCCCCTCCTCCCCTCCATGAGAGGGCCATCCTCTGGTCAGCATGCCGAGGGCCTACCTCATACCCTATACTCAGCTACGCTGGCCCGGCACTGGGAAAGAGCCACCCTTCTCCCACAGAACTGCCAGAATTCTTTGATTCTTGGATCCACCAAGCCACAAAAAACTTTCCATACAGTGTCTGGCCCACGACACTTCTGTTAGCTTTAATGAGGCCGGCCGCTCTCATTAACAAGGTGATTTCACACTGCAGAAGTGGTGGATGTGTTTTTTGTTCATCTCACCATTCTCAGTAAACTCTAGACTCGGTGGTGTGTGAAAATCCCGGGAGAGGCGGCTGCTTCTGAGATGCCAGAACCGTCAGGTCTAGCACTGACAATCACACCATATTCAAACGGCTTCGACCAAGTATCTTATCCACTGTAATGCTTAGCCAAGCAGTCGGTGAACCTTACTGACCCCGTCCCTCTGCAGCATGTATTTGGCTGCTGCCACGTGATTGGCTGTTTATGTACCCAATAAAGTGGCCCCTGAGTGTATATCAGTTCGATACAATAGAAAAACCTACAGTGCCTGTGAGCATGCCTCATGAGACCTCAGGTCGCTTGAGACACATCAATTGCCAACAGCTACAGCAAGAAAGTCCCCGGGCAGCCATGTCTCTGCCAGATTCTGGGGGCCAGACTAGGCATGGCCAAGCGGAGGTTAATCAGCATGTAAAAGCCACAGGTTACCCGAAAGCAACGAGGTGCCGGAAGGCGGTTAGGAGGAGCTTTTAAAGGCGTCAGGTCCGCGAGGCTAGTCAAAGGACAAAGTACTTTTTAGGCCTGGAAATAATTACAGACCTCTGTGACACTGACACCCTGATTTTTTTTTTTTTGCACAAACTGAGAATTCTAATGAGAAAAGAATATTTCCAAATTATACTACAAGCGGTTCAGATAACTGATATTAGCAATTATATTGTACACAGCAGTGCTAATGCGTTATGAGCTAATACATATCTGAAATTGCAGGGGACCCGGGCCTCATTAATACCAGCGTGGGTTCATGCGGGCGACATGGGGTGCATGCTGACCACAGCGGGCTCCTGTCTTCATTAACTGCATATGTTAGAATAACAAACCTGAGATTCTTAAAAATAACGAGATGGCTGGTCCTTCACAGGAATTATTCTGGAAAATACTATATATATAAAAAAAATATATATATATATATTTTTTTTTTGTCTCAGGAAAAAACATCTTTATCCCACAAAAACACACTGAACTTAAAATCTTAAAAAGAAAAAAGAAAAAAAAACAGGATTCCAAACCCTGCCAAGTGCATTTCCACATCTAAAGAGACCGTGAAGTACAGGGCTGTGCAATAACCCAAACCTACGAATCACCAGGTCGGGCACAGCGGTGACTGGACTCACGTCGGAAGGGGGCTGGCGGGGTCTCCTGATGGGGCGGGACGTGCCCTGCAGGCCTCTGCCTTTCGCTTCCACACGATTCATTTTCCATGGCACCATAAACATGGCCCTTCCCCCTGTAAACCTAACCACACCCACTGGGGTCATGGCCCCGCCCACCACAAGTCCAGCCCCGCCCATCTTTCCATCCCTTTGCTTTTTAACAGGGACGTTCGAGATGATGGCCTCGATATCTAAAGAGTATGAGCCGCCCCCTCCTTCATTTTCACTCCTGGCCCTGGAGGGGGGGCTTCACTGTCAAATGCAGTTCGCACATGGCTCTCACCTCGGCTCTCTGCGACGTGCCGCTAACTAGCATGACTCAGGGAGGAGGGGGGCGCCGAGAGCTCACAAGTCACCCCTCGCCCCCCCCATTGCTGAATCGGGAGGGTGCGGGGACCCTCACACTCCTCGGGAATCGCGACTGCGCATTTTCGGCACAGTGACCCGCGCCTGTACCCATGGGGGCAGGGGGGCACTCGGGGGGACGATGCCAGGGAGATGATGGCAAATTAGGCATGCTATTTTTATTTACTTTTCCATTTATTTTATTATCCCATGCAGGCAAATTCATTAGGTCTCTCGTCAGCAGGCCGGCGCTGACACCAAGTGCTGTGGCGACGCCGGCGGGCCCTCGGCGGGCCGGGAGAGTAACGTGGTATTTACTGGATTTCAGGCCCCTAATTGGCAATTTATTTGACAGGCAGCCGGGTAATGATGGCATCTCACCCTGCTGCAGAGACTAAATGTGAGTGATTCATCGCCGTTTTCGGAATTCGACAGCCCGCGCTGGCCAGGCCCCCCCCCAACAAGGCACACAGCACCCAGCGATGGCGGGGAGGCAAGTCTTCAAACGCTCCCTGGAACGGAGAACCGTGCTTTTCGAGCAAACAGCCCGCCTGCCAATTTAATGCGGGCCGTCAGAAGGCGAGCGGGACCGTGCCGGGCGGTGATAAACAAACAAGCCGGACGCTTTGCCGGCCAAACGAGCTGCCGGGGTGGTGACAAGGAGGGGGCTACGGTGACCCCCCCTTCCGACCCGGTGACGGGAAAGGGAGGTCCGCTTCATCCTTGGAGTGTCAGGGGACAAGGGGAGGGCAGCCCTCAGCAAACACCATTAGCAACCTGCTGGTGTCCTATAAACTAACCAGTTCAATTCTCTCGTAAGGTGCGAGCCATTCATCTCTGAGAATGCACGGCGGGGGGGTGGGGGTAAGCTTCACATCAGCACAAGGCTATCCTTTGTGAAATACCCCAACCTAGGCTAGATAGCCCCTCAAATCTGCTGCGGGCCGATGTAGAAGCTCTGCTTTGGTCAGCCGGGCCGGGCCGAACGGAATGACGCCATTATTTTGTTACGTGCACAAACAAACATGTCTACATGGCTAGAGAGAAACAACACAAACAAACAGGTAAAGCCGGAAGAACAGGAGAGTGTCTGTGAGCGAGGCGCAGGTGGGAAGCCAGGCGGAAATCCATTTCACCAGTTCTGGCGTAGATCCGATTGACGGCCACCGTCGGCCGGAATATGGAAGCCGTTTTCCCACACGGTAGAGACAGCAGAAACCTCTCTTACTGCCTAAGATTTTACTCCCAGATGAAACAGCCAGGAATCTGTTAAAGGTGTTGAGCCACCATCCCCCCCCCGACCCCCCAATGCTGGCATGTTACCCCGACGTGTAAAGTGGATCCTAGCGGCCCCACCCGCGGCAGGGGGGAGAAGAGGTGTGTAAAAGGCATGGGAGGGGGGTACTTACCACCCTTACAAAGAGGTACCGGGTGAGCAGTGACTTTATGTGTCTGCATGTATGTATATTTTTACGCTGCAGATGCACCAGCTCCCCAGCTCCGCAGTTACGTGTACGAGGAAATAAGCAGCAATGTGTCGTCACCAGAGTGGCCATTTTGAGCAGAGCCATTCCAGACTGACTGTGACTGATATACTGCAGAAGCGCTCATTATCGCAGCCAATCCCATAACGAGGCCAGGCCGTGGGTCCAGAACAGCGGCTGCCGAAACCCGAGTGGCCTAACGAGGCCATTGGTGCCTCTGCCACCTTCCCCGCGGACGTGCCGCGGCGTGCCCTCTGTGGGTGCTGGGGGGAGTGCCATGTGAGCGGACGTGCCCTCTGTAGGTGCTGCGGGGAGCACCATGTGAGCGGACGTGCCGCGGCGTGCCCTCTGTGGGTGCTGGGGGGAGCACCATGTGAGCGGACGTGCCGCGGCGTGCCCTCTGTGGGTGCTGGGGGGAGCGCCATGTGAGCGGACGTGCCGCGGCGTGCCCTCTGGGGGGGCGGGGGGGAGCGCGGTGGGAGCGGGCGTGGGGAGGGGCGGCGGCGGAGGGTG
>JAODKM010000099.1:16157765-16174345 GCA_026780845.1 Petrocephalus sullivani | reverse complement strand
CCGCCCCGGACGACGTAAAAGCTCACACACCGTGGCCATACACCCCACCATCAGGAGAGGCATTCCACATGCTGGCCCGGGCAAACTCCACGGTAACCACGGCATCAGAGCGGGCCACAGCTGCCGCCGCGGGCCCGCAGGACCCCCCACCCCCTCACCCCCAGCTGGAGAGGATGCCGCGCTTTGCTTTCCACTTCATTAAACAAATCACTTGTAGGCCACTTCACCGCACGGCGCGAGATCGACAGGCGCTGCAGAAGGGGCTTCTTCAGACAGCCCGGCCTCTGAATCCACGGCCAAGGGGAGGGCCAGCTGGCGTAACCGTGGTGATGGCGGGGGGCACACACGATGAGTGGTAATTTGCCGGGATAAACACAAACACCCATCCTTCACAGACAGGAAGGTGGGATGGCCAGACGGACGTTTGAGGCTCCGGACCAGAGAAGGAGCCTAGAGTAAAGGGGAAGGGGATGGGGAATGGAGGGGAAGCCCATCGCAGAACCAGGAGGCACAGAAGTGGTTGGGCAGTCACGGCAAATCCTGGTGTAAGAATTCAGATTTTGGCTAAGACGTATGGCCCGGCTGTGAACTCATGGGGAATCCCGATGTGAGAATTCAGATTTCAGCCCCGAGGTATGGCATGGTCAAGCAGTCACGGTGAACCCTGATATGAGGATTCCGATTTTGGCTAAGACGTATGGCCCGGTTGTGCTCTCTTGGGGAATCCCAATGTGAGAATTCAGATTTCAGCCCGAGGTATGGCATGGTCAAGCAGTCACGGCGAACCCTGATATGAGAATTCAGATTTTGGCTAAGACGTATGGCCCGGCTGTGCTCTCTTGGGGAATCCCGATGTGAGAATTCCGGTTTTGGCTAAGACGTATGGCCTGGCTGTGCTCTCTTGGGGAATCCCGATGTGAGAATTCAGATTTTGGCTAAGACGTATGGCCTGGCTGTGCTCTCTTGGGGAATCCCGATGTGAGAATCCCGATTTTGGCTAAGACGTATGGCCCGGCTGTGCACTCATGGGGAATCCCGATGTAAGAATTCAGATTTCAGCCCCGAGGTATGGCATGGACAAGCAGTCACGGCGAACCCTGATATGAAAATTCCAATTTTGGCTAAGACGTATGGCCCGGCTGTGCACTCATTGGGAATCCACGTTTCGGCCTCGACGTAATGCGGCTGGGCACTCATAGGAATTGCCAATGTGAGAATTCTGGCCTCAGCCTGAGGTATGGTGCAGTCAGGCACTCATGGCTGTTAACGACGGGCGAGGGACCCACCGACTAGAACAGTGAGTGTGACGCATCCTGCTTTCTGCCTCCAGGGGCCTTTAATGTTTATGATGAGACAGGCCTTATGTCCCACAGAATAAAACCTCTCATTACAGAGACATTTGCAGCACACCGGGACCTGGCTCTTGGTAACGTACTGCTGTCCTGACTACGAGAGGCGACAGGCAAAATGAGTTTAAATCACTGAAATGACACGGCTTGTTATTCTGTATAAAACATTAGATACCAGAATTTCCCGCCTGGGACCAATAAAGCGTATCTGCCCACCCACCTGCAAAACCTAGTATCTTAGTGCGCTGTATTAGACTCAAGCAGACGTCTAGATATTACAGACAAAATTACACATGATAGCAGCACAACACACATATGACATGCACATAACATGAGCATCACATGATTTCAAACATGACATGAACGTTACACAACATGACATAAATATTACACAAACATATGGATTTCCATATATGTCCCTGTCCAGCCCTCGTCTCAGCTGACCCAAGTTCATTCGGGCCTTTGGGTCCGTGACGTCCTGCACTAGTGCTGATTAATGTCGACCTCTGTGGTGCTCCGAGGTTCAATCCCCGCTTGTCCCATTATCCTATGCTGTTTATCTGTCCGTCCATGGCAACAGTAGCCTGTTTCTGTTAATGGGTTTTTTGATTAGCATTTTTCTTTGTGCACTTTTTTGCCCCGTCAATTTAGATAATGTCTGAATAAACTGGTGGAAATAAAAAAAAAATACATTTTTCATCCGATTCATTGATTAATCGAAAAAATAAAATCGTCAGATAATCATTAGTTGCAGCCCTAGTATCCATCACCACGGAACTTACCGTGGTGCTCACTGCAGCATCTATCATCCCAGAAGTCACCATGGCACTCACTGCACCCTGTGGTATCTATCACCCCGGAAGTCACTGCAGTGCACA
Source organism: Petrocephalus sullivani (assembly GCA_026780845.1). Taxonomy (NCBI): domain Eukaryota; kingdom Metazoa; phylum Chordata; class Actinopteri; order Osteoglossiformes; family Mormyridae; genus Petrocephalus; species Petrocephalus sullivani. The sequence continues at coordinate 16,172,118 of JAODKM010000099.1, read as the reverse complement.
CTGCACCCTGCGGTATCTATCACCCCGCACCCCGGACGGAAGTCACTGCGGCGCACACTGCGCCTTGCGATATCTATCACCCCAGAAGCCACCACGATGCGCACTGCACCCTGCGGTATCCATCACCCTGGAAGCACCATGGCACTCACTGCACCTTGCAGTATCCATCATCCTGGAAGCACCACGGCGCTCACTGCGCCCTACAGTATCCATCATCCTGTAAGTTACCGCGGCGCACACTGCACCCTGCAGTATCTATCACCCCGCACCCCGGAAGTCACTGCGGCGCACACTGCATCTTGCGGTGTCCATTGTCCCGGAAGCACCACGGCGCTCACTGCGCCCTACGGTATCCATCATCCTGTAAGTTACCGCGGTGCACACTGCACCCTGCAGTATCTATCACCCCGCACCCCGGAAGTCACTGCGGCGCACACTGCACCTTGCGGTATCCATCATCCTGTAAGTTACCGCGGCGCACACTGCACCCTGCAGTATCTATCACCCCGCACCCCGGAAGTCACTGCGGCGCACACTGCACTCTGCGGTATCTATCACCCTGTAAGTTACCGCGGCGCACACTGCACCCTGCAGTATCTATCATCCCGCACCCTGGAAGTCACTGCGGCGCACACTGCACCCTGCGGTATCTATCACCCTGTAAGTTACCGCGGCGCACACTGCACCTTGCGGTATCTATCACCCCGCACCCCGGAAGTCACTGCGGCGCACACTGCACCTTGCGGTGTCCATTGTCCAGGAAGCACCACGGCGCTCACTGCGCCCTACGGTATCCATCATCCTGTAAGTTACCGCGGCGCACACTGCACCCTGCGGTATCTATCACCCCGCAAGTTTCAAAAACATCCATAAGGTGACTGGGAGAGTCAATCGGGAAAAACGGCTCGGGTAAATCAAAGGGCCAGACACAAACATAAACTGTTAAATCTCATAGACATCGAGCCGCCATAGGCGGACAAGCGTTAAGTCCTGCTGGCCCCCAGGGGCCCCTCCATATCAGAGATGAATTACGAAGGCGATAAAACACCCGGCTGGTCAGAAGCAGGCACACACCAGCGAGGGGGAAAAAAGACTCATGGATTTTTGATTCCTGGAGGTGATGCGTGGGTGAAGATTGATGAGCGGTACAGAGCCATTAAGATGTCCACATGTGGCAGGGCTTTTTAGTCACACCGATGTCTTTAACAGGCTCCATAAATCCCCGCAGCGAAAGAGCGGATTAAAACCCACTGCAGGGGACTGCCACCACGGTCAGGCTGAGAGGAGCCTGCTCTAGGACGGGGAAAAGGGCACACGACAGTGGCAAAACACTTACCGCCAATCAAACCGCCACGCCGGCACACTGAGAGCCGTGGTCACATCTGGCCAGGCTCAACCGAATAAAGCGGGTCTTTTGTTTTGGAATAAATTTACTGGTTTTATCATCTGCCAATTTTTCTGAATGCAGAGTACCCCTTTGATTCATTGTCTGGGAGGCACAGAAAGGCCTCTCAAACTAGAAGACCTCACCCGAAAGCTCTGCAGTTTTCCGTCCTGTGTCCTGCAGTACAACAGCTCTCTGCTCTCTCTCTGCTGCTCAAACCTGCAGCATCGGGACTTCACAGTCCAGCCAGCAGCCTCACTTCAGGCACGCTTAGAAATTTCAGCTCGTCGTCATCACACATCTCAGACTGAGACACAAAAAAAAAAAACAAACAGGTTTGTAACACATTGCAAGGAATCATCAGATTTTACTGGCATGCTGAGCAGAGAGAGGAAATCAGGTGCATTGAGGCACTTTTCACTCGGATAAAGCAACTGGATGCCGCCAGATTAAAGAAAGCAGGAAAGTGTTCTTCATTTGGAAATAAGGAAAACAAGAAAAATCAGAAACTGGTTCCTTTGGAATGTGTAGAGTAGCTAGGCACTGAGATCTCACGGAGCTGAAGGCCGCTGGGCCATCTGGGTTACAGTGCCGCGCTATTCCAGCTTACTGCTCTTTAATAATGGCCCGCTGGAGCATCAGCCTTCCAGAGGGGCAGCCAGATATCCAGAGCCTGCATTGACGGTGAATGCGTTTTACCACTCAACAGACAGTGTGCGAATCTGACATATATAAAACAGGCTGGTAGCCACTCAATGAGTGTCAGGCGTCAATCTGTGACAACTAAGAGCATAACTCGTTAACTATCATTGTATATTTGAAATGCATTTCATTATTCTTAAGATTTAGTGTAAAAAAAAAAATCATCTGCGTAAATGGATGGATGGTTACCGTGCCAACCACTGCATCGGTGGGCAAACACGCTCACAGGTGCGGCACGACCGCGTACGTCAAGCCACCGTCGATCATGACTGGCACTAACGATTGTAGCGCCAATTACGGTGGGTTCTCTGCGGCGCTCATTGTCATGCAGACTCGTCTGCCAGTCGTATGCCTGCGGGCGGGGGCTAGAGAACCCTGTCCTTGGTGGTGTGTGAAGTGAATATTGAGAGAGGACAGTCTGGTCAATGGTGCTCTCATCCTCTTTCCCTCCACTATCTCCACCCCCCCAAAAAAAATAATATGTATATATCAAGTGCTGGCAGTCACAAGTGAGGGGGACAGCAAATCGCTCTTGCATTTCTTCTCCACAGACCCCCTGCTGGGTAACAACATGTTTCACAGACAAAAACCAGACCAAGAAAGGGGAACCAGTTTTGCACGGAAAAACCAAGGTAAACTGCCCTCCCTTCCTCTTTTCCTGCCATCCTCCCTCCATCCATCCATCCATCCATCCAACCAGGACAGGTTCGTGCAAACGAGGTGTGAACAGCACAGACATAAATTTTCATCCTCATTTATCTGCCCTTTTTATTCCCAAAGACAGATTTTTAATATGAAAATCTCAATCAAATATATCATCAAGGCAGTTTTTAATATCCTTCTCAAGCCTGAGTGTCAGCAAAAATAATCCATTCCAAGAAAAAGAAACACGGCTAATTTGCAGAATAATGGCGCTTGGGAGGGGCTTCCCTGACGAATCGGCAAGCCAATGGGTTCTGTGTCCCAGCGTAACGACAAACCACCCTCACAATCAGGATGTAAACCCTTGAAAAATCAATCCAGGCTTGAGAGGGGCCTAAATGTGTCACAGCAGTAAGTGTGGCAGGCACAACCCCAGGAGGGGACAGGGAAGAAGAGCAAGGCTGAGAGGAAAGAACTGGGAAGAAGAGTGAGTCTGATGGGAGGGGACAGAGAAAAAGAGCGAGTCTGAGAGGAGGGGACAGAAGAAGAGAGGGAAGAAGAGTGAGTCTGACAGGAGGGGACAGAGAAGAAGAGCGAGTCTGACAGGAGGGGACAGAAGAAGAGAGGGAAGAAGAGCGAGTCTGACGGGAGGGGACAGGGAAGAAGAGCGAGTCTGACGGGAGGGGACAGAGAAAAAGAGCGAGTCTGACAGGAGGGGACAGGGAAGAAGAGCGAGTCTGACGGGAGGGGACAGGGAAGAAGAGCGAGTCTGACGGGAGGGGACAGGGAAGAAGAGAGGGTTTGAGCAAAGAGGACAGAGAAGAAGAGTGAGTCTGATGGGAGGGGACAGGGAAGAAGAGAGGGTTTGAGCAAAGAGGACAGGGAAGAAGAGCGAGTCTGAGGAGAGAGGATCGTCAGAGAGAGGAAGAAGAGAGTCAGATGACTGGGGGCTGACAGCTGCTCGCCAAATGATGACATCCTGCTAATGCTCCAGTCAAGTACATTCAAAAAAAAGATTGACACCAGTTGCCTCAAAATTCCGGAGGAACAAGGGATTTAAGTTCTTATAAATCTTGATATTTTCCACACCATACGGAGCTGCCAAAAAGTACGTCACTGCAGTGAGGAGAGATGGAGACGCTCGTCAGAGGTGTCACCTGCGTGTCACTGCACTATGAGGCACTGAAAGGCACACCTTTAAATGATTTAGTGAAGGGGAAGAGGCGCATGCTCGTTCCGCTGCGCGGTGTCTCTTTACGCGTTTGTTTACGGCGTTCAGCGGCACCGCGTTGTAATTAAGCTGCTGAGCAGATGCGGCGCGATCTGCACATCTGAGGCGCCACAGCTGAGGGTGCTACCTGAAAGGGCACGACGACCGACAGCTCTTATCGCCATCCCAACCTCGGGCCGCTTGAAAATGCAATCCGGATTTGACCTCCTGCTCGAACTCCCGTGATAAACAAAGAGCTCGTTTTCCGGCTCTCGAGTCAGACTTTGATCTGGAAGCCCTCGGCTCTCCATCACTCTGCTCAAAAATAAAACCTGCTACAACCCGGTTTTTCAGCCTTACCACAAATATGTGATCACATAAGGACCCAGAAGGGGCTTTAAGGAGGCCTAACTGCTACTGGACCCCTAGGGGGAAATGGACCCGATGTTGGGAGCCCCTGCACTAGAACAACAACCAGAACAACTGTCCACCTGACCCGAAGGGTCCCTTTGGGCTCTACGTCTCCTCCCCCCTTTATCATAAAGCAGAAAATGTTAAGGCACCCGGGGTAGCCAAGTCATTCTGCCCACGGCCATTAATCAATCCCAAACAGGGCGGCAATTTCACGAGCTAAACACAGGTTTATTCTCTCGTCCCCCAGACAAATAACGGCAGCATGCAAACAGGGCCCCCTCACTGCCGTCTCAGGGGCCAGCAGAGTAAGAGGGCCTCCGCATTTCTGCTGATGCTTCATTTGTCTTTTGCCAAACTGCCACGGGAGACACCCTATTATAGGTGTGAAAAAAAGGGTTCCGTTTGTAAAAGACAAGAACAACATGAATGATAAATACAGTGGCAAACGGGTTCCATCACAGAAGCCAGGGGGGATTTCAGGCAAACCTTTGGGCAGCGTACCCTGCAAACTTGGAGTGACTGTGTTAATGGGCTCCCTCACACTCCCAGTCTCCCCAGAGTTCCCGATTTCCCAGGTATTCGGGAAAGCGGCTAGCGCTGATTACAGAAGTTTGAAAGAGAGCTGCTTAATCTGAGCCTGACATGTTCATTAAGAATGTCTTTTAGCAATGATCCTGAACCACAAACCAGACACTTTCCCAGAAACGCAGGAACAGCCTTATTACTGAAAACAACTCCCAACTCGAGGTACATGACCTGCTCACCTAATGGCTTTGGCCAGTTTCCTTTATAGGTCCACACTGGAGGCACTTCCCATGACCGGCCAACCGGATCCAGCCGGCTGAGGCCCAATCAGGCAGCCCCAGCCAGACACAGGAACCTACGGATGTGGAAGAGCCTTGAAGTGGCCCGCGCTGAGGACCCGGCCAGCACACCCCACTAAGCACAATAACAGCCGGGGCGGCCGCAGAGCTCCCTGAATCCGGTGCCCAGCCAAGAGCGGCGCCGTAATTATCCAGGGAGCACAGGGCTGGTGCTGCAGGGCCCCTGTGCAAGTGCCACGGCGCGATTTATTTAGCCAGGATGTAACGGCGGCGTTACCCTGGCGACAAGCTATCGCACAAGGCACAGCAGGCAATAGGCGGCAAGTCGGGCCCCACCAGAGCGGGAGCCAAATTTGATTCGATTCAAGCGTCACCCCATTCAATCCCAATCACATGCAAAGTCACGCCGTTCCTCGAAGCCGCTTCTGGCGACGGCGGCTTCAAAGTGGGAGCGAGCTTCGGATTTAAAAATCCGTTCCCAGGCAGCCCGGCTGACGCTCTATGTCCTCAAGCACCAGACAGTGCCGACGGAAACGGGCGAGATGCCCGACGACCAGCCACCGACGTCTGTGCGCATGTGCCTGTGACATGATACTCACGAGGGTATGGAACAGCCTGGGAGAGCCTGGAACAGCTCGGAACAGCACATACGAGGGCAGCGTGCGTTACGCTTATGAGAAGTGGCCTTTTTTATGAGCCGACACAGGCGTATTAAGCTAAATGTCCCATAAAAGCAAAGCGAGAGACATAAACGTCACCAGCTGTGATTGATTCATAAATTTATATTCATTGTTTAATTGCTTCATTGTTTAATTTATTAACATTTTTATTTTTCAAGCTCTCAACATGTAGCAGGCATCCCTGGGGTAATGAAAATTTTATAAAACCCTGACACAAGAAGCCGGGCGCACAAAGGAATTTTATAAAAATGATTTATAGATGAAAAGGCCGGCGAATGGCTAATACCGCACACACTGGCACGGTAGGACCACAGAGCTCCAGAGCTTCCACAATCTGCCATCTACCTCTTCCCACTTGTCTGTATTTCCACAGCCTTCCCCAGGATGAAGCTCCGCCTTCACCTCTTCAGGAAACTTTGTGAAACTATTCGCCAGAGTAAGGCCGATTCCCAGTCCATTGTAATGAGACCGACTACAGCGGACATGGGAAATGGACAGAGAAGACAGGCCATTTATAAGCAAAGCGACACTTTCTGCAAGGCCACGACAAGTGAGGAGATGCAGGCCGCCGCGATGAGTCATGCTAAAGTGTGTCATTAAGCAGCAGAAAGCCCCAAAGTCACTCTTTGATCCCAGCGCCAAGCATCTGTCACTTGGACTGGAAGTCGCTTGGTAGTCAGCAGGTATCAGACAAAACAGTAAACTACTGTAAGCGAGCAACTCCCATGCATAAGCACTGTGAAGAACACTCCCCAGGTCCCTGGATTAGCATTCCAATGAGTGCACAGACAGCAACAATCTCAGAACAATTTGCCTGTATTTACTCTCCTCAGGCTCCAGGAGAACTCAGGATACTGATCCAGGTCTCTCTCACACTCAGGCGAGCTGACAGAGCATGCTGGTGTTCTGGAACCACTTCATTTGATTGTACTTGACCCACCGCAACCCTATAAAGCGATGAAAACATCTCCTCAAGTACGCCAGCGCAGCCGTGCGTAATGTCATACAACATGCGCTTATCGTTTCAGGAGGACGGGCGTCAGAGTACTCTTTGTATACAATGGACATCTGCATTCCTTTACTGAGTTTCCTGTAAAAAATATTCTTCCTAAGCAATAGGGATTTTATTCCAAAATTTGGCAAATGGGCTTTCCTTTCTTGGGTTCTGAAGAAAGTGTACATTTAAATCAGAATTAAATTTCACCCATAGCACTAGACTGATGACCAGCCTCACTGGACAAATCCAGTTTGATGACAGACATGGCAGAAACTACTTTTACCTGTCACCACCGCAGGCAATCCCTAGTTCAATTAATTTCCCAAACGCAATCAGACTGACAACTGTGAAACCGGGCTCAGCAATTCCCACCCCACCAAAGGGGGGGGTCCTTACAGCAACTTTTCAATTAGCAGGAGATGAAGCCTGGAGGTGGGAAGTTGATCTTCCTGCACATCTACCTGCAAGGTCTTACCATACCGTTATCAAACATCGCAGTCCATACACTCAAGTCATACATCAAGGGCATCACTGACCATATAGAAAGGATCTAGGACATCAAGAAGGCAATAAGAACTCTTCTGGCTTCTAGTCTAGCAACCTGGTACCCCCCTGAGCTCGTTTTCAGGAAAGGAGAACATGTTCAATGGCTCGTTCTTCCCATCATGACCCTAAGCGCCCTGCATGTGCCCAAAACCACAGCCCCATTGTCAGACAGTGCTGGGAAGGTGCCAGGCTACCACACAGATACAGTGACTCTGTTGTTCCTCGACAGTGCGACCGTTCTCCCAGAATGGTACAGCAAAGATGAAACCTCACAAACCTGCAACCTTACCTCCAGTGGAGACGTGGACTTCCCTAAAGTCCGAGTGCAGCCGAAGACGCCCACGATGGCAAACCCGAGAGCCGCCTTGCTGTTTGCATTTCATATGAACTTCTTGAAATGGAGACAAGCAAAGCATATTCCCTTCCCCTTGTTGGGATTGCGTTTAATCTTGGCAGCAGATTTAATTATAGTGTATCACTATAAACTTGGTGGTTCAAGTACCCAGGGAAAGCTGGATTACCAAGAATCACACATTGCCAGTGTTGAAAATATGAATTTCAAGCCACAAAAGTCATTATGAATGAAACCACAGGCTATGCAGCCACTACTATTATCAATAACAATGCCAACGACACCACCTGTATTTCAAGAGCACAGCTTGACGGCTCAACAGTAGGCCTCGTCTCCTGGATGCCTTTGAGTGGCCTTACCACCACCGGCAGCCCCACCCTCTTGGCGCACGTACAACATCAATAAAGGCAGGCACTCCTGACGGTTCCCCCTGACTGCACAGGCTAAACAATTACGCTGATCCTACAGTTAATCAGAAAACAAATGAAATGTGTTTGTCGATGCTCGCTGCATGAGGCTCCACACGCCGCCCGCACTCGAATCATCTTCCCCTAATGACGGGCACAGCAGAAACACGTCGATACGAGACCACGGGCCCCGCAGATTAATTCGCCGCTCCGTCTGTCTCGCGGCAACAGGCCGAGGCTGACATCGCGAGGGCCTGCGGTTACTGATTTTTCCCAGTATAGTGGGAACTCCTGGGGAAAAAAATGCAGGTGGAAACAAAGGGCAAGTGTCTACTGGGACAAGCAAACGTGTGGCAGCAGGCAGTGGCATCGCAGGAAGGCCTGGGAGCAGCCGTGCACTGCCAATGTACGTCGGCACTCACCAGCGTGGTATGGCATAACGCTCATTCAAATGTTACATTAGGGCAGTACTAGAAATTATTAAAAGGTAGTTTAATCCAATGCCCTAGTCTGAGGGAGAAATTAATCCGAAATGGCTCTGAGACAGGTTGAGTTCAGAGACCAGGCCTAATGAATTTAAACTGGGATTCATCAGCACACACCTGGCTGCCGAATGATAGAGTGTTTGTAGGGCACAAAGGCACTGACCGGGTAACAGGCAACATCATCAATATGCAACTGTCACACGATCCCACTGCAAAGGCCCCAGCGTAGCTCAGTGGGTCACAGATCTGTGTCCATGGTCCAGGACTCCTGTGGCCAGCAGGCATCATTTCACCTTTCGGGCTCAACAGCAGCGTTTCTCAACCAAGTCCTCAGAGAAACACAGACAAGCCACTTTTTTGTTCCCTCCCAGCTCCCCCGAACCAACCAATCAAAGACTAACCAAACAATTAAGCGATCTAGAACACCAAAAACCAGGTAACGGTATACTGGGAGGCGGGCGGGAGCGGACATGTTCGCTGTCTGGGGGTCCCTGAGGACGGTGTTGAGAAACACTGCCCTAGAGCAAGCCTGACCCCAACTACTGTGTGTGTGTGTGTGTGTGTGTGTATATATATATATATATATATATATATATATATTTTTTTTTTTTACATTTTTATTTAACAGACATTTTTAACAAAACCGACGTACTTTTTTTGAAAAAGCTGATCCCTGGAGCAACAGGAGGTTAGAAGTGTTGATTAAAGCCCAAAAGTGAAATCACTCTGCCAATGCTGGGATTCGAACTACTGACCTTTTGATCACAGGCACAGTATCCTGACACAACAGCCCCCCAAGCAAGGGGTGCTGGCATAGCCCCCACTCTAATCCCAAAACCTACTCTCACCTATACAGTCACTTGCGTCTGTGTCGGTCATGGACACGATGGTGTGCATTTAAAAACGGCCCAAATTCCCCCCAGGTATGAAGTACTGCTGTTTTAAGTCACAAGCAGATACTGGAAGTGTTTTAGGTCAATAGTAAAAGCCAACTCCTACAAGTCAGTGAGCAAAACAGCAATGGGAATGTGCCCCCCGCCCACCTGCCACGCTTTTTAAGGTCGGCAACATTTCTTACTCACCCGCTATTCCGTTGTTGCGCACTGCGTGCTGTGGTGTGTCAACAATGGCAATTATTCACCTTTCACTTCACTTATTCCACATTAGCATCATAGAGGAAATGCAGCAGATACCCCCCCACCCTCAAATGAGGGGCTCACAAGGCCACCCGGGTCCAGCATTCACCTATACACCACACCTATGCCCCATAACAAACAGCTGTTCACTGAATCAGTACTGTACCATTTTCCACTAACCCCCATCACTCCTTTCAAAACTAAAACCCAAAATGAACTCCACACCGTACAACAATGAACGCCGACATTTCCGCTTTAATGAGAGGCGTCCCCCAGCAAGGTGTACCAAAGGAGATTTCAAGGCTTGGTACACATCCACAGACGGTGCTAAGGGGTCCCTTCGAGAACACAGCCTAATGGGACTTGACAGCACACCGGCAGGTAAGGGCAGCCAAAGCCATTGAGCTTGCAGGTGCAGGCGTTCCCAGAATTCCAGACAGGTAGCCTTGGCACATCAATTCATTCACCCGGAATAACATCAAAATGCCAGCATTCCCATGAGGAGGCCCCCGTTCTAATCACCTGACACTGGCAAATTGGAACTCTTGACAGTCAAAGAGTATTTTTATTATTCTCAATTCATACAACAGATTTACGTATCTAATGGTGTGGAGCTCATGCATGGATTAGTTTCTCAAAGAATAAATGGGATACAATTTAAATTCCTCAAAGTCAGCTACTATTACACCTAATGACTGAGATCTAATGAAGGCAGGAAATACAATGTGTCTCACGCTTCGAGCCTGAGGTTTATATTTTTTTGCACAATCCACAAAATTTCAAACCACTGAAGTTAATTTCATAATCTCACATCAGCACAAAGCTTCTTCTAATACAGTACTAGCTACAATTAAATGTATGAATGTATGAATTAAAGATCACGCAAGGACACCAAACCAAGTATTAGTTATCTGTTGGTGTTATGGAATTACAGGTTAAATTAAAGTTCAGTGGGGTTTTTTTCTTTCTTATTCCAAAATATATTTAATGATGTTTAATGATATGTTTTCTCTCACAGGGGACATCTGAAATTCACCTATGCGCACAGGAGTATTTCATCTCGTCTGCCACGTCTCATCCTACAGAAATACTGATAACGCAAAGACGGAATAAGCTTTACGGATGAAGTCGGTCATCTTTTAAAGAGGCTCTCAAAAACAAAACGCTTCCACTTATCCTTAAATGCGGCGCGTCGGGTGCAAAACATTTCCAGCGCTGACAGAATGCGGTGTCGCGGCTGCCAGGCTGTGAGCGACCTGACTGGATCCAACACGGGCTCCTCTGATTACATTCTGCAGATCTCGCTGCCAAGCCCAAACGCATTTCCCTTGCAAAGCAGGGCTCAGCACCAGAGATGAAAGGCCGAGTATGACAAGAAACAGATTCAACACTTCTCGCTTTCAGCTCAAGCTTTGGTACGGCAGACATTCACAATGTCAACCTCAAAAACATGGGGCACGCTAAAAGGAGGATTCTCCCCCAGAACATCATTAATCCTGCAGTCATTCTTCCTTAAGTCATCACACAGTCGCCCGGTGCCTCCATTGCCGGTTCACATCAAGTGGGTATTTTCCCCCCGTATACGAATAAAACACATACAAAACATTGGGGGGGAAACATGTTGAAGACCAGGGCCCCTTCTAAAGTGAGACCGAGCTCTTGAGCGACCCCCGCGTTCAAAAAGAACCAAAGAGCATTCTTCAGGAAGCTCGTTTAAATAAAATTACAAGAAAAAAAAAAACACCAGCCCTAACACGCTTTGCCAGCAGAGGAATCGGTTTTGTCCACTTCTCCAAGCAAATTAAGGGAGGCACTCCTCTCGCATCCTCTGCTGAATTACTTAATGAAATTGGGTTCAGCCGGTAATAAAGAACCGCTAATTAAAAACAAACTGCGCTGATGGCCTTTCGAGTGTCTCATTAAAGCGCGCGCTGCATCACCTACAAGAAAGTAGGTTTTCATTTAATTGTGCAGTGATTAGCGGACGGAGAGGCAGCAGATTTTAATCTGATTACGGGGACCAGTCTCAGCCAATGAGCTGGGGGGTGAGCACACACACTTTCCCACAATGTTGCAAATGGAGGATTAAAGAACAACAAAAAAACAAAGCAACAAAGACTCAACAATAAGATGTTTGCATCTGTTTTACCCCTGTGTTATGAATTAGATTACATGTACTGTATGCAACGTCTTTCTGCGATATGCGCCGTTATGAGCCCGCCCCCATCAAATCTTATGTTGCTATCCAGTTAATTCTCATTCAGCTGATCCTCAGCCGCCTGATCCCCCAAAGCGAAGGGCTGTAAGTACAGTCTGCCGGTGCTATTGCATAGCCGAATCAGGCCGGCGATGACAAAGCGCAGTTCTGCTAAGGCCCAGTTCGACCAGCCTTCAGACACACCTCCAAATGCTATGCTCCCTACACTCAGGGAGGATACATGCAAAGTGCCCACGATTCTGACTGCAGTCTGTCTGTAGGCCTTGTGCAGCAACACCACTTTCAGGTCAACAGAAGGTTAAGGGCACGACCTTGTTTATGTACCCACAATACCCCCAAGCAAAACCAGCTGGAACTGATCCGAATCCAGTTCCGCATCAGTCAAGTGTTTCGGAAAGCTGTGCTAATTAAACTGGGCGCCGGGAGGCATTAGGATGATGTGTCAGAAATGATCGAAAGCTGGCGGCCCTGTGTGATTTTTCTGGTATTTTCCGTGCAGCAAATATCGATTTGGAGTCCCCCTGACGACTAGAATGGCTCAGGAGACCAGCTTCCTCTCAGCGTTTACCCAAACTGGAATCCTGGACTCCTGTGACCCAAAGGGCTCCAGCAGCTGAGACCTGAAAGCATTCTAACCACACAGCCCACATCCCTGGCATCTAATCCAGTGCAGGAATTACGGGGCAAGTAAAAACATGGGGGGGGGGACATGAGCGCGTCCCCTTCAGTCCCGTTCCGTTACTCCAAACACAGACACATGGCTCACAGAGGAACACCCACATGGTAATGGGGTCCGATCTGCATCCCAGGGAACAAGGGAGAGCAGCCAAGCCAGCCGAAATCCAGAAGGTGGTGCAGCATTCGGCTTTTATCTGGTATCTCATCTGGGAACACCCACTCGAGCAAATTTCCTGAGAAATCCGGCACAGCCATGGCGGAAAGCCGTAGAACATACTCCCAGAACCTACTGAGTCAGGGCTGTGCTCTGAATCAGAACCAAGCAGCTGTTGTGCAGCACACAGAACTGGTACGGAATTGGGGTTAACGCTGGGGGAACGTCAGGAAGAAAGTCAGGATTTTAAAACAGAACAGTCAATATGAATGGGTCAGGGGCACAGAGTCACTTTGCACCCCTCCCCAGTGATAGTGACTGTTCGTTGCCAACACGAGGCCTTCAAACCTCGAGGGCCCCATGCAGATGCATGATCTGAGTGGTTGTACCACCGCTGCAAGGAATAAGCTCTCTACATCACAAATAAGATGACTATACTCAAATAACATACAAATAAACTGATTTAATGATTGTCATATACTGTATACGCTAATAAAGATTTATATATTCAGTTCTGTGCAAAAGTCTTAGGCAGCAAAAAAAAATGTTTAAAGTTATTTATTTGGGTATAAAGTGCATATTAGCTCAAAAAACACAATTTAACAATGATAAACAAAAAAATCATATGTTCTCCAAAAGGTTATTGATACCTTGTTGAACAGCTAAATGAACAGCACTATGTATAAATGTATATATGATTAAGTAAATAACTCAATGAGATACTGATTAGCTAAACAAGGCTTGCTAGTCATCAAATAAAAAAAACGTGGGTATGTTAGATGGATACTACAAATACTGTTTGCAACTTGAGGAGAGGCTTTGACATGGCTAGGAAAACAGACTTGGTTATAGTTTTGCAAAAAACAGAAAGATGATTTACATGTTCCTCGACTGCCCCTTCTGCACAACACTGAGCGTGTATATACATACGTGCACACATACACAAATATACACACACAGCCCCAGAAAAAAGTAAGAGACCACAGCAAGATTTTTTGTTTCACTCATTTCTCAGTTTATGGTTATGCATCTGTGCAAAATATATATTTTTTTGCAAATTGCAACCTGGTTCTTCTCGGTTTCTTCCTTGCTTTATGGGACTTCAGTCCTGCTTCCAAGAGCCTGGTACTAACTGTCCTAGCTGTGCACCGCACACCACTTAATGTTTCCCATTCCTTAAGAAAGTCTTGTCACCCTCCTATTCAGTTGCCGGTCATCCCTGGCGTTAGGAAGTCACTTCTGCCCATTACCTGGCTGGTTTCTGGTCATTCCCAGTGTGACCTGCTACACATTGTTCTTGTGTAGGCTACTGCCGTCTTAGAAATGTTGAACCTGGAAGCAACCTGCCGCTCAGTGTCGCCTTCTGCCAGCAGCACCAGGATTAAACCAGGATTGAATTTTTTTTTCTTCACTGTGTTGTGGTCTCTATTTCCAGAGCTGTGTGCATACACACACACACACACACACACACACACACATACATACATACAGTGGTGGCCAAAATTATTAGAGCACATGACAGAT
>JAODKM010000099.1:16140150-16157665 GCA_026780845.1 Petrocephalus sullivani | reverse complement strand
CCATAATAATTTTGGCCACCACTGTATGTGTGTGTGTATGTGTACACACACACACACACACACACACACACACACACACACACCTCAGTCCTGCTACGACGCGTGATATTGCATCACACCGATATCTCTTTCGATATGTGTATTTCAGTATGTGATTTTTCTGAATGCAAGGTTTTCCAGGACTGCATTAGTCGCATGGTACTAGGCCAGACTGTGTGTGTGGTGTGCATGTGTATAAATGATACAACACACAGACATACATACATACATACATACATACATACATACAATATACACATTATAAATCACAGGACAGTCACCCATCTCTTTAGAAGGCAAGATTTCCAGCTAAGATGTTAAAAAAAAGAGGGTTAACCAAATGAAAACAACAATAAAAGCAAAATAAAATCATTAAAAAGATCTGCCATGCAATGAAAGCTACTTTCTTGACATTTTAACAAATATGACTAAACACGCTTGACTAGCAGGCACCCTGGCACTAAGGGGGGGGGTGATTAATTTCTGGGATGTTGACGTAGAAAAGCCAGCAAACTACATCAGAAAATGCCAGAAAACAAGAGGCATGGTGCCAGACACTAGAGAGAGCCTTTTAACACCAGCTCAGCAACAAAACATCGCATCAGTAAGAGAACAAATACACACAGAGGTTCCTCAAAAGCCTGCTTCCTCACAGCTAAAAAATTACACATGGAAGCGGAGATGGTAAATTATTCATACGCAACGGAGCCACTTTCTAATCATAACTCCGCCAAGCGGCACGGACAGTCGGGACAGGCCCTGAGTGTCTGCGGCTGGGCCCCGGCTCTTACTGTCGGCAGAGGGGGATTCACACAAGGCACCACTTACACTCCATCGGTGTTGCTGTCCTCTGTGGCGACTGTCTGCCCCTTCAAAGCCAAGGTCTTCCAAACAGAGACAAAATAGTCTAGTCCACATCAGGTCATTAGACTTTCAAGAAACACCTCAAGATCCAACAGTTCCATGAATATCTCTTCTAACCTGATGACTCTTTACATTCCGAGAATGTTCTTACGATGCACTTCTCATTAGGTATTGCTTTGTTAGAAATTGTTGTGTGGCTGCTGCTTTAACCCCGCTTACACTTCTCCCTGGGGATTCATTGGAAGCTCAGTCTAGCTGCACTTATGTCTAGTTGAGTCCTCAACAGCATTGTTTGTAATGTGTCATTTTCCTCGCTTGTACGTCATTTTTGACAAAAGCGTCTGCTACATGTGTAAAATTAGTCATCAGCTTAGAGGCCTAGTAAGGTTAAGTTAACACTACACGACTTTCCAAATCATCAGATCGCTATACCGTTCACACTACACAACCTTGTCTTACAATTGAGAATCTTGAAGTAGTGGTTTACATGCTACACAATTGATCAGCAACAGGGTCTCTCACACTACAAGATCTTTCACCAGGAGGAATCATTGACAAGTCTGTCTGGTCTCCACATTATGTTTTGTCATGAAATCTCACATGTGAATGACACTGGGAAATCACAATTATTGTGTTAACGCACTACAAATTGTTGAAACACTTTAATCAAATAACATATGTCTGACATTTACAAACATGCAGCAAAGTAAATATATAAAGTGAAATGATTGATCGTCATTGGTGACACACCACAGCACAACAATGGAATGTGTCCTCTGCATTTAACCCATGTGTGACATCGAGACATAGAAGTGGGAAGCTAATTCACTGCCCAGGATCAGTGCTTGGGGGTGGAACATTGCTCTGGGGTACCTCAGTGGTACCTTACTGGTCTGTGATTCAAACCAGCATCCATCTGATCACAAGCACGCTTCCCTAACCATTAAGTTACCACATATATACATATTAAGGTGATTAAGGTGATTGTTATTGTTGACACACCACAGCACTCAACAACGAAATGTGTCCTCTGCATTTAACCGATGTGACATTGTGACACAGCAGTGAGCAGCTAATTCAGCGCTTGGGGGCAGTACCTTGCGGGTCGAGGACTTGAACCATCAACCTTTCAATTACACAGTCATTTTATGAGTCATTGCCAGTCACAACGCTTTTTATACTATAGGATTTGGAGTCGCTGGCAGGTCCAGATATTTAGTACGGTAGCTATCTGTCGGACATCGCCAAGACATCTGTGGCTCTGACGGGTCACATTTTTGAACAGTTAACACATAGCGATAGAGCACCGCTTTGCCAGTGCCAATCAAACACGGTTTGCCTCTGATCTGGGGGGTTTGTCGCACATGTACACACATCTCTATTCCTATCTTAGTGAGAACCATCCAATTACTTTGGGGAAAACCCTAATCCCAATTACGACACGCTTAATGCCTACCCAGCCCTAACCTTGACCATAAGTAACCAAAATGAAATACAACACTTTTGGCATTTTTACTTTTTTGATTGCAACCACGTGTTTCCATAAAATGAAGTCTGTAGTAGTGAGCCTAGTCATGTTTTTTGAGGATTTGCTATACTTGAGAGGTCCTTTGGTATTGCAAAATCTGTACACACACACACACACACACACACACACACAGCATGTGTGGTTCAGCAGGTCAAGACTGTGGCCTGTGATCGGAAGACTGCGGTTCAAATCCCAGGGCTGGCAGAACGAGGTCACCACTCTGCCCTTGTCTGATTCCGTCTTCTCAATTATATGTAATTTTCAAAAAAATCATCTGCTCAGTAAATAAATGTAAAATCTCACATCTATTGAATGTTTGTAACCCAATACAAAAGATATTTTCTTCCCTGAAATGACCAGGAAAGGAACCACATCACAGACACGTCTGCTAACGAAAAGACCCACTGCTAAACACTTAATGTTCTCAAGTGAAAATTAAATTGATAAAAAAAAAAAAATGGGAACGCGATTACGAGCATGTAACACATTGCAAATTGGTATACACAGCAACAGTGAATGAGGCATGCAAAAAAAGAACAGTTTGCAGCTTAGTGAGGGTGTTACAAAAAAGGAATCAAGTGAAACATGATACTGCTCCAGCAGCCAATATCAAGCCGGACGCGGTATCACAGCAACGGGGGGGGGGGGGCAGGAATTCACATCAAAAGATCAATTACTAACCTGAAATATACCAGTAAATATTAAGGACACCCTGGCCACCACTTGAACATAAATACTACAGAGAAAAACGATTCCTACAAAAAAATAATAATAATTACACACACACATACAGAGAAAGAGAAAAAGAGAGAGAGAGCATGCTGTTTTCTGAGTGGGGCTGTCATTGTGAAAATACCATTAGGTGAGAAACACAGAAGGGCTGTTCTGGGAAGCACTTCTGTCATTTAGACGCTCTGCAGAAACTTACAGAGGGTCAAACTCCGTCTGTCAAGCCACCGAGCAATTTATGCTGGGACGACCCAAGAAAATTATGTGTGCTGAGCCCTTGGTGTTCTCCCCCCGTCGTTATCAACGCGCGTGGCACGTGGGCAGCGAGCCAAAAAGCGCGACCCCAGTGACAGCTACCAAGCCACATGAGATGTCAAAACCGTGCCGCCCGTGGACACCCTTGAACAGATGTTTGTCTACGATGTAGCTGCTGACTCCCCCCAACTAAAAAGGGAATCCCGCTAAAATGCCTCGAAAATATGATTATTCAAATCATGTTTAATGTAACTTGCACTAACCACTCATAAACAATAACAAAAGTAAACAGATAACAGACAAATCCTCCTTTTATCACAGCGGCCATGATGCAGAGCGCTTAACCAGAGCTGAAACTGGACTTTCCGCTGCGCCGTACTGTAACCCGACACCAGGGGAACTGGGGGCTGGCCCCCATGACACAGCTGCGTCCCGACGGCAAACAGCTGAACCGCTAGTCAAAACTGGCAACTCAGGGTCGAGCTGACCCACAGGCTGCGGTTTTCACAGCACACCTACAGACATTCCTGAGTCTTAAGGAGCAAGCTGCCCTGGGGCCACGGGACTCCAAGATGTCCACTTACGTAGAGGCTGCCCCTAGCATTACCAGGTGCTCATACACATCGGGAATTAAACAAACTCACCAAAACACCCCCCCCAAAACGCAGAGTAAATGGCAGGCATTGTAAGAAAACACACAATTCCAACATGAAAGCAGCCTGCTCAATAAAGCTGCTAAAATGCCCCCAGGCCGTCTCGTCTCGTGCGTGCGTGCGTGCGCGTGTGTGTGTGGACTCGCACATCAAACTGCACTCGGCAGGAAGGGCCTGTTTCACACAAGGCCTTTGAGTGTCGTTTCAATAAAGGGAGACGCACAACGACTCACACCAGACATAAAAGATTTTTTTAGCCTTTGTACTTTACTACATTGACCATTTCAGCACATCCATGTATTACAATTAAAAAACTGCAAAACTTATAGGAACCCCACACCTATCAAATGAACATAGCTACAGAGGACTGATGAAGGGACGAGATATACATTTTTATTAATGCACATTATTTAGTCTTACCAGCCATATAATTTTATTAAGAGATAATCAAGAGAAAATAAGGAATAAGTAAAGCAATCTGGTTATTGTTCACAAAGTGTAGAGATAACGAAACCATCACGAGACCATAAATCCAGCACCGCCAAGGCATAAATGGACAAATGGCGCTAATCCTGGGATCGACAGTGCAGCAATTGAAAGGCCTTGCCCCCACTGGTGCCTGTGTTACATTCATAAATTAAAACATAAATTAACAAGCACAATGGGCTGGTAGAGACACTGCATGGGCAGGGTCTGGCCAACTGCTCTTCTGTACGGGGACTTTGCTGGACAGCTGTTAAGCACAGATCAGAGTGCATCAGGCTGTAAATTTTCCAGTGTTTTTGTACTCGCACATATATGTACACTCCACATAGCCAACGAACCAGTGTAACCACACTCAGATGACGGAAATCAATCCCTAATCCTGCAGGGACATTGCGGCCAGGCAGTACAACAAACATTGATCGTGGATATTCATGCCATTTTTAAAATAAGTAGGGCCTGGGACCATCTGGGATGGGAGCTGCGTTACACGCCCTCGCTGAGATCGACATGCACGGCACAGGCACCATAACTCACCGAGGGGTCGGCACAAACCTCTGCATGTGTGGGTATATATAAATTACTCTCCCCCCCCCAGCTCAGCGTGAAAATAACTCTGTCTCCCAGAGAGAATCCTCCACACAGTCCCCCAAAGCCCATATGTTCTCAAGATTCAATTCAATTACCGTACATCTTTGCCAAGCAATCTCATCCTATTAGACGCAAAACACACTTTCATTAAGCATCAACCAGGGGACTAAGCAGGGTTCCAAAATGCACCCGATACATTATTTAAGCAGCAGGAATACTGCATCCATGAGGATCAGTCAACGCCACAGAGTAAACAGCACAAACACACACACCGTAAATGAAAAGTAACACAGTCTGACAGCGCCGGGCACAATAGATGCAATATTCCCATGCAACGAGGGACTTGGAGGCTTCCACCCCTCCAAAAAACATGTGTCATCTTTCCTCGTAAAGTTGGGTGCCGTAGGCCGCGTTTTTGTCAAGGCACCATCAGCTGTCCTGTAACTGTCACCGTTAACAATGTTTCACGTCGTTTTAATTAAGCTGAATAAAAGCAGTGAGCAGGGTGAAGTACGTCAAACACAGCCCTTATAAACAGATCTCAGACTGCCTGGTGCTCATATTACTGTGAACGACTAAATATCCAGTTACTCAGATGCCACACCAGGATGCAAAATGGCTAATTAAAACGTTTTTTTTTAAACAAGGGAATGGTTTATTTTTAGCATAAATACCCAGTTTAGTTCAAGAGATACTTCAAAAATCAAAACCTCTTTTACACACACACACACACAAGCAAACCAGGGAAACAACCAGCATTGAATGAAGATCTGAGTTTGGCCAATCAATGATATAACAAGGAGAATGTTATAAACATAAATAGTAACAAAATCGGATATATGATGTATTTTTTTAAGGCATAAAGTGTAGCTTCTGAGTCCTCTACACTCTGCAAGTGGAACAGAAATCCGACCACCTGCTTTTATGCGGTTACATTCTTGCCAAATTTATGTCATCTATGTGGCAAACTCAGCCCTCAAAACTGAAGAGTCCCTTGCTCCTTTACCCCAGCCACTTCTGACACTACATACGCTGCCAAGAGGAGGAGTGGATTTAAGGACAATATAACGACATCATCCAAATGCATTCACCCAGATTCTATCCAATTACCCTTCCATGGGTGCTCTATGCAGCCCACACGGGCAATGCTGGCTAATTTGCATGTTTATTTACTCATTTATAGCGACACTGTGTTACACCATGACCTTGCTTCCCCAATTCGGTTCCCTTGATAATCACATTAGCTCAAGCTGTGCTCAGTGCTGACCTGCAGTAGATTGAAGCACATGTCACGATGCCGCAAACAGAAGTGTTCATCATAAAACACACACACACACACACACACACAACCACTCATATGGGAAATTCTACTTAGGTCAGCTGCGAAGATCTCAGAAAGGTAACAAAGGGTGCATGTCAGTTGTTTTTGATCCAAAAAGCATAATTAAACAACCGTCCTTTAATCCAAATGGCAGAGCAGCATTACAGATTCTAAAAAAAAAATGAGCTTCAGAAACCACATGGTAATTTCAGATGTGGTGACGGTAATCATCATTGTAACTTTAAGTAGCACTCTTTTCCATTTCTGTGACATATGCCATTTAAGAGTTTAGCAGCTGTAAATCCTCATTCTGTTCTTCATTTGCCTGAATAGTTATTTTTGCACTGACCGTACAAAAAAAAGAAGCTTAACAATGCAGGGCTGCCTCACATTCGAACCCAGTTGCTCTACAAAACGTAAACGTCGTCCAAGTCCAAGCATGGCAGCGTAATGCCGGCTCGCGGAATGTGGAGCCACATCAACGGCCGTCCAAATAATGCCAAACAATGACTGTGGCACCATAGATTTTCTGCTCAATCTGAAAACACCAAGCATTTCTCAATGGAATCTGCCAGAACCACTTCTATATGGAATCTGCCAGAACCAGGTTCTATATAATGCACGTCCTCAGCAATGCATAAAAACATTACTTCAGGCCATATATTGTGCAATAATAAGCCGTGCGGTAGAATCGAATACATTTTCAACTTTGATCACATGACCAGGATGAGTGTCACATATTAAAATGTTAAGAGTCACGTGAACATTATTCTCTCTGTTCCTCACCATCCGCTTCGTCCATGACCCTGTTGGCACTGAGGTCAAAGGCCAGGACTTTTCCAGAACTTTGAGGAAAAACAGAAAACCCATAAATATTTAATATAAATATTCCATATCATTTCTCTATGCCACAGCTACACAGGAAGTTCAGGGCTGTTATGGAAATATAAAATTATAATTTAGACCACTAGCTTACTTTTACTGAAAGCTCCTGACCATAGAGCATAGAGAACAGGACCATAAACATTATTAACATGTTCTGCTCTCCACACTCACAACAGCCCGTCTAGCTGCATGCGGGTCACACCGTTCAACTGTGTAAAATTTTTAATATAAATTGAGCAACAAGCTGTGGAGTTTTTAAATTACTTTTGAGTGGGCGTAGGGGCA
This sequence comes from Petrocephalus sullivani, assembly GCA_026780845.1. NCBI lineage: Eukaryota > Metazoa > Chordata > Actinopteri > Osteoglossiformes > Mormyridae > Petrocephalus > Petrocephalus sullivani. The sequence continues at coordinate 16,150,032 of JAODKM010000099.1, read as the reverse complement.
TTCGAGAGGTTTAAAACAGAGAGGATCGAGCATTAGACTTGGCCATATATCAATTTCGACTACAGGCAGAAATAAAATCAACAAATAAATAAGACATCTTGATCTCATGGCATCTAAAGGAGAAACACTGAACAAATCTGCACATATCCATCTGTTGTGAGCAAATTTTGCCAAAAAAGCCTAAATGAGAGGCAGCATTTTCGATGAGAGGCCATTTGTTAAAAATGAGTGTTAATTGTAACTGCTTAGCAGAACACTTCTACTGAGTTGAGCACAGTTAAATACTGTCATTACCAAATACCCTTCCCACAGATGGAAAAACTTAGCGATCATAAAACTAATTAAACCATGTGTTCACAGGGCACACCGGACAATTCTAAATTACTTCCCCAGAATTAACCTTCTAGAATAAGTGGTAACACGTCCCAGGGCAATCGCATTTGAAAGCTTAATATAATTTTTCCTCAGTATTAAGCAGGACGTACGAGTGACAATGGGTCTCCTAAGTTCCCCTGCAAAAAAATTCTCATGTCACGGATTGTACTCTACAGGGAGCTTAAATACAGGATAATAGCAACAGTGAAGGAGACTCACAAAGCAGACATGCAGGTATAACGTACTCCCATCTCCAATAAATGGCATCCGTATTTTCACTATTGTGAAGTGCTACACAGAAACCTACAGGTTAGGTAAACTGCTGAGTCAAATTACTTGCATTCACAATAGGAATGACATTCAGATGGCATTTGGATTTGGGGGGGGGGGGGTTCAGAAGACGTCTGGAATACAATCAGATGGGCACGGAGTGGCGGCCAGGCATCTTGCTCTGTAATCCCCACGCGGGCGGGCTGGCACCCACATATTTCCCCAATACCACCCTGGCTGTCAGTGATCGGCAAAGCACTGCCCGTCAAGCAAGAAATTATGACAGAACAGATCATCACAAGGGCAATTACATGCCAAGGAGATGATCCGAGTGCCACTTGGATGGGCTCGATTTTAGCAGTGGAATTTACAAATGACCCGCAAACATTCGTCCTTTTCTTCTGCGAAGGACAACAGCAAAAACAACTCACGCCTGCAAGACTTGCTCAGACCTATAAAATGTACTATTATAAACTACTTAGGCAAACCAATTATATTAAAATAAAAATGTAATTTGCCTTTCTGCTAATGCAGTGGTTAGCTACAGCAACACATCTTCTCCCTCCAGAAGACCTACATTTAACTGGCTCCCAGAGAACCATTAATCCCATCTCTGCCGGTCTACACTGTGGCATTAACAGCTGCCTCCCGTCTAAGAAAATGAATTTTCACATTTAAAAACAAACAACACCCTTATGTTTAATTATTTTCCAGCCGCGACGGCTATAATACGTGCAGAACCCTTCTTACGGTCTATTCCATGGAAGGAACAAGGGTTACTGCAGACTGGATCCTTGCTGATCCATCTAAGGCCAAACATTTTTGGTTTAATACGGCAGTTTTACAAATACCAGATGTCACAACAGTAATGATCCTCACACTTCAGAAATATCTTCTGACATATGAAAATAAAAGAATACTATTAAACAAAACCTATAAATATTGCTTCCAGAACGAATTGAAATGAAATAAGATCAAATATTTTCACTTACCATTTTTACATAGTTTAGCTAAAGTAAGATTTGTTTATATTGAATTACCATTAATACCAGGAATATGTTTTACCCATTCTGTGTACATTAGTACATAAACTGAAATTAAAATATACATTAAAAGCTAGAGATATTTATTTTAAATAAAAGGAAATAAAAAATTAATGACTGAAAAATTTAAAATAAAAACTGAAAAATAAAACTGAAGGTGGGACCTAGGGGGTGCCGATGAGTGGGCGCTGCTCATCGACAAAGAGGCCTTGTCCACCCAGAGGAATCATCTGCCCATCCAAGAAAAGAAAAAACATCAATTCTTCTCAGCAATCCAGCAATACTGTCAATATCTTTGATCCTTGTTCATTATTTGGGTCTTTTGCCCCCCCTTCTCAAAATCAAACTACAACCTAGTCTACCAAATTTAGGGAAAGCAACATTATTGTTGTTGCCCACCCAAATAACCCAAATGCACACCCAAAGATATCATCCTAGTATCATCCAATAAAAAACTAAAGAAGAAAAACTCTAAACTGGATTGTATAGGACAATACGACGGTTCACTGATTCCACTTGACACACCTCGTGTTTACTTTTTAACTCAGCAGTGTACAGTGTATTGACAGTAACTGGAGTGCAAACAGATGTTCTTGTGCTCAGCTCAATTTAACAGCATTCTTACAGCTTTGGAATCAACTTGCCTCCCTCTTACCACCAGACAGGGGAGGGTCACAAAGGTCATTCTAAACGATATTTCCTCAAAAAAAGGTCAACAACCTGCCAAGAGGCTGGACTGCAAGGGGTTCTCAGAGAAGCCACAGGCAGCAGCAGCTGCTCCCCATACAGCAGGCCGATATCCTAAGCCTCCGACCGCTCAGCGAGTTTAATTAGAAGCTACAAAAGTAGCAATGCGTGTCCACAAGCAGATGCACGAGCGTCGGAGGCCAGGCTCTGAGAGCACTTTAGCCGGTCGACACCATCTCCCAACTGCACCAGAGCCCATTAATGAACTCTTTATAGAGCATTAAATATGGCAACTAACAGCATTTATTACAGGCCACGAAATGGCGGAGGAGGGGGCACATTAAGGGACCCGATTATTTTTACTGTGTCTGAAACCCATCCCGTGTAATATCCGATCAATTTATGATTGTTGATACAACATGTATTATATTCTTTCCTTTTCCCCCCCAGTATTATTTGCCAGATAGGGCCCAGCTGTTGCCCAGTTTAGGCCATTAATAGAAACTTAAAAATTTTACCAATAATACAAGTGGATGCTTTACTCAGTTGCAAATTTCCCATTCAAAAGTACAGCCTCCAAGCCCGTTGTGCCTAACAGCCTAGCTGACCGCTGCACTTGATTAAACTGTTCTCACGGCACAAAAGCAACATCAGAGTGCAGACAAGCATATTTGTAAGGCAACAGGAAACGTTTTTAAATCCCAATATTGGATTATCTGCAGTATTTAATAAATCTCAGGGTGCCAGTTTGACATACCAGACATGTCACTCATCGCACATCTATAAAAGTAATGTATACATCATTCCCAGACAGCTGAAAACTCTAAATTAATATCTGCTGTTACTGCAAGAAGCCTGAAATAAATGCAAAGCTGAGAAATTAATCAGAGCCTCAATAAATGGATATTTGCCAGGGACAAAAATTTCCATACCTGGCAGTCAAGCTCATGAAGACGTTGGCTACAGAGAGATGGCGTGTGTGCGAGGTTTTTAACACTGACTCTGGATTCAATCACACAGGGCATGGGGTAATTTCTTTCCTTGATGCGGAGGTTTCTTTTTGTTTTTATTGACAATCATTCTGTGGTTTTAAACAAGGCAAACATCAATAGATTTGGTTTCACAACTCTTGACAGTGTAGTGTTTAATCAATTCTTCCCCCCAGGTCCTTCAGATCCTTTAAACAGACAGCTCAGAAATAACTGCTCCAGAGGAAATCTATATAACATTTAAGGACTACAGTAAGAATACAGAAAGACTGAATTCACAGCGCAAAAGTAATACTTCCTATTTTTAAGAAATCCAAACCATTTACAAAAAAAAAAAATCAAAAGTCTGCATTTATCACGCAATGCCATTTCCCGAGGAATTTATTCAACAGACGGCAACATTTAGACAGCTTAAAGGCTGCTGAATCAGAATGCCAAGTGTGCCTTACTCCCATGTACTTTCACTGCAGATTAGGACTACACTACATGGCCAGCCATTAGTACTTGGTGCAGAATGCGTACTGATGCACTGGCACGCCTAATGTACAATGGGCTATAACAGTGAATAGTACAGACAAGGCTAACCTGCCCAAACAATGCAAGGGACAATCTCCTATTCAATGGAGTAAATAAGGACCCACTGTATGTAAATAACAGATTTATTGATGTGGTTATAATGGCAAAAATAAAGACCTTAAGTCACACTATGAATGCCCCTGCACCCAACAAACTTGGTCAGCAGTTGCGGTGTCGTAAGGTGCCTGGAAACATAGGGGAGCACCTTCATCTTCTCCATCTTCTGAAGAACAACCAGAAAATATGTTTTCCTGGAACAACCAGGAAAGTTTTTTTTTTCCCTCTAGGATCATGTATAAAAAAAAAAAAAAAACACACCATTACGAGCTTGACTCATTAGGAAAGCCACAGGCAGCACTACTGGATCAAACCTCCAAGTTAAAAACACAGGTAGGCTCTAGGACAGCGAGACACCACTTGGATCCTGCAGACTTCACGGTGACAGCATTCCTGCCAAAAACAAGCACTACGTTATTTTCAATGGGAATGAGCCTTAAAGTACCAACAGAGGAACCCAGACACGGTAGTCATGTGATGCAGCTCTGAAGCCCGGACATTAACTCATATTGCCTCGCTGTTCAATCTCTCAGCTATCTAGAGCAGGACAGCGGGTCAAGCCTTAGCGGTGCTGAAGCGCTGTAATTTCGCAATTTTGTAAGGCGGCATATTGCAGTTATTGCTGCACACATCTCCTGCCTCCCCAATACCCAAGCCTAATAAACTCCCCTCTTCCGTCAGTGCACTCGTGACGAGTGTCCACAGCTGCAGGCCCCGGAACATTCTGATATGTATGTGGCAAGCATCAACACATCTGAATAATTCGGAAATGGCTCAACTAATCGATGGGAAAAATCCCTCCCTCCCCCAAATCAAACGATCAAGGCTCCAAAGACACCACTCGGGGAGATTCAAACCGCCACCGCCGAGCATAAAGGAAAAGGAGGCACGGGCACCAGCCCACTGATCCCACGGCTGCGCCCTCCCCCACACCTAAAGCTATTCTGCAAGAGCAGATCTCAAAAGCCAAATAATTGACTCCTTTCAGCTAGACAAAAGAGTTACCTGCAGCCTACAATAAATTAGCTGGTAAGATCAACCTTACAAGGAGTAAAAGCATGTACTGGCCCAAATGCTTTACAGTAAAAAAAAAAATGCTACCATCTGGCTACCAACAAATTAAAGGGCATACTGGTTCTGGGGAGGAGTACACCACACAGAGAATATATATTTATGAGTCAGATAGCTGGATATTGTCCTAGGGGTGCTGGTGTATACCTTCAGATCCACAAGTTTCCATCCCTGGCTCCTGTTCAGGATTTAATCCCCAATTGCTATTTACAGGATGATTGTGTGAATCACCTGTTTGCAGAAGATCTACAGAAGCATTAGAGGCCCTGCTGGTCTTGTAAAGCCCAGCCATACCCCTCCAGAAGCTTGCACGATGGCGTTCTACAGTCACGGCCATCTTTGAAGACTACAGTAAGAACACCCAGCAGAAACCCCTTTTTGCTGTAACCCTCTGCCCAAATTAGTTTAGATATGTAAAATATGTAAATGATGTTACTAAGTATTTTTTTTAAGGAATACATCTGGCATTTGCAGCCAAATTGCAAAACTCAAGATTAACATCTTGGCCACAGAAATGAACTGGCATTAGACCAGCATAAAGCTATCAAGGAATAAAGTCTGATTTTCCATGAGTTCGGCTAGGTCCCCACTCCACCTTTATCTTCATAAATAGCAATCATGCCATTTTTAGTACACGCTTACCCAATCGGGGCTGTGGTGATCCAGAGCCTGCAACTAATTACATTTTATACTCAGCTAATTGAGAGACAGTCTCAATATTTATAAAAGGATCTGAATATTTAGTCTCCAGCTATGACTCCACATGTACTGTAGTATTGATTTACCACATTCCCATTTGTGGAATGATCCAAGTAAGGCCGACACAAGATCCTGAGCTTATGTGGGACCAGCCGACCATAATCTAACCATTTTACTGAACAATGTGGTATGAATACCAAAGTCGCCTTTTTCTGTTACAACTAAATATTGTTACACTGTTAGAGAAGCAATCTACACATCTTTTAGCCAGAAAGAATATATACACAACCTTACAGTTCAATAAGCGTAATGGATTAAACCATGTCAGAGGATTATGCACTCTGCTTATGAACAATAGAAATTGCATCAGAGATCATTTATAAACTCAATAACATGACCCCCGCTCGCTGCAGCGGGGTGTGCGGGTTGCCAGATACATGAAAAAAAGAAAACACACACTCTTAATGGCAATTCACCCAGGCTGAAACTCCAAGCACAGCAAGGCCCTCTTCGATACAATCTCTGCAGAGAACACACCCACAAGGGCAATGTGTTTGTGACAATGACACAGCAGCATTATCTTGCGGGGCACAGAACTGGACGAGTGGATCTCTGGCAGAACCTCTGCAATCAGAGCTCTATCTGTTGCCCTCCGGCAAACAACAAAAATAGGCCAGAAAAATAACCCCGGGAAAGAATATTTCTAGGAAAGCGGGTCCCTTTTGGGGCACAGACATCTTTAGAAAAGTACAGCACAGTCCGGTCGCCTGTTAAAAATGACATCCCCAGACCCCAGAGGAAAAAGAAAACACAAAATCACAGCACTGGAAAAAAGCTGCACGCTCAACCAGTGTGTCAACACCGGGGCTTGGTCACAAAAGGCCCTTGTCCTTACCTGCAGAGCCTCCAGCGTAATGAAACCAGAAATCGAAAACCCATCTATGATATCTTCCTCAGCAGAAGTAGACTCCTTCCTCTTCCTTCTCGGCGGTCTGGGCCGGGAGGAGGACGGATTCCTGCTCCCCTCCCTCTCTGAGTCTGAGGAAAAGCGAAGCATGCCGGACCTCATGCAGTTGTCTCGTAACCCTTTGGACCTCTCCCGGTCCCGTTCCGACCTCGACCGCCTCTTTTTCTGAAGTCCACTGGACCGTGAGCCATCCATTTCCAAGGCCAGCTGTAGCCCTATAAGGAGCCTCGTGTGTATCCCAGTCGTGACAGACAGCTCCCCGACAAATTCACGCAGTTCACCAGGATATCTTGTGACCGCTATGGGATCTCCACAAGAGCAGAAGTAATCATCCAAAAAATGGTCACAAGAACCAGAGTCAATCTGAAGCCAAGATGACCGAATCCATCGACAGGGCCCTCCACTACAATCCTGAATCCACCACAACGGGTCTCATGCGCCAATGTCACAAAGATGCAGATCGTTCAAACAAGTGGCAAACTCCATTACACACTGGCACAGGCAATGCGAAGCCAGTCACCGGCGAGCATCTCCCTCCATGGCGAGTCCACCCCACAAGGGCATCTCCATCTGCTCAGACTCCACACCATCCAAGTGCTGACTGTACCCTCCTGGAAATCAAGGAAATAAAAAAGCACACATTGGCAACACACTTTATAATCACAAACTATAAAAATGCACTATAAACCACAACCCCCCCCCCCCGCCTGGCTTCTTGCTGAGGAATATCATACACAGGTAATTACCATTTTTAATAATGCAAGATAAATTAATGTTTCATTAGAACACTCAAAGTCAGCTGCTAACTTTATTATCCCTTTCACAATGTATAATTACTTGCCCCTTAGCACAGCTAATTATATTTTTCCTTTTCCAAAAGTGTTGCTTATATACAATCCTTCTGCAGTTCCACCTAGAAGACCCCCCCCCCCCACCACCGTTCCATCCCTTACAGACAGACTTCCCAAAGAGCCTTCATTATTTATAGGGATTACTATAACTTCCTGGACTGCCATCAGTCATGAACTAATATAACAGACCCCTTCTCAAGATTTCGGTTTGTTGCCTATTACAGTTTGTAAACCAACTATACATTTCCCGCCAGTCTCAACAAACATCGGCAACTCCCCAACGCAAGGCTTTTAAAAAAGACAAATCCTCCCTCAAAGGCATCCAAACGCGAAAGTTTTAAAGGTCCTTGAATTCCAGAAGCTTGATTCCCAGAGACATACACAAAGAATTACTATTCCACGCTGAAATACATTTCAAAGTAAAACGAATGTTTCTTTTGGCCCTAGTCTTTTTTTTTTTTTTTTTAACTAGCTAACAATTACTTCACTACTGGAACTGGAAAACACAAAATCTCCGTATCTCATTAAAAAAAAAAAGAAGAAAAACATGAAAACTAGTTCCAAGGGTTAGTCTTTCTACTCCTGAAATGCATCTCTGCCAGCAGTATGGCACAGAGATCTAAGGCTTGGTCAAAACAGAAATGCCATGTATATGTGGCGTCCTTTCAGAGGTATGCCAGCAGTATAATCAGCAGCCCCTCTCCAAAGCTGCTGCAGTGTACATGTCTGCATGACAAGGCCCGTGTCTGTTAACTTCACACAGTGCACCGTGCTTCTATACAAGCCCAACCGCATTAAGGTTTTCATCATTCAGCCTCAATTTTATTTCCTCTCTGTGTTCCGTCTTCATCATATCGAACCAAAACGGCACCACAGAGGCTTCAGAGATCCTTCAGGAACAATCCACAAAGTCACCTCCGTTAGAAATCCACGTTGGGGATTCCTAGTCTCTCTCTTTAAATATTATTAAAATGTTTCCACTGTGAACTCAAATTAAGAAGATGAACAGGAAGGTAATTCCTCTGATTAGCTGCGGTTTTTCATTTTTGTGTCTTTTCCCCTTTTTTGCAGATTCCTCACATTGATTTTGGCACAGCTAGATGCTGCTCAAGTATGTCGATAAAAGCCTGGGGTAGGCCACAGAGCTCTAATCTCCCTGATGCCCCCGTTCATATTAAAATACAGTCCATGATGAGTGGGTGCTGTCCGCCATGGCTCCCATTGTAATTCCTCTCAGCAAACAGGTACGGTCTTTTTTTCCCCCCCAGCTCAAAATCAACCCTGGGAAAGCAGTTCTCTTAACGGCTTGAGGGAATGTTTAATGTGCCCCTTATTTTTCCCCCTCGCTGGAGATAAACTTCAGGACGCGCATTCAGCAGCAAACGTCGTTTGCCAGTTAATCTTCAGACGTCACCTCCATCTTCTCTGTTGCGTCTCAGTATAGTTCACTTTGCATTTGCATGCAGATGCACACACTTCAGATGGTAGTTTTTAAAGCAAGTACATCAGACAGGAGTCATCCAGCTGCAATTCTTCACTTTCCTGACCACAATAAAATGACATTTTGCAATGATCCCCCCCTCCCCTCCCCTCCCCTCCCCAGGCTGCAAGCATAAAACAATTTTATTCTACATCAATGTCACTCAAAATCTCTTAATTCATCCCTATTTATCCAGCGAGTGTCCATCAACGACAAGCTTCACGTCCCTGAGCATCCTACTGACACGCTCCGAATTAGCATCAGCCTTATCAAACAGTGCACTTAAACTTTGTAATATGCCAGTAGCTATGGTTACAACGCGATGCAAATCCAAAAAAAAAAAAAAAAAAGTAGAAAACCCCCTCTGGAAGGGCAGCCGCCGGCAAATACTGCAAATCAGTATTACGCGGGGCGCGTCAGGATCTCTCCGGCGCGATCCGACGTGCGCTTACAACGAAACCCAACACCAAGGAAAAAAAAAAAAAAACATAGAAAATAAAAACAAAAAATCCAAGCCAACCCGGTTCTCGTGCATTGGCAGCCCGCGGGATGAATGTTGCGCCCGTATTTCCTCTCCCTTTATTCCTCGTGCCTAAATCTGCTCGCGCGCAAGACGCCGCCGAGCACCTACGCTTTTTAACCTAGTGCCCCGCGCGAGCCCCGCGCGAGCCCAGCACGAGCCCCGCTCACTATTGTCACATACACAAAATAGCTGTATGAAATCTTTCAGGATCTTTGTGGGCGCCCCCCCCCGGCCCCCGGGCCGCTTCCGCCGTCCGCCCCCCCCCCCGCCTGCCCCCCCGCGCGCCCTCTCCCC
>JAODKM010000099.1:16127408-16140050 GCA_026780845.1 Petrocephalus sullivani | reverse complement strand
CCCGCCTCATCCCCCCCCCGCTATCTCCGTCCGCTCCGTCTGTCTGTCTGTCTGACAGTAAATCTCACGCACCGTGGCCAGTCCGGCCCACAGCGGCGGCGGCTGGCGGCACTGCCCCCGCTCCGCTCGCCCGCCCGGCCGCTCGCTCTCTGGCGGCTCCGCTTTATTCCCACAGACACACAAAGCGCGGCTCCCCTCCGCCGAGAAGCCGAGAGACGCCGAGCCCGGCGAGCCGCACGCCGTCCGGCCGCCGGTTCGCAGGCATTCGGAGGCAGGGGGAGGGGGGGGCGAGGGCTCCTTACGAGGAAAGAGAGGAGAGAGAAAAAAGGGAAACAAAAACGGGGGGGAAAAAGAAGCAAGAAACAAATAAAAAAAATCCTATGAGGAAGATAAAGCGCAGCCCTCTCCCGGTCCGAGCCTCGGGATCCCACGGTGAAGACTGGGCGCAGTGATACGGCGGTGCCGCAGTGCCGCTTCACAGGCTGTCGGCTTCCCCGGCAGAAATAGTGCTGCCCCTAGTCCGGCCGCGCCGCGCCGCGCCGTGCGCTGCCTTCCCTGAGCTGCCGTCCTTTGCACATTTGCAATGCATTATTATTAGTATTATTATCATGAATATTATTATTATTATTATTATTTGCAAGCACACTCCTGTTGTACGTGCGCAGTTCGCAGGACTATCGCGCGCTGATCTGTGCAAAGAGTACCGCCGAACTTTTATACTGGCTTTTGGAGTTGGAATACACTTAATTACAATGCGCATTGGGAATGGACAGATACACAATCATAAAAGGGAAATGTTGCCGTGTTTTTATAAATTAGCCCAGTAACTGACACATAGCAGCTGTCTGGGGAGGGAATGCAATAATGAATTATATTTTGAACCTTAAATTTGGAAACTGTCCCCGAATTCAGTTTATGATAAGCGGTAGTTGTACAAATTAATTTCACCCTAGCTAGAAACTGAGCTACTTTAAGAATATCTGACTGGCACTCAAGATAAATTCCATCAAAACAGCCGGAATATCTTTGGTAGACATCTGATAACTGGAAAAGCGCACAGTGACGGCTGCAGGGACCTGGCGCATTCCGTACTTCCATCAAATGTGCCTTTGTTCATTCTCCCGGCCCCTTGTGCAACTATTCGTCAAATTGGAGTTTATTGTTGAGTCTGTGCTTTCACACATGGTATTATTGACAGATCTGTCCTCTCCAGATCACAGACGGAGGTGTCAAATTATCCTTTGGTTATGTAACGTGGATTGGCTTTCGCTACGGGCTAACCAAAGGCCACCCAGCGCATCTCTCCTGTCAAACCAAGCTGAAATTGAAGCCAGGTCTTCAGAGAGAAATGTGTCACAAAGCATTTCCCTTATTTTAAATGATCTTCAATTCTTTACGTATCAAAGAAGCTGTTGTGTAAGCATGTAGTTATGTCATGCCTCTGCACGTTAAAATAACAGTATAAGTATTATACAGAAACAGCAATACACTGATATGAAAATCGTATGTATGCTGACGGAGATGCAATATGTCTATATGGTGTTTTATTACATGTTATCCACACTACCTGCTTAGATAATGGAAAATGAATGAGGTTTCTATAAATAAAAATGCATCCAGTTTAAACGGCTGATTAAACTGACCCCAGCCTCATGGATAAATAAACCATTGCCATGCATACTATTGTCTTAATACCGTTTTCCGCAATAAACGCACGTCAGTGTGTAATCTTTAGAAAGTACCTGTATTAACACTGAAATTAATATGGTCCCATAAAGAAGACTGTAATTGGGAAAAAAACACTCTAATCATTCACCACCCTTCTAAACCGCAGCGAGTGTTTGTTAAATCTACGACGCTATAAGTATTTCTGATTGTTTTGCATGTTTAATTTCCTGGAAAAGAACATTGTTAGCCACAATTATTCTTCATTACTCAGTCATTGAAATGTAATATGTGAAAATCTATGCGTATTGGTATTGCAAATTGCAAGCTGTACGTCAAAATCAAAGACCTTCACTTGTATAAATTAGAATCTCGTGTACATTATCAACTTTATACAAGATAAATACTTTAGGGTGGCATACAATCATGGCTAGATCACCCTTGCTCCTGGTTAATCTCTAAGAAGTGTAAGCCGATTTGTGAAATTTTTCCGAAGTAGCATTAATTGCTTACTATTTTGAGGGGGCTTTTTTCCACATTTATTGTGCTATGTTGTTAGAATCCAAATGGTAGTTGTTGATATCTGGAAAGACATCCCCCTGTCTGCTGAATGCATTGATTGCCTGTTCCTCTCTGCAGCCTGGAAAGTTTAATGTCAATGAGAAACTTAACCCTAAAAACACCAAAGCCCTGAAGTAAGTCTTCATCAAACCCTAAAGTGGGGCTAAAATACACAAGGAACTCCTTGAAATGCTGTGACACATCCTAACCTTTTTGGACTTTGTATGTCAGGCTGGCTGAGTCGCAAAGTGAGCATACTGCATGGATTACCCCTCCCTCACCACGTGCAGTGAACAGCAAACAAACAAGGTTCACTATCAGTCTAATTTGAATATAAATGTCTCCTGAAACTGGCAAACTGGTCTAAGAAACAAACACGGAGTATCTGGGCTTATTCTTCATGCTGCTGATTGTTCTTTTTTTATACACTTGTACTGGATACATTTCACTTATTTTTTTTGTTGAATGGGTTAATGAAGCCTGGATGTTTTCACACTTGTTTAACGCTCACTGATGTAAACATCATATCAATTACTAAGCACGTTCTCTTTCTTCAATAGATTTTATGCAAATATGACAGTAATACAAGACAGTGCATTTGTTTGCACACACACCCAGAGGCATAAAAACCATTATACTTATAATGAGCAGCATGCAAAACGCTGAGGCCTTAATGTCGCATTAAAGCAACATATGTGCTTTCAGCATTTTGAGATAAAACTTACTTACAGTGTGGGGGGGCAATCAGGAGCTTATCATAATCAGATTACGAGGAAAAGGTTATGAGTTCTGACTCACAGCACTTAATAATAGATGTTCAATTTAAACCGTGTGCGCAAATCTTATCATGGCTTGCGTCTCTCAGTGTGAGTTCGTCCTCAGTGAATAAGAAAATAGGATGGCGGTCTTGCGTGCTTGTCACACCGTGGCGCGATTCAGACGGCGCGAGTTCTGCACGGCGTGTGCCGGAGAGCTTCTGTTCCGCGCCGGCCTCGCGGTTCCGCCGATGCTCACACTTGACCCCGCCTTGTCCTCCAGGACTCCATCCTTTGTAGGAGCCGTGGGTGTGCGAGACAAAGCGTCTGCTCGTTCAGCAGTCCCCGATCCCTCGATGAGGCCAAGCTGCGCTGGCGGCAGGTTCCTCTTTAATTGTGTCACATCGACGTGCCTGGATCTCTAAGCGGTGCGCGAGTGGCCCCGTCAGCTGGAGATGCAGAGATCCAGAGTAGAGAGGTGCCCCAGGACGGTCACGCATGCATGAGTAGTGCATTCGCGCTCCTGACCACACTCCGAGGCTGATCCCTGACCCATATCTCAAAGCTGAGCCATCGTTCATGCACCACCTTGGGACCCTCTGTCAGGAGCACTTGGATAGATAATGTTAGAAAGACCGGGCCCGGGGGTTTGCCGGAGAGACCTGCTTCGGGAGAAACAGGAAAAAAAAAAAACAAACACCTACTCAAACAAAATCTCCTCGGAAGGTTTGTCAGCTTTCAGGGCCTCCTTAGACTGATGGCAGAAGCTAATTAAAGGGGGAACGCGGGGTGTGTTAATGCAAAAGAGGGAGAAGGGCAATGCCATCGAAACTCAATGAGAGCCAGATGAGGCATGGAGTGAAAGCATGAAGACGGCTGTGAGAAATGCAAAGGAAACCCACACGTTTTAGGGGCCGGGAAACACCGCGGCGCCGTGGCTTCTGTGTGTGATACAGCCAATCACAATCTTCCAAGTGATTACAAGTTTTAAACACTACTGTTGGAGTGGATCTGTTAATGATCATATCCTAGCTCAAGATCTCATTAAAGCTCATTATCGCTAGAAAAATTTATGCAAATGTAACAGGCTGTACTGGGAAATAATATCCTTGCAGCGATACTGTGATATTCTTGCGTTCAGTAGCCAGCATGATTCCTGTGGTGTTGTGCGTCGATTTGTCAGCCCTTTTGCCAAATTGTTTATAAAGCACACAAAAGGAAAAAAAAACCTTGTAAAGCCATAATTATTACTAATGTTATTTAACAGGCGTTTTTATCCATGGTGAGTGACATCATAGACAAGAGTGTAAACAATCATGAATCAGCCATCAATGCTCCTCGCCTTACAGCAAAGCATGTCTGCAACATGTGAGTGACTGAAAATCTAATTCCATATATTATTATATTATTAATCATTTTAGAAGAATTTATGACTATTTTATTTCCATTGTAACATGAATGGATTCAGGACAACAGTTGGTGCCTATAATCTTCTGCAAGTCAACGTTGTGGTAATGACTTTCACGCAAGGCATGGCATGAATGGAGGAAATGGGGCGTGTTTCTCACTTAGACAGTATAGGCCATATATCATCCCCTGCAGTAAAGGCGGCAGCTGTACTGTGTAGCTCTCTATATGTTTTGGAGTATTAACTGAAGTCTATCTGCTGTTTTATGCTCATGTTTACTGGTCTATGGCTGACTGCAGTTCGAGCGCCCCAGCTTCAAGGATTTGAGACTGAGTTTGCAAGACAGTTATCCCTTAATCACTTTTTCATGCCATATCAAACTACCTTTAAATTTCCTGAATAATGACGTCTTGTTTTAATGACCATTGTAACAATATTTACTTTATTAAGGGTTTTTTTTAATAACCCCCATGACCCTGACCGGGATAAGCGTTTGGAAAATGGATGGATGGTAGGGTGGATGGATAGATGGATATTTTGATATTACTGCATTGACAAGTTCTTTTGAGATTCCCCAACAAGAAGGAATTTTTTTCATTGAATTGAATATAGCAGGATGAGTGATAGATACTTAATATACCCACGATAAAGCTGATCGGCAGGGGATTTGAACATAGCAATTTGTCTGACGATAATAAACAGTGCTTCAAACTGGACTGGCGTTTTATGATTAATAAATGAGGATCAAATTATAATAAATGTCGGAATATCTAATTTGACAGACATTTTTGGCCACTGAGCTGAAGTATGAGATCAGGATAAGAGAGCTGAGTGATTAAAATCCGTTCAACGTATAATTACTGAATGATGTATCTACTCAGTGCTGATTGTCCCTGTGGTCCTCTAAAACCGTAAGGAAAGTTCTGTCAGGTAATAAGTTAGAAATGGATTGTGACCCTGTACTGGATATTTGGTGATGGCTGGCTGGATGGATGCATGGATGGATTGTGAAGGGGTGGAAGAAGAGTAAAAATCAGGACAATGACAACCACAATACCAATAATGTGATTCCTCAAGCTTCGGTTGATGTATGCCACCACGCCCATCCAGACTTCCCATGGGGTGGAAGGCCTTCACTGCTTTAGGGCAACTGGATTTTATTGTTTATATAAACAAAGCAACAATTCCAGTCGACTCTGAGAGAAACGTTTCCGAATCGAAACCCGAGATGCCTTCGTTCACCACGAAAGCCCTGAAAAGGAGTTCCTGAGAACTGTGCAGAAATTCAGCATCACAGACGTCCTCCAGCATCTTCAGCACGGAGCCGCAGACGTGCCACCTAGCAGATCACATGACGATTCCTCTTATCCCGGTGGATGAACTGACACGGCTGAGCTGTGCTGCTTCCTAAACCTTACACTCGCTACAAAGGGACATTTTTGTAATCCGTCTCTTTCCCCCAATAACCTCAGACAGTTTCCAAATATAGCTGGGGAGGAGCGTGTAGGAACAAAGTGATGATAAAACACAAAATGCTACATGGGAGTACACAGCCCCACATTATGTAAATAAATCCCTCAAAGGATAAACCCCTTCTGACTGCATTTTAATTATTGATGGTGAAGCTAATATTTATTTTATCTAGGGGATAGCTTCTTCATTCCTGAATGTGTATTTTGTACCAATAGTGCATGTAGTATGTTCGGCATACATCTGTAAAATCGTCATTTCATTAAATAAACTCACATTTAATCTACTCAAATCTGGGTAGACAAGATGACATTGGATATGGGCATAGGAATCGCCAGCAGAGAGCATGATCCACAGAAGGGCTTTCATGAATGTGAATTTAAGGACCCAGCAATGTCACGGACCCTTTCGACACAGATTTCCATGTTTGTGATGTCACACAACTGGCCCCAGAGGACTCACCCTGATGACAGGCTGCAAAAACTGCTGCATTTTCCCAGGCAGGGGTGGGACTCCCAGCAGTTCCCCAGGGGTTCTAACCTGCAAAATTTGCTTTGGATTATGAGATTTTTGCTTCCTGGCACAGGCTCCAGTGTCTCCACTATCCTCCACTGTAGAAAATTGGATGGGTGGTTGGGTGTTCTTTACACGTGGTGCCTGAAAGCACCAGGGATGGGCTTGTTGTTTTTGGGCCCCACTCAAAAAGTCATTTTGGGGCCCTCTAGTGTAATGACTGTTTGCGGCCAAGAGGGGGCCACAAACCTCAGGGGCCCCACAAAAAAATGTGTGGCTTGAGTGGAGGGAAACACCACTCCTCGTTATCACTTATCTGTAAAGTAGTCTCTTAGGGGGTCCTCTTAGAAAAAATTCATACAATAAAAAAGTGTCTAATTAGCACTGGCTATATTCTCCTTTAATTAATTCTGTTGTCAATCAGCGCCGCTGCAGGAGGGCTCCGTAACTGTCATTAACACGTTTGATTTCGCAGTGTCTGTCTGCCTGTTTGTTTGTTTGGATCACGGACAAGACAGACGGGGAGTTTTTTTTTCCAGACGGAGTGACACGCGCTGATTAATGAGATTCGCAGAGCGGCCTGTTGATTGTTTATAAGGCCGCAGTGCGCTACGGCGACGCCATTGACACCCGTCCGTGGAAGAGCTACGCCAGTAGAGAAGAGCCCTTTTATTGTTCTGAGGGCCGGGCAGATAAATCCACATGCCAAACTTTCGAGCAGAGATGCTGCTCACCGACGGGGGAACACCATCTCCCAGCCCGTCCATCCACAGGAACGGCATCACTGGCTTTCTCCTGCAACTCAAACAGCCACTTACAACGTCCCGCTGCAGTTACACCCTCAGTGTGTCCCCTCAGTGCGTGGGCGTTTATGAAAGAGACCCGGCACGGAGGCCACACCTCGCTCCCCTCGCACACACGCCAGATTACCCCTGGGTGGCACAAAAAAACATTTGTTCTGTTCTCCTTCGGCGTTTCCAGCGCAGGCTAATTGCGTCTTTTATAGGACAATATGAGAACAGTGCAGCCCATTGTGCAGCAGCAGTGGGGGGGGGACTCTCCTGGCCGGGAGGCAGGGATACTTTCCAATTACTCAAGCCGCTCCCGCATCCCACAGGGGGGGCTCCGGAGAGAGGCGAGCGACGCTACTTCATTAGTGGCAGGGAGCTCTATCCAGTGGGGGAGCTGGGGGCGGGGGGGGACAATTGCCACAGAACGTTACCCGGGTATGGAGCCTCCAAAATAGAACCCACACGACTCAGAGTGAAGTTGATTGAGGGAGATGCGGGGGGGGTCTATTTTTTCCGGGATGAGTTTTAATTTTTCTTTTGTGCCAAAGTGCAGGTGCTTTAATCACTATCATTTAGCTTTGGCGATGACACTGGAAGTTATACACACACTGATGATGGACTTTAATCGCACAGGCAGTTTAGTCCTATTATATTTTATTCTATAGTCCTGTATAACTTTGGCCCAGGCATAAAACTTAAATCGACCTTGTAACGGTGTGCCCGTTCTCTAATCTCCAAAGCGTGCATTACAAATTGAGGTCGGCTGTGCTTTTTCACAGGAACTTTCATGGTTCCTTCGACTTAAAACGTTACAGTGCGTCACATGACGAGGTCCATATGGGGATGATGACTGAAACGCAGACTGTGAAAAGGCAAAAACAGATGTCAGGTGGTCTTTGTCGTATTTAAAGCGCAGTGCACATCTGTGTCACCTCTGCATCTGAGCCCGGCAGCGCGTGCCCCAAAGACAGAGCAACGGCACGACTGGGGAAGCATTTTCGGGATTAATTTTCTTCTTCATCAAGGTGAATGAGTGCCCCATAACAATGGCACGCTTCATCTGAGGGATCCGAGTCAGTCTCATCTCTAGATAGCAGGCGAAGGACTCGAACGAAGGGGGGGTTTTATTACACCAACACTGAACAGAACTAAACAGGGGCTGGAAAGTAAACAGAACCAGAAGGGGTCAAAAGCAGAATCACGTCTGGGAGGGCGTAGGGGGGTCAGACGGACATGAAGGGCAGGACGTTACAGTAACACCTTCTCCGCACCTTACTCCAGGCCTTCCCTCAATATTGTTTGCGTGTAGCTTATGCTTTAAAGAATGGCTTGATGTTTTTCCCACTGAGACATTGATTCCAAGTTGCTCAGATCACAGAGGTTAAGTGAGAGGCTGCAATAAGTCTTACTTGTGATACGTCTTGTACAAATGGTTTGCGTTAAGGCTGACAGGTTTGAATAATGTCTGGTCATGCCAGTGCTCCCTCAGGAATTATTTTAGAAATTGTTAACATATAATAATTTATAATACTTTAGTACACAGAGGGAAAAATACAGACTATATTTGAAATGTTTCGCAAATGTTAGCAGTACACGACAATGTGCAGTATGCTGCTAAAATTACAAATTCTTATTTTTGAGCTCAGCAGCAGCAATATTAAGTTATCAACCACACATTCACTGATCTTCAGAAAATACTGGATGATTTAAATCAATGTGGAAAAACCTTAATTAAGCAACAAAGCAAACTGACGCAGGTCTTTCATCAGTCTAAATAAAGGCCATTTAATTAGCGGCAAAGCTGTCGCTCCTTTCATTAGAAGACAGACAGAGAGAGCCTTCACAAGCTGTGATGTAAACATCAAGAAGGGACTCGCCTGGGGACTGGCTTCTGTTGCCTCTTGGATGTGTTCTTTGGCAGGTCCAGTAATCTTTTAAATTTATCGTAAACCAATGTTCTCCTGACCTTGGAGCTACAGGGAACAGTTTTCTATGAGCTCCATAGGAACTTGACAATCAAGTGTGGCTTCCTCGCCTGAGCACGGCTGGTAAATCCAGCAGGGGGCAGCGTCTTTGGAAAAATAAGGATCTGTGACAGACAGCTAAAGAAACGACGGGTTATGCCAGAGGGATGTTAGGAAGAAGCCCACCCGGAGAGCCCATCATCACCAGCTCCAGATCAGCAAGCATGCTGGGAAATTCCAGCCAATCGGAGAAGGTCGGGATTAACTGTCCTGTGCTACTGCATTGCAGGGGTTTATGTCAATAAAAAATGTAATCTTTCTGAACGATGCTCTTCTCGTAGGTCATTTACAGTGGAGATATTATACCACTCGAGATAGCTGATGACTTGTTATTAAAACAAACATTGAAAAAGAGCTTTAGAGTCATTTATAAATCTTCTGCCTGGCTCTTTTGAAGGACTGGAAAAATGAAGTGCTATCATAGTGCTGAAATCACTTTTTTTTGTTTGTTGCTGTGTGAGAGGTTCTTATACTCACTTGTCAAGTAACAAACCACACAAGAAGTGATTTATAAAAGCACCGTGAAAAGGAAGAAGGTATTTCAGAAATAAAAACATCGCTTCCCTTTGCACTTTTCCCTAGCAGTTAGCTGTCAATAATTCGACCTGGTTTATGTCTTCCTGTCCAGAAATTCAGTCTAGTGCCAGATAACATGGTGGTGGGGGGGGGGGGTGTCGCACCTACAAGCTCAGCCAGCAGCCCACTGTATCCTCATAATCTTCGGATCAGAGTGATTGACCAAAGAGGGGACACAGGACTGAATCTTTTCTCTAATGCATGACATGTCACATAACAATTAGGGCATCACCTGGATATGCTGCGATGGGCTGGTCCTGGGTTGTTCCCTGCCTCGTGCCCGTAACTTCCGGGACCCCCCCCCAACCCAGAAGGATAAGCGGTTTCAGAAAATGGGTGGTGATGGATGGGTGGGGATGGATGGATGGTCCTGGGTATGTCTCGTAGCTGTGCCGTTGTCTCCCATAGTGGCAGACTGGTAGCAGTGATGAGTGAGTGAGTGGCCTACAGCATGCCCAATGTGCCTCAGCTACACATCTTGCAACCTTTAATTTTAACTTTTCGCTTGGAAAAAGTTGTATTTTTACCTTTTTCCTCTTTAGTACAAACCAAGAAGTATCCTTTAAACTTGAGCTTGATCCCTTTATAAGTATTTTCGCTTCATATCTGAGGTGTTACAGGCTCAGTGATGAAGGAAAGCTTTCAGCTTTACCCAAACATGCAGAATGCCAGGGCCGCCTCTGACTCTCCAGACGCCTGTGAACCTGCACGCATCGTCTCTGCTATCGGAGTGGCTGGATAAATGCACAGTGACAAGCTGACGTGAATGCAGAACCCCCCCCCTCCCCCCGGCTCTGTTTCTGCTGTGCTGGAGAGGGCATTTTTAGTCCTGCTGATTCACGGAAATCCTTCCCCTTGTGTTAGGGCTCACCGCGGCTCTGAGGAGTCAATCAGTCTCATTTTCCTCGTCATGAACAGCGGATTAGAGTTCCCGTTTCTGCACGCTCGGTTCTCACCACGCGCGACTTTAGTTCTACACAAGCGTGGTTTCAAGCCCTGTTTTTGACAGTTGTTCGGCGGTGGCCACTATCTCGGCTATTAATTAAATTACCCCTAACACACTGGTAATTAACGAGGCCCGTGGCCGTCGAGCTGAGGTGTTTTGTTCCGTTCACGCTTATCGCCCGCTCTCTCAAAGCTCACATTGTCACAGCAAAAGCCAACAAATGACTTGAACAAGCAGACTGAAAATATTTCACAGTTGCCACATGGGAATTATGCAGAGTGTAAACAGAGGGCATCTGCTAAAACAATCTCATCTTACCCTGCAATTGATTATCTGAGCAAAACATATAAAATATGCATATCCGAGGATGTTATGTCTTGGGATTTGTCCATAAAAAAGAAAACAAAGAGTAATGGTTTTATTACTCCTTTGATTTTGGTTTTCACATTAATGGACTGAGGTCCATATGCCTCATAAAACTCACAGTGAAATGATAGTGAGCGGCCAGCCAAATTATACTCACTCCATGCTGGAATTACGCCTGTATTTCTCAAATGCTGATGTGACACACAAGTGTAAGCCAGGGTTGTCCACCTTTACAATACCATTCTGCAGTGTCATAAAACATCGTTACAGGTGCATCTTTGTAGAGTATTGATCAAGCAGCAATAACTAATGAGTGTTAAAGGTTGAAGGTTCGAGAGCTGGAGTGCATGCTGGGAGATGTGGTGATGCACCATCCAATAAGTTTCTGGATATCAGGGGTGTAGTAGTACGCGAAAATGTTCAGTATGGGTCTTTCGGTTCGGTCTGCATATGTACCAAAGGAATGCAGCAAGTGTGGAGCCTTTGTGTGTTTGTGTGTTTCCCCATGGGCAACATTCGGTAAGGGGCGGATGAATCGGCACCATTCCGCATGCGTGCATGGCCACGGCGAACACAGGTAAAGCAGCACCTGGAGACCCTCCACTATCATTAAGGTCTGCCATTTGGGAACAAAGTAAATTTGGCTTTTCTTATTAGTAGGTTGCAGCAGTATCGACAGATGAAAGGCAGTTATACTTTGTTCAGTAAACCACTGTTTAATAAAGAAAAAAAAGAAGCGATTTATGTTTCGTTTATTTTACCCCCACTGTACTGAACCATGGCCACCAAGGTAGGTCCCGAACCAGGATGTTTCTGTACCTTACACCCCTAAGGGATGTACTTTCCACATACTGTCATATGGATGGTGATGAAGGGTGGCAGCATTCTAAGGGGTCAGCAGGCAGGACGGGGGCAATGCGTACCCTGTGAAACTGCCGGGAAATGCGAGCTGGGTCAGCCTGCAAGAGGCAAGATGCTCCCCAATAATGGAACATCTGTAATGTTCTACTGCCCCAAGCTAAGAGTCCAGCAGAAGCAGTGGCGAAGGTGGGGGATTCTCTAACAAAAAGGGCGGTCAGTGATTGTCCGTGTGACTTCCCTGTGCGGAGACATTTGTCAGCTGCAGAGTAACCGAAGTGCTGGAGTCTCGTGAAATGAGCGTCGTCGAAGGGAGCCGCGAGAAGCCGAAACGGGCTTTAGGCCACTTCAGCTCCTGCTTCTATAAACTGGCTTTTCACAGAGAAGCTGGCCCGTCAACACCTGCGCTAATTATTTTTGAGTATCCACCGCGCCGCACTTTTTAGATTGTTATGGTAATCAGGCTGGTGTTAATCTGCCGCAGCGTCACGGGGCTGACGCAAGCCGCTCGGTGGATTTAGATGGGGTTTATCTTTGTGCTTTGAGTGGGCCTTATGAACTGCGGCGCTCAGCTGGAAAGGCGGATTCCTGAACGAAGCACGTAGAGTGGTATATGTCACATGGGGGGGGGGGGGGGGTGGGGTGTAAAGTGTGCGGCCCCGCCCTCCGCCCGTCGGTTTGGTGGTTGGGCCGCGTGTGCGTCGGCCCA
>JAODKM010000099.1:16062593-16093978 GCA_026780845.1 Petrocephalus sullivani | reverse complement strand
GCCCCCCCCCCCCCCCGGTAGACCCCCCCCCCGCCCCCCACGGGCCCCCCAGGAAACCCCCCCCCCAATCCCCCCCCCCCCCCCGGAGCAGTACTACAATCTCAGCCATGACCCACTGTGACAGAGCACTGATCAGCGTGTAACATCTGACAGAGCTGGAGGGGAGCGTCGGGATCAGAAACACAGACTCCGGACAAGCAGCTCGCCTGAGTGGCTACAGCTTTCCAGCCCCGATGGACTGGTTCCTGTTACAGCCGGCTGCCTCCAGCGAGGGCAGTGCAGCAACAGAAAACAATTGTAAATAAAAATGGCGGCCTCTGTTTTTTCCAATACGACTCATTCCCATAGACCAGGACTCGAGATTAAGGGCCTTAAGGGTTAAGGGCCTTGCTCACGGGCCCAACGGCAACACGACAATTTTGCCAAAAACTGGATTCAAACCAGCAACCTTCCAAATGCAGGCACGGAAGCCCAAACCACTGAGCTACACACATATGGTTAGACATGCCATCTCTATCCTAATTGTGACAGTCACACCGATATTATGTCAATGTTCAAACACTAACGTTAGGCGCTAGCTATTTACGGGACACCGAAAGCTTCTGCCGTTAATAAGCCGGCGGGCACTCTGGTGACACCGCCGGCACTGACAGAAGCGTCTGGGCTCTGTGTGAAGACGCCGACCTCATTTGTCGGCCTTCAGTGCCATTATGTAGCCGCACCGCGTCATGTGCTTTTGTCCTACTCCTCTGACAGCAGCCGCTTCTCCCTGTGATATAAAGACAAAGCCTGATGCCGCCGTTTCGCCGTTTATAAGGTGGGGGCGGCACTTTGTCTGGCCTGACGAGCGCCTCATTCCTCATTATCCCGCTCCACCACGGATCAGTCACTTACACCCCCCCCCCCCACCTACCCATCACCACACAAGCCGTCCCCATCAAAGCTGCAAGCGAGAGAGTAAGTGTGCAGCCCAGGGTGAGTCCCGGTTAAACAAAACAAACCGAACGGAAAAGCACGGCATAGGGGGAGCGGAGCCTTTGCGCACGGCAACACGCCGCGTTTGACCGAGGCTGCCAGATTATCAGTCCATGTTAGCGCTAGTTCAGAACATCCTGGTCCTTCAGATTCTCTTAGACACCAGATATGGGGGAGGAGTTCTGGGGGGAAGCGACGGACACGCCCAGGCACCTAGACTGGAAGCTGGGAGGGTCAGCGAAAGGAGAACTTCAGCTCACAATACAGTTAAGGAGCGGAGCTCTCCTGGGTTTGGTTCTGAGCTTTTAGAAGGCTGTGTGCATCCAGCTCCCACAGACAATTACCCAGCGCAGAGTCGCAAGTGGCTATTCCCAGGAATCATGGAGCAGGGTGAATCCCAGATGGGATGTAAATCTTAGATGGGTTGCCAGCCCACTGCAGTGCAGACAAGCACTAAGGTTTCTAACTGGAGCAACCATCTGTGGACACCAGAAGAACAAGCAAACAGCCACAGGTGTGAATTTACTTTCTTTGCATGCTGTCCACGGTGCCACCATGCCGCCTACGGTGCCACCATACAGGCCACGGTGCCACCATGGTGCCCACAGTGCCACCATGCCGCCCACAGTGCCACCATGCCGCCCACGGTGCCACCATACAGGCCACGGTGCCACCATGCTGCCCACGGTGCCACCATACAGGCCACGGTGCCACCATACAGGCCACGGTGCCACCATGCTGCCCACAGTGCCACCATGCTGCCCACAGTGCCACCATACAGGCCACAGTGCCACCATGCTGCCCACAGTGCCACTATACCCACAGCACCAGTTGGCTGCCCAAGCTGGCTCACAGTCATCTGTGGACTAGGGAGTACAGGGAGCTAAAGGACGACAGCAGCCACAGCGGACGTCACACGCTGGTGGCCATCACAAGAGATTCCCATCGGGACTTAGGCACATGGAATGTCATGGCCCGGGTCTCCATGCTGACTGCCAATGAGTGGGGGAATATGGAGCTGGGGAGAGGAGTCCTGGGGGCCATCCCCTCCCCCGTGTACACTCCATCCCACGCACCCGCACGAGGCTGTCTGATGCTAAGGCACGTTCAGCAGAAGCCCGGCGGGATTCAGCCACCGCACACGGGCCGCCGCAGCCCACATGCCTCTGAATCCTCTGCCTTAAACAGACAGATATTCTGCACAGAATGAGTGGAAAGGTAACAATGAAGCACAGAGCGTTTCCCACCGACACGCAGGGCTGCATCTGGCGGGCAGCCTGACCCGATGCACAAGTGAGTAGTCAGGCAGCCAGATCGGAGCTCATAAACCAGCAGCTGGGACAGGCTGCTCCTTCTGAGGCCTGTGATGCTTTAATCTGGGTGGGCAAAAGTGGAGCTAATCACCTTAAGTTAATCACAGGGGTCATGTTGGAGCTGTGTAACTTTGAGTGGATTTCAAGAAGGGGAGTCACCATCCAGCTGTAGGTTAGCCTCCAAGGTTGGTGCCACTGCTAGCTGCAACTGAAAGCCCCCAGCTCTAGCCTCCACCGATAGCCCCCGCCGCTAGCCTCCACCAATAGCCTCTGGCACTAGCCTCCACTGTTAGCCCTTGTCGCTAGCCTCCACCGATAGCCCCCGGAACTAACCTCCACCGATAGCCCCCGGAACTAACCTCCACCAATAGCCCCCGGAACCTTAAAGTGATTTGCACTGAGCACCAAAGCAGCCCTTTGTTATACAAGTACTCGTCAGAGGAAAAGTTCACAACGAGTAAGTGGGGCCCAACAGGATGTCATGTGATTGACAAGTAAATAAATAAAATAAAATATTTTATTAAGTGTTTTTGATACAAAAATACCATCTCTCTAAGCCTTTTGTTACGACTTATATCAGATTTTTCTCCATCCAGCAAAATACAAATTACAAAATACTTAAAGGTAATCAAATATGCATTTGAAATGCATTTAATTGAAATACTGCCCATCGCTGCTGCAGCTGCAGCCTTCCCCCCAGTCCTGCCTGCCACCCCCCAGGTAGGTGGCGGGGGCTGTATCTAATTGGTTTTGCCAGTTTAGATGGGAGGTGCCTTTCTGAGCTCAGGGACGGGGCGGTGGAGAATTACTGTGCAATACCTCAATGGGTGTTGCATAAAGCAGCAAAGGTAGAGCGGTCAGGCTGAGGCACAATTTCATCATGTTATCCTGCTGCTGGGAACATCGCTGGCCTCAAACAAGCATGCAAATAGACACATGCTGGCGTGCTAAGCCCGCTTAAGATGCTTGTTAAAATGCTTGTTAAGTAACATCACCCTTACAAGTGTTCTTCATTCCATTAGTCTGGCTGTCACTGTAATCTAAAGACACCGCACTCCACAGCGTTAATCACTTTACACTTCACCTGCTTACACAGATGGAGCTTTTTGGTAGCTCTGATTAACTGCTTCACTCAAGGGTACAACATAAGCTCCGTTCCTGAGAGCCACGACGCACTCCTCAACTTCACAGGCTCATTCCCACAAGGAGCTCAGTTCCTCAACCGCCATGCCACCTGGTGGCCACGCACGGCCTTCCACTTCAGCAAGTACCCAGACTATGAACTGATCTGACACGCAAGCAGTGTGAACAGCGGAGGAGCAGGAAATGAGGCATCGCTGCAGAGCAGTAAAAGCACAGAGAGATCTGAAATATCGCGAAGAGAAATCAGAAACACGGAATGAAACACGGCCAGGGGTCAAAGCTGAGAAAGCTGTTGCTATAGTTATTGCACGATTGATTTTTCTTCTTTCTGTTCGAGAGTGATTTACCAAGGAAAAATAACCTCTCTGTATTAACATGAAAGGTAAAGTTTTTAAATAAATATGCATAATAACCAATTGCTGATATTACTTTGTGAATGTGTGCTAATTTACTTGTTATGAAAATGGCCCATGAAGTGAAACACACAGAGGCATGAAATCTGCATCTTTTCCAGCTGGAGGTGTCGAGTGTGACACAGGCCAAACAGTGCACTTAGCCATCATGGGCCCCAGGATTTGTGTTTATTAAACAGCAAGGCATTCTGGGGGCTCCTGTCGAGGCTGGGGACAGATGTTAGTGAGTATGCATCCAAAAGGGCCCCCTGAAACACTGGGAGACCCCGGAGCGATGTGGCCAGATAACATAGAACCCCCGCTAGCTTGTGTCATGTGACCTGGTTGCCATCTTTCTTGTGCCCCATCCCCGGACCGGGCAGATCTATTCCCACCTCCTTAAATGCATTACTGACACGGCCACAGACAGCAAGAGTGAGAAAGGAGTCGTGAAATAATTGGCTGTGGCACCATGCTCACGCTTAGAGCGGCAGGCCGGGGGGGGCACTGGGGGGGTGCCGCGGAGAGGCGAAATCCCGGAATCCTAACAAGGCGGGAAACAGCGCTGCGTCTAACGAGCAAGAATGTTTTCATGGAGGGGTGATGGCCATTAATTGACAAGATCAAAAGAGAGTTATCCGTACATCTTATGAATAATGTCTACAGGAAGGCCGGCCGCTGTCTGGCAAGGAGAAATGTCTGTGTGTGTGTGTGTGTGTGTGTGTGTGTGGCGTGGTGCAGCATCCCAAAGCCTCCAACCCAGACCTGCAACGTCGAGCACACTAACGCTCACGCTCTTAACAAGCCAAATTCCTAACACTCCGCACTTGCAGATAGCGCCCCCCTGACAAACTTTTGAAAAGCAAGAAAGTAAAAACCCTGCCGCTTGTGTTTTGCGAGCAGCAACAATGGGCAGCTTGGGTGACACCTCGCCTGCATCCAAATCACACGCTTCCCATTTTTACACTCTGCCTGCCGCCATAATTATTCACTTTATTTATTTCACCACGTTCCCCATCAGGCTCGTTTAATTACAATACTCTCGCTACATTATTGACTTACAAGGTTTTTAAAGCAATAGGGAATGTGTGGTAATTAATGACGATTTCAGAGCTCCGTTCCATCGGAATTCATTAAACTTGTTTACAAGAAAAACAAGGATTATGTTCCCCTCTTTTTAATTAGCATGAGCTCCAAGGTCATTTTATCCTCAGAAACAATATTTGCACAGGTAAGCAAAAATAAATAACTGCAATGCGTTCAGAATTCCATAAAGGCAGGCTGGTTAGGACAGAAAATGGGTGTCTTGTTCTGACATCCTTATGGGGGTAAGTACTGAGAGCTTCGCTGAGCAATCTCTCATATTTAGCGTAAGGATAGACAGGCAAAATCACCAGTGTTTGGACAAGCTCCGGTGGGTTTATTTGTGATGTGCATCTGGAAAAAACAAATCCTGCAGAAACCGCTAATTATCCGGACTATGAACTTCAAAGATCATGCGCGTTTCGCCAAGCACTGATCAAACAAGCTTCTGGCGAGGATAACCGAAAGTCAGCCAAGCCGGCAGAAGCTAAGCGGGGGCCCACCCCCCACCGGATTTACTTTGCAATATCATGCAGTGGCAAAGCAAGAAGGGATGCTAACAGGGTGGAAGGTTCAGGTTCAGTAAGTACAAACCCAGACCAAGATTTAGTTTCAACCAACCAGTGGACAGCTCTGTGAATGTGACTCTTTATACTCTTTAACTGGTTGGTTGACACAAAATCTTGGTATGGATCTGTATTTTCTGAACCTGAGATTTCCATCTCTGGATACTGACACCTGTAAACTGCAAAGTGAGGGCAGAAGAGCGATCCTGCTGGCTGGGTAATGCCAGGAATACACCCTGCTTTTGGAGAGTAGAGGCTGGAGTGAAAACAGAGGAAGAACCTTCAGCTGGGGGCACAGAGTGAATAAAGGAAGGGTGATTAATCATCATTTTTGACACACCAGTGCACTTGTCAGTGCACAACAACGAAAGGTGTCCTCTGCATTTAACCCATGTGACATTGTGACACAGCAGTGGGGGGGGGTACCTTGCTCAGGATACCTCAGCAGTACTTGCAGGTCAGGGACTTAAACCGGCAACCTCTCAGTTACACAGTCACATCACTAACCCTGATGGCACCATCTGCTCCGCGGGCACAGTTTGGGGTGGGAGGGGGTTTACAGCAGATCAAGCATCACAAACAGTGCTGGTCAACGCTCATGTGATGCCTGTGGTAAGCTTTAACACCAAACTGAACCAAAGTTCAGCTGGTGCATGTTGGGAGGGTGGAGGCCCCTTCAGAAGATGGTGCCCTAGAATGCTGCGTATGTCGCTTGATGGTTCCAAAACCACCAGCAATCCTCCTGTCACCAGCCATGAGCATCTCTGGTGCTCCAATCCTAACATGTACCCATCCCTAGAATCTCTAAAGCAAAATGGTCAGAATCCTGCTAATTTGTCAGGTGAACATCTGAGAGACAACCGGGCTAGTTTATTGGCTCAATTGAATGTACAAAAGCATAAACAAATACAAAGTAATGGGAGGAACAGACCAAGGAATGAGGGTTACGATGAACCAGAAGATGCATTTGTGTTATCGGTCTCTCACTTTAATGGAATCAAAGTCAATATGGCCACAGTTATTGCAGTGATTAAACTCATTCTGAGTTTAGTGCTCTAATTTTGAATCAGCAGAATGGTATCACAGCATGAGAAGGATTTGTGTTTCTAGGTCCTTTTAATACCTGTCAAAGAGCCTCGGAATGACTTGCTCACAGAAGTCACCACAGAAATGGCCACAGCCAATCACATGACTGGGAAGACGGGGAAGAGCATATTTCTGAGGGCAAAAGTCATCGCTCTTAGAAAAACATCACCGACACTTGTTCTGTGGAAATGAACCCATTAGCAACCCTACAGGGTCGTGGCTGCATGTTAAAGGTGTGATGGTCTCATCTGATGGCTCAGTTTGCGGTTCCTGTGCTCACTGCTGAAAGTCACTGCAATGAATGTCTCATAGTGCTCTGCCATAGATGCTGTGGAGACATCCTCCTTACTATATGATTAAAATCACCCAGATAAGCATATATCGGTACAGGAAACTGAAGGCTTCCTTTCAAAATTTGATTGGCCAGCCATCAGGTCACAGGGCCACCCTGCTTTGTCACTAACTAACTGTAGTCATAGCTGCAGTTTATCTGAATTATCTGAAGTTGGGATGGAAACTTTTATTTTTTGGTTAGGTGAGTATTTTTGTGATTAGACCAGTGTTTCCCGACCCAGTCCTCGGGGAACACCGGACACTCCACGCTTTTGCTCCCTCCCAGCTCCCAGCCAATCAGGAACACCGAATACCTGGTGGAGTATTGAATGGAGTATTATCACTCTGTCCAGTAAAGTGTACTGTGCTTTTATGAGGTTGTCACTTCATCTTGTAAAGTGTACTGTGCTTTAATGAGGTTGGAGTATTATCACTTGGTCCAGTAGTGTGCACTGCATTTATTGAGTTTTTTGAGGAGTGTTATTGCTCTGTCCAGTCAAATCTACTGTGCATTTATTTAAGTCAGTGGTATTATCACTCTGTCTAGTAAAGTATACTGTATGTTTATGACGTTGTGGAATTATCACTCTATATTGAGCTGCTAGATTGATAACTTGGATATTCATCGGTATCATCTTCAATCAGAAATATATTGCTTTTAAAATTGTAGCCAGGAGTATCTGCCGAATGAATGAACACAAATAATAAAAATAACCACAAAGGCAGAATAAGTCAATCTGAGGCCCGGTGCTCCAGTTTCTCCAGTCTGATCCTGATTCCCTGAAGCATGGGCATATTGAATGCTCCCAGTCTCTTATCTATTTGCCGGCATGAATAAACCAGACACATTTTGACTGGCGTGTAGGATGGAGTGCAGCAAGGAGAGACAGGCATTTCGTCTTGTTAAAATAGTCATCCATATCAAAGGCCGCATCTGGCTACAGACTCACTCGGGCATTTCAGCCTAACTTTAATCAATATCGATGGTTTGGAGGCACACGTTTAACAAGTTTAACTGCCAGTAGAGTAATGAAGAGATACCATAGGCAGCTGGCCCATTGTGCTTGCAGAAGGGAGTGTATGGACTCACAACTGGGTCTGTCCATTAAATGCCAACAGACGGTCAGTATAGATTATATGAATAGCTGGCTATGTTGTATCAGACCTTGCCAGGTGAATGTGGCAGCGCAGTTCTGAGGGGTTGCACGCGTACATGCGTCTCGTTCTTGCCATGCATCAGGGACCCTGCTGCACACGTAGCTCCCTCAATGACGTTGGTCCCTAAGGGCGTCCACCACAGATGCGGAGGTCATGGGAGGAATCCCTGTTCTACTCAAGTCGGTAACAGCGTACGTACTTTCAGCTGCACCAGCCCTGTTTTTGCTACGGAGAGTAATTACTATTTAGGATTAACACACCTTAAAAAGGCAGGACCGTAAATTTTACTGCAAATTGTTACCATGCATGATTTAACGTTCCACTTATTCAGGGCGATAAAATGAAGTCCCAGACCCCGTAAAACATCTCTAGTCTTAAAAGTTCATCTTCATTTACACAGCTAAGATATGATGCTGGTCACAGTCACATCAGGACGTAAGGAGTTGTGAGGTAAGAGCCAGTGAAGGCCTAATTAACCTAATTTTCATAGAAATCTTTTAACCGTAAATATTATGCATTATGTTATACTTTCCTTATTTGAGATGTGAGGTACAAGCCTGCAGCAAGGCAAGATAAGATAAGATAAGATAAGATCCTTTTCACCCCTCATCAATCGTGAAACTTGGGGGGGTATAGTCGGTGTGAACAGATGTCTTAGCTAGGAAGTCAGGTCTGTCAGAAGCAAGGTAAGGATTGGTTTAATAGAAAAAAATTAGGGCCAGTATATTCCGTTAATGTAACGTTAAGCCTCATCTAAAAAAGTTCGTCTTTAACTCTAGCACATTTTTAGAGTGAAGAACTGTTACAGGCC
Source organism: Petrocephalus sullivani (assembly GCA_026780845.1). Lineage (NCBI taxonomy): Eukaryota > Metazoa > Chordata > Actinopteri > Osteoglossiformes > Mormyridae > Petrocephalus > Petrocephalus sullivani. Next base: position 16,085,118 of record JAODKM010000099.1, on the reverse strand, counting down.
ACAGACAAATGTTTTTGTTGATGCCTTGTCAAAAGTATACTTCCGAATATATAAGAACTGAACCTAGAACAGGATAAGAATCTTTAAATAATGTGATTACTACCGCATGACAGTAGCATCTACAAAAGGAAACAAATGCTAATTCATGGTCCCTGCAGAGACAGTTGGTTTACAACACTTATAATTTAACACAGATCTAACAAAGTGACACTTGCAACACATCCCGACAACAGCTGCTGCAATTTGTTTGATGCCCCCTGTCAGCACCCCTGGTTCCCCCTCAGAGCTCCTCCCCTTTCCAATGTAAGTCCTGCTGATTGGTGTAAGAGGGCAAAGTGACAGCTAGGCTCCGCTCACATTTATTTATTTTTTTGCTGGATAATTATGCTGCTGTTTATTTAGTTTGAGGGGCTGCCGGAAGGGTGGGATCCTCACCTCTGCACACTTGTGTAACTGAGCGTTCAAAACCAATTAAGCACATGGCTCTTGGCTAGAAGGCTTTTTCTTTCTCGTGAGGTTTTTCAGCTTACCTTGAAATGACTGAATACAGGTCACCGAGACTGAGTTTATAAGTGGCAGCTCTATAACTTTTAGGACTGCCTAATAAGTGTGTGGCTGAAATGAACGTGTTTTATGAAAAGCTTTTTTATGTAAGGAGTCTCTTAATCTGCTCAATCTCTGTTTCGATAGCTCTTTGTCTGAAATTTAGCTTGCAGCCTGAGTCATCTCCAGTGCAGCTTTTCCTAAATACACGCACTCTGATAAAATTAAAGAAATGGATGCTCTTTTGCGGGTTTTTTTTTTCCCGGGTTGGGGGGGGGGGGGGAGTTGCGAGGCCCTGTGAGAATAGCGAGCGAGCGCCAGTCTGCGTTTAAATGTATGCTAAGCTGATCTGCCAGCCTCTCTCTGCACTAATTTTGCCGGTTGTTAGAGTGATTGACACCCAAATAAAAAGACTCCGGGGGGAAGTTCGGCGAGAGACGCCGTTTCACGCTTTGGCATGCTTTGGCTGTATGGAAATCGGCAGCATCCGCGCTGCCTTCAACAGCTAGATATTGTTATGAAAATGGAATTATTAAAGATCTCCTCAGTGCCGCCCAGGGGAGATTATCTCGAGGGTAAGAGAGACATTTTAGCGTCCTTGCATACTAAATACATGTTTGCTGGAAGAGCTCTTTCAAACACCCGCAGTGTTTCCTCAATCACAGCCCGTTGAACGTCATTTTTGTAGACTACTGTGCTTATAATGTTTCCTGGGAAAGTTACACGCCAGGTCTTTAATACATACATGTGTTCACACCAGATAATCTCGCTTGTCTGACAATGGAAAGTGTGAAGTGGAAGCCCACCCAGCTCGTGAAGCCCACCCAATCACGACTTGGCCCACCCCGGGAAGCCCACCCAATCACGACTTGGCCCACCCCGGGCCACCTGTATGACTCTCCAAGTCTCAGCAAATTGGAGTTTTAATACCCATCTGTGCATTTTTCAGATTCCCCTTCATTGATAGCACTACTGCATATACGCTTTTTATAAACAAAAAGGTAAAAAGGGTCACTGGCATAGACAATTTTAAAGCATGTTTTTGGTAGCTGCATGGAAGCCGTCAGTGACTCTGCTAGGCCATGGGGAGTGGGAGGGGCTTCCCGCCGACTCGCGGCAGCGTGGCCTGGGGCCTCGTGGCCCAAAGATGAAAGGACTCCCGCACATCATACGAAGGGCAGCCGCGTACGGTAAAGGTTACTCCTACACCTCCTGAATCTGGTGCTGATCCACTGAGGGTCACTGGTGCTCATCTAATCCTCGTGTCCACAATCTCCCATGTGAACTTCAGTGCTGCCCTGCCAGGGCCTGCTCAAGGCATATGCGAAGCCAGTGGCTGCTTAGGACCCAGGGGTGCCCTCATCTGACAAGCCAGTCAGAATGGGAAAGAAAATAGCGAATGACAGCTAGGTTGACACCACAGATCCTGCCCTGGATGCATGCTGAGGTGTGTAACCGGGATGCTGGGTGTGGCGTCCAAACCCTCATGGGGCACCAAGCTGACTGACATCAGGTTATAACCTAATAACACCACAAAATAACTGGGATATGAGCACACAGCCAGCTAACAGGGTTGCCTTAATGTGCGTTGTGGTTTATTTAATCCACCAGTCACCGCTTTTCCGGAAGCATCTACCATCACTGCTTAATTCCAGCCGGCCCTCTGGGAATCAACCAGCATCACTGTCTTCCTGATTAAAATGGCACACCACATTTTATTCACAATTGGCCATATTACGAACAAATTAAACACAATTATAAAACAACTATTTCAGCATGCACTGAACTAACTGCTAAAACTAATTAGTGCTGGTGTATTAATGAAAATGGTCAATTTTCTTCAGAACTCTTTGAAGACCACCTGGTGCCCAAAAACACTGCATTACAATATGAAAAAATAGCTTTTAATTAAAGCTGAAGGCTTTTCCAAAACATTATGTCATTTACACTGTTACACCTATTTCAGCCAATATTTGCAGAAATTTGGCTCCAAGATCAAATACACACAGCAGTGGTGTTCACTACTACTCAAACTATGCATTTGCATGGGACCCCAGAGGTTTGGGCGCCCCCTGTCGGCTAGAATGTCATCACACTGCAAAGTGACTTTTAGGGTGGGGCCCCAAAAACAGCAAACGAGCCCCCAAGCATAAACTTGGGGTAGTAAAAAAAGATGTGTATATACATATATATGAAGTAAGGCAGGCTATGGGACCCCCACGACCCTGCAAAGGACCAATGGTTTCAGATAATGGATGGATGGATAAAATAAAGCCTTAATGGGCATGGGGTCCTGGTGCTGAATGCCATGACCCGATGCTTGTGAACAGCCCCTGGATGACAGCAATGAACCTCTTACCACCATGACTCTGACAGGCTGCAGAAGATTAGAGGCTGAGGTTTGAGAAAGAGAAGTAGGCTGACACACAAAGCAGCTGTTTGTTTGTTTGGTATGCCACATGGTGACGTCTGTGTCTCAGTGACTCAGGACCCTGTGATCAGAGGGTTCCTGGTTCAAATCCCTCAGTCGACTGAGTGACCACCATCGGGCCCTTGAGCAAGGCCATTAACCCTCAATTGCATCAACGTACATTGTTTTTTGATAACTAGGGAAGAAGGGGGGGGCTCTTTGTTAGGGGTAATTGATCTGACAATCTTAGATCGAGAACAATTAAAATGATCTGCACGATCTGCCGTTACGAAGAGATATCGGACGTTAGCATTGTGCTACAGTACACATTCTATCAGCTGCAATTCTAAGCCTCATACACACATATAAAGTCATTTTGTCAGCCATTTCGACACCAATAAACCGGTAAAACCAAACAGCTGGTAGCGCCCTGGATTTCTTTAACCGTTTCAAAAGACAACAGCCAAAAGAGTACGCCGAATATGTTTTGGTTTTGTTCATAGTGCATAGTGATCCTGTCTGGAAAAAATCATAATATGATATTTTTTGCCATATCACCCTCCCCTACTGTCATGATCAACCCCGTGTTTCCCTCAGGCGGGACCCTAAAGTAGCCACACCTGAGTCTTATTTGATTTGCCTCGTGCTCCTACCCCCTTGTTAACCAGTCACCATTGCCCAGTGTTTGCTCCTTGATTGGTTCCCTTTATAAGTGTGTTCTAGCTCCTCCACTACACGATGTGATACCTACTCTATGTTAGTTACTGTATTCTCAGCCAGAGTTAGATACCCAGCAGGACCAGGAAGAACAGATCCTCACTGTGCTCAGCAAGGTGGTTAAATACCAGCTAGGTATCCCTGCCTAGCTAGGAAATCCTGAGCAGCTAACATGCATCTAACATGCATCTAACAAGATCAAGAAAAGTAGAGATCACTGTGAGCATTATCGGACAGTGGCAGTTCACAGGCTGTAGTGCACAATGTATCCAGCGTATGCATTTACCAACTTGCTAGCTGAGGACTGGGCCCAATAATGCCAGTACTAGGGTAAATGTGAATCGTATGAGGTCACTGGAGCAGCGCAACAATGACTGTGCTGTGTTCCTGGACAACAAGGCAAATTTCCTCAATGACCCGCTGTCTATCCCATGACTAAAGTCTCACAAATCCCTTTAAGAAACGGCAAAGTTACGAGAGGAGCTGCAGTACGGCGCTGCAGTCATGGCTGCTGAAGCAGTGCGGTGCCTAGATCCACCAGCGAATCCATTCGTGATCCAGTGGATCCAGAAGAGCTGCAGTACGGCGCTGCAGTCATGGCTGCTGAAGCAGTGCGGTGCCAAGATCCACCAGCGAATCCATTCGTGATCCAGTGGATCCAGGCAGCAGTTTGAGTTCTGGTCCGAGAATCCCTGGCACTTGCTTCTATTCCCCAAATTACCAACTAGCTTCTCACTGTGATATATCTGGTCTTCAAATGCAGTCTTAAAGGCCGCAGCCACTGAATTGCTAACTGCATGTCTTCAAACCCATATAACGCAGTAAAAACATGCAGGTTCCAGACTCACTGAGCTGGGGGTGGGATTTCTACACACCAGTGATACTTTATTCATCCCCAGGGGCGTAGCACCAAATTCTGGGCCCTATGCACAAGCAGTGGCCATGGGCCCCCGTAAGGGAGAGGTGAAGGTGGACTAAACCATTTAGTGCAAGGGAGAGGGTGCCTGTCCTCAGACACTATATGCACTTGGACACCATTTAATACATCGATCAACTGATGCATTTACCCAAAATATTAGCATTTACATTAGTTAACAACATTTATTGTGATCTTAAAATTATATTTAAAGGAAAATAAAATTTCCCTCCCCCCACTTGGGACCCTGGTAATTTAGTCCCACTTTTCACCTAACTATGACGCCCCTGTTCATCCCCATGACGTTTTTTCCAGAGACCCCATCTCCACCTCTGTGAGACACTGGTGAAGCACAGCTCAAGGGCCTAAGGGCAGCACCACTCCACCAGCCGCAGAATTTGAACCAGGAACCTTCTGGTTACGGGCACAGAACCCTAACGCGCAGAGCCACCTCTGCCATTAAACCAGCAACCTTGGAAGTGTGAGGCACCGGTGCAACCCACACAGCTAATGTGCCACATATACAATCCATAACCATCACATAAAGAAGACCAATCCTCTATTAAGCGGAGGACATGGATTGCTGCCACTTGTAAATTGAGGGTAAACGGCATCGCATTGTGGCTTTGGGGCAAAGCATGATAAATCGCTGCTAGGCTCACGATACCTGTCTCTTTGTATTGCCAAATAGCTCCTTATTACGTCTAGGTACCTCTCCTTTGTAAGAGCTAACCGAAGTGGATTGCATGAGATGGGGGTAATATTACTGGGCGGCTGCTCCGGGCATTGCGATTGGCCGAGGGGCACTGGGGGGGCGGGGCGAGATACGCTGTCAGGGGGGTTCACTAGGCAGACCTAATCCACACAGCAAACTGTCAGCGTTCTGATAAGACAATAACAGTGAGAACAAAGTAGGAGAGACAGGCACGTTATTACCCCCCCCCGACTACACCTGCCGGCTGCTGCCTGTCTCCGGAGGTTCAGCACCAAACACAGTCAGGTTAACAGGCTGGAAGCCCCTGTGCTGATGTTCCCAGAACGACTGGGCGACGTTCACAGTCACACTGAAGCCGATCAGGTTCCTTATGCTCTCACGGGCTCTTAATGCTGATGACCTGCCCCAGAACGAGAGACAAGGAAAGGCCTTCCGCTTAAAGACCAGCAGACATGATTTTAACTTGGATGTGTCTTAATATTCTCGATATTCTTCATTTTGCTAATTAAAAAAATGGTAGTGAAATATATTTATATATAAAACATCTTTATCGAATGTTACTGAAAGCCAGTGCAGCATTAAACAGAGTTATGTGGAAGAGAAACTTGAAAATTCATACTTCATAACCAATATGCCCATCTATACACCCATCTATCCATCTATCTGTCCATGCATCCATGTTTGCTCTTCCTCGGCAGCATGCCTAGTGGGTCAGACAATGCCCTCTTTCCAAGAGAACAGCCTGCACCCCCATGGAATTCCCAGGCACTTCCAATCCATCTGGGTGATTTAACAACTTTTTAAAATCTTATAACCCTTTGAAACCTGATAACTGGTTGAGCACTGTGGTGCCCCCAGCCAATTTCTGCTCTTTTTAATGATTGCTCCCCAGGAAAGAAATAATTTCTCCTGTCAAAGGTCCAGCACTTTACTCCGGTCATTATTAACATTTGTTGCAATACTTTCTGTATTTAACCTCTGTCCTGGGTACTGGATGGAGTCTCCTACTGTTACTGCACCACTTCAGAACTAAAGGCTCCCCTGGCATCAGCTAGGAGATACCAGGCACTGAAATACAGAGAGGCATACTGGAGAAGTTCAAGTGAGGGGCAGAAAGCCCCCCCCCCCCCAAAGTCACCGCAGTTACCCCAGATAGCCTCTCTGGTAGATAAATTAAATAAACGTACAAATCATAAGAACACTGCGGTCTGAGAGCTACAAGAGTAGGGGTTTGTTTTTGCAGCCGCTCCCCTACATATTATGGGATTTACCCCCCTCCCCCCACTCATGACTATTCTTCCGATTCTGGGGTCATCTGCTGCTAAATCAGACATTGGGGTTAACAGCGACCGTCGTTGCCATCGCTAGGCGCCACTGAATTCTGTCTCCCTCTGCGATGTCCCCAATCTCTGTCTCTGTGCCCCCCCATCTGTAGAGTCAAACGAGCGGGGCCTGTGATTAATCATCCAGTGTTTAGCGAGGGACCCAGAGCACCTTATCTCACTGGAAAATGGAAAAAGCAGGAAACCCCTGAACAGTAAATCTCCGCAGAGCTGTGCATGCTTCGGGAATGGAAAGGGCCACTCTAATCGGCCCTCATTTCCCCTACGAAATCTATCCTTATTTACCTGGGTTACCCCAACACCCCTCAGTGTCCGTATGCAACACTATGAGGACCTACCGGATCAGTACGGAGCGTACCGCCGGGTAACCTGGCAGATTATACATATTTACATATGTATAAGGTCCCCTTTATGGGCTGTTGAGCAAGAGACAGAATGCTTTCCTCAGGCTCCCAGAAGCTCGCACTCCCACACTGGGCTGCACGAGTACGTGCACGTGAACATGTAGTGCCAGCAAATTGCAGGGGATCTGCAGACTCTGAGCGTGAATGCACACACGCATGCTCACACAAACGGTGAAAGTGTTATTAGCAGACTACTGTAAGGGAAGGTCATCGCAGAGTACAAGGCACAGCGATCTCCCGCCGATTCCCCGGCCCCTGGCCTTACCGACAATCACCACTCCTAATTAAGGTAGGCAGAGTGGCTGCGCGGGGGCTGGGGGGGTTAGGGCCTACCCACAATTCCTTGCTGTCAGTTCTATGAGCCGCGAAAAAGGAACAATGTTAAGTAGTTAAAGCAACGCCGAGACTTCGAAAGACTTCAGACTTTTCATTCTCTGGGTTACCAATTAACACGTAGATCTTCTCTGGAGCCAAGAAGTCAAAGGCCTGCACTGACCTGGAATCAGCCAATAAGATGGACTGCGCCATGAAGGCAGGTGGCTGGGTGCAATCACATGGCACCACATCAACTGTCACAGGCTGACACGTCACTCTTCATTTCTGAGGCAGGACGGCGTGACGATGGAGCGCCCAGTAGGTAGAGGCATGAGATGGATGGCATTTTATGAGGTGATGGTTAGCATTTTTACTCACAAAAGTGAGCATTGTGTTTTATTTAACAGAGACCTCATCTCTAGGTGCAGACCCTTCATCTTGATGATTTTTTATACTTATTTGCCTGAGGGGAAGACGCCAATAATATTCATCACGGGCATCTCATCTAGGGGTTATTTAATTAGTGAGTGTCGGTGAGCACCATTCTCAGAGACAATCTCCAGCACGAAAGAACACAGCTGCAAACTGAGCAAATATTAACACCTCGGAGGTAAACAACTTCTTAAAATTTCCCCTAATGTATTTTTGCAAATATTGTACGAGCTCCGCTCTACTTAAGAAACACCCTGGCTCTGTTATAATTATCACAGAGACCTGACAAAAGTCGGCCCACAGGCAAACTAATTAGAAGTAGGGAAAAAAAACCTGACAAGCAGAATCCTGCACGTCCTGGCCCTAATTGTAAAAGATGTTAGACCTTGTAGGTTAGAGGGAATTAGTTTGTGAAACAAATAACTTTGTCCAATAAAACCGTAGAGTCCTTTCCTTGGGCTGTCAGCGATAGCCCTTACGGGACAGCGCCCTCACGGGACAGCGCCCTCACGGGACAGCGCCCTTTGTTCGCGTGGCAGAGGTGTGGTGTGGCAGATGGTGCAGGGCAGGCCTGAGCTGCTGGGAGAGGTGGCATGTTGAGGACAGAGGGCCAGTATCTTGCTGTTTCGGGGGGGGGGGGGATCACCCCAATTGATCTGAGCAATCATTTTGCCAACAGAGTGTCATTGGGTGTAAGGGAACACCTTAGTGTATAAGGGCATGCCTTCGTAGATAAGGGTACGCATCCGTGTGTGACGGCACGCCATGGCATATAAGGGAACACCTTCACTTGGAAGGGCATACCATGGCGTATAAGGGAACACCTTCACTTGGAAGGGCATACCATGGCGTATACGTCAAGTAGTATCTCAGCCGTATACATTAAAGCAGACAGTGAGACAAAATAATGTCCTCCAGGAATAAGACTGCAGTGTACAACACAACAGGATAACAGACTGGAGACTATGGACTAAAAGAAACAGTGCAAATATGCTGGCAGTACAGTTAGTGCAGACTTGTACTTTGCTGTGCATTGTTCTTGTGCAAATAAGAGCAATTGTGTAAGTATGCAATGAAATGAGAGAGTCGTGTAGACGTGGAGGCATGTAAACATAAACATAAAAAAGTCTGTCGGTATAAAGGGGCTTAAATCGAGCAGAGCAGGGAGTGAAGGAGACAGTGCAGTGTGGGAGGGGGCAGCCTGGTGTTCAGTAGCCGCACTGCTTGGGGGAAGAAGCTATCGCACAGTCTAGCAGACCTGCTTGTGATGCTGCAGAATCTTCTTCCTGATGGATGGGGGGGGTGGTAGGGCTCGGCCATGATGCTGGTGGCCTTACAGATGCAGCAGGAGGTGCAAATGTAACAGCACACCATGGCGTATGAGGAAATGTCAGACCAAGACAAGACCAAGACCAAGGCAGGGCGAGACCGAGACAAGACCAAGACCAAGACAAAGGCAGGGCGAGACCGAGATGAGACCAAGACCAAGGCATTGTGAAAAATACTGAGGCGTTTTTATGGTCTTGGTGTCGTCTTGGAATCAACTTTATTTTGACTCGGTTTCGTCTTGGTTTCGGACATAGAGGACTCGAGGTTTTATTTCAAGTACTACAACACTATAAACCCAAAGCATATAATCCCAAATCTTTGGCAGAGTATAGCGACAATAGAGACATTTCTGCATGGGAAGTATGGTTCTTTGAAAGAGTTTCCAAATAGTGATCACATCCAAGATAAATTTGATGTTCATTTACCACGTCCAGTAGTATTCTGGGGAATAAAAGGATTTATCATAAAAATTAAACTGAGAGAATGATAAAACCCCAGATTTATCAAAAATCCCAGGGCATTCAAATGCCAAGCAGACTAACAGAAAACTCACACACCTGTAACAATGGTTTTCAACGTAAAAAATTATAAGGGGGGAGGGGAGGGGAGGGTTGGACAATTGGAATATAATTGGATTGGTCTGGGGTGGCGACCCAATATGATATGTTTTCATAGGGACCATAATCTTTAGTGGCAGCCCAGCACTTTGGCCCCTTTCTAAATAAATAAGCATACTAAAAATGTAAGTATTAAAGCCAAATTAGCATGGGTTAGAGTAATCCTTCAAAAGAACCTTCCTGTTTAAGACGTTAATGAGATGCTGCTCAATCGGAAGGAACCATCTAGCAGCCTGTAGTTTTAATATTTTGTTTAATAAAGGAGACCAATTTAAAAATGGTATGTTTTTGTTTGTTTTGCAGTATTAATCCTCCATTCAGGCACAACACTTTACAGGCTGATGTATGTAAAGTTACTGAGAGCCAAGTTTCGTCTCCCAAATTGAGCCACATGAGGGATAAACGTGTTGGGGGGGGTTGGGCAGCTTGTTGACCTTGGACCCCCAGAGGTCTTTTTCTCCCTGCTTGGGAGTTTTTGTTTCCTCTCCTCCGTTGTCAGTTGGCTTTCTTTCTTTCATTCTGTGTATTTCATTCTCTCTGTTCTACTGTGTTTTCTTTTGCATATAGTAATGTAACCCAACACACACATGTAAAGCGTCCCGGGACAACTCTGTTGTAAAATAAATTGGATTGAACTGAATAAACGTGGATATGGACAAACAAGACTAACCCGGGGTTTCCGGTGAGGCGACAGGACCCCATGCCTCATAAGTCTGCCCAATGTAAAACGTTTTGCTAAGGAAGAATGATTTAATAGTTTTAATTATGACATGGGTCTCAGATTTGTAAAAAGTAATGGTATGTATCATGCCAGTTGGCACATTTTACATCCATAGTGCAAATGTTTTAAACTGAATGTCCAATATTCCGAATGAAATATTTCTGATATGTAATATAAATATATAGACATGACTGAGAATAAACGGCTCCAGGGGGTAAGGGGGGCGTCATTCCATGCGTTGGCTGCGATACTGCGTGATATATTCTCCTGAAAAGGGATAAAGGCTTGTCATGTTTCTCCGGATAAATGCACTCAGGACCTGCCGTCCCGCAGAGCTCCGTATAATACCCACCTCGATAGGCAAATCCAATTTAAACTCCAGGCGAGTCGATAGCCACCCCCGGGGCGGCTTCCACGCGCGCTCACGTTCCGCGCTCTCGGCGGCGGCGGCGCGCGTTTCATCTCCGCCGCTCCGTGCCAATGTCATCACGCGCGCGCCCGGGGCTCCGTGCCCATAGAGCACGCGCACCCAGAACGGGAGGCGCTACTGTTTTAAACTAACAGCTTTAACGTGCGCGCGCTGCTGCGTCCCAGCGCTGAGGCTGTACCACGTAAACCAGCATGCTGTCTGACACATATTTACGGTGCTTTACTCTTCCTCTCTTTTTAAATAACACACAGTGGTTCCTGCTTGGTAGTGGGTTCGAACCCCGCCTTCCTTATGTGTCTGGAGTTTCCGCGTATTCTCCCGCTTTCTCACCACGCCCCTAAACTGTCCCCAGCATGCATAAGATTTTTGTGGCTTTCTCCTTTACGACCCGGCACCCTCGGGATAGGCTCCGGTTTCCTGTAGCGGGTGGTATGGCAACAGTCGGCACTTCTTTGTTTAAAAAATAAATTGGTGACAGTTCAGGGCTTCAAAATATTCGAATAACCCATGCTCACACCCCGCTAGATCCCATAGCAGGCTACATCACGGCAGCCCCCAGCCCAAGGGTCGTGGGACTCCGGGGTCCTAATCTGAGCCCCATTTACAAATCGCATTGTTGATTAAAGAGCAGTCTGTGAGGATGACAGCTATTGATTTACAATCTCTCACTATAACAGCTCTATTACTGTGAATAAGTCGGGCAATTTGCCTCACTTCCCAGCCCAGGTCTCACATGTTAGATCACCCTGTCAGCCTCTGATTCCAGCGAAGATGGCAAATTACAAAGGGAAATTAAAAGAATTACTGTAGATCTTCAAGATCAGCATTTAGTTGACCTACAGGAGCACTTTGTCCTCCTCCTACTATGGATAGACTGGCTAATTTATAATGTTATCTTGACTGAGCTGTTGTCATTGATGTTCTGGTAATTGGGATCTCTGTCCAGACTGGACGACTTACTTTTGTTCAGCTATTTTACAATTCATTCAGGTCTCAGATAATTGAAGCCTTTGCATGGTAAGTGTTATTAAAACACTTAAGCTTAAATGCCTGTATTAGCGGCAGAATGGTAATGAAATTTAGATTCAACACATAAAAAAATGTTCCTGCATTGTGGTGGCAGCTTTTGATGAATTGCCACTGTGTATGTTTTGTGCTCTGCACTTGAGATCTGAAGAAGCCTCACTGGTAGGGTTACACTGCAAAGCACTACATTAATTAAAAAAAAAAAAAAAAAGTTTTATTAATTTAACACATCCCTTTTTTGTGTAAAATTCTTTTGCTAAATACGCACAGAAAAAACAATGCTAAATAATATATATATATAATAGAAATACCACAATAGAAATCGGAATGAAAAGAGACAAGCTTGACTATTTACAGGATTGATAGCCAATTTCACAAGATCTGTAGCCTATTTACAGGATCTATAACCTTACTATTTATAGGATCTATAACCTATTTATAGGATCTATAATCTCAGGGTCGGCACCTGTCTGACCCTGTTGCTGGCCATCCTGTCCTCTTCCCTTAGATCCTAGTGTGTCTTCCATGTTCTCCAGATTGCTATATAGCTTAGTGGGTTGCGCGTGTGGCACAGAGGCTAAGTACCCGCCCATCATTGGTTGTAGGCCAACCTCACCTGTTTGTATTTTTTGGTTTTGTGTTCCTTGGTGTTTATCTGTTTTTTTCTGCTGCCCTGTTTTAGGTTGCCCTGCTAGTGTCCTGTTTTTAGTTATACAGTGAAACCTCCCTTATCCGGACCTCCAATATACAGGCACCTCCCTCTACCGGGCAGCTCTAGGCACGCGCATGCACAAATTAAATTTACACGATCAGCAGCTGTTGTTACAAGCCCCAGTCTAGGGTTGGGGCGTAACAGAGTGAAAGGGAAAGGGGACGTGGAGTAAGGGAAGGACAGGGTGCCATGGACAAGGGGACACACGTGGAGTAACTATAGCGAGAACAATAAACAAAACTCAGCTTCCCAACGCAACCCAAAGCTAACTTACCTAAGTGCAGGGAAAACAAAGACACAACAACAAATTCTACACCTTACTCCCTTTCCAAACAACAGCATACAACAAAAAACTGCAGTCACTCCCTATGCACATGACACACACAGAGCATACACAGAGATCAAAGCGTCAAAGTCCGATGGGCGCGCAAACATGTTAACCAAAAACCGGGCGAGAGTTCTAAACCAAATAGCAAGCAAACCAAAGCGAAAGTGCTCTAGAATGGTGAGAATCTCAGGGAGCTGGTCCAGAAAAACTGGATGACCACTGCAAGAATAAAACAGGATGATTGGCTAGCTCAGACTGAAATAACATCCTATTATAAGCCTTGTACCTCATAAGTATCATGTAGTTTGTATGTGTCGTGTTCATGTTATAAGCAATGGGCATTTCTTACTTAGGGGCACCCCTTGGTCCCATTCTGCCCGGATAAGGGAGGTTTGACTGTACTTGTAGTTTTGTCCTTATTTCTTTTTCTAGTGTGGTATTCCTGGTTTGCGTCTTAATACCACAGTCCTGTTTATTATTAGTTACTCCGTTTCCCAGTGCTTGTGTGTAATTGTTTCATCTGTTGCTGGTTGTCCTGTGCCCTCTCCGATTGGTTAATTGACTTATGTTCCGCACCTGCCCCTCCTTGTTAGTTCCAGTGTATTTAAGTGCCTGCCTGTGTCCTGGTCTCTAGTTGTTCTTTGTATGGTGTATTGTGTGCTGCATTCCTGTTTGTTAGCTGTATGCTCTGTTTAGGTTCTGTAATCTTGCTCCCTAGGTTTTGATTTGTGGATCTTTTAGTTATTTATTCAGTGTTTCCTTTCTGGTTTTTGTTGTGACCCCTCATGGCCTGTTTCTTCTGTAGTCTCCCCAGTTCTGTTCAGCCCCCAATAAACCCCTTTTTTGTACCTGAGCTGCAAATGGGTCATCACTCGCATTTCCACTTGCACCAAGCCCCCGTCTATAGCCTATTTACAGGATCCATAACCTTACTGTTTATAGGATCTATAACCTTACCATTTATAGGATCTATAGCCTATTTACAGGATCTATAACCTTACTGTTTATAGGATCTATAGCCTTACTATTTATAGGATCTGTACCCTATTTACAGGATCTATAACCATACTATTTATAGGATGTGTAGCCTATTTACAGGATCTATAGCCAGATCTGTGAAGGTATAACTGTTCACATCTGACCAGAAGCCCATCTTCACTGGGGATGGTGCCCACTGATGGTAGAAATTACCTGGGAAGGGCACTTTTTCTTCTGAAGGTGTTCGGCTCTTGGTTACGGGGGAGCCTTCATCATCGGCATGCGAATACCAAGCCGCACGCCATTCCTCTTCCTCCACTGCTGGTCGCTGTAGCCATGAACCGCCCTTGAGTACTCATATTCTACTTCACTACAATAGTGGTACAGCCTGTATCAGTCCACATGGGAAACTGCGTGGCAGTTGTGCATGCGCACACATGAGTAGTGCAAGTACTTGTGCTTTAGTTCTGCCACGGTAGCCGGAAGAGCTGAAAGGTAGGGGCTTTTAGACTCTTCTAAATACCCCCTTTTGCTCTGATGACAGCATTGCAGACTCTTGGTATTCTTTCAGCCAGCTTCGATATGAAGCCACCTGAAATGCTTAAGGAGTTTCCACAAGTTCTGGGCACAAAATGACTACAAGGCTCTTACTCTTGGATCCAACTCATCCCGAAGCAGCTCAGAGGGTTTGTGTCAGGGGATTGTAGGGGCCAGGTCATCTGTCACAGTGCTCCGTCTCATTCCTTGCTCACCAGATAATACAGTACTTATATAACCTTGCGGTGTGCTTAGGATTGTTAACTTTTAGAAAAACAAATGGTTTTCAATAGGTGTTTTCACACTTTTGACAATTACGGTGTGTATCAGTATGTCAAAAGTTTGAACACACCTACCCATAGAAGAGTTTATTTGTACTATTCTCTACATTTTGGAATAACTATAAAGACATCCAAACTAAAAAATAACATATATGGAATTATGCATCGACCAAAAAAATGTTGGGGGGCAGATCTGTAGGTTGAGACTCTGAAGGTTGCCTGTTCAAATCCTGTGGATCAAATTTTTTAATATCCCAAGACATACACTTCCAAAATAAGATACTTACGAAGTACAACATTTAGCAAGACCAGACAGCGTTTTATTACTCAAGTGCTCAGTAGGTCTAGGCGTCCTTTAGCTCATCTTATCACAGCTAATGGAACCAAGGCTATCTTCTGGAATGAGCTGGGTGCCAGCTGCCCGATTTGGCAGGAACCAATCGATTTTCCTGAAGTATAAGTCCATTTTGAAGATGTCCACCGCCTGCTAGAAAATCTGAAGAACTGAGCTGCTTTGAAGGTTTAAACTAAAATTCAAAATCTAATGCTCTGGTAGGAATCATTGTGATTCTGTTGGTGAGGTAATAAAATGTCACTGTGTTCCTTGAAACATTAGGAAAAATACAACATTTAAAAAAATAAATATGAATTATATTATAGTATAGTGTACTGTAGTGTAGTATATAGAAAATTAAATATTCTTTGTCAGTAAACGGGTAACGGTCCATAAAATCTTTTCTGATTTTATTAAGCTTCTCTGTTATATAATATTCATTTCATTTTTTTATGTATCCATTTTTTTTTGTTATTAGTCTATTCAAATTGACTTTCACTGAGCGAAAGGCTCATATTTTGCATCCTGTAACATGAACACACTAAATAACCTGAATATTTTACTGACCCTTTAGAACAGCCTTTAATGTATTCCCTTTTCATAGAAACACCCATGAACCGATGTTGATGCTGTGTCTTAAGTGCCAATTTATTTCACACGAGCAGCTCAATTCACAGACGTGTTGCAGCATCACGTCGGGCTCTGGGACCCACAGACTAACGGCACTTACTGATTACTACCCTTGATGACGTTCCTAATTTACATGTTCCGGATGAAAATAAAAGCACATATATATTAATAGGCTCTGGTATTAGATACTATGTATGAGATGTATTTTTTCATTTATATGTTAAATTGGTTCATAAACCCAAAAGCTTCATTCACACTCAGTGCTGTCTCCGTCTGATGTTAGGCCTCTCGGAAAACAGCAAAAGGCGTAGAGAAGCAGCGGATATTCCAGATATACAACCACTACTTGGTTTCACTATAATAACAGGGATATAGTGATGAGTAGTAAATTAAATTAGTAAGTTGTAAGTTACACAGTTTAACTAAATAGACTAAATCTACATTCACCCACCCATCTATGCATCCATCACAAGGTCACAGTGAGGCTGGGAGTCAAGTAAGGATACATAGTCAAGAGGATAGAATAAATCTACGTCCATGTTCTCCAGCATGTCCATCCACTTCTCCAGCACAAGGTCTGGGGGGTGGGGGGGGCAGATGAAGGTTACATAAGTACATGACAGGATGCCAGCCCTTTGTAGTAAACATACACACAGCATTAATTCACTTTCCCTTTCTCTTTATGCCATGGCAAAAACAGAACAAGCACACAATAGTTTAAAAACAGCCGTGGGTGACTAAAAGGGCGACTGCGGCAGGGCCCCTGCTGTTTAATGCCGACGGATGCGCGCTGCCGGCTGATGGTGCCAGACACTTTGAGCCCATCTCTCCCAATTTAATGAACATGTCTGAGTGACAGAGCGTAATAATGCAGCAAGAGGCACCAGCATCTCCCAAAAAAAGTCGTCCGTCCCCCATGACTTTCCTCATGATGTCGGACTTTGGCTCCGCGTGTCCTTCAAGACGCAAAACTCGCACTTCAATTTGTCCTCATTCAGAGCTTAATTGTGCCAGGCTACCAGCTAATTAAATGTTCAGGGGAGTGATAAATTAGGCGGGTCGATCACATCGGCTACAGTAATTAGTCAGATGTGCCAAATCGAGGCCCCACACCCCACAGTGGCGGTATCCCCATCACGGGCTCCTTGCGTGACACTCACCCGACACATCCCTGGAAACGACATTTCCGCAAATCATTGCTGGGGCCCGCGCAGGAAAGCCTCAAGCACCCCCCTCCAGTGCACTTCCTAGGGGGAACAGGAATTAAAGTGCAGCTGAGGGCTTCTCTGTTCAATGTGTTGTGTAAGCGACCCTGAATAACGCCAACATGAATTATATGGATAGTGCTATTCTAACTAACACTAATGTGGATAATGCTACGCAGCTAACGCTAATGTGATTGTAGCTAAGGCTAACGTGGCTAATGCTATGTAGCTAACGCTAATGTAGATAATACTATTGTAGCTAACGCTAACGTGGATAATGCTATTGTAGCTAACGCTAACGTGGATAATGCTAGGTAGCTATCGCTAATGTGTAAACTACGATGTGTGGTTGTATTTCTGTGTGTGTGTGTCGAACATGTGTCCCAAGTCTGTGAAGGGAATGAGATGCGTTGCTTTGGAGATATGGGAGACGAGATGTTTTCCCGAAAGCGGCTCCCCAGCACTTTGCTACCTATCGAGGCTGATATGGAAGGGCCCGGACCGCTGGCTTTGCCGGAGCCGTCAGGCTGGTGGAGAGTCAGCCGGCTGTCGTGTATCTGCTCCAGCCCACATCTCGCAGGCCCGGCGTTACCATGACGGCCAGAGCAGAGCTTTCATGGGCTCGCCGCCGCCAGCGCTCTGACGCTATTCCTCAGCAGAGCTGGATGGTGCTTGGCGTTCCCCAGGCGACAGAGCTGTCAAAGGATGATGTGGAAGCAGGGGCTCGAAAGCAAGCCTGTTTATGGCTCCCAAGAGAGCATTAGAGGCCCGGGGAGGTGGGTGAAGCTGTCAGTTGGGTCCAAACCTCAGAAGTATGGCTTTTACCTTGCCGGGAGGAGGCACAGTTACAGCTTAACCAGCCTGGACTGGAAACACATAATGATCAACCATATATCTCTTTTAGGAGTGGAATGCTCTATCTCAATATACTTTATTGGTGGCAGTGTGGACCTCAGTGACCTAGAGATTTGTAAACGTTGTGGGTTCAAATCCCATGACCAGCAGAATAGTCATCTTTGCTAACTCATCCTGTGCTCTGACCCAAAAACCTGCTCTCATCTGTATATACATGCATGTCTGTGTCTCTCATATACAGCAAAATGGCGTTGGGGTTAACTGCCCACCTTCCCACATGGATGAATAAAGCACCACGATTGTATTCTACTTTCTATCTGCATTAGCACCCCAACTTGGCTGAGCCTCAGTCAGTCCTGGATTGCAGGTGGGCTCCCTGCCTTCCAGCGCGGAATTAAGGCCCCTCCTGGACACTGACCAGGTTCCTGGACGGTGGCCTCAGCAGATGAGTGCTCCCACGGTCACATGCTCTGGGTGACTGCTATGGCCTGTCTGCCCTGATCCCCAAGATTTGGAGAGGGAATGTGTTCAGACTCACCTCTGGCCACAAGTAAAGACCACAGCTGATCTCAGGCACCATTCAGCCTGTCATAAGACGGGAGTGTTTAAACGGATTTAGAACAGCTGGGGGGGGGGTACTTTTGCGGCACATTAAAATGCATTAAAGTTGGAAACACCCTAGTGAATTAAACCCTGTAATACCCAGGTCAGTGTTGGACAAGCCACAGCAGAACAATTGCAAAGACATTAGCATTAGCATGCACAGGGATCTGGCTGTTTTGTGCGTGATGTCGGCTTTGTAATTTAGTGGAACAAAGACTTATCCACAGAGAGCAGCTCTGCTGGTTTTTAATTGAGTTAATCACTTTATTACTGTACAAAGACAAAAGATGAATGCGCTTATCTGTTAACAGCAAATTAAAAAAAAAAAAGTAAAAGAGAGAAAAAATGTTAGCGCGTAGTGGGGAATATGAAAATGTGTCTGCATGGCGCTCTTCTGGGAAATATAATCTTCAGATGCAATCAGTATCAGAGTTAATCTGACAGGAAGCACTCCTCGATAACGACTAAAGCTCCTGTTTAGTGGCACTTCAGCTGCTTAGGGAAAGATAAGCACGACGCGGAAGCAGACGCCGGTCTCGGTGCGAAGGAAGGGCTGCGCACTCTCTGGGCTTCTGGGCCGCAAGTCAAACTCTTGTGAAGTACTCAAGGATTAGGGTAGAGTTCAGAAGGGATGGCATAATAGCAAATAAACCCTGTTAACCGCTTACCCAGGTCAGGGTCTTGGGGGCCAGGGGCCCAACCCAAGCAGCACGAACACAAGGCAGAGGAGCCGCACAACATAGGAGGAACATGTGAGCGCCACACAATTAGTGGGCAGGGATTTCCTACCCAGGGGGTGGAGGTGCTCTCCATTGAGCTGCTGATTTGTAAATACCGTCATTACACAAAACAGCCCACACTGGTGCCCCCTTCCAGACAAACTGGTTCTGTATACGTTACATGTGACTAAGCATGGGAACATCCCCGCATGCATCATAAAACCTATCATTGGCTATAAACAAGTGTTTATAAACAGTATAAACTTAAAGTGTTCGTTTATTACACTAAAGTCATAAAACACTGATGTACCAAAAGCCATAATCCTATAAACCTGTCAAAAATAGACAGGATTTACTGCACAGGTTTCTTGGCTGCTTTTGGATGAGGGCTCCACGCCACATATTTACAAAGGTGGAGCCGTGATTCTGCTTTGTAAAGCACAAGAAATATGTCTCATAGCGATGACAGCATCTGTCTTCCAACAGAACATCCAGTACAGGGTCACGGCCTAGAACCCAACCCAGGCAGCACAGGACCGGAGCCGAGTGGGAGTGGCTTTGATTCCCCAATTCCGAAAGCATGAGGTAACACAGCTATTGGCTGAGCCACCATGCCACCAGACACGCCAGCAACCGTTCCTTAGCATTAAATATTTCTGCTGAAAACCATAAGAGTTCCCCGCAAAGGCCTGCCTGCAGCTCTGTCACTAGTGCTGATGTTAATGAGACGTGCTGTTCTGGGGAAACACGGCAGTGCGACGCGTGTCCACGCTCAGGCGTTTGATGGATGATCTGTCAGCATCGCAGACATAAAACTCCAGCGTCTCGCCTCCGATCTCCTCATGTTCACCTCCTGCAGTGATCAGACACACGGGATTCTGGGAGATGCGTTTCCCTGATCCCAAATGAGCAACCCCCATGTGTGACAAAACAAACGCGACGCAGTAATTCCCACATTTCAGTTTCTGTTAGGGCCCGGCGGGGCGCCTGAACCCCCCTCACTGGTGAGTATGTGACCTCAGATGGGACCTGAGAGACTTTGAACAAGGCGACAGGCCCTGAATTACAGAACAAGGAGGCTTTTCTGTATGTGTCTTGTCATCATCTTGAGAAGATCCCATCATTACACCTAGGAGCAAACATATACCATCTAAGAAGCCAGGAAATCGGGAAGTACCAAGCCTGCAGGAAATCCAGGCCAAGAATGAGAGCCACAGAAAATCTGTACTTTAGGGGGTCCAAGTGGGTTCATCACTGGCGGTCTGACTTGCAATCAGAGAAAGTCCAAGTGATCTGTTTGCACTGAAAATCCAATTTAAATGCAAAGCAGACCCGATAATGATCTTCAGGCCAAAATGAGCCTAGGTGGGGTACGGCATGGTCCAAATCGCTCACATCTGCATGCCGACGGGACAAAAAAGCGAAAATAAAATAAAATATAAATCATCACATGCCGGCTCCATAATAAATTAACAAAGCAGCCTGTTCATAATCGACATGTTCCGGACCGCGACCGACGGCGGCCGCTTCGTCTGTTGTCATGGAAAGTCTGATGGGAAATCGCTCAACCACTTATAACCATAACCATGTCCCCCCCGACCCCCCGCTGAACTCCCCCACACCCACATAAACCTGGAAGAAGATAAGGAGGGTGCAGAATTGCAGAAAGTGGCACTCCAGAAATCAGCATGCTTTATCTGTCCGTAAGCACTTACACGGTACAGCGTCACGGTGAACCTGGAGCCGATCCAAGGAAGCGCTGGGATGCGGGGCACACTCACATGCACGCCCGTACACGTTATTCCTGATTTACAGACACCAGTTCACCTGGCAGCATGTTTCTGGGCAGCATGAGGGATCTCCGCATGCACAGAGCCCAGGGCAAGGTGTCAGGCTACAGCTCTGCCCACTGAGCCAGCGTGCCACCCGTGTGCGTGCAGAATTACTGACCCATCTCCAGTACAAGTGCACAGTACAGGCCGCACGGCAGGGGACACCCTGGACAGGATACACCGCCTCTGCAGGGCAGAGACACTCTCACGCTCAGGCTTAGGCATTCGACACCACGGGCGATTCAGAGACAGCAGTTCACCTGCGTGTGTGTTTTTGGCTGCAGGAGGAGACTCAGATAAAACAAATACACATAGCAGGGAGAGGATCCCAACCCCCGCAGCTCTGAGGCAACAGTGCTACCCACAGCAGCACCCTTACAAAAGCTATCAGGGAACAAAAACTTAAAATGTAAAAGCTCTAGTTTTTCACATTAGCGAAAAAGTGCATGAAAGTGTATGAAAAATGTATAATTAAGCCTTATTAGTGATGTAATTCCCATGGGTCACACATATGACCAGCCGGGCCCCCACAGTTATTTGCCTTTCAGAGCTCTTTTGGTTGGATTCGGCCTCGATATGAAAGTGTAAGGAAGCCATCACACCACCAACCGCGACCCAGAGAGGCGGCTCTGCCCGTCTGCCATTATATTTACAGGGTGACAGGGTGACAAAGGCTCTGCATGGCTGAGAAGTGACAGGCCCCAGTGACTGGACTGAGAAATCAGGCTGGAGCGTCTGAGCGGATCGTGGCGATGACAGCCAGCAAGCAGCTCCATGGGTCAGCTCAGGAACGCTGAGGCGACAGCCACTCCTGGGAGAGGGCTCTGCAGCTTCTGGCCCATGTCCATTCGGGCCAAATGGCATGGTGCCCTGAGTAAATGCGGCCTATCCTGGAGGCAGAGTGGGTTCAGATACCAGGGGCCCTGGGGGGGCATCTTTTAATGCCCCCTCGACGAGGGGCCCCGCAGCACACGACCCATTGAATGGCACGTTGGGTGGGGGATTTGGGGAGAATGCACAGTCAATTGGCTGTCAACCCCCCACCCCCCCCCCCTAAAAAAAAAAAATTCCCTGACCCCCTCCAGCTTGCATCTCAGTTCCAGGCCCCCTGTCACCTGCAGTCACGCCGCAGCGGGCCACTCCTTTGTGGCTTGCTATTAGCACTCCTGGGCTTTCCTTTCCCGCGGGTAACCGCCACATCGTTCCAGGGGAAGCCGCTGACATGTCAGAACCTAGAACAGCCTCCCTCAGGAACGTTCCAGCCGGGCACGGAAAGAAAAGAAAACGAAAAAAGCAGGATTTAAAGCACATGTACTGTAGTGTCTTCAGAAGGAATTTAATCTACTTCATGGCTCCAATTCTACAACCACGTTTGACAGGGAACCTGAAACCCTTCATCCGTCAAGGAGAGGCCAGGCCAGGGTGGGAGATGTGGAATATGGCCTAAGTGTTCTTTAAGCTTTTCTACAAACTGGGTCAAATCACCGCCTGATAGTCGTTGCGCCCCCCCCCCGCCCCCCCCCCCCCCACCCACCCCAACGCCCCCCCACCCCCCTCGGTCCCCCCCCGCAGCTAAGCTCCTGAAAAGACCCT
>JAODKM010000099.1:16035997-16051343 GCA_026780845.1 Petrocephalus sullivani | reverse complement strand
CCCATCCAGGGTGCCCCCCGCGTCGTGCCGTGTGCTGCCTGGGATAGGCTCCAGGCACCCCCCCCCCCCGGTGACCCTGGGCAGGAGTGCTTGGAAGATGGATGGATTTAACACATGTACAACACTACAGCTCCCCCCCCATCAAAACCCCCCAGTTCAGACCCATACAGCTGTACTTATGTATGTCCTGAGATACAGCTTGGACCATGTAGTCACTGATGACGTTAGACCCCTCCCCCCGGAGCACACAGCACACGTGTAGCACATGTGTGTCACCGCCAGATAGGGGATGTTCTTCAGCATGAAAGTGCAAATTCCTAACAAACAGAATCAGCATCGGCTTAGGCTTTGGGTGTTAGGGTTAGGGCTGGGGGTGTCACCTTACCATCACTGTAACCATGCATCTGCGTGGGGCCTCCGGGGTTTGGCCCCCTCTTGGCCAAGGGGTGTGGGGCCCCAAAGTGACTTTTTCAGCGAGGCCCCCAAAAACAACACCCCTCCTTTGGACATAGGCATGCCGAGGAGAAACGACAGTTGGTACAGAGGGTTTTACCTATAATATGTACAACTGGTGGTATTGGTCCCCATATGCACCCATCACCCAGCACCACAAGCATTGCTATGGGGGCGGGGGGGCATTCTGCTGACATTTGTCTAAGCAAAGCTATTAGGGGTACAACCCCTCATTCCTGAAGCACCACCTTATTTTGTCAAGGTCAGCCCACCCTCCAGTCTGCTTTTACCACAAGCACATTGGTGACCGAACGAGACAGCCTCGTTTTCAAAGCCACCCTCTTTCACTCCCCCCCCCGACATCACCCTGTTTGACCACTAACAGCGGTGGTATACCACCACTCAAAGCATGCATTGTCATGGGTGGCACCCCCTGTTGGCTACAATCAGTCATTGCACTAAATATTATCACATTCCTCATTTAGGAGAGTCTGTTGCAGCATGTTCTAATAACCAGCTAGCTAGCTACAACCTTCTGTCTCCACTCACTAGCTATGCATTTAACTTGAACTAAAGAATCATGCAATCAAGAACAGAGTATTAGACCGATGGTATTCGTAGCCTGGGTTTTATTGAGCTAGTATCAGGAAAAATTCATCGTAGAGTCTTAAAGTCGCTCTGGCTAAGGGAGTCTGCCAAATGCTGTAAATGTAAATGTAAGAAGGGAGGGAACAGAAGGGGGGAGGGAACTCAAATGTGAAGCGAAGTCCCCGATGATGGCAGTACGGAATTATGGTCCTGCAAAACCATCATGTGGCCACTGCAAGGAACAAAGGAAGGCAATCTGGAAAAAGACTGTAATTAGCTCACAATTACCATTCAATTACAATTACCATTCAATGTTCATTTCTTACAGTTTTTAATATCCGAATGTATATGAATGAAATTAAACAATTTCAAGCTATCTTGAAGCTCATGGCATTAACTGTGTATGAAGAAAGACCAGCAAATCTCCTGTAACACAGTGAGCTCCCTTCGATTTACAGCGTCTCATCGCATAGGACGATAACCATCCTGTACTCGCAAATTATGACGTCGTTAAGGCTTCACCGCTGATGGAGCCTCTCTCCGCAAAACACACTGGGCCTCTCTCACGCAGATAAGCGATATAAAACAGAGTGGTGACAAATGACAGAACATCAGACGCGTAATAAAATACGGTTATTTGTAGCTGGGGGGCGGAGGAATTCCAGGCGGACTTGTGTACTACAGAAAGGCTGCACACGGCCGGTCTGGGGGCTAGCCAGCGCCTCTCAGAAGCCAGCCAGGGCACAGCGAGGGCCATCTCCTGCAAACAGAAGATGTTAGCCAGAAATAGCCACGGCTTGGATTTCACCGGTACAGCAGCTGCTACACCCTGGAGCAGTGGCACTTAACCCACGTCAGAAAACAGCCAGATTCATAATTGGGCCGTGTGCTAGACAGGAAAGCGGTGCAATTAAAGGGCTGGAAGAGGTCATGACTTGTAAATATGAAACAAATCCGTAGCAAAACTTATATTGCAGTAAAGAGTTGCTGGATAGCAGATACGAGAATTAAAATAGCTTCTCCGGCCATGCTTAGATACAGGATCCGTGGTGCGGGTGCACGCCTACCCTGTTACATATGTAATTTACTCCCTCTACCAGCAGGGGTCACTGTGATCACGGGCCCCCACCTCCTTTCCTGTGACTATCTACTTAATGGCGGTCAGATTACAGTCAGCACTAATTAAAACCGCTGCATTTATAGAGCTAGCCATAAAGTAACCGAAGCTGTGGTGGCAGAGACGGGCATCACTGGGGCAACGAACATCCTGTATCGGGTTTCAAACTGTGGGCTCTGGGGGGCTGTTAGCATGGCACGTTAATGCGGAGTGTCTCACAGGCCCACAGGTAAGCATGGCAGCCAGGCCGCCACATACTGGCGTCTTTAACGGGAATCGCTCGACTTCAGACTTTATTGGGAATTGATGGGTCACGTCTGCAGTTCTGGCCACCGGCCAAAGCAGATCCTTCCCCGATAAAAACAGATGCATGGCGGCATCGCGAGTGGAAAATCCACCCGACTGCAACAAAATAAACGCTAATTAATCCGCAATATGGCGGCAATAAAGCGGAAATGGTTCCCTTGCTTTTTAAACTATTGCCACTCATCAGTACAGCCTTCGTTCTAGATCAGAGTCACCTGGAATGCAAAGTGGCCTGACGCGGGTAGTGAGTTTGGTCCCGGGCCACCGTGACCGAGGAATACGACAGATGGTGGGGCCCCCAAAAAGTCTGTGCGGGCAGCTGCCTCACGCGATGCACCTGATTAAAACGTTTACTGAGCTTAACATCGACCAGCGGCAATGAAGTTCAGGCTTCTACACCAGGCAGGAGTACATGGGCGGCGACCAGCGTACAGTATCTGGTCTGGCATGTTCGGGGCGGCCCAGGGGTTTTATTTGCTCTGGCAGAGTAGCGGGGAAAGCGCTGTGGGGGCAGTATGGGTGAGGTTTATTTTGTTTGGTCAGGGGAGTAACATAGATAAAGCTGTCAGATGAAAGAAGACACTATCGATTGGGGCGCCGGGAGCTCCCGCTGCTATTTAATTTATTATGAAGAGCATTTCGTTTGACAGAGCGAGGCAGTGGCACGCCTAAGAAAATGCGGTGAGTCCGCAAAGCCGCAGGAGGGGGGAGCGAGAGCTATACACTGCACACGGAGGCAGGTGGACAGCAATGTCAGGCTTGGGACAGCACCCACAGCCGGGCAACATCGCGAACGGGGGGGGGTGGAGGGAACCTGGCAGGGTCAGGCCGTTTAATTAGAGCCTGCGCTGCGCTTATGGGGGGATGAACGAGCTGGACACCCCCGACAGACGCGAGCAGGGCTGGGCAGTCATTAACGGGAAGGGCGGCCTGACCGGGACACCTACTTCGGAGCCTGGTGATGCCAGAAATCCATCAAGTGGCCACGATTCTGGACAGACACCAGACAACTGGGCCGGGAAGAGCCTTACCGCATGAAACCTGCATCCTAACCTGCAGGTGGATGTTTGTGGTGCATTTCTGTGGCCTGCAGTAACATTACCACCCTGGCTCACAGTGAAGTTACCATACTGACATTACTGTACTGACTCACAGTGACGTTACCGCCCTGACTCACACACATTACCACCATAACTCACAATGACATTAACTCCATGATTCAAAACAACGTTACCACCCATTCACTCACAGCGCCCTGACTCACAGCGATGTTACCGCTTTCACTGGCAGTGACCTTAATCCCCTGACTCACAGCGATGTTACCGCTTTCACTGGCAGTGACCTTAATGCCCTGACTCACAGCGATGTTACCACTTTCACTGGCAGTGACCTTAATGCCCTGACTCACAGCGATGTTACCGCTTTCACTGGCAGTGACCTTAATGCCCTGACTCACAGCTATGTTACCGCTTTCACTGGCAGTGACCTTAATGCCCTGACTCACAGCGATGTTACCGCTTTCACTGGCAGTGACCTTAATGCCCTGACTCACAGCGATGTTACCGCTTTCACTGGCAGTGACCTTAATGCCCTGACTCACAGCGAGTCGTCGACCATTTTATTAGAGAACAATCTGCACTGACTAGCGTGTCTGCTTTAATATAAATCACGCCACAGAAATCACAACAGCATAATGCCAGCCCTTTCCGTGTTTGATTTCTTCCAAGAGTCAGTCTGTGACAAGACACTGTAATCTGACTGTGGGAGGTGGGTTGGATGGAATACATTTAAATTGTTTAATGTGTTTAACAGACATGTATTACACATTTTATATGTATGTCAATGAGTGGAAATTTAATAGAGATTAAAACCAAATCATTATAATATATCCACAATAAATTGCCATCCCATCCAGGGTGACCCCTGCCTTGTGCCCTCTGCAGTGTGGGACAGGCTCCAGACCCCCGTGAGCCCAACCAGGATGACATTTATTTGCGTAAGTGCTTCAGAGATGGATGGATGGAATTGGATGGATTCTTTACCCTCATTTCCTAAAAATAAATCGTAAATAGTTTGAATAGCTCACTATAAGGGTACATTTGTTAACATTCGTTTGACAAATTATATAAATATTTAAAAGATTACATTTGGCAAAAAAAATGCTTTAATGTATTTCCTTTTAATGTTAACATATGTCTCAGCTCGCAAGAAACAAGACGGGAAATGAAGGAACACGTTCTTTGAGAACGACACTTTCCAGGAGCTGAAATTTCAGGCAGTTTGAAATTCAGTTTGGCAGAGGCAGAGTTACTCAAGCGGTAACCCTAGAAAACAGCATTCGCTAAGCGAACGAACAAAGAGGCACCAGCGAAATAACAAACAGGCTGATGGAGTGTGTTATTTCAGCTGGGCCCGGAAAGTTTGTGCGGCAGGAGGAAATCTGGCGTGCGACTATCGCTGTCCCCAACCCCCCCGCCTGCCGGCCACTCCGGCGCAGGTTACGGGCTACGGGGCTGAAGTCATCGCAGCTGCTAACCCCTTGAATTAATGGGAGAAGACGAATCCACTGGGGCTTCGGCAAGAGAAGACCCTTGTTCCTATTGGCCAGAACGTCTTCCAGTCATGGCCTTGGGGTTGGACAAGGTGACCGGCTTCCACCTCGACTGAGTTTCCTTTCACGGTGCGACCAATCCGCTCGCCTGGCACGGCCATCGTCGGGAGGAGGTTCCTGGGCAACTCCTTCTCCACTGGGATGAAGGACAAGCACACCTTTCTCCTGAAAGGGAGAAAGAGAGAGACAAAGAGCTCGAGCTCTAGTCTGTCACCAGCCTGCCCTCGTGAATGTCATCCCGTTGGCATTAATGAATGCTTCTCGCGGCCCCCGGACACTGTGCCGCCCCCCCCCCCCCCAGCTCCATTTTCCCTGAGTCTGGTGGGCGGGACAGACTGGCTCTCTGCAAAGAACTCTCCGGAAGTCAAAGCGCGTGTGAAAGGCCCCTAGCAGCTCTTCTTTCAGCTGTAAAACCGATATTGAAATTAGTCAAGCAAAACAAACACTGGCGCTGGAGGGGAAAACAGGTGATTTTATAAGCGTGCATCTGCATGACATTATACTGCTTCCAGCCTGTTTGCAACATGGCAGCCGCGCTCAGCTGTGCTGACGCCTGGGGCCGCCCTGGGCCCCATTACGCACTCCGCAGGCCTGCTAGTTGCCGAGTCCCTCAGATCGGTATGCTGTGAGCGGAAACGTCCCGGCACTAATTAAAACCTTGATTAGAAAATTGTTTTACGGCACCGTGTCAGAAGCTCACGGCGCGCTGAGCCGTGCTTTAAAGAAAAGCTTTTTTAAAGAGGTACTTTTTCAGCCTGCAGGTGGCGACACGTCACAACACGGCAGTTTGCTATGCTGTCGCTGCTTGGATCTTTCTGGCCGTTTAGGAACCATATGCAAGGGGGGGGGGCAGGAAATTTCACAGTGAAATGGGGGGAGGGCAGGGAACACTCAGGAAACAGGGACACGGATGCTCTGGAATCAGCACAATGTCCCGAATTGGGTCAGCAATATGCCGTGAACCTTTTGGCAGCAGTGGGAGAATGGCATGCAGGTCGCCCCGGGTTACACCGCACAGCAGTGACCTGTGAATCTGAGTGCACTCTGCCATGTCCCTGCTGGACAGCCTCGACAAAGCACACACATAGCACGACCCCATGATACCGCATTGCTCTGGAGGGTCTCCTTGGAGATCAAAGTCTCCACAGCACTTAGCACTGTCCTACAAGGTGAAACTTCGGATAAGATTTTCTGTTCAGGCATGAAGCTGGACAGCATGATTCATCCTGCAAGACCCCCAGCTCCCCTCAGGACACGGGCCGCCTGGCACTGGATCTGACCTTGCTCCAGGTTGCTGATGAACAAAGAGGACAAACCCGAGAGCCGTGCTGTAGTTTTTCACAAACCTTAATTTGGACCGATGACATTAACCAATACAAAAAAACAAAAACTAAACTAAGCGAGAATTAAACTAGAGAAGCTCTCAATTCTCACTGATCAAGACTGGGACAGTGAACTTTAGTTTAATAAAGATCTGTTGGAATGTCTTGCAAAAATATTGATAACACCGCAAATGCTTAAAGGGATGACTCCGCACATCAGATGCCCCAAGGGATGACTCCGCACATCAGATGCCCAAAGGGTGACTCCGCACATCAGATGCCCCAAGGGGATGACTCCGCACATCAGATGCCCAAAGGGTGACTCCGCACATCAGATGCCCAAAGGGTGACTCCGCACATCAGATGCCCCAAGGGGATGACTCCGCACATCAGATGCCCAAAGGGTGACTCAGCACATCAGATGCCCCAAGGGATGACTCCGCACATCAGATTCCCCCAGGGGATGACTCCGCACATCAGATGCCCAAAGGGTGACTCCGCACATCAGATGCCCCAAGGGTGACTCAGCACATCGGCATTTGTGCTGTTTCAAAATTGGTGAAACAGAGGACTTTGATACTGCCCAAGCAAACTTCTTGCAAGAGTCATAAAACATAAAAATATGTGGCCATTACATCATAAGGAGTTCATGAAAGTCACCAACAGCCAATCACAGGGAGGAACTGCAATTCTCAAGCACATGCTCATGGGCAGGGTGGGGGGGGGGATAACTTCGAGAACAGAGGTGATTCAAAAGAATGCCTAAAATTTTTTTTGCTTTAACTTCTCATTCCATTCGTTTTCCTCTGAGTGTAACCGAACATGATGATTTCCGTATGAATCAGCTACATTTAAGGGTGTCGACTGATATTTTAAATCACAAGGCATCAACATAAATATGTTTTATTACGCTGGAGGACTGACAGCATGAATGTCTCACACCGCATAACGGATGGCTTCGCCTACACTCCACACCTCCCCAAAGAGCTCCGTTATCTTGATGGTCACTGAAATTAAAACATGTCATGGTTTTATTTTGAATGAAAAATGTCGGGTTTCTATTAGGGAAAAAAAATGGCTTTTTTGGCCGCAACCGTGCAGATTTCTGGCCCCTTTTCACGGCTGAATTGGCCACCCCTGCTGTGACCCAATGGGAGTAAGGCCCTGCGGGGAAAAAACCGTACAAACAAATACTGCATCCTCCAAAGTAAATGCATTCCTGAGTAGTCCTTTCCAGGAGTCCATTAGGCTGCTCCGAGCAAATGGAAAGCAGAATTCCGGCGTGGATCTCTCAGCGACATCCAACCTTACGTTTCTACAGCCGTTTTCCACCAAGGTCTGCCGTTACTTTGCCTGGGATTCGGTCCGAGACACAATTCCCACCAAGGCCTCCTGTCTTTCTGCCAGAACAGCGGGTCTAACGCGGGGAGGCAGAGGAAATGGCGCTCCAAGGATCACCTGCCCAAGCGACACCAGATACCGAGAAGTGCAACCCCCCGGGTTCTGCGTGCCGGAGAGTGAGGAGCTCTGCGTTAAACCACCAGCATCTCTCGCATGTGTGTAGCATGCCAAAGAGCCACTTACATCACAACGCATTTATTTATTTAGCAGATGCTCTTGTCCAAAATGACGTATGAGTCAACTCGAGGAGCCAACTTAGGGACAGGTGCGGCTGGGCTAAGCTTCCAATGAGAGGCTAGCAACAACGTTAACTTCGCTTTTGAGCTAAGAGCTACATATGAACATCGCCACCAAGACACCATGAGGACCAGGTCCTCACGAGACGAGTGAAAAATTAAACGTGCCCATCGTTGCCAGGAGACTATAATGAAGTGACGGCCAATGAAAAGAGAGCAGCTCTGTCATTGGATGAGCTCAAGATGGGTCTTGAGGCTTTTTGCTGTTAAAGGGATGCATGACTGTCCTGGACGCACCGAGGCCACTGGCCCACTGCCTAGCCAGGCCTGAAGTGAGGGTCAGGACCCCGCAAAACAGAGCTCCCCACAATCCCAGGGCTATGTGTGCTCGCAGATATCACAACCTCGGTGGGGGGAAGTATCGCCATCCTCCTCAGTGTGGCCCTGGGAGTGCTGGACAGCACCTGCAGCCTGTCTCATCCAACGATGCTCCCAGAGACGAGGGAGGTGCTTCACTGAAATCCGGCGGCCGCACATAGCCGCACTCTGCCAGGACCTTGCCAGGACACTAAGTGTACATGCGCGGCTGCATTAGTGGCAGAGATGTTCCCGTCAGATGGATGACTTGAGCCACAGTGACGACCAACCCAGGCATACATCATGAGTACCTTTTCTGTCAATTCTACTGTGGCCACCCGGAATAACGCCAGCCTGCTGTAACCTTTAGAAAAAGTCTGATGTAGGACAATGCGAAGAACCAGGAGATACTCTTATAGTCTAAATCAATAAATGGGACCTCTTCCAGAACACTGTGTAGCCCAGGGGTGGGCAATCCTACCCAGAAAGGGCCACTGTCTGGGAGGGTCTCGCTGCAACTCTCTAATTGGGTTACTAATTAGAGGACTTATTGGCTGAAGACTCGTCACACCTGGGTTTGAACAGCTGACTTAAAGGTTATTCCAAAAAACCTGCATACACACCGGCCCTTTGCGGATAAGACTGCCCATCCCTGGTCTAGTCGGTTCCAGTCCAGGCAGGTCAATGGAGGCAGTTTCCATAAACCATTCATAGCCCAAAATGCACAATTCTAGATGAGGCTCCAAAATTGACCCAGTGAGATAAGGGTTCCGCTAACAGGCCGTGAACTTTAATAACCAGCTGGGGTGACAGCATCATTGATGCACCTAGCTGATCAAAACACGAAGATGTGTTTTCTGGAGTAAGATTAGATATTATTTAGTGACAGAGAATTCAAGGGAGAAGGTCCCAGAAGAAGCTGCTGGTTTTGATGGGGCTTGCTGAGCTTAGAGGGAAATTCTGCGCTCACAGCCGTCTTGATCAAAGATAACACTTTCTCGAGACTTGGATGGATTTCACCGTTCTTACCTTTTTATTTAACCGCTCTAATCTCTTTCCGGGCTTAGCAATATCTGTTCTTTTCAAAGTCACACCGAGCTTCCTTTAAACACAGACTGCTATCTGACACAAAAGAGTGAGATGCATCGTTAGTGAGAATGAGGCATGCTGGGAAATGAAGAAATTAACCACGAATGCGTGTCCCCGTCAGTCAGTCCCTAAAGAAAGCCACAGGCAGTCAGCTTTACATCAGACTCGCAGCCGCCGAGCTCAGTGCGATGCGGCACTACCCTGCACGGTAAAACGCAGAAGCGAGTGTACAGTGACACCACGGGAGTCAGCCAGATGGCTGGAATTTTTTTTTTTCCCGAATGCGACTTCTTTTATAAGCGAGCCGACGCTCACTTCAGCTTCCCACCCGAAGCTGCAGCCGCTCCTGCTAAGCTAATGCAGGCTTGAAATGGCCCAGTGTGTTTAGCAAATACAAAACTGCCCACCTGGCAGTGAAAGCGGGAGGCTTGTGCTGTTCCTAGATGCTCACAAAAAGAATTAAACCGTGTTTTGACTGCTGGGGAAATGAGCTGAATTCGGGTGGCGGATATCCCAGCTCAGGGACACACAGCGGCGGGATTTTCACCGGCCCGCTGCCAAACACGACCGGCGTTCTTGGAAGTGCCAGTTTCACCGTCCACGCTGGCAGTCACCCTGCCATCCAGGAAATCCAGGTAATCCAGCAGGAACCCAGCCCTCATGGCGCTTATTCGTGCGTGACTCCACTCTCAAACACGCCTGCAGGGCGCACCCTTCACCATGACCGGATCAGGGACCAAAACGCGGACAGCAGGGGCAAACGGGCAAACGGACAATGTGAGGGTCATTGTGCCTTGCTGGGATTTGGGTTACTACACTACGAGGTGAGGCGTTATCATACTGTGCCAAATAACAGCTGTTTTTGGGAGGTACAGATATCAGCACAGGGGCACTGTGACCTACATGAAACCCTGAGCTGTGGGAGCCCCCGGCAGATAAGGGAGGGGGGGGGTGAGTCATAGCTCTCCAGCACTGTGCACAGACAGCACCTGCTGGGGGAACCATCCCCCGCGTCAGCCTCCCCAGTCAAAAAGCTTACTGCTGGTTCCAGTCGGTCTGGCCCGCCCCACGCCTCCTCAGGCTGCAGCTGATTCGCCGAAACTGGACGACACCCTGCAGGAAGGCTTTGCCCCCTTCACCACCCCTAACGCCAGCTTCTATACTCCCGGTAAACTCAGTTCCAATGAAGCCTCGTCTGTACCCCCAGGTTATTCTCCGTGGCGTTCCATAATACCCCCTCCATGTCTGGTATGATTCTGGAGTTCCTCCCAGAATGCCAAGTCCTTCACCACGCATTTCCGGAGCCGGCACGGGGGACTCATCCTGACGGGTAAACGACAATTACAACCAATGATTATCCGCGCCGTACTTTTCTATTAAAAAAAATAATAACAGCCCCTTGTAATACCTTTGGCTGTCTCACATAAAACACTCATGTCTCTCTGCCCCTATAAACCAGATGAATTGAATGAAATACATTAAGGGGCCCCCAAAGGCAGCGGCTAATGCCGTGATATACAGTGCTCAGCTCCACCATATGGTGCCGGTGCTGTAGCCTCGGAGTGCAGATTAAGTCTGGGACCAAAGTAATTGTTTCCTTAATAGTGTCTGACAGTGGAGAAATGTTCTACACAATCACTGATAAAATATGTAAAAACGTGGCGCCGATGAGGTAAGCACCGCACCACCGGGATAAATAGATTCTCCAGGTGCCACTGCGCCGTTATAAAGGATTTCTATTACAGCTGCAATCTTTTACTGTGACTAAATTCGGCCCGGCCGTTCTTTAGATGTCAGACCCTGCGAGCGTTTTCTCTCTCTATCCCAAAACAACAAAGATAAAAATTCCATTCCGCGCGATATATCCGCCACTTTGAAAAATCTGCCCCCTGCTTGGTCCCTCGGGGTCTGTAAAACCAACCGAGAAGCAAAAGGCGTCTCCTCCGTCTGAGACAAATGGTCACTTACAGAGACAGGCTGGTGGGAATGGGGCGGAGGATACGCCCGTAGGGGGCGCCGTGCCACCTGCCGCCCTTCGGGGAAGGAAAGCCGCCAGGCATTAGAATGCATGGTTTTCTTTGATATAAATGGATGTGTCGAAAACCCTTAGGCCTCCTGTAGGTTATGACAAGTATAAGAGGTATTCTGCTAAAAATGACAATACACGGCGTACACCTACAGTATCAACGCTGAGAAATAACAATCAGTGTTCCTCATGAGTATATCTGTCCAGGGGCCTGCTGTCTAGAACTCCCAACCCAGCACGAGGCAGATATTAACCAGATATCTGCTCCGACGGACGGATCAACAGGTCGGGCGGATTTGGCGGTCTTTGACGGGACCCCAATTACACCCCGTCCCGCCCCCCCCCCGCTCTCCGAGACTGCACGGGGTCAGAGTGATTAGACGAGCTGCTGCCACGGTAACGGTAGCTGTGGTAGCCCGTGCTCTCGCTGCCCCCGTCAGTGCCGTGTCGCCGAACCCGGCCGGCGAGTAGAGTCACTTAGTGGGTAAAACTGCAGAGGGGAGACAAAAGGTAAATGTCAGAGCAGCTGTCATGCGAGGGAGCTTACGTCTGTAACAAACCAAGTGAGCAGAGTGCAGCAAAACATGCCTCCATCTTCCAGGATAAATGCATTCAGAGCTGGAAGTTATTTGGCAGCCCTTGCATTCTTGTAAATTAAATCACTATCCAGTCCTGATAGAAAGATACTAATTATTTACAGGCTTGCTGCCATATTCCACATATCGTGTGTTTAAAACTTAATTCAGAAGGATTTTATTCATGTTGTACACGTGTGTAGTCAGTCACACCAAAATTTGTATTTGACTTAAAATGATTATGTACTTTGTATCAAAATACTTGAAACATATACTGATATCAATATAAGTACTTTTAATAATATAATATACATATAGCAAATACTTACAATACTGATATAAGAAATACTTTCCCCGTGTATGTATGTGTGATGATGTCACGTGAGCAAAACAACTGTGCGGACAGAAGTTTGTAGGACAATGCGTGGCCATCAGAGCCAGCAGCTGAGCAGCGGTGTTAAACCAAAAGACATACAGGCTCCATTCAAGTATATTTCTGTCTTTATGATGATGAAATGTAGTTGTTTGGAGATATTAGCATTTGCAGTACAAAAAAGGAAGGAGTTTTGTCAGTTAATCTTTTGTTTGGTTTCACTTTTATATTGTGTCTTGTGAAGCCGTGAAATTATGTTGCTCTTATGTTTGGCCATTTGAGTCAGTGTGCTTGTGAAGGAACGGGCTGATATAGAATAGAAATATGGGAAATGTATTTTTGTATTGTTAAAGTACAATATACTGTAGCTTATGTTGATACTTTGCTTGGTTGCTGTATTTTGTAGTTAATTTTGATACACTTACAAACAGGGTGTTTTGTATCAAAATACATTTGGATGTATCTCTTCCCTTTTCCCAGAAGGTCGTGCTGCAGGGCAGAGCTCAGATTGAGCAGGAAGAGGATGTGTTTTGATCCGGCACTCTTGGAAAGGAAATACAGGCCATATTAGCCTGATAGGGAGGGTGTCGCTCTCGGCAGGGCACTAGTGGTGTCAGCAGCCACAGTCTGCCCACGTTTCACGGCGGCTGTCCACTAACTGACCGAGGTGCAAACCCAGCACATCTCCCCCGCTCCCCCCGCAGCACTAACGCCGGCTCTGCTAGGAGCTGAGGCACCATCTCCATGCCAATGGCATCCCCGGACGCCGCAGACATGCCTCCGCCCAGCAGCTTAGTATCCCAGAATCCCCTGCGGCTCACAGAGCCAAAGAGGGACAGCACTCAGCAGCAAATCACTGGGGAGGGGATAAAATTGACAGGGATGTGTATTCAGGGAGAGCGTCCCTGGGCTGGGGTGATTTATATTCTCCACATTCTCGCAGGAGCACCATCGCGCGTTTGCTTACCAACGACCCTGGGGGGGCAGACTAAGGATAAAATGGAGAGAGCCACTCCCCCTCCATGGTGTTCAGCAAGTGGATAAAATGCGGCGAGGCATTTCCAGCAGAAACCGCAGCGGTGCATGTGAATGCGGGAGACAGGCGGGTCGCTGATGGGCCCCAGGGGTCCGTCTAGCAGCCAAGCCAAGCTACTGAAACACAACTGGAGAAGCTCTTCAGATGAAGCTTTCCAGGGGTGCCTGTGAACTATGTGGTATGGAGAGCGTGAGGTTTCACCGAGGCGCCTGATTGGCCGATAGCCCTGTCACATGGCTCGGTTAGCGGGTCCTTTATAAAGCATATGTACTTATTTACCATTTGTATGACAGACCATTGGCTGTACATTATGGGGATTCTTTGGCATATAAATTCTGCCCAAAGCGAGTCTCTTCTGCCTTCCAGACATAGTGATACAGGTACCACCGATAACCACCTTGATCTGAAAAGGCGATTTTTTAAACTCCACCCCCTCCATTTCTACCCAGCCATCATTCTAGGCGTATCATTAAGCCGCAGAGGAAACAGTAACCAAACAGCATGGTTGCCATGGGAAATCCACAGTGTGATTTGCAAACGCCACTCAAATTAAGTAGAGCCTGCATTAGCCTGGGCCTTAAAAACACCCCAGGAAGCCAAAATGACATGCAGCAGATTGGACCCCTCCCTTAGTGAGAACCGATACCTGGACTTAATCTCACTCTGAGCCCACAGGAGGGAGACAACAAATAATTAAAGCTCCATTTATATGAAAATGTTATGCAGCTGCTGTAGCTTTCCTTGTTCATTGTAATTGTTTATAAAAGCAAACCTCTGACATATCTACAAGGCTTCAGTATACATCTAGATGTAGAATTATTATTATTCCTAGATGTAGAAATAATAATATTTATAATATAATTCCACAGTTCATTAAGCACTGAGTGCAGAATTAAAACACAAGTCACATTGTACATGACTCCTTATGGGCAAATTACCATAAGTCAGTATAAGTTAACAGATTTACATACAGTACATGCAGCTACACAACATACATGACTGACTGCTGGGGGACCACATGAACACCTGACCCAATACAAGCACATTTCGGTGAAATCTCAATTTTTGACTGGGTCATTCCTGAAACCAGAATCCCAGAATGCAAATGCAAATGTGCTTTGAAAATCTTGACAGCATGGCTATGGTATGACACAGTATGACAGTAGATTCCTTTTGGGGAATTTAGAGACAAGTGACAGGATAACGGTGAGCTGCAGGGGGCGCTGAATGAAACCATCCAGCATTTTTCTAAGAAAGGCAGTATCAGGATCAGGTACTTCAAAATCATCGTAAACAAACTGGATTACGAGGTTTGTGTCTCTCTGGACTGAGAGAAGCGAGTAATCTCCAAGAATCCTTAGGAGAAGTAGTTACTTTAAGGCTGAGGAGGTTCGGCATTTCAGAAAGTGTGCCACAAAGTGGCCTAAAAGACCAGGACAATACGACCCCAAGGTCTAAGGATGGAGGGATGGAGGCAAAGCCTTCATCAGCCTACCCCAAAACCATCATGCCAGCACTTACCAGCATCTAACAAGCGAGGTGAATGCGGGCCGCCGAACCGGGCCCCTGCCAAATTCAGAGTGCCACTCCGACGGGCTGCACACGGCAGCACAATCGAAGGGGGGAGCCTTTAGAAACCGCCAGGTGAGCTCTGCACCGGCGCTGATTGATTCCGCAAGTTGCGGATAAGCAAATCATAAGTATACAATCCTATCTGGACCCCGACAAACCCGAAACTGGGCACAGAAGAGGCCCAGCAGGCAGCATCGTGACTGAGGCAAACGCAGTGGCCAGCATGGGGGGGGGGGGGGGGGGGGGGGGGGGGGGCGCGGACAACACCCCCCCCTCAACACCAC
>JAODKM010000099.1:16019103-16035870 GCA_026780845.1 Petrocephalus sullivani | reverse complement strand
AAACAAACACGGCCCGCCCCACACCACGCCCAGAAGGAGAGGGGGAGGGGGCGCGGGCGACGGGGGGCAGCGCAGAGGGGGGGGGGGGGGGGGGGGGGGGGGGGGGGGAGGGGGGGGGGAGGGGGGGGACAGGCAGCAAGTTCCACCCAAGCAAGTCTCACCACCCAATTTCCGATGCATGCGGAAAACAGCAGCCTAGGTGCCCCCCCTTGCTGCATAGTGAGGATCCTGCATTAGACCCGGGGACACGTGCAGCATGCAGCGTGGATCCGCACCTCATTTGACACAGGAAAGGAGTAGCCACGGAAGCACGCCCCTGCTTAGGCCAAACCCGGTTATCGGGTCATTCACGCCGGGCAACACCCCCGCTGATCAAACACGCTAACACATTTCTGCAGATAATTAGCTGGCAAGCGCGAGGCAGCATGAAAAGCCCAGCTCCCTCCGCATCCCAGGTTCGGCCGATTCGCAGGCGTGATGGCGAAGCTGAGGAGCCGGCCCCCCCCGGGGACACTGCGGTCCGTCCCTCTGCGGTGCGGCAGCCAGCCGACGCCACAGACGAAGGAGGACAGTGGTGTGCCTGCTGCCTGCCGTTAGTGTTGGGGAAAAGGCATTAGGGAGTAGCTAAAAGCCTACGGCAAAACCACAGAACTAGCCGGGCCAGATCGGAAAGAAAACAGAACAAAATATGTCCAACAGAGTCTCAGCGCCATTTCGTTCAGTAATAGCCTCCGTATGCTCGCATCTTCCTCGCTGGGGCTGAGCGAATGGCGAGCCACGATGAGTCTCCGCCACAGGAATGCGCAGGGCCCGGTGCTGCAGCGGGGCGGCCGCCAGGCCTCTGCACCACGCCACAGCCCCGCGGCAGGAAAACACACAAGTGTAGATGGACAGTGCTCAGGTGTGGCACGGTCTCACCGCAGCCCATTCTAGCTCAGATCCCGCGGCCGGCCAGAAGCACATAGGGTAGATAAACGGCCGCCGCATAAGAACGGGAACGTGAGCTCGGTTCACCTCCGGGTAGCCGCCCGCCCCATCACGGCATTTCGGAACATCCCAGGGAATTTGACACCACTCAGATGGCGCGCGCTAATGGCGCGCTAATGGGTCCTCGAGGAAAAGGCCCGCCAGACGTTCCCGAGAGCGAGGCAGGCTCTCTGCTGGCAGAGGGGCACCGGCCGGCTGACCCCAGCAGGAAAGCAGGCATCTCCTCCAGCCAGACACAGCCAGAGGGTCTCGAATTATAGGGATAAAGGGAACAATTCCCCCCCGGGGCCCAGATACACGTACCTACTTCATTTGATTGCAGTGCCGCTCATAGTCATTGCCCTACAATAAATATCTTTAAAAGCTGGAATTGAAAAGATTATAGCATCATATAAACATCAAGAGGTCTCTCATTTACTGACGGCTGGCCTTTTTCATGCTTTACACAAGCAGTATAACTACTGCCGTCTGAGTGTAATGATGTGTTTCCACTCTAAAAATGGATAACATCTATGCTCTATGCTCGAGATAAAATCACATAAAATATGTTGTATACTTTTGGTATTTATTTTAAGGTACTGTAATATGTAACAGATAATCGGCAACATGGGGCTCGAGGCCCCTGTCTGCAATATCACACATGGCCCCATGTGAGATACAGCATGTGCACATGTATGTGTCCTGTGAAGGACTGGCCTCCTGGCCAGGCCGCGTCACCGGCTCCCCCACGCGCAGTCATCGCTATAACCCAGCTGAGGACGTTAAATGGCTGGAATCTCCCTCGGATGTTTCCATGCTGCCATTCTATAGCCCTGTAACCCTCGACAGGGTACGCGAGGGTACGCGGCCTCCATCTGCTGTCTAATCTGCCTGCATTTCATTTTCACTTCCAGCTCCAAACTATCACGACATTTTCACGATGTGAGAGATTTAGCGCTGAACATTACCTTTGTGGCACAAAAAGTAAAAGGTAAAATGGTGAAATATGATCCAAAGTTGATATAACTACTTTTTCTGTGAGAAATACTGCTTTAATCAATATATTTATAATTCATGTATTACAGATCACTAAAAGCGACTTAAACATTTATAAATCTCCAATAAGTAATAATCACCGATTATCAGACTAATCTGGGAGACATAGAGGACAGGTTAAGACATTTTAACACACATATTTTACAAATTTTGTACTGGGTATGTGATTTATGATTCAGTTTTGGAGATCAAAGCATGCACGGTGATTTAAAACTCTGTATTGCTTCATTATAATTTCCCTGTAAAATGTTTTAATCTGTATGTGACGTCCCACACACGTATAACACCCAAACAGAGGAACTCACCCATGCCTGAACCTCATAGTTCACTGCATTCGATCATTTGGGCCCATTTCTTGGGAGAACATGAGCAAAACAAGCCTGGAAGCCCCCCCCCCCCACGTCACCTCAGCCAGCCTCCACTCATGGACGTTTACATCAGGAATCCTCTAGAGACACAAGCTAATGGGACTACGGCAAGCCGCGAGGGACACCTCCAGGCGCCAGACTCCGCGATGTGCTGATCATCGTTACTGCTCACCGTTGCTGGAGTTTGTAGACCATTTTATTTACCACACAAATTCACCACCATGCTCATAGTTGCGGTATACATCCCCCCCCTCCCCCCAGCGGAAACAGCAAGGATGAGCCGAGCTTTACGGAGCCATCAGTGAGCTCCAGAACGCAGACCGACTGTTTATCGTCGCTGGAGATTTCAATCGTGCAAATCTCAAGTCAGTTCTCCTTAAATTTCATCAGTATGTGGACTTTGCGACGGGGGGGGCAGGCGAACGGGCTGGACCGTGTTTACACAAACATCGCTGGCACTGAGCCTCGCTCACACCCCAGCTACTCAGGCCATATGTCGGTAATGCTGATCCCAGCATATAGACTGTGCCCCCATTTCTGTGCTGCCCCGGGCCATCAGAGCAGCAAAGTGTGCACATGCTCAGAAAGTCCACAGCTCCCTCTGAGACACTGAGGACATACGACTCACGTAGCAGGGCATCCGGGTCACCACCACCTGCAGGACATCTCCACCTGCCTGTGATGGTGAGGCCTCCCTATCCAATGTGGTCAATCACTTCTACACAAGCTCCTTGGTGGTCATATCGCTGAGAACCTCACAAAGACCCTCAACACCGGCTCCATCGCCAAGAAAGCCCAGC
Source organism: Petrocephalus sullivani (assembly GCA_026780845.1). Classification (NCBI taxonomy): domain Eukaryota; kingdom Metazoa; phylum Chordata; class Actinopteri; order Osteoglossiformes; family Mormyridae; genus Petrocephalus; species Petrocephalus sullivani. The sequence continues at coordinate 16,032,680 of JAODKM010000099.1, read as the reverse complement.
AGTGTCTTTACTTCCTATGGAGAGTGAGGAGAGTGCGCCCCCCCTCCAAATCCTCACCATGTTCTACAGAAGGACCATAGAGAGTACCCTGTGTAGCTGCATCACGGCCTGGTATGGGAACTGCTCCATTTTTGGACTGCAAGACCCTACAGAGGATAGTGAGAACATCTGAAAAGAAGCCCCCCCCCCAGTCACAGACATTTACACGTCACGCTGCATCCTCAAAGCCGCCAGCGTTATGGACGACCCCACACACCCGTCCCTCCCACACCCTCTCCTTCCTCCCTCCATCTGGGAAAAGGTTCCAGGATGGGAAACAGTTTCTTCCCTCAGGCCATCAAACTTCTGAATCAGAACTGAATCATAAACTGTACCCCCACACAAACACACACACCTGAACAAAACAGAACTTCTTCTATTCTCCTAACACAATGCATATACACGCTGTCCTGCCACGCCATAAATAAACAATCAAACAGAAAGACAGTGCACTCCCCAGCATACACCCTTTATTATACACTGCGCATTCCTTATCCTGATGCTGCCATTGCACAATTATTTATCGCTATATACCTCGGTCCTGCATTTTCCGCACACGTCTGCTGCTAGAATACAGTATCTGTCATAACACCGTATTCATCCAAAGCAGCACCGTTACTGTTCTTGTCGAGCACGTCGCGTGCCGTCTGTCCTGCAGTAGTGCATTGTCGCCCTTGTGCTTATCTCTCTCTCTCCTTACACTCTGCAAAGTCCCGTTCTGCCTGCACTTGTGTAGTCTTGTGTCGTCCCTCTTCTTGTTCTTTAAGTTGCCCCATGGTCCTGGAGGCACAGTGTTCCGTTTCGCCGTGTGCCGTGCGTTTGGCTCCAATGACGATAAACCCACTTGGCCTGACCCGATCACCGCGTCCGTCGGCAACGATCAACGATCAATCAATGATCCCTGATAGCACGCCCACCCATCCCACCCCCCCCCTTCACCAAGGGCAAGGCAGGGATGTAACCAGTATGCGGTTTTCGACGTACCTGGTTTTGGTTCCGTATCGCAAGGTTATGTAAGACAAGACTGGCCTGTATAAGTCGCAGTCGCCTGCCCCAACCCACCCCAGCCCAGCCCAGAACCAGAGGGCTAAAGGACCCCCAAGAAAGGGAAGACGTGAAGGCGATCAGAGTGACAGGAACATCCCCCCGCGGGGAATGTGATTATGGTCCCCAGCCATCACCATGGGCTGTGTCAGATCTGTTACGGTTAGTGTCGCCTTTGAGGGCTACAGAAAACGGCAAAACAAAGAGTGTTAGGGTGGGGGGGGGCGAGACGAGACAAACCCAGGAGCTCAGGTACCCGCCAGGCAGAACAATACTGCCCCCTGGTGGGCAAACAGTGAAAAATGCCATCTCAGGGAGCGCTCAGAACCAGGGCTGCTGAAATCTGCGCTGGCAGCAGAACAGGTCACATCGCACAGGAAATCTCAGCGGGAACCTGCACTCTAGCAGAGGGTCTGATCTCTGGCACCGTCCTCCGCATTGGCTGGGCGTGACCCCGACCGCGCTACTGTGAGACGCTGTGAGAAATCGAGTACGCAGGATTAATTTGATTTTTTTTCCCCGAGCAGCTTTTTGACCCCGGCATTCACACGTCCCTGAGTGCTTATTGAGGCAAAACGGAGAGTCGTGCGTGACCGGGCCACCCTCTCAGGCAAGGAAAAGAACAGTCTGAGGCCTGTGATCTTCTGCAGAGACGGCGTTCGTTAACCTGACCCTTCAGTCACATACTTAACCAAGGGATCCCTGTTTTACAAAAAGCTCCTGTGGGATGTGCTGGGATTTGCCGGGATACACCAGGATACGCTGAAATATGCTTGCCAGGGCCGAAACACCCGCAGAGGTGCTCACCCGTCGGGAGAACATCTGTTTCCACGGTACCGGTGCGCTAGTTTACTGGGGACTACCATCTTTCTGTTTTAACAACCCCCAGTGGGAGTTTGAGGTTCGGGGAGGGGGGGGGGGGGGGGGAGGACCTTTTCCGCAGCGATCTACCTACACAGTGTAAAAACTCAACACTGCGACCTCTGCTGCGTGAACCCGGGGGTGTAGAAAAAGGCAGTTTTTCAAGGCACTTCTACACTTGACATTCAAATCTTTTCAACAGCCTTTTCAGGAAGATTGTTACGGTAAAAGAAAGTCGAGGACGAGAGAGATGGCAAGTATGCTGCTGGCCAGCCGGGAGCGGACGGCGATCTCCCGCGGGCACATCGCGAAAACATTCACCTTTCCACACTCTGTGCTGCAGGAAGAGGGTGGTGGCTGGGGGAGGACAAATTACCTTGTTGTTTCGAGCCGAACATCGGCTCTGTCAGCGGAATAAATGAAATAAAAATATACAACTGTCTCCTGCAAAAAAAGGGCTGTCAGATGAGGCTGTCAGAGACACGGAACTCACACCCAGAGGTTATCTGCCAGCCCCCCAGTACCTGACGCTTTGTCTAATGGCCATGCCTCATGTGAACGAGGGCCATTTGTTTGGGGGGGGGGGCGGGGGGGGGCAACAGGGACTGCTTACAGATGAGCCCCCTCCCCCAGTTAAAAAAGAGAAGGGCTGCAATGATCTTTACCGCCACGCACAGAGCTGTGACCTTTTCCCCATCGGCGTGCCGCTGCCCCTGTGAAAAGGGCATTAGAGATACTGCCACGCTTGCTGGGCCTGCAGAAGGAGCCGGAGTGTGCAAACGTGCAATTTAAGTGCGAATAAATCGCAAAGTCGGCGGGGGTTAACATCACTGCCGCTGCGACCTTTCCGCGGGCCCCGGCGCGGAAACGAGCTGAACGCGGCCCGAACGGCACACTCCATGCACGTTAATCGCAGCCGCCACTCCCGCATTTCCTGCGTTACGCGTCCTGTTTGCGCTAGACGCATGAATCGACAGAGAAACGTTCTTTTGGAACAGTGAAAAGCACCCTTTACCCACTATGATAACGGCCCTCTGTGGGCCACGATGGATTTGTTACCGCACAGTCACCATGATGAACACCATCAACCACAGACTTTGCATTTAGTTAAAATCGACAAAAGCCGTTCATTTACATCTTTAGCAGAAATTACCTCACGAAGAACGACATCGTAACTTACCCACAAGTTACTCCTGCTCTTCCCTGCAAATGTAATGAAGCATGCTTTGTAATTCAGTGTTATTTTGCACATTACCCTTCCTGTATCCCAAACGCTTAGTCATTTATGCATTTTGTGCAGACCCACGCAGAGTCTTATTCCGTTTCCACTCAATGAGCCTGTATTAATGAGAAGATGCAACCTCGCATTTTAATACCAAAGAGATGCATGATGATTTGGTACAAGGCCTGGATCTGTACCAGATGGTAATGTGCTTTATATAAGCATTTGAATAACATTCAATATTACTGTCAATATTGTACATTTAAAAATATTTCTACTGCAAAAATAAAAACCTAATACAGTGTAACTTGGTAGATGCATGTTTTTTAAGTCTCTACTGTGAAATGTAAATGACGTGACTTAATATATTTCCCTGTATGTCATTAGACAGTAACCATGGAAACATGTCTTACACATCATATTTTAGACTCCACAAATCATTGAACCCATTTAAAATAATACTACTGTCGACAACATATATTATGAACTGTAGAAAATGCTAGATAAAGACAAAACAAACACATTGCCATACTGTGATTATTATTCTAGCACAGTTCCACACACAAATTGTAGTTCCAGTTCTGCAGGGTTTGACGCTGCTATCCATTGTAACATTGTAGCCCAATCAAAGATAAGCCGATAATTCCATAACACCTGTTCCCCATTCATAACCCAGTTGGTCCTGTAATTATGACCACAGAAATCATGTATAAACTCACTGCAGTCGAGTCACACCAGGCAAAACCTTTCAGCAAAAACACAAGCCCCTTCCTCTGCGGAGACAGACACTGGGGGGGGGTGGCTTGCATCGGCCCGGCTGACAGTCACCACTGTTAGCAGCCCAGCTCCTTTTGGCCCGACGCTGCACCCTCTGGCCACTGATCCGTCTCCTTCCAGTCCTGGGAGAGCAATTTCCAGAGGGCATAATAACATGAAATTGTCTAATGGGGAGATCCTGGCGGCCATTCCAGGAGGAAACACCACATTCTGCTTCCTCGTGGAGCTTAATGTGGCCTTTAGAGCAGATACAGGATCAGGTGTCCACTGATACCCAGGCCTGGCTGGTCTGATAACTGTATTGTTCGATACCTACAATGGCTACCTGCAGTAAAGCATATGGAAAGAACTGCCCTATACTACACTACACTATACTGTTATAATACTATAACAAATACAGTACCTTACATATGTTGCATATACAGTTCCCCTCCCACATTATGCTCAAGACAGATGTTGCTCGTTCCAGGAGAAACAGCGTTTGCATGTCACAGTTTAAGAGAATTTAAACAAATAAATAAAAACTACCCAAGGAGAGATAAAGCCGAGAAGGTACAAAACAGGAGAGCGGCCCTCCTGATGAGAGTGCCATCATCCCCATTGTCATTGGGGGGGGGGGGGGTTGTACCCTGTCGCTAGGTAACAGGAGCCGGAGAGCATGTCGTGTAGCACCTCCCCCGGGATTCGGAAAATCGTCTTTGGTTGGCTAGGAACCGTGGTTTATTCGGGTGACGAATCGCGAGGAATTAATCCTCCCCTCCCCCCAGACAAACCCATTCTGGTTCCCGGTTCGGATTGAGCGGATGTGAATGCCAAAATGGCATGGGGGGATAATCATCAGCTCCTGTGCAGCCTGGGATGTAAATATGTTTCCCGGGAACCGGAGGATTTCCCTCAGGGCACTCAGCCCTCCGCTAATCTCTGCTTATTCTCTGTCCATTTAAACGGATGAGCGACAATGATCCGACTGGGTGAATTGCGGGTGAACATGCAAAAAAGATACGCTGCGATCGCAGATCCCATACCGGCCTTTTGTACAGAGGTATTCTTACTTGTGCCATCCGGCCAGTGACATGTGACAGAATTAGACAGCACAGAACAAAACAAAGACACTCACAGAATATCAAGGCAGCCATGACTAGGGACAGCACTCCTTGTGCACACTGATTTACTTCACTGGATGCCCAGTAAGAAAGTACGGAAAGGGAATTTCACCCAAACAAAGACTTGAACCCTGGACCTTCAGACTAAACACCTTACACGCTGAGTCATGCGGCTTCTAACTAATTCTGACCTCACATATTTTGAGGAGAAAACTCAGTCGCTCCTGGTGATATCTGCTTCCTGTTTCATTCTGATTGATCAGGATTATCAGAGTATAACTTTGGGGCTGATATGTTACCAGATAATAGAAGGGGGGCGTCTGTCCGCTTAGTCCCTCCCCGGCCTGGCCTTTCTGCTCTTCCGAGCCCAAGACTCGTGAAGGGCACGTCCCCGTCCACACACCGCCCTCCTGGCTGCCTCCTCCAGGCCTCCGCTGTCTCCTAATCCTCGGCGACACTCCTGTGTTATTACTGCCAGCGTTCCCGCTGGTACCGGGACTGATGCTGGCTGTCAGATTTTATTGCGCTGTTCCCTTCCCGAAAGACAGGCTAAGTGCTTCCGAGTGATTTCTGTGTCCCTCACCCCCTTGGGGAACTTCACCGCCTTTGGTCTCTGTCAATTAATTTGTTCGGCTCACTGTAACTTCAGATGTGACTTACAGGCCTTAATGAGTCACACAGACGCGCTTTTGCTGTCACAGCTGTCACTGATCATCGAGAGCACATGGTGCTGCGGTCATGCCAGCGGGACCCCCCACCCGCCCCCCACCTGTTCCCGAAATCATGGAGCTGGATCATTCCAGAACCAGACACCAGCGCGCTACATCAACCCCTGGAATGTGTTTGTTGCTGTTATGCTGAGGACTTCCACGTGACTCAACATGAAACATCTGGTTCACTGGAAATATGGTCCAAGCACTATTTCTGGGTGCAACGAACCACTTTCCATGACTGCATCAAACAAAAAAAACCACTTACTGCTGAGATAAGGAATTCCTGAACTCACCATCATCAGCTGCTAGTGGCCCACGAGGATCACCCATGTTCCAAATGAGGCTCACCACTGCGGAAACAGAGAGACCTCGTTATCTTTGGCGATCCTCACATCTGCAGACACATTCTGGTGAAAATTAAAAGCAGAAACATCCACCTTTTCACCTGGGCATGGATATCAAAACACTCCTAATATCCACTTTGAATTTAAAGCCTAGCCAAGCAGTATTGTACAGCCCTGATCACCTATAGTGTATAATGCAGTTGCCATACATCAGAGCACGGATACAGTACCATGATACAGCAACAGGCCATTTAGCTAATTTGAAGAACAAAGGCTTGTATCTTTTTCACCAGTTAATGTTAAACATTATACCCCAAGTGGCTGTCTCCCCGACTCACTGTACCACTTAAAATTGCCCTTTTGTGCAATATTGTACTGCTGTGATGTTGCAGTTTTCTGCAAGCCCATTTTTCCAGCTGTCATGGGGACTGGCTGAGTTCTCCAATTAGGCACATCTGGGACTGGGCTCTGGAGAAGGGAAAGCCAAGGAAAATGTTTGAACTCCATCTTGGGTGGGAATCCATCCGCGTGTTTATTATTCTCTAAAGTTCTGTATCTTTTTATAAGCCGTTAGCTTCAATGAATCTCAACAGATGTGTAAAGGACAGCAGTAAAAAGCAAGTGCAGGTCATTGTATGAGAGCAGCTCAGGAGTGCTTCAGTCTACACCACGCACACATACTCCACGTCTTAAGAACATCAAAAGAACATCGGCTTGTTTCTGTAGACCAATTCACTTGGTGTCTCGCAAACCGTCCCAGCTAGACTGGTAGAAAAAGGAAAACTGCAGAATATGTACTTTGTTCTTGAAAATACTCCATCTTTTCATTTGTATGCAGTCAAGAGGATTGAGAGAATGTTCCCAGATCAAAGCAGTCTCTTTAGATTCACTTACTGTCGACGGACAGGAGTGTAAAGCGGAATCTCTGGATCAGAGCGGGAAATTGTGGTCTCCACACTCCGCTCTAGCAAATCTTATTAGATGGAGACAGCACGCCTCTGAACTCAAACTCTTAATACTTCTTTGAGTGAAAAATGTTTGCCTGTTGTGATTGAAGTGCCGTATGCTAATTACATCACAGCCACTTCAGCAGCGCAGCCTTGCGACTGATTTCCATTTTAGTGCAGATGAAATCAAGATCCATGAGTCACATTCAATTAGCATGTTAAATTGACACCATCAGCTCGTTTAATGGATGTTGAGATCACTGTGACAGGCTCATTATTGATTAATGGGGAGAGAACATACCAGTGATTTCATACGTCGTGCTGGATAATGTAGCTCAGGATTTTTTTTTTATCCTTTTTTTTGAGACTATTATAGTCATAATAGTCATTACAGCCCTCTGTGGAACATGGAAAGTGATAGAACACCTCTCTTCAGGGGTCACTATGACGAGGGACTAAATGATGCCTGAGTTTTCATCACAAGTGTGACCTGATAGCCAGGATCCCTGTCACTGTATTTCTACTGACACCCAGCAGGATTCAGCTATTGAAAATGGGCTTGTGCTTATCTCAGCTTGACCCAAAGCTCACCTAAAATGGGCCGGTCCCACACCCCAAGCTTGTAGAGCCAAAACTGGGGCCGTGCACCAGTTAACCAACACCAACAACAGTGCACCAACAGCAGCTAAATGCAGTACTGCTAGTGCACAAATTGACCCAAACTTTGATACACAAACCCAAGGTATTTAAGATAACTGATGTCTTTTGAGACGAGTCCCAATACAATGGAAACAAGCAGAAAGCCTGAGGTGGAGTGTAGCTCCATGGATGGTCACCAGCTCAAATCAGTTACCCCTGGGTGCGACTGACCCTGCTGTCAATCATATATCGCTTTGGATAAAAGTGTCTGCTACATAATTACACATGCAAAAGCTGGAGACCAAGGCCTACGACGCAGCCTTCAGCAAGAACCTTCAGAATCACCTACAGAAACATACATGTAGTTCAACAGATGCAAACGCGAGAGTGGTACAAGGAAGTATCAGCTAAGGGAGCAGACACACAACTAGGCTGGATGGGCTGCCTCAGCCCACCACTGACGACAACGCGCCGAAAGGAACGCCAACGAATGCCAAGTGTGGCCGTCCGCCGGAAGCCTATAAATGAGAGCTAGATCAGCGTCAGAAACATCCTCGTCACCCTCTTAACCCGCCAGCTGGTGTGTTTATCACCCCAGAGAGATGATGTTTGTCGAGGCATCTAAAGTGACCCACGAACCGTGCAAACGATTAACCGGAGAATAAAGCCCATGCAGGTTTCCTTCCGCTGCTCGGCGTTTATGCTACATATTCAGAGCAGTAGCACCAGCAATTAGTACGCCTCTTGAAAACGGCAATTAATGCAATTTGTTTGTTGTTCTTGTTCGAGTCTTTAAACGTGCAATTATGTTAATGCAGCTAAATTGAACACCTTCCCAAACAAACAGGTGCAAAACTCTAAAAAGCATTAAAAAGCAAACATCCACAGAAAGGGCAACACAAACCCGGTAACCCTTCAAATTCAGTTATGATTGTTAAACCTGTTTCATGAAATAGTAGCTTTATCAGCAATATAAAAAACCACAAGAAAACTGAAAAAAAGAAAAAACAATCAGCATTTAAGACCAATATGGCCCAATCCAAGTGATTCATGAATCCTCTTAATCCTTAAACGACTTGACACATTGTTGAGATTGACCTTCTCATTAGGTTTATTTTTAGACAAACCTCATGTTCTGCTTTAAAAAGCTTTAATTTTGTAGATTAAACGTGATAGCAGCCATCAATCAGTCTCTTGCTACCATGAATGTCTAATATATACTTGGAATTATATTCAAAATAGATAATTTTTTGTATAATTTATTTCCCTCCATAAAAAAAAATTATTGTGTAAGTTATTTCCAGGGGTGAACATAGTCCAAAACGATTATTGGGACATGAATATGTTTTATGGTGGGAAGTAAGATATAAACATTTAAATATATAAGGAATGGATTTAACCAAAATGTTACACTTTGATGTTCCTTGCAATTACTGCCAAGCTGAATTTTTGTGGTATTGTGTTTTTTTCTTTTAAACAGTAACTATGGTGACTTTGAAAACATACAGAGCAGTTAGATATTTAACACTTAGCAGACTTAGCGAGCTTCACGGTCTGACTATATAAACGGTGAAATAATCAGGGTGGACCTGATCACATAGTCAGGCCTATATAGCGCCTTGTACAGAATGACAATGACCAGGGAACCAAGTGGTCCTCAAAATCACTCGCATTGGGCATATTGGTAAATCACCAGAACCACAAATGACTGGAGTTACCATCTATAGTGGGACATGAAAGTAACCACTTCTGAAATTCCCCTTGGACAGGACCCAAGACTCATATTTCTCTTGCTGTACCCAGTGGAATTCCCGGTTTGGGATCCATCTAGCCTTCAAGGATGCCTGCAAAACAAAAAAGAAACATCCAAACATCATAAAACAGCGGCAGTCCCTCATGGAGCAGCCCCGTGATAGTTTACCACACGCCTTCACTGCTGCCCTCCATCTTGTCTGAAATCAGCCATCGCATCTGTTTCAATCTCCATCTCATCACCCTCCGCATGGAGGAATCCTATGGAGAAATCAATTACCCTTCCTGCACACCCTGAGTGACAGAGAAACCCCCCCCAACCCAACAATGATTTAATCATCTCCATCACTGCAGCCGTAAAATCACCAGCAATCACAGCCTTGAATATTGATAAGGACAATAAATGAATATCGCAGATTATGCAGCCTTTCACGATACTGACAGGCCAACTCCAGATTTAATACAGTATGAAATCGAGCCCCTTGCCACAACGGAAGAGATTAATGATTAGCGTCAGCCCATAAATGGAGATAAAAATCGATGCTGCCTCCAACAGATGCGTGCAAAAAGAAAGCAGCATAATATCAATTAATAGTCCTTAAATCAACGATCCGTCAGGCCAAGAGTGAAGGATCAGCAACATCCATAAAGCCCGCATGATATCACATGTAAGTGGGCAGTTGGCCTAATTAGAGGAGTGATGTCACCCGCCTGGTACAGACTGTGTGAACACGCTGTGGATTCTCGGCAGGAATGTCTGCGGAGATGTTACCTCGTCTAAGGCGCAGAAGAATCCACAGGCAGGAAGTAGCCTTTGATGTTTTTTCTCTCAGCTGCACAGTTTGTAAGAACAGATGTAGTGCCGTGAGGCACTCAAGGGTTTCTGCCTTAGCTCCTGGCACCCCTGCAACCCAGCGGCGCCGGGGGCCACTGTATTATGTGTGACAACCCCAGGATCCCCCCCCACCACACACACAATTATGGAGCAAAAATCGGGAGTATCTGCTGAGCTCCAGGCAAAGAGCCTAGCAGGAAGGTCTGGGGAGGAGCATCTGCAGTCAGATTACCTTTTTCATAAGATAAAGCCTTCAAGAGCCAGGCGCAGAGCACCAATCAATAAGGCAAACAGCATGTCACCTTGGAGATCAATCAGGACGCTCTCTGCCACTTTATCAGACTTAATTCATGCGGACCGGCTGCCGAGTGCCCCCGCCGCGCGCTAGTCAGCTGATTGATTTTTAATTCGTTCTAAATTTAGCCGCTTGAAAGAACGTTAATTGCGACACAGAGGGGTAACGCAGAACAGGGCTCCGTAATTGCTCCGAGTAAACGGGTCAGAGATGTTTATCGGCGTAACGCTGGAGGCCTTGCTCCGAGTCGCTCCGAGGACACACATGGCTAAGGCCGCTGGCTTTACCAAAGCGCACTGTCAGGTCGGAGGATTTGGGCCTCCACAGAACCGGTGAATCCTCCACTGAACATGCCAGAAGACCAGGTGGCCAAGCCCATGTAGAAGCGGCAGCTAAAACCGTAGCAAAAAGAAACACACGTGCAAATCCCTGCTGTCTTTGTTGGCCAGCTCATGGTTTACCCGCCGATAGGCTTCTAGAATGTTAGCTGGCCATCCAGTCAGGAGGGCTTAAATAGTTTTATGCAAATTACAATCACTGATGGACAAATCTAATTATATACACAGAGGGAGGGGGTGACCTCTGACCTAAAGGTCACACCAAACAGCATGGTCGCCCATTTCACATTAAATACCAAAAATCGCTCCCACTCTCTCAAGGCTGCTTCATAAGTGCGTCTAGCTCCCCCTTCAGGTAGCAAGCCGCCATGGCACCCGCCTCCACAGGAAGTCACCATGGGCAACACGGACAGGAAAGGTTTAACGGGAAATGACGCTTGGGTGCTGCTGTCTGGCCTCATGCTTCCCATCCAAGTTTAATTTAGTGTCAGACACTTAAGTCAAGAATTTCTTGCAAGAAAAAGTAAAATCATACCTGCCTCTCTCTCTCTCTCTCTCATTTTAATAGTGATTTCTCTGTAGGCCATATTTCCAACAATCGTGTTGTTTTCTATGCTAAATATAACCTATTTTTATTGCAGCCTTATTACTTGTCCTTGTACCTCTGCTAATGCAACACAAAAGAAAATCATTGTATATTTTTCTAAAAAATCTTAACCCAGCCATAAATTAGATTAAATGTGAGCCAGGTAGCGGCGCTAATGTGGGAGAGCGATCCCGTGTGCGGCTAGCACGGAAAAGCCGCCTTTCCGGCCTTCATCCTGCCTCGGGCACCGGCTCTCACCATTAATAACATTCACGTCTAATAACCCGCATGATTTTCTTTACATCGCCCGTTTGGCAAGCAGATGCGTAATCACGGCTAATATATAGCTCAATACGACTGTCAGATCTCATTTGGCTTAATTTGTGCGTGATTGCATTTGTTTGCATCCCATCTGGTAAAAGGGTTGCATGACAAATCGTCTGAATTAATGCGTTCCAGCTCGGGCTAACTGAAAGAGAAATCAAACTGTTTCCTGCTCTTCCAGAGGCGCCGTTTCGAGGCAGAATACCCTTTTGATGGGCACAGCTGTCACACATCAATATGTATGCTGCCATTTCTCTGGCATCCCGCCAATCTCACATGATTAGCTCCCCTAACATAATTACCACATCGCGCTTGAGGAAGATAATTGCTATTTTGATATTAAAAGCGTCCCGCGGAACACGGCGGCTGGCTCCGCACGCGGTTTTAAATGTCACTTGTTAACAGTGTGTTGTAAAGAGGAATGTTTAGTTGTCACATTTCCAATCTTCTGTTTACTGTGTCAGCGGGTTATTGATGTTCACTAGCTGCTGATCCAACTCATAAAATTCTCTCAAGCATCCTGGCACTCCTGTTTCAATTGGAGGACTCGCGGAGTACGTCCTTAAAAGGTCTCTCCGTTTGGCGTGAACCCCCCCCCCCCCCCCCCCCCACATGATTAAGGAGGATTTAATTTGCCCACTGAGACACACACCCCCCCCAGCAGAACACCGAAAGGGTTTGCAATGTTTGTCCACTGGGATGATTGCAAGGGACTGATCTTCACTGTAAATGCCCCCACCCCCCCAGTGCCTAGGGATGCTTCAACACCTTGAAGGCATACATGTCACCCTAGCTGCGGAGGGGGGGCTGACGGTAGAAGCCAACGGCCCAAAGCATCAACTTCTCCATCAGCGTCCCCTACCACCCCCAGCCCCCCCTGTACGAGCAGTCTGCATCCCCAATCCGCGTCAGTGTCTGTCATGGGGGGGGAGGTGGGATTCTCTGATCTGCCATCAGGTAGCCAGACCATGACCCATATATTATTCATCGCAAGGGCACTGGGGGCACAGTAATGCAGAGAAAGCAAAGGATCCCAGAGAGGCCGCCCCTTGCGCGCCCCCCACTAGGGGGCGCCACATGCAGCTTGCAATAACACTCCCAGCCCAGACAATAAATCATTAGTTTGTATTAAGAGGTGTAGCTCTGAAACAGCGGGTCATTTATATCTTGATAGCCTGGCACCTCCCTTTATTAAGATCACATTAGCCAGAATGCACACCCGCAATATTGTTAGAACTGAAGCAGCAATTATCTTGTCAGTGTTTTTGCTCATTTTAGACTCTTTCCTCCATGCGACGAGTGGCAGAGTGTGAGGTCACGGAATAGGTCGTTATTTTATAGTCGGAGGACCGCCAAGCACATTTTTTATATTACAGTATAATGATTTTTTTTCCTGAGAATACCAACAGAAAGGTAGGAGCAGATTACCAGCGCTCGAACCGTGGGGCAGTGAGGTTAGCCCCCTGTTGGTCACAAACAGTCACTACACTAAATATTAAATAAACACATTCCTTATTCAGGAGACGCAGAAGTGGCATGTTCTGCTAACCAGCTAAACATCTGAGGTGGGGGGGTCCCAAAGTGACTTTTTGAGTAAGGCCCCTTTAACAGCGAGCCAGCCCCTCATCAGCTGTACACGTTCTGCTGGCACACACCACACCCCCCCCCCCCCCCCCCCCCCCCCCCCCCCCCCCCCCCCCCCGCCCCCCCCCCCACCCACCAGCGCGCGCACCCACCCCCATGCCCACCCCCCGCCCC
>JAODKM010000099.1:15992747-16019003 GCA_026780845.1 Petrocephalus sullivani | reverse complement strand
TGGCCTTTTTGGGATAGCCCCCTTTAACCGCGGCCCCGCCCCCCACGCGTTTGAACCGTTCTGCGGGCACACCCCCCCCCCCCCCCCCCCCCCCAGATGGTTTCCAGGAAGTACTGCAATCACGTTCGATACCTGGACCGGGGACCTATTACGACTCACCGAGCATGCCCAGACACCGCTTTCTCGCCGCGGGCTTCCATGTCCGGGAAAGCTGGGTTGGCCGCAGCGTGCGGATTTCCAGCCCGGGGGCCACTTACTGGATCTGTTTCGCTGGGAGCCAGTACATCTCCACTCATTCAATCTCAATTAGCTGCCCGGAAATCGATCCAGTGAATGACAGGAATTACGTGGGGGATTAATGACAGCTAATTTATGGCCACTGAGTAGGACATCAATAAGAGTGCTGTGGATTGATCACCCGCCAAAGCGGCCGGGCCGTGGCGCCCATTACGCTGCCCGGTAATGACTCAAAAGCTGTTAAATGGCTGTGATGGATGGTCTTCACCTACACTGTCTGATCCGATAGCAGAAGGTCCCCCCGGCCCCCTCCCCCCCCATGCTCTGAGCGCAGTTCCTATTCCCATTTTGTGTGTATTTAAGCTAGTGGCTCGAGATGTTCACGTGTTGATGAGACAGTGTATAGCGCCAAGTTCAGTTCCTGCTACAAGCTGCCAGTCAAACAGGACTGCTCCATGTATAAATATCATATAAGTACCCCACTGCATTTGTCTGCATGATGTCCGGACATACCCCCCCCAGTGCCGGGGAAGGGGGGCTCTGAAAGGAGGCTTCCTGCACAGGAACATCTTAAAATGAAAGGAGGACAATCGATGAATGCCAGGGGATGTTCTTCAGGGCGGAGACAGGTGGACAGGAGAGTTCCTGGCAACTAGACACCGTCATCTGGCGGCATCACCCACCCTCCAAGGTGCTTTAAGCAGTCAGTATTATTCATAAACTACAATCAGAGTGACTCGGCACCCCCATTCCACCGCAAGCCGTCCCCATCACCGGCATCCAGGTGGGAGAAACAACCATAGAATTTCTAATTTCAATCTGTCGTTAAGCAGATCGAGATGATGAGAGGCTTATAACGTGACGTTGACTTGGCAGATTACGTAAGCCCACAGGGCCCGGAGAAGCGGTTACCGCCGCGCGCCGGGCTGCTTGGGAGTACCGGAGCCGAGTCTCTTCCTGCAGCTCTTCCCCCACGCTCAGCGACCCGCTTCGTGGCGAAGCCGGCAAAGCCCTCAAAGGGATCCCGCGGTGAAAACCACGACGCCGACTAGCAGAACCTTCCCGGAGCATCTGTAGAGGCAGCAGCCGCTAGCCTCGGACTAGGAAGAAAGGTACAGCGTCTCACATAAAGTCAAGATCGGAGGGTCGCGGGCGGGTGGGGGGGCATACTGCGGTGAAACAACGAGTTGGAGAGCAGGTAGGAGGCTTTTGATGGGGAAGACCCGGGAATTTGGCCCGAGCCGCCTTCAGCCGCGCTGCCTCTCCACACTACCTTCCATGACTAATACCTACTGTAGTTTCACGGCTCCCAGGAAACCGAGCACTTCACCGAGTCTTTTCTGTATTATACTGTTCTGCATATAGCTGCTCCGCAGATGCTCTTTTCCAAAGCTAAATTTTACCACTGGATTTTCTTACCGGAGCAAATGAGGCCAAGCAACTAGCTCAAGGGCACCTTCTGGGATCCGCACCAGCAACGTACAGGTTTACGAGTCCAGGACAGACGACAGATAAGCTGCCTGAATTGTGAATCCGTCAAGGCAGAAGACCAGATCAATATGACCTGTGCAGGACTTGTGACTGTGGATGGTTCCCCTGCAGAGATTCTTTTTTTAGATCCAGAAAAAACATTCTAAAATTCTGATTTGGGTATGCAGCACCACCAGGAGGCTGAAAGCGGCCAGGAGGACTGGAGCACTGCACACAGCAGGTTTACAGAGATTTTTCTGAAGGAGACACTTGGAGTGGATTTAGGAGGATTACCCAGCTTGGTTTGTTTGTATTCCTCTTTAAAACTGCATGCAATTTAAAAGTGAGAGAGCGAGACGGGGAGATGGGGCTGGTGGGGAGAAAGAGTGCTTTCTTTCAACCTGAACGTCTGCATAACACATCAGTGTGCTGCGGAAATTTCGGATGAAAGCGAGAATCCAGGCCGGCGGTGTGTTTTACAGCCGGCCTGCTCCCAGAGGCCCGAGTGCCGACGTGAATCACCCCCACGCTGACATGCTTAATTGAGTTTCTGATGGGCTGCTCTCCGCTCCAAGACAAACCCTGGTAGAGCCAAGACAAGCAGGCTGACGTCCCGGCTGCGGGGTCTGGCAAGAACCCCTCTCGCTCCCTCACCTCCGGCACGCTGAGGGCCGCACCCTGCCATATCCACCCTGACTCTAGGGGACAGAGTATGGGAGGGAGAGAACAGTGGAATGAGGGGAAAATATTTAGTTAAAAGCATAGATAAGATTTTGAGAATCTTAATCTTAAACTTAATCTTATTAAGTTTGGTCAAAGGCAAGGGTGGGTTTGTTATTTCTAGCCCCCCAGTGATGCCCCCAACAGGGGGTCCTGAAACCTCGTGGGGGGCATACAAATGTATAGTTTGAATAGGGGTGCACGCTACCTCCAGGGCTGAAGAGGCTGCTCAGATCCAGAAAGGACCTGGCCCAGCGCCAGCAAGGTCGCGGTTGGGTGGCCTCTTCTCTCCACTTGACCACAATGCACGGCCACTGGGAGATTTCAGCAGCCTTGTCAGAGCTTTCTGGGATTTGTGGTGTCATCATCTGCTCTCCTCAGCCCATGTGTCTCTCTTACTAGAGGTCAGGGGGAAAGAAAGGAAGCGAGCAGAGAGAGAGCGAGAGAGAGGGAGGAATGTGGCTGTATTCCCTCCATTCCCATTTTACTATACGCTAAAAACGAAAAGCCCTAAAAAGCTGGTTAGACGCCGCGCGCTTTCAAAGCCCAAGGCCAGCTGAACAGCTGCACGCATAATCCAAGCTAAAACATTTCATGCCTATGAGATGCTAAAAAAAAAACCCAGGTGTTACAGATGCTACGAGGATGCAGCCTTGCAAATAAATTTCAGTTTGATCTTTGCGAACCAGCAGCCTGCGTAGCACCACTCAAACCACACATTTGCGTGGAGCCCCCTGTTGGTCACAAACAGTCTCTACACTCTCAAATGAACTGGTTCTTCATTTAGGAGATACTGAAACAGCATGTTCTACTAACCAGCTAGCTGTGATCTATGACACTAGATCACTGACACTAGCAATTTATTTAGATTTTGAGATATATTGTGGGGGGAGCCGGGGTAACTTTTTTTAGTAGGGGCCCAGAATAAATACACTGGACCCTAACTGGCCTGTCTTTTTAAGGGGGGGTGGTGTTATCAGCTGAGGTTTTGCCTTCCTTCACCCAAAGAGACTGGTGGGTCGGCACATTGCAGCGCAATGGTCATCAACGCCAGGTTCATGTTTTATCGGGGACGATAAAAAATGCCAGGGCGATCACAGCAGGTTAAGCTGCGGACGAAATTAACTCGGGAATCATCTAGCTCAAACGAGACAGCGGTGCGGGGTGCAACTTACTCACACACTGCGTATTATTTAACAGGCAAAAAGGACGGCCTTGTCTTTACCGACGCCAACAGGTGAGTTTCTCAGCCTGGAGCAGAGTGGTGCAGAGTGACAGGCAGAGCGACGGGCATCTGTCCCGCATCCCAAGCCGGCAGGCGCTTCGCCCTGCTCCCGGGGGACCGCAGACAGAATGAATAAATGAGCTAATTGACAGACCTGACAGGTTTACAGGTGGCGATTATTTCGCCCGGAATTTTATGTCCAAATGCTCAAAAAACAGGCCATATGGTGTGTAATTTCATTATGACAATATTGTACTACTCGTATGGCTCGTCACGTCGGAGGATACCGAGGGAGCGCATTTATTGACAAACAGCGCCACCCTGTGGCCAAGAGGCTTGGGTGTCCGGCGCAGCTCTGGGATCAGATGGGGAAACATTCATGCGGCTTTAACTTAAGCCCCGCACTCATAACTCAATTATACCCACCTGCTTTGTTTTACCCCGCACTTGTGCTGAAGGTATTTCAGCAAATCCTCACTCGTGTCCTCTTTAGATAATAATCTAAAGCATTAACATGTGCGCAATATGCTGGGCTCAGTATTACAGGGGAATAAACATGAATATACAATTAGAAACGGATGGATCGCATATATTGCAGCGTATAAACGAGCCGCGAGTGAAACGCAAAGCAAAATGATTACCCCAGAAACCTGGTATATACGTAAGGCAAGGTGGCCAGCTTTAACCTGCATTAAAAATAATGGGCAGAGGGCTGTCGGGTAGCTGGCAGAAATCCCCGCAGCTAGCGAGCATGTCACCGGGCGATGGCTGCTCGCTGAAAGCCCGGACTGTACTGTGCAAAAGCACATGCTGACGAAAGGTTATTTTTATTTCCGTGCCAAGAGGATGAGTGTTGACTGGAAATACGTGCAGATCTGCAGGGCGAATGAGCAATACGCAGTAAATTTTAAAAATATTACATATTATTCTTGTGTAAAACGGACTGTCATTCCAAAAGGCGACAGTAAAGACAATTTACATTCTCGAAATATAAATCATTCCTCAGCAGAGGTATAAAAATACAGCTATTACAAAACAGCTCTCATATAATTGTCTATATGGAGGCTCAGTACGGAGGAATATGGAGACATTCAAGTAATTGCAGATTTTTATTAAAACACCGAGAATGTTTTAATGGAGTGGCATCAATAAGGGAAATCGTTTTGTATTATTAATTAAAATCAATTTTTTAGGGTATTTTCGTATTTGGCTTTCATTTTCAACTTATGGGAACAAGGGAGATTAATATATGATTTTCATAAAGGTTCTGATACGGCACGCCTGTACATTTAATTTTTTTTTTACCATTACAGAATTTAAAGCTGTGTATTTCCTGTCGAGTGAAACAGGACTTAAGGACAGGCGTTGGGAGACCCCAAATGGGGTTTCACTGGGGTCAAAAACAGGAGCAAGGAAGTAAACAGGACCGGGAGGGGTTGGAACAAGAACGCGAACACTGGCAGATCACAGGCAACAGGACCAGACTGGGGCTGGTGAGATAAACAGGCACTAAATACAAAGACTATCGAGGGAAACAAGCAACAGGCGCGGCTCATCGGGGCCACATCAGGGAGGGCAGAGGAGACTCGGGACATTGCAGTATACATACGGGATTAAGGGAAAACTGCTGAAACAGTTTTAATTCTGAAACAGTTTTAATAAACAGTTTTAATTCATTCTTCTTTACAGGGAATTGCAAAATAGTACATTTTTATAATAATACATTTTATTTATATAGCGCTTTTACATTAACTCAAAGACGCTTACAGAGAAAGTACACACACAACAAAAAAGAAAAACAAGATGATGTTTGAGACTGTTATTGTGGAACAAGCCTTAATGTCTGAGGGTAATTGCTCAGAAAGGCACTGACCCCTTTCACACTGGCAGTTACACCAGCAGTGTTTCTCACAAGCCATAACTGCATTTTACTCTGTTTCCAATGGAAGCAAACTGTCCAATTTCAGGTGTTATTTCAGAAGCGGCGATGCTTGTTTTGGAGAATCACCCTCAGTTAGTCTGGACACCAGCACCTGGCCCAAAATACCAAGACAAAGCTATTTACAAGACGCGCATCCAAAACGTCAACCGGAATTATGATAATTCTCATAACACTGATTAATGTTTCGACAGCTTTCAGCAAAATTATATCCATATTATGAGATACATTTAACACTTCATTAACTGGCCGTCGCAGTAAACAGATTCAAGCAAGGAGGGATGTTTGCGTGCTGACGTAAACTTAAAGGTTTAATGATTTCAATTTGGATTCTAATAACAGCAATTTATTGTGGTCAATGCAGCAGAAATAAATTAAGATCTCGGCACGCAGGGGCCATAATTCAAATCGTGAAGAGCACGAGAAAAATTAAATGCCCCCTGCTCCTGTAATATCCTGATTATTATTATATATGTTTGACTCAAAACTATTAGACACCATTCACATTAATGAGATTTGACAATTATAAGGTTAATAAAGAAAAATCTTGACAGTCTCTATTGATATGGCATGGAATTGAATGATTAACAATCTCATTAAAATTAAGAACCTTGAAGTCCAATTACTTGTGAAATGAAATGACCTTCACAACTGAAATTATACACTTTTTACATCTGCTTAATTGGCAGTAGGGAAAATGACCAGGCCACTCCATCCGGTTATTATGTAGTGTTATGTGCTATAGATCCACTGTTCCTAGATTATAGACTGTAGAAAGCTTGTATGACACTTGACCTAAAATAAATGTAATGGAGTTTTATTTGCTATTTGTATAAATACAAAACAGGCACAGTAAAGTGCATTTTTTCACATCTTGTCTTGTTCTCCTTTGTTTAAGAGACACACATTTATATAGAGAGAGATGGAGATGAGAGATACAGTGAGATGGAAGCTTGGGGTCTGAGTACAGGCTCAGCCATCTCTCCAGCATGGACGATTTTTAAGGTATTAAGGGCCTTGCTTAGGCTCAAGTGGCGAAGTGGCTATTCTGCGGAGTATGGGATTCGAATCGGCAGCCTCCCAAGTATAGAGGCCACACCCCCCGAGTCACAACCCCAAGCCACACCCCCTCCCCCCAAATGCACAGTGTGTTGATGCAAGAGGAACCCGTGGACCAAATCCTTCTTCACAAGACCAGCGAGAGGCATCCTCAGACAAAATCAAGCATTTCCTCAGTGTTGACTATCAGTTGACGCCAGGTGACTGAACCAATCGGTAACAGCTCAGCCAACATGTGTCACTTTGAGAGATACAAGGAAATCCACGACAAGCACAAACCTTTGACAGGAGGCAGAGAAGGTGGAGAATTCGTTTAATTAATCCAGACGGTCCACAAGCCCCGCAATGAATAAATCATGAACTCATTTGCCAACATGACTGTGGGATCCTGAGGTTAGCAGATCCAAGCCCAGGTTTTTATTAAAGTATAAATCACAGACGGGGAGCAGAGGGAAAGGCCAGCTATGAATCCATGTCACCAGGAGACCTTGACAAACTGCCCTGAGAAAGCACTCACTACCATTTATGGACGTGACTCAGTGGCACCAATAGGCTGCCAGACAGAGCAGGAGGTGTGGCTTAATAACAGAGGGCGGCCGTAATGGGTTTGAGCTATGTAATGCGATAGAGGACAGGAGATGAGTCACGGGAATGTGAAAGTGTACAGTACTTGGCACCATTAGTACATCAAAAGCATGAATCAATGCGTCGATTTTTATCACAGTCTGATTATCTTATCCTTTGGCTTAACAGTCCACTTTATTTTATATTGATTCATGTGGATGAACCAACTTTGCACTCGCATACTGGGGGCTTCCTTGATGCATGATGACAGTGAAGCAGCCTCCTTCATCGCCAACACCCCAGGACTCGCTGCACCAACTGGTCTGCATGGGAAGGTGAGTTGCAAACATATGGAAGCATTTTAGAGAACCATTGGCCGAGTTCATTGGCCACGGGGGCCAGGCCATAAACAAAAAGGCCCTCAAACTATCCCTTTCATCATGGCAACACTAACCATACGTGAGGAATCCAAGCGGGCCGCCAAAGTCATGAGCGGGTCAAATCCAGGTCTCGGCCCCACAAAAAATAATATGTACCACACAGTCTCAGAGGGCCTGAAGAGTTTGTGTGAAAGCAAACAGGCCAAGGTCCTTAAATATTACGTACACAGGATCATGCATTATGGACAATTACTGCGTGCTGCCTGTAGCCAAAGAATTAGTCATTTTAAAGCATTGCTGCAGATATGATCATGCAGCTTAAACGGGAACACAGAATTCCTGACGTGTGTAATCAAAATTTAGATTTCGCAATTAGCATTTGATGGTCCATGGCTAAGTAGAACCATAGATTCATTTAATCTTTTAAGGTCCTTTCAGGCTGTGCCGGATATGGAAGATGTGGTCTAGTAGGGAATGGGTCTTGTCACTTACGCTCTGATGTAGTGGCTGACGCACTGAGCTCTGACCAGGTCTCAGGCCTCTGGCGTAAGCCGCAGATGATCGAGCATCTTAGCCACGAAGTGACCTGCGGCATAATGACGCCAGGCTGGCTACACTGGCATTCTAAGATGCCACGCATCCCGTTTCGCCCTTTGGCAAAAATAATAAATGGGCAAATAAGACAACACGACAGCACCCTTCCTGATTGCCCCCCTATTACTCCGCATCATTATAAATCAGCTCTGCACTCTTTGCTTGTCCATCGGCAGTCACGGCTCTCTTGACGGCCGTTTGTGTAAGACACCGGCCCCAAAGAATGCATCGATTCCCCTGACAAACCATGACCCCCGCGCCAGCACACGTCGCCCGTTTACGAGCACCTGCATTTCCCACATTTTCTGACGTCGACGTGGGTCGTGACTCATGCCGAAGGGCTGTTTAATATCATTTCACATTTGGACTCCCAAGTGTAGGAACATAAACCAAAACCCATAATGCTAGACTTTTATACCGGAGAATGAGGTTTCATTGCGACCCGAGAGAGGGATGGCTATCACACATGGGAGAGGGCTTTTTATTCACAAGAGACTCAAATTCCCCTGGTAGCAGTGGGACGCAGCATTAACCCAGTGTTTACCCAGCGCCGCCTTGCCCCCTACTGGCCGCTCGTGCCTCATGATAATTAACCAGGTTTCACCAAACTAACATCCTTATAATAAAAGGAACAGCATGGAGCTCCCCAGACTGCCCCTGCTTGGCGCTGTCCAGGGCGACCCGATGAAAGCCCTTCCCAGGCAGATGGATTTTCACTCCATCTGAATTCAGGCGCTGTGCAGGGCACACAAAGAAAGGCTGAGAGGCCCTGGCGTTTTCGAGAGCAGGGCCTGGACCCCCGTCATCCCTGCTAAAGCACGAGCGCCTCTCCATTCACAAGGCAATTGGCATCACTTGAATGAGTTTGTAAAGCGATTAGAGCCCGGAGGATGCATTTAGATGGAAGTGAATAAAACGGCGCGAGAGCACAGGGTGCCGAAAATCCATCGCAAGGGAGCTACAGTGATGCACAAGGCGGTGGCAGTCAGGATGTGGCCTCCTTCTGTACCGGAGAACGGGAATAGGGCCCCTGTACCAGTGTTAAACAACATAATCCTCGACCCAGCGGCAAACAGTCATTACTCTAAATATTAAATAAATTCATTAATTATTTTGAAGACGCTCAAGCAGCATCTTCTAATTAGTCTTCTGACCAGCTTGCTAGCTATAATCACCTGATTGTACTCGCCAGCTAACATTAACGTTATTTGCAACCTGACGCGTTTGTATCCCAGTGGTGCCCTAAAAAGGAAGAAAGTCAAAGATAGGAAGTCCCAAACCGAAAATTTTCCTAAGCCGGGGGGGGGGCCCGGTGACTTTTTCAATGGGGCCCTGGAAACAACAAACCAGCCCCAAGCCCAGACCCCCTAGTCAAAATGACAGAACCGGAGATGAGGACAGGTTTGGGAGAATTCTCGAAGCAGGGCCCCTCAGTTGTTTAAAATCTCCGTCCATAGGATCCGTCACAGGATCAATTAAGCACCCGGCTGACGTTCATGGCAGCCGGTGGAGGACGTAATAATTTGGCCAGATCCTGGGGAGATCACGATGCTAATTTTGTAAGTAGGACAGGGGAGACGAGAGGCCAGTGATGTGATTTAAGTGGCGACCTCGTCACTGTCTGAGCCCCGCGGGGGCAGAAGACGTGACGTAAACAGTACAAAGGCCGGGGCACGTGGGGGCCAGCGACGCCGTAAACCTGGCAGGCTGACACGCGTGTGGGAAGGTGACGAGGATCAGTGGGCAGGACCTCGGCGCCGAGGGGGGAGCACTGGAGGTGCACTGGTGGCCTTCCATAACCCACAGCTTGAGTATTGGAATACAATTCGGGAAAAAGTGGGTCACTCCCCCCCCCAGCCCAGTCCAGCAGCAGCTGCATGGACTCCATGGGCAAGCTGGCAGGCTGCCAAGCCCTCATTTCTGAGGCACAGAAGCACAGTGGAGAGCTAGGGGGGGCACGTTGTAAGTGACAGTCAGATGGGCTGGTGGATTATGTGTGGTGGGGGGCTGTCAAGGTGGGGGACGCTGATTATAGAAGCGTCAGTCCCGAGAGATTTCAGGGAAAGTCTTCTCAGCCCAAAGGTGCTAAATGAAAAGATTCGCAAATTGAAACTGGTCCCACGCCATCGCTGCCCTTTAACATTTAAATATAGGCTGTTCACTGCTACAGGAAAGGTCAAATTCCCTATTACTTTTACTCGGCTCTGAGTAATCACTCTGTTATCCTCGCTGACAGTGACATCATAAAATATTCCCATAAAGCAGTATACAGTATGATACACTCAGTTTTACAGATAGGATACTCAATGTCTAGATTAACAAGATTCAAAGATCATGGCAGGGGGGGGGGCATTAATATTCCTAAATAAATAATGAGCTGGGACACTGGCATTTAAGTAATAGGAAATATACACCCTTAATGCTTTCATTTCTCATGAAGCGGTTTAAAAGGAACAAATCAAAGAGTTGTGCAATGCAAGGAGCAACTTGACATGTTAACCTTTGAATGTTATTGAACGGAAAGGTTGGCCTTTAACACCTTAACACTTTGTTTAAACACATATTTTTTAAATCATAAAGGCAAATGAAAGCCCGGGGGGGGATCTTTTGGGGTGACACTTGACAAAAATACATTTCCGAGACTTGCACTTAATTTGGAGTGAGTATCCCATTCTCTTACAGCCTCTGAGATAGGACGCCATTTTCTATACGTATAAACATCACAAACTACTTTTAAAAAAAGCATAAATTCACACAGTTGTGTATAACATATATAAATGTCACAAAATAATCTATTTAACTTAAAATCCAGAATGTTCACGATGATTTAAGCCAATAATATAAAAATAATTCAGCAATGGATTAAATATTTAGTGAACTGGGGAGATAAATATACAGTATACAAAAGAGTAATAAATCATAATAAACATATGACAAATTCCTGAAAATTGCATATAACTCTGCACATTTAGAAAAATTATTTACCAGTTAACTTTAATGAAGAGGTCAGTTATATTATAGAAATACAAGGGGGTGTTATTAATTCTAAAAGACCAGAATGAAAAACATAAAGGAAGATCAATTTATCAAAACACAGTCTGGGTGACTCTTAGAGGAGAGGGATAATTACAAATCTCACTACCCCCCCCGCTTTGGAGGTGTGCCCCCAGTGTGTAATTTTAAGCACACTGTTGGATCAGGTGTCCTCCTGTCCTCAAACAGAACGCCGGCCCCCGAAATGTGCTGCTTGCATTTTTCACCCTCCAAAAGAGACACACTTCTACACACGATTTCTACAAACACACGATTTCTACAAACACATTAAACAATTTAATCGGGATCCATCCCGACTCCTGTCCCTGAAGCACTGATGCCTGTTCTCTTTAAGCATCTGTCTGCATTAATTATACAAAACAAGCTTTGTAAAAGTAAAATGCAGGAGCAGGTAGTAATACTGACCCCATGTTACCTTTCTGGTCACATTTACCCTACACCAAATGTCACTTCCTGCGTCATGTCCTGCCCTTTCGGTTAGGGCCAAACCCCCAGATCCTGACACCTGCCCAGCAAGATTAGGACAGTAACCACCAAGTCAGGAACAAGCCGGTTAGTCTATTAAAGAAATAAACACGGTGTGACTCGCTGCACACTGACACTTGCTTGTAGAATTAAACTCCCAGGCCATTCGTCAAAGTCACTAATTGAACTTTGATTAAAAATCTTCTGAGCAGCAAAAGTGTTGAAGACAAATGGCCTTCATTTATTTTAAATGTCAAAGCGGGTGATAATAATATACCCCGACAGGCTCTGACAGAATCCAGCGTAAGCTGCAAGAGGCTCCATTTTCCAGTGATTAATGAAATTGAACAGAGCGTTCGGATTATGTACCTCGGTACGACTTACGGGGTTCGTCGCATTTACTGCGCCAGACACAGAGCATATTTTCACGCTCAAGCTGACGTCTGCCACCGTCTGGGGTCTGTGTCACAGCCAATTCCACCCATCGGGCACTAGCCCCTGGTGAAACTGATTGGCCCCTGGAGTGCCACCCTGCCTGACAATCACCAATTCAATACATATTACTGGCTAATGATAAGGTTGGCCCCTCTTATGCCCTGCACCTTAAAGAGTCTTAGAATCACCCATGGCACCAACTTTGCCTGGGAGAGCTTCCTGTAGGGATCATGGTAAAAAGACACCCAAGCATCTCAGTGTGGAGTATAAGCATATATAAGCATATATAAGCCACGGCCTACCTGGCGGAGATCTCCCTGAGCAGATGTGTTGGCACATGTGTCAGCGAGCATACGGCGGCCCTCGGCTGGAAGGCCTCTCCCTCCAATAAGCAGGCTCTCAGTCAAAGTTCAAACATTTCCTTCTGTACCATAAAAGTGATAACCACCAATGTACCAAAACAAAAAGTGATAACCACCAATGTACCAAAACAAAAACTTTCATCCAGTAACCAAATGTTTGGTTTCTTTGGAAAACCGCAGGAATGGTGCTCAGGCTTATATTTAAGGGCTTCTAAATCTGTGGCAGAGCAAGAGCAGTGCACCCCAGCAGGGGGCGTACTCGTTAAAGAGACGACTTCCTGTCCGCAGTACCAAGCAAGCAGCGGCACTCAGGAGAAGCCAAACAGAATGCCATGTGGAAATAAAACCTGTGAAGTCGGGTGGGGAGGGGGGGGGGTTACTCCACATAGTGACACATTTTTAACCCCCCCCTTACCTGGATTAGCTGATGCAGCTCATCTCCTTGCTGGTGTGGGCGGTGGCTCAGCGGGTCAAGGTGCTGCTTCGGATTCCAGGGCCGACAGAGTGATGTCACCATCAGCCCCTGAGCAAGGCCCCTTGCCCGCAAATGCTCTAGGTACAGGCTGACCCTGCCTTCTCAAAAAACATAAATATGTAAACATGTAATATGCAAGATAAAAATGTGAAATGCAATGCGGTTACCTAAGCGACCACACAATCATGCAAACCTCAAACACCCAGCCACAACAAATTGCGACCAGCCCAGTGTACACATGGACTGCTGGGATGGTGTCTGTATTCCAGCGGCTTACTCATGCTGTCAGACATCGGTTCAGAAACAGATGCCAAGCAGGTCACGGCTTTAATGTATGACGGCTCCCAAATTCTGCTACATTTACAAATCAGCTGATAATCGAGGGAATTTTAACGACACCAAAGATGTTAACGTAGGCCCTACGAATGTCACATAGCTATCGGCAGTTTGTGATTTCAGTAAAACCCGGAGGATCTCCTAAAAGGCGGCCGGGCTGAGGTAGCGGGTCTCAGCGGCCCAACGGGAGGCCTGTGGCCGTCACCGCACTGTCACCGCGCCCCGACCGCCGCCTCCAAGCGCCGTCAGGCTAATGGGCAGGAACCGGCGCGGCCAAGAGCCGTCAGCAGCTGACAGGCACCCGCTGACAGGACGTGGGGAGGGTGACACTCGCCGGCGGCCTCGCGCCCGTTTATCCGCGGCTCGCCCATCAGAACCGCTCTGCATCGCCGGGAGCACCGCGGCAAACGGACCTGCCTTGACAGACAGGATGCAGCGGCATCGGGGTTAAAGTTATATTTATCCAAAAGTGACAGAAGCGCGGTGAGGTGACATCCTCCCAATAATGATGGCCCCGGCCGAGAGGCTGAGATTTACCCCTGACAGCAGCAGAAGCTCATTTCCGGCTGGAGACACAGCCAAAAACGATGCCTTCTTGGAAGAAGCGTATCCTTATTTAGCTTGTCCTTTTCAACTACAATGAAATAAAAGTGTTTAATTAGCTTTAAAACTTTAGCACCGCCTCTCTGCTGTGCATCCGGGAGGGCTTTGATGTGTGCAGCTGTGGGGTCGAATGGCTTGGGTGGCTTCATACCCTCCTAACACTCCCAATACCAAAGCGAGCGAGTGCTCCTCTGCCTCCAACACGGGCGTGACAAAGTGCAGAGGTGTCAGGTCCTGTGCTCTTCTCCCAAACATGCGACAGGAGCCTCACGGCAGGACACTGCAGTGCACACTTTAGCTAAACGAGCAGTGAAAAACATTGTTTTTAAACTATTACACAAAATGGGAGGACAGACAAACAGATGGCCGGATCTCAAAGCCCCTTAATGCATCGAGCACGGTGCTGATCTCACACTCCTTGCCTTGTTTCTCTACACTCTAGCCGAAAGTGATTCACTGTCAAGCCCCAAGTACAGGTAAGGGATCATGCATCGGCCAACGTCCCACAGACTCAGAAAGGCAACATGTGGCCACTAAGGCCTTAACAGATGCAAAAATAAGCAATGCAGTGTAGTGCTCATGCCACTGCATCAATAACCGAAACATCTGTAATATCTTTTTACCCCACTTTACACGTCTGTATTGTGGTTTTATCGTCAATAGCAGAAGAACGTCTCATGCCATCATGAGCACAGCAAGGCAGTTCAGGGCTACGCTTCTGATTGGATTTGGTGGGTATCAGATGTCAAAAGGGCAAAGCCAGCACTGGGGGCCTGACATGTAGCCATCCCCAAAACGGCCCTCATTACATTTTTCTTCCGTTTTATGAAAACGTGCATTAAGGACCAATAACTGACAGGGAAGGAATGGCGTGGAATCTGCAGACAGCGAGGCCCTGAAGACACAGAGTGTACAGCCCAGGCCAGCTTAAGTGCTTCTGAACCTGGTACATGGTGACCTCCAGACAGTCCTCTTTTGCTACCTGGAGTTAGGAGGGAGCAAAAAATGTGAACTGTCAGGCAGGGAGCTGGGAGGGAGCAAAAACATGGACCATCTCGGGGTCCCTGGTTGAGAAACACTGTTCTAAATGGCCGTTTTATTCTCACACATAGATCATAATGTATATGGTAATATGCTAGTGTGCAGATGAGGACTGGAAAAATACACCAAAGAACACAAACCATCTGTCCTGCTTATTAACGACGGTGCATTCCCCATCACAAAGCCATCCATTACTTGACAAACCCAAGCACAGGGCCTTTTGCTGTAGTCTACGTGCGTGAATGGATCTTTTATGAGCCTGTGGAATTTTCTAGAAAAAGCCGAGGCCAATATCCTGGATCTATGCAATCAGAGAATGAAAAAAAATGCCCGTGTTAAATCTCCCTTTCAATTTCTCATCAATGTAAGCACCCTTACAAGGCATACAGCTGTCAGCGTGATGTACGACCCCCCGGCTGACGTGGTAATGTAGGCGAAATGGCCTGACTCTCCAGCAATGATGCAGCCATTGTGGAGGAAATTGGAAATCAATTCTTGTCATCACCGAACATAAGTCTTTTATCAGGAGTGCAGTCCGTGAGCTCTGGGTGGTCGACTATGTGGTGGCAGCCCTGCTCTCCTATTATGGAGGAGGACAGCCCAAAAAAAACAGAAATTCCATCTGCCTGCACAGGGTTTTATTTCCAAACATCTCAATTATCATCCATTGAGTGTCAATGCCAGACAGCAAGCTGCAGGCAGGTGAGAGATTTAGCAGAGCCAGGCCAGGAGGGCCACAAACACAGCGGTCTAAGCCCTTCCCGGCTGCTCACTGGCTCTAATCCCACCATGCTCCCTAAGTGGGGCCACAAACACAGTGGTCTAAGCCCTTCCCAGCTGCTTACTGGCTCTAATCCCACCATGCTCCTTAAGTGGGGCCACAAACACAGCAGTCTAAGCCCTTCCCGGCTGCTCACTGGCTCTAATCCCACCATGGTCCCTATGTGGGGCCACAAACACAGCGGTCTAAGGCCCTCCCGGCTGCTCACTGGCTCTAATCCCACCATGCTCCTTAAGTGGGGCCACAAACACAGCGGTCTAAGGCCTTCCTGGCTGCTCACTGGCTCTAATCCCACCATGGTCCCTAAGTGGGGCCACAAACACAGCGGTCTAAGGCCTTCCCGGCTGCTCACTGGCTCTAATCCCACCATGCTCCTTAAGTGGCCTCCCAGGAGATGGAGGAACTTTAAAAGGTTCAGCGTTCCAACCTCTATGTAGTTCCTAGCCCAGTCTATGGCTTTAAGTGTAACTCCCGCAGAATTTCCCAGGAAATTAACATGAAATATGTATCACTGCCAATGTTTCTCCCAATTTGCCCCCTTCTAACTACCCAAAGTGATCAACACAGTGGGATGATCCAAGACCCTGGAACAGCCTTTCATCAAAGTACTTGAACATGAAAGCACAGTACAATACGTAAAACACATTTAGCATCAAAGCGGTAGTCAATAAGACCAAAAATTGTCTCTAAATCTGGAATCCCTAAAACATTCACAGTTTCCGAGTCCTTGGAACAGCCGTTCATCAGTGTGCTTGGAATAGGACGCATCCCAGCCTCGCCGGTTTAAAAGCCCTGCTGCATTCACTTAAGTCATTAGGCGCGTAATATGCTGAAACCTGAGATGAGGGATCGGTTTCTGATTGGATTTGGTGGGTATCAGCCAGTAGGGGGGGGGTCAAATGTCAAAAGGGTAAAGCCAGCACTGGGGGCCTGACATGTACCCATCCCCAAAAGTGGGCCGTGCTGTGAGGACGCAGTTACCGCACCAAAATTTGCACTTACAAACATTTAAAAATGTAAGCCCGGTAAAAACCCATACCATTGGAGATTATTCTGAGCGCATTCACGCTATAGACATATATTAGCCAGTACAGGGAACATTTTGGAAGACAAAAACTCATTAAAACGCACGTTATCCAGCTTCAAATTTGCGTCTCGGTGAACTTTCCACAGGTCAAACCGCTCTCAGTTTAACGCGAGTAACAAGGAAGGCTACTCAAGGACCCGAAGCGCCTCTCACAGGTGCGATTAATATGGCAACAGCAAAGCAGGGGAATTAACATCATAAAATAAACATTAACATCACTTATAATCCACTAAGTGAAGCTTTAGTGATGTATTGCACCACCTCTCACCTTAATTATTATTCTGATTTTGAATTATATATGCTCAAGGCATGTTTTGACCCCCACAAAATCAAATAATAAATATGAAAATTACAGAATGATAACCGTGTCCTCTGGGTGTGCGTTTTAATAATTTGCGTGTTTTATTTATTTTACAGATGTAATATGTCCTGAAAGCCAGCAGTAATTCTGTATAGTAAGGTGCCTTTGTTGTTATGTAATAGCAAATCCCTAATTCTCTCTATCTATCATCTATCCATCGAAGGCTTAATGTAAGCTTGAGACGTAAGTAACAAACTATAGTGGGGTATCAAATCTTCAGCCTTCCGATTTGTCCCATATGCTCAGGTGGAAGGAGTTGGGGGAACTAAGAATTAACTGGGGAAGTGAGAGCTGGCAGAGAGGAGGGAGAGGGGAGCGCCAGTGCTTCCTGCCTGCAGGATCTAAGGCGTGCTGTCGCGGGCCCTCCCCGGGAAGCTGCCAGCTGCGCGCAGTGAGAGGCGCCGGGCCGCCGAGCACGTCGCTGTCACCCCGCAGGACGGCAGCTTCAGCCGGCATCCATTATGTGCCGGGGCCTTATAACAAATGGCGGCGGATCCAGCAGCGTGTCGGCAGTGATGGAGGACGCCCGGCCACGGCAGAGGGCCCCTGTGCCTCTTTCGCTGCTTCTTCCTTTGTTTTTGCCTTGTATTCATTTTCTCACGGGACTTTCGCCGTACAAAAACTCATTCGTCATTCTAATTGGGCCCGTTTAAAAAGCGAAACCATGCTTCGGTCCTAGCCTTATTCCTCCTTCAGAGGTCAATTATTTGTATGCTTGATATCCAGACTAATAACTGCGTTCAGATCTAAGTGCTGACGGTCGGCGCTGCTCTGATTTATGTCCCGTCACGTAGGTATCCCAGCACACCTCTGCAGCAAAGGGGACTCTCGCTTTTGTGTTTATTTGCTTTATAATGATCTCATGTTACAGTTACGGTAGCAGTGGCTCTGGCCAAGACACAGAGGACATTTAAACCTTTGTTAGATCTCAGAAACAGAGCTTTGTACCTGAGTAATATGCCCAATTCTTCTGGGACCTTCAGAGGTCTCCATATACAGTAATGAGATGAAAACACAATACAATATGCAAAACATAAGTCGTATCGAAGCCATAGTCAATAAGACTGAAAATTCTCTAAATCTTGGATTCCTAAAAATATCTTTTATACAGTGACGGGACCCAAATATTTCAAAGTTTACCTTAGTAGACCAAGTTCTGCTGCTGTTAGTGGATTAGAGTTTTGATCATAGTTGTTTTCAAGCAGCAGACAGGCACTGCACCTTAGAGAGAACCTTGGATGATTGAGATACAGGGAGGTGGTGCTGATGGAGGGGGCCTCGCTCTCCCCCCCCCACGCTGCCTTTAATCCCATTCAAAAACCAGCGGCATGCATTTACTTCACATAAAGACCAGTAAAACCTCGATATGCAAAGTCCAAAGGTCCCTCTCGCCAACATCTGGAGACTGAATCGCTTTTACAGAAAAAAAAATATCTCGTTAAACTTCATGAGCAGGACTCCAGGAAAAGGTTAGCAGGCCCAGGAGGCAGTTAATATACAGAAAAGCCCCCAGCCCCGTTGCCAAGAGAAACAGGGGCTCTGAAAGTCACACCACACAAATGCAGCCGCCCTTGGCCAGCTCCACGGGCCCCGACGTGATTTAAACGAGGTCAGGACAGATAGGATATCCTCGGCTCACGGAAATAATTTCAAGGAAAAATAATCTGGCTGAGTGGATTTACACAGATGACAGGGATACAAGGGGCTCATTGTGAACACCGGGTATAATTTGGCGTCAAAAACATGTAACTTGTTTTCCAGGAAAACAGCACGCTTAGTGTCCAAAAAGATCCAGCCATGGGAGCTGGGAAAGGCGCCTTTGGGAACCTCATTTGGGAATTGTGTGCAGTTTTTTTATTGTTCACACCTGAAATAAATACCATGATAACTTCCTCCACTTCATTGGCGCGCCCTCCTGCGGGCGTCACATGACACAGAGGTCGGGGGTCACCAGCACTCAATTTTAAGTGAAGAACAGCCTGTCTTCCCAGCTCCAGTTAGTTAGCAAATTTACAGCACTAATTGCCAGCAAACGGCACCTTTAGCTGCGCTTAAAAGCCTATTTTTATTGATTAAAAAAACACATTAAACGTCCCACTTGCTGTTTAGTTCAATTATTTATTCTGCCGCAATCGGTATCACCTCTCCGCCACTAAAGGACACCATTTTTTAAGACATTACTGGCCCCCAGCTGTATATTTATCAAAGAGGCGTCCCAAACACACATTTATCTCTCTTCATCTGCGCTTTCATGCTCCATCAGGTTTGTGTTCCAGACAAACATCAGTCACACAGCTCCTGTCCTGAACCAGATGGACCTCTTTGATCTATTATTTCCTCATTATTAATTTATACATCATCTGATGGGAAGCGTTCACGGTTCAGTACTTTTTTATATTTAAAATTTTTTTAATTAATTCCAGCAACTCGCAAATGATCGCAGTCGTAACAAAGTCAGACTCACCTTGACAGTTTTCGATCATTTCCTAACAAACTCCCTGCGTGATTTGCAGGCCCGGCCCGGGGTTATTCCTGGAGCAGCGCGGTGAGGGGAGAGACAGGCTCTCGCGTGCGTCTCTCGGTTCCTGTCCGGCCGAGATTATCCGCCTGTTGTTGGGGGGGGGGCAGGGGCACACCCTGGACACAATTCCCTCAGAAATTCCCTCATATGTAAAGTATAGTTCTATTGGCCCATATCTATTGGGGGGGGGGGTTTGGTTCCTACTTCATGTGGAGGTGGCCTGTCTGTTGGCTATCAAAGGCTTACTGTCTGCACCAAACGGAACCACAACTGTCTGTGCCAGTGTCCCCGACATTGAAGGGATTCCTGACTCCTAGGAGGTTCAATCAGCTGCACGAATGCCGTCAACGGCTTCCTGTGCCGCTCTCAGCGATGATCCGAGACGCACCGTGGCCATCAGCGACTCGTTTCCACGGACTTCCTGGGAGAGCTGAGGGACCTGAATCATTACCGCCAGGCGTCTGCGGTGGACGGGACACCTGGCAGGCTGCTGTGCCGAGTCGGGCCCGTGCGGCAGGTGCACACAGACGATTGGATGAGCTCGCTGGGCAGCCGGGACCTCGGGGCATGGCATGGGGGGGGCACCCACCTGGCATCCACCTGCTGGGTGCCATGCTTGCTGTGGGAGCGGAGAAGCATATGCCGGCGTTTGGGGGAGACAGGGAGGCTTCCTCCATATCTGCACGGGCTTTGGTGGGCCATAGCAAAAGACCCCCTTTGTTTGTCTGGTTCTCCAAGCACACACCGCCCCCACCACCACCACCACCACCCCCCCACCCTCCTCAGTTGCTTGAAGCATTTTGTAAAAAGCTTAGCGGCTGACAAGAAGCACCGAGACTCCCGTCACTCAGAGAGGAGACGCTGGAGAGATGGGTAGTGCGGTACGGAGGCCTGCGAGGCACCAGCCAACATCTCGCTGGCAGAATAACAGGCCGATTCATTCGGGGAATGGTGATACTCACTTCCTAATGCTAGAGCTGCTTTTTCTGTGTGTCATTTATCTCCTTGTGCCCTTCTGCCTAATTCCATGCTTGACAGCGATGGGCTCGAGAGCTATTATTAAGCAATTCTTTTTAATCTGAATGCATGTTGCAGTTTTGAATGGATACAGATATTTCTGTAACACATCTGGTGGAAATACCAGGCTTCATATGACAATGAACACAGTCCTTTTTTTAATTCAGACCATTTTTTTTTTTTACCATTGTTGTGGCTTCAAACATATAATTAGAGTGGCCGTTATTTTTTTTTTTATGGGTGTAATTGCGACGCGCGCGTCATCGTGTTCGGCGTTTCCCGCGGAAATGTGCCCTCCGGGGCCATTCGAAAAATCTCATAGCTGAATCCATGTCAAGACAGCAATTACACGCTGGCCTGACTCCTGACGGGAAACGTGGAGGGCGGGGGACGTGTGGATTAGCAGTTTCATTACACACTCGCTGGGAATTCAATTTGCCCACTTTCACGACCTGCCACAGCAGTGCACGCCTCTGGAAAGGCCCCATCCACCGCGGAAGAACCGCACAGGAGAAACAGGTAGAGGGGCACAGAGGTGCACATTCAAATGCTCTGCAGAATGCAGGGAAGGGGAGCTTGTGCAAAGGGAGCACTGCATACGCTGCGCACGGTGGGGCGCTTCCATCCTGGCTGAGGGGCAGATCTGCCCTCCGCGTGTCTGATGAGAAAGTGCAGAACGACATCCGGTTACCCATTAAGCACAGCTTTCTGTAGCGTCCGCAAACACAATACTTCAAACTATCACAATCTCACCCCTGAAATGTAGTTGAGGCTCATACTAGCCAGTTCACCTTCTGCACCATGATGCTGATGATGTCACTTCATGTGACATTTGGAACCGGTTAACAGTGACAGTAAACAGCTGGCTGGATGCTCCTGACCACCGAAAACTGTATGCGGTGTTCCCCAGCGCCCCCCGGTGGCTCATTTACCCCTCACAGTCTTTGAAAATGAGCTACATGATGATGAGACAGAGACAGTGATAGAACAACAATGTAAAATGTCTTGCTGTGGGATTTATTACCTGTGCTAATTAAAGTGTGAGACCGCCTGCCACGTCCAAGTCTCCTTCTGGTGACGCCGATCAGTGAGGGGTTTCATCCTGCCACAAGTCTTCCACAGATGCCGCTGTGAGACAGATGCCGACCTCGACGTTCCTGAAACGCTCTGGAAGTCGGTGACCCTTCTAAAGTGCTGGCCTCTCGTTAGTGATTCAGACGACCTGAGGGATAACTGTGGCGTTTTCATGTTTGCCGGCGTGTTCCGGAAGATCAGAGCAGCACGGAGCAGCAGCTTTTTAATGCGCGGATGGGGAGGGGGATGTTTCTGGGCACATAAAAATGCAGGGCTGAGGGATTAATGACAGCTCAGCAAAGAGCCCAACTACGGCACCCCTGTGTGATGGGGGGGTCCTTTATCACTCACAGACTCAAAATCAATTGAGTCAGTAATGGAGGCAGCTTGAAAAATGGAGGATTCTTATAGAACCTTCTGGAATAATATGGCACTGCAAGCCCCTCCCCCCCCCAACACTGCTCCCCGACTGAATGGCACTCAAAAGCAGCTGCTCTTAGCCAATAACGCCTCACAGGGGACGGGCTACTTTCCGGCACAGATGCAGCCCATCTCCGTAAATCCCGTAGCCAGCAGCCCACCCCACCCCTTTCCTGCCTGTCCTCACCGCGGTCCTCAACACGGTCCTCACCGCCCTTAAACGCCCATTTGTATCTTTCAGCAGGGTTTACTTTCCCTTCTTGAATCATGAAAGCGGTTTCCCCGGCACGTCTCAGGGACGGATCCGGATGCTTGGCGCTCTCCCGAGTCGGTCCAAAAGCGTTGCTAACCCTGCCTGGTCGCTCGGCTTCCCGTCAAGCCCTGATGATGTCACACCATATCGCCAGCCACGGTGCACCGACGCGGTACGTGGCTCGCCGGGAACATGGGCCCGCTGAGAGCCGCAAGCTCTGCTGCTCGCACCCCACCCCCTGCACCCCCCCTCCCCTGCAGGCTTTGGGGCCAGCCTCCATGTTTACTGGGCCAGACCAGGAGAATGATCACCCCTTTATGAAGTGTGGGACAGTAGCCAGGACCAGAGTCAGCACTGAATTTCAACCTTGCGTGTCAATAAGCAAACTCGGGTCTCGGGAAATCAGTTCCTGCCTGCATTTTACTCACACATTTATGGCGTTGTTGCATGGCTGATCTGCATTCAGAGCTGATAACTTCCCCCTGTTTTATTTGAATGTGCTTGTACACACACTGTGCTTCAATTCATTTTAATTCTGCCACTTCAGAGAATCATCTTAGATCAATAAAATGCATTAATTCTGGAGTTCCTATCCAGACAAAAAAAGAATTAGTTTGTTGTCCAAAAACATGTTAAAATAAATTGAAATCGCCAAATTGTCTGTAGGTGTGAATGTGTGTGTGAATGGTGTGTGTGCCTTGCACCCTGACCTGGATTATTCCCTGCCTTGCGCCCGTTGTTTCCGGAATATGCTTTGAACCCCCACAAGCCGGTATAGGACTGGTATAGAAGAAAAAAAATTACCCTTCCAGTTGAGTATTCCGTGACTGTGACTCAGCTGTTCATACTCAACTGGTTGGTTGTAACAAAATCTTGGTCTGGATTTTTACTTTCTGGATCTGATATTTACACCTCTGGCTGGCTGTATAAATAGGTAAAATATCAACACAGGAAGTTGCGTAAGCTGTTTGGTAATGATTGAACTAACAGGCCAAAGTAATGGGAGCCTAAATGTGGAAAGTAATGTTATAATAAACAATAACTCAAATACAGGATTTAAGAAGCATTAGGAACGGTGAGCGGGACGGCAGCTCAGACACCGACGGCGCAGACGGAATGATCAAATGCCAGACTACAGATAACGGGTATTAATGTTTATGATTCACACCGGAAGCTACAGGAAGTGACACGCTGGCTGGGCAGTGGCATGACGAGCACATGGGTCTGCTCAGGTTGGGCGGTGAAGGCCCAGGTGAAGGCCCGGGTGAAGGCCCGGCTCGTCACGGTTTCAGCCCACAGCGTATCAGACAGCATCTTCGTGGAATGGGGGGGGGGGGCGGATTAAGCTATACGTCTGACAGACGACTGAGCAGCAGACAGCGGCATGCTGTCACGCGGTACTGCAGCGCGGTGACCTTTATAGCGCTCCATGGGCAGGAGGAAAAGCAGAGCATGATGGGAGCAGCTTCCAGGGTCTTTAAACACGCCCTGGTACACATATGGAGAGCCAAATTACCTAGATTAAACTGCCCATGTGAAAAGCTGTCTGCCATACGGTTAGCCTTGTATTATTCGGTTATACATTTACGTTTTATAAAAATCAGACGGCTGACAGAGAATATACTGATTTTTCAGAGTGTCTCTGGACTGGAAAAAATTTATTCAGGCTTATGTGCCATTTGTACAAGTACATTGCGATGTGTTTTTCAAATGTTCCCAGCTTCTTTTTCAAGACACACACATCCACAGGTCCATAGAGAGCTAAGGTGGAAGCTTAAGATTTAAGTGCAGAGTCAGTCTTTTATCCAGCACCACTGGAGTATTTCATGGGGGGGGGCAGGATGTTGTTCCAGGGTCCAATGGACATGTGGCTACTTTGCCGAGTGTGGATTTCAAACTACTGACTTTCTGATCACCAGCACAGAGGTCTAACTCACCGAGTCACAGACTGCGCCCCAAGAAATACTTCACCATCTTGTCAGAGGTGTAAAACTGCAGAATGTAGGAGGAGCCAGCTGCAGGTGATGGTGGGGGGGGGTCACGCTCACTCTGTGGAGGAACACGGCTGTTCTCTCGCTGGTGTCCAATTCCACCCTCCCCATAATACCAATGGCAGGGGTAGCGAAGGTGCAATTTCACAGACGAGCACCCCTGCCTCTCAGGCACGAGGGCGGGGGCAGAACCTGGCACCATGAAATAGTAACAACGGCAAGACAGGATGGAACCGCATGGAGCGGGTCATGCTCCGGAGCCTTAAAGCACCACTGGCTTTATTAAAACACGTGGTGATCGTCTCATTGTTTTTTTTTTAACTGCCTTATCCTCTGATCCCAAGCTACTCAGTTCAGGATCCCTGTCTAAAGTGTGTCACTGTGTTGCTCCCATGGAGGGTTTGGAGCGCCCCCTGCTGTCTGTACTTTTATCAGACCCCACTTAGCATATAACAGAGTTTATCATCCCTTGCAATTTTTTTATTAATCATTAGCTTCCCAGTGCTTCTTGAGCTGGGTTTGGTTTGCTGCTCAGCTGATGGTGACCCACCAGACTGCCAGACTCGGAACGAAGCCAGCCCCTTGTTGGCTGGAGCCTAGTGAACCTTGTGTGTCTGCCAAAATAGCCCTCCTGAGGAACACGTGCCAATGGTGGAGAGGTGGGGCTGGTCTGAATATGGGGGCGTGGCCATGTGCTGGTGGGCGTGGCTTACAAGCAGGTCCTGTCCTTGGATTGGATCCAGATGAGTCTCTCATCAGGCTTGATGATCATCATATTGGCATGAACATTAGGGTGCTAACAAACGCAGGAGGGGCAGAGGTCAGATTGGTCCTGCCCTCCATGGACCACAGCTGACCACAGCTCCCTAAGGAGTCCTGCAACATGGAGGTTACAGAAGGACAACCCTCCCCAAGACAATCCCCCTGCCAAACACAGCCCACCCCCACAAAATGCTAATGCATCGCTATCTAATTAAGTGTCACTCACCCAGGAATATCAGACAGCAGCATCTTTGGTGATGAAATCAATCTGCTGTTAAAGCCTGCAGGCAACAAACACTATATTACAATTGCTGATACTAATCAAAAACCATAATTGCTTTTTAAATCTCAATGTTAATGACAAGATCTTGATGTAGAGTATTGTAATTACGCTATTAATATGGAAGTCTTTCTGAAATCGCCTGCCATCTGCTATGGCTGGAAACGAGTGAAAAGTTTCCAACGTGGATTATTATTTTCAGGGCCCTGTTTTAAATGATGCGGATTCTCGGTGTCATCGTTGCAATTGGTTTCCAGGGTGTAATTCACTGGGCAGCCTGTAAGTGGCGCTGTGCTGGAGAAAGAGGCATGCCCGTCAACCCCATAGCTGCCCTGTCCTGGTCCCCTGTAAGTTCACAGTAAAAACAATACTGTTAGCTGCTATAGATTTAAACATCTGCTTAAATAATAAATGCATAGATGAGTGAATAATATCAGGTCTGCAGTTATGCAGAATCCTCCCTGAAGAAAATCTCACTCCATCTTCAAGGTTCACAGCAAAACTTCCTCTGTCTTTCTCCCAACTTCCCTGCATGGAGAGAGTATAAAAATAGGGCAATAAACTTCAGCTTGACTTCAAGGGGACGCTCTCGCGCGCCTCCTCTCTCTCGGCGACGCGCATCGCTTACGGCTGCATTTCCTCCCGGTTTGTTTTTAAACCACCTCCTCCTCCAAGCATCTACATTCCTCGGTGGTGAGATATCAGAGGCCACGGACTGCAGTCCCAGGCTCTGAGATGCTAGAAGGCACC
>JAODKM010000099.1:15973256-15989402 GCA_026780845.1 Petrocephalus sullivani | reverse complement strand
AGTGAATGCCTCAGACAGAAAAACCAGGTAGCATGTCCCATTGATTGAGAGAAGCATGTTCACTGACCAATCAGCCTCTGCTTCGCTCATGAATATTAATGAACTGACCAATCAGGTAGTGCTTCTCTCGTGAATATTAATGAGGCTTCCACCCTGCAAAAAGGAAATTCACCCCTCATCATCCCTAATACAAACGGGAATGTTGTTCCAGACACTCAAGATAAGTGGAGTTGATGCATCGTGCTGCCTTTTGGGAAGAGAAAACAGAACAACAAGACTAGACCGGGACAGCAGAGAGCCCACGGAGGCCTTGCAGAGATCAACATTATATCAACATTACTGCCCTCCCTCCCTCCAACAATGTCATTCCTGAGCTATCCTACAGGGGGCACCTTGTGCATCATGACAGCAGAAGTACTTCCCTAGCAATATGCCACACAGAGAGGCCCCAACCGGCTCCCTCCACCTTTCCGAGGATCAGAATGCAGAATGATCATCATTAGTGGCCATTATTGTAATCAAACCATCAGCAGGTATCCTCCCTCTCTCCGTCTCAGAGATTAATAAACAGGCCGGTCTCTCATAATGCTGAAGAGGGAGCTTCCTCAGCGAGTTGGGAATTCCAAGCCATAGCAGAAAGGCCACCCTCCTTGGGAGGCAGGGCATGTCAGTTTCACAGGCCATGATGTAATGGCCTGCAACCGGCCTATCCTGTAAAACATCCCAACACGGTACATGGATGTTTAACCTGAGATGCAGACTTAAAAAAAATAATAAAACCTTTAATTGATTCTGAGAAGCCATAAATTGCTTGAGTGATCCATGCCAACGTACTGATGAAACAATTTGTAAGGAAACTTCTTTAAATATTCCAATAACCACAAACCACAATCTCTGCTCTCTTACACAAAAAGTTCAATGAAACTCTAATTATTCACCGCGTTCATCTGGTCATAAAATGCTTCTGGACCTTTCTGCGGCTGGCTTTCTGACGGCAGTATCCTCCCCCCTGCGTCGCCGACATGGTTCTCAGAACACAGCGTTTACACACCCAGGTCGACAGATCGGAGGATCTAACGACTCTGGCTTCATGGAGAGCGGGCATCACTCACCTGAGCCCTCAGAGATTACTCCACCTGCCAAGAATAAATGCGGCACATATGTCAATTAGCACATGAAAGCGTATTTTTTCATATTGTGTTTTCAGAAGATTGTTTCCGTGGATACCAGGCGTAAAGCTTGGAAGGAGGCATTGGGATGAGCAATGCCAACAGGGACCCTTTACAGCATATCGTATATATTAAAATAACCTCGCCCAGAGTTCCAAGCTATAATGGACCCAAGATGTGGCTCCTTAATCCAATAACCATGTGCAAAGGATAGAGAGTCAAAGCATGCCTCACATACAGAAAGGAGAACCAGTTAAAGATGCCAACGAACTCCACCACCTTCTGCCCGTCCTCCTCCCCCGGGGGTGGGCATGTGAGATGTGCTTATATGCACCCCAGCCTACAGGGAGGCAAAGCAGTTATGTGATCACTTCCTGCTCGCCTGGGGCGCCCAGCGGCAGCACTGGGCTACGGCGCGGCGCGGCCTATCAGTATAACGCAGGCGGGATTTGTTCAGCTTAAAGCTGCATTCATGATGGGGGGGGGGGTTCTTGGAGATGCCTCGAACTCGTATGACCTCCTAATGCACTGGGATCATGTTGAGCCAACTAAATGCTCTGGGTGGGGGAGGCGATGGGGGTAGCGGATAGCATCCACAGTTACCGCCCACCCCCCCTGGCAGGCCCCTGGTGGGTGTTTAGTTCCTTACCCATTTTGTAGTTGAAGGTCTATTGCTAGTAGCAGGGGGTAACTTGCTTAAAAGTACCATATACCTGAGTGGGGAAGGGGTAACACTAATCTTACCTCCTTGATCAGGGTAGGAACTCCAGAGTGACCTGGGGCAACAGTGTAGATCATTCCAGCCCCCACAGGTAACAATTCTCCAGAAGGCACCAGATTTCCAGTTTGTCAGACGAACTACACAGATTAACGAGGACACCTCACTAAATGTTCTCTAGCATGTGATCTAAAGCCTGCAGGTCGGGATAATTAAGCAGAAATGTTCAGGTGATATTAGCATCTGCAAGATCTACAAACACTACGAGCAGCTGGATAAACGATGGCCTGGAAACCACTGCGATTTGAGGCACTCGAGCGAGTTGTAAATTCATAAATTCATTCGCGTTACCACAGTGCCCCCTTGTGACCTCAAGTAAAATGGACTCGGAATAGGAGGAGGACCACCGCTACAGCTGAGGGGTGGTTATTAGGGCGTAAACGAGAGTGGTCTTCAAGAAGACAAACAGCAGACATTTAAGCGCTCTGCAGTACACTCGGAGCTTCAATCAGCATCATTCATCCAGCTGATTCAAGACATTTTCTTAGTAATTTTTAATCAAGGAGCTCTTGTCATCGTGCTCATTCCATTTCTTTTTCCTTTTTTTTTTTTTTACATCAACCAAGGCAGCAAGTGGTGATTGTACGTTCGATTGCAATCAGGTTTTTCTCTGCAAAAGGGCCCACTTCCAGTGATTTAGAGGCTGACATTTAACCTTGCCGTAGGTCACATCACCTCCGGGGGACGAGCAGCTGCCGGCCCACAGGCACCGGAGAGGCGAGGGCAGCCATGAGAAAGGGCTCCGGGCAGCAGCTGTGCATCTGCACACCAGAGATGGGATCCGGCCGCAGTGCGCAGTGGAGGGCAGCAACGCAGGGCATGTCCTGGCCTGACGTGCGATGCAGATAAACATCAAAGACGCAGAGAAAGAGAAGCCGACAAACTGCTGTATATTCAGGGTAACGCAGAGAGGCTCCCTGGGTTGGGATGCTGGGCTGTGCCTGTGATTGAAAGGCTACCAGATCAAATGCCACGGTCAGCAGGACGATCCCACCACCGGGCCCCTGAGCAAAGCCCTCCACTACACCTGCGCCAAGGATTGGTTGGCCTTGCTTACTCAAAGTCAAATAAATACTATTACTTGCTGACATATCATGGTTTTCAAATCCAAATAGTATAAATGCAGTGATGGCGGCTGTGCATCTCTAACCACCTGGGGGGGGGGATGTGGAGGTCACTCAGGCATCGGG
This sequence comes from Petrocephalus sullivani, assembly GCA_026780845.1. NCBI lineage: Eukaryota > Metazoa > Chordata > Actinopteri > Osteoglossiformes > Mormyridae > Petrocephalus > Petrocephalus sullivani. The sequence continues at coordinate 15,986,265 of JAODKM010000099.1, read as the reverse complement.
GAATGTAATTTCAGACGCAGATGCTAGCTGCACTAAGGTTCTCGGGGGTAGTGAGAGGAAGCGAGCCAGGCATCCTGCTAATCCGAGCAGGCCGCAACACAGCCTGCGGTCGCTGCACCAGCAATGGGGTGGTAGCCATGAAGAGGGCCGGGCCGCCAGCAGGTGGCGCTCATGCTCACTGAGACCATCCACCTTGCTTAAAAAGCTCACCAGGGGATTGTTATCGCCAAACACATGGACAAAATGACAAAGCTTGATTATCCAAGAGCTGTAAACAAACACCCTTGGGGCTCATTACTGCCAACCAGGTCCTCCTGAAGTGTCTCAGTTGTGCCCCTGATGGCATGGGGCCCTTCGAGCCTCAGCTCCAATGGAAACCAGCTGGATTCATTTAAGCAAAGACTAATGACTAATCAATAAGGCAAAGGTAACACAACCCATATAAATAAAACCAACAAATCAAGCTCACAAATAGTTTACAGTTAGACTTCTCCCAGCTCAGCAGAGATCACTTACCAAAACACCCGTTTCAAGCCCCAGAAAACACTTGCTTGTGTGCGTTGCTGCTGGCAGCACATTACATCAAAAAGCCGTTTTTTCTTGTCATACATATACAGGTTTCCACAACATAAACTGCCTGGAATAAACACAAGCAAGGGGAATTAGTCTGAAAGCTCTGAGCCTGTCGGCCACGTTGCCTGGCAACTAAGATAACAGCTTAGTATTTACATTGTGAACCACCCAGAAACCCCTTTAAAAGGCAAGATTCCTGTCAAATAGGGTGGCCTGTAGAATTGGCTGCACAAATTAAGGTCAGATCACTATATTTGCAAGCCGGGCTCACAGCACTCCATCTTTGAAAGGTCCCACATGAGCATTACAACAGAAAAATAATTATTTCTGTTGCCGTGTCCTTTCTACACGGAAGAAGTACATATTAGAGTTAATATGGGTACTAGACAGAACAAAAAAGCCATTCCATACATAATCCCCTGGGTTAGTCACAGTGCAAAGATTAGGAAGGATGCCTGCATTTGGCCCCGGGAAGGGAGGTGAGGGTAGAACAACACTCTGCATGGTCTGGGGATCGTCGGAATGATCTGTGAGCCTGTGAGGGAGCAGTGGTCGGCTGGGCCGGAGATGCCGCAGATGAACATGGAGCAGGAGGAATCTCAGCACCACAGAGTGCCTGTGTCTCACTCCTGCAGAAGTGAGGCTGGGGATGGACAGAGTTTGGGTACAGCCATATGGAAAGTCCAAGTGAAAGTTGATTTAACACCAACACAATGAACACAGGACACTGCCCATCACTCAAAGTGTTTTTTACTCACAAAAAGGTCGACATTAACATTTTATAAAAACAGGTGTTTGCGGGTAAGTCGGCCAAACGGGCCAATCCCGTCTTCAGCCCCACCTCCGTCGGTGCACTTAGAAAACGGCAAGAGATTGCTGAATTATAAAACACCCATATCATCAAATATTTACAGAAGGCAGTAAGGGAAAGAGAAACCGACGTGTGGTCTACAAATGCATGGCAGTGCGTTTTTAAAGAGCGGCGTTTGTCCCCGAGGTGTAGGCCCTTTGCAGTAGTACATCCCGTTAGCAGGCTCACAAATGCAGGGTCATGTAAGAAGAAGTTTCTACAAATATCTGCTGAAATATCAAGGCTCTCCAGTTATGGGATGCAAGCCCATTGAGGCCGTCAAGCAAAAAGGCAGGACTTCAGTCCCCTGCCATGTTGTGGTGGGACAGAGGAGTCTCTCCCACACAGAAGGCTCCTGTGCCTACAGCCCTAATAATGCTGTCCAGGGCCACTAGACACCTCCAGACACCTGGGAAGCTCAGTCCCCATGCAGGGTGGAGCTGATGATGTCCATGAAGGTGGCCTCGATGCGGTAGCAGAGCTGCACGGCTGGGTCACTGCACTGCGGCCCGTCCGGCCCCCCGGGCTTGCAAGCCGCCATCGCTACTGTTGGCTGCTCTTTCAAGTACTGGAGCCCTGGGAGAGGGGGAGGCAGGGTTCACACGCTGGAGCAGGCCGACTCACTACGGTAACACCGCGGCAACATCGCAGCTACACCCTGCCAAGTACGTTTCCATCCACAGCTCAGCAAAGCTATTGTCCACCAGACTTGCAGGTTTAGATATGCCGTCAGTCTGACTTACAGTACATATGCACCTGTCATATACACCCCCCATCTCTGTGGTCTCCTTTCATTAGTATAAAGTCAGGCTGGTTTGTATTGCAGGTCTCACAGATGCAACAAAGTTAGAATCTAATAAATAATCTGAACAGTACACATTCTGCAGAGAGGGTTCAGAAATGTACTACATTTTTAACTGTGCCAGAGCTTAGCACAGGGCTTAATGGTATTTTAAATGAATGTTACGGCCATTTGGCATCAGCACAGGCACAATACTGATCTCAGTGAAACTGTACCTCGTCTTTAACAGAAAGATCAACTCTCTCATAGGTTTATATAGAACTCCCATTTTCATGAGAACAGTAGTCATTTCCACTGCAGAAAGGGTTTACTAGAATTTGTAATATCATAATCTTGCGTTTATTTCAGTTGCAATTTATCCTGAAACACCCCATAACCTTGCTCTGACCTCAGTCTCCCCACTTCATTAGGTCATAATATTCCGTATGATATAACAGCTCGGACATCTCGTCACAGAAAAGCCCACCAGCTATCAGAGAGAGGAGACCTCACAGATGAACTCTCACTTACTGGTGATGAGCGGGTCCACGTCTCGGGCCCGGGTGGCCACCTCGGAGGCGCATACCTGGCCCACCTGGACCAGCAGGGCAGCGACGTCGTCGTACAGTGGGGGGAAGGCTTTACAAAAGGCCACCAGGCAGGGCAGGGTTGGCATGAAGAAGGTGTACCTCTTTGCCTGAGTCAGAACTGGGGGACATACCGGCACATTCATTAAACCCATCAGCAAACTGCTTACTCTGCAAAGGCCTGGGGACACTGAACAGCTCCCACATAACCTCCAGGTCAAGGGTTGTTAGCAGCACACTTAGAAGACAATAGAATTTTAACTATCTGCATGAATTAACCACAACTCTGAACAATAGTCTTTCCTCGGTACTATTGGCAATGGTAGAGAAACTGGAAGCTGAGATGCATTGACACAAATGCACCACAAGAGGGCAGCATACTGCAGACTGTAGAGAGGCAGAGGTAGCACCTGTGAGTAGCGTGCCCATGACACTGACAGCCAGGCGAGCTACGCTGAGAGACTTGGGCAGGGCGTACTGGGTGCACAGGTGGGACAGGAGCTGGATGGCAAATATCTGTGGGAGAACGTCACCCGTCAGCCAACGGACTATAATCACAATGGGCAGGTCAGCATGAGAGCGCGTGCGCACGTTTACACACCTGCTTCTCCAGCTGCGGCTGGGCCAGCAGCTCAGGAATGAAGTCCAGGCAGATGTGGATGGAGGGAATCCCTGCCACCGTCAAGGGGAGCAAAGCCTGGGGGTATCCCTAGGGAGGTAGGGCATACATGCTTGAGTACATTATCCATTTGCTAATGCTATTAAGATTCAGTTCCTTTGCCAGTATAATTCAGCAAGTCCCTAACCCACAACGCTGGTCATTTAAAACCTTATACTGATTTACCATGTGTATTCCTGCAGTTAACAACGATATTGTGCCTTAAAGAGTAGATTCGCAGTCATGAAAAGCTGAGCAGAAAATCCACCACTTCCCCTAGAGGCCGTTACCTGAAAGTGCACCAACTTGGCGATGTTGGGGTCAGCAATGAACATCTGATGCAGCAGAGAACAGATGAGGCACTGCACCTCACGCAGGTCGCTCAGCAGGCCCCGCTCTGACTCCTCCCCCGCAACAGGGGGCGCCCTCGAGTCCACGTCCTCATCGCCTTCCTCGGTCTTCACTTGAGTGGAGTCACGCCGGAAGCCCCACAGCAAACCGTCATCCCCTCCTGCCTGCGCCTGCTCTTCGCAGGTGGGCAGACACACCTCCAGCAGAATCTGCACGGCCGCGCTGTCCTGGGGCAGAGGGAGGGGCATAAGAGCTGGGGTCAGAGGGAGGGGCATAAGAGCTGGGGTCAGAGGGAGGTTCTGGCCCCCAGTACTCAGCCTGGCCTCAATGACGGGCCACTTGAAGTGGGGTTTACAGCACCCCGACAGCGGATAGGAAAGAAATAGACATGCTAGCGAGGGATCCAGGTCAGGCCCACATGGTTCCTACCTCCGACGAGCGGATATAACCCACACCCGCAGGGGCCTGCCCCCCTGCCAGCCAATGAATTATTTAGACAGCAGTTGGACAGGAACAATTTATACAGAGTCTGTCTGCAGAGAGCCTTTTGGCTGTACACAGATCAGACTTAAATGCTGACAAAACATCGCTTTGTCACTCGAAACAGAAAATATAATACGGAACAGCAACTATGTAAGAACACATGTGAAACAAGAAAGCGTCAGAGGGGTTGGGGTTAGTGCACCTGCGCTGCCAGCAGGGCGTTCTTCAGCTCCTCCCGGGTGACCTCTGGCGCATCCGGAGGACCGGGCAGTCCTGGGTTCGAGATGGTCTGGGTCTGCCGGTCCAGATCGGCCGTCTCCTTTAGATGGGCGTTCAGGTAGGCTTTGGAGGCCAGCAGGTAGCCATTGAGCATGTGCAGGGTGATATCCATCAGTGGGGGGCACCTAGGCAAGGGCAAAGACAGGATCACCCTCAAGAGTAGGCGAGGCCTAGCGAAAGGGAAAGCACACAGCCACCAAAAGGGAGGAGCTGACGCCCTGATTTGGTCAGTGTGTCGTCAGTGACGACCACAAGCAAGTGACAGTCACCAACCTCAGCATCAACAGAAGACAAGAACTATGACATCACAGCCGCACCGGAGCCCCCCACAGCTTGGCCCCACGCACGCACGCACGCACACACGCCCCCCTCACCTGTAGACTCTCCGGTCACAGCGAAGCACGATGAGGGGGTCGACCATCAGGTCGTTCTGGGTATAGCGCTGCAGGCGCAGGAGCTTAGCACAGGGCTGCAGCGCATTCACGGTCATGACCCAGAGCCTGGAAGGACCGCGGACAGCCAATAAGCAACAATCTGAGCAGGCATGGAAAACAGAGACCACGCCAAACAGCCGTAGAAGGGGCCAGAGTGCCCTCCTGTTCAGTGCTGACATGAATCGATGAGAACGTCACGATAATGACATCTTGGCAACATTCGGAGCCCTGTTATGCTCTCCTCTGTCAAAAGGTCCCAGCCACACTCAATATTGAAGCGTCAAACCTCCACCCAGCACCAGCCACCTGTGCAGGCTCGTTAAGACCCAGCCTATCGATTCCACCCCCTGGCCCTCCCCCAACATTCACAGCCCACCCGATCAATATCAGTCGGTACCGAGCGGTTTGAAAGGGTGATCTGCACCCTCAGCATCAGAAGTAACATATTCACATTCCCTGTAACTTGTGGATAATTACTGGAAGCAGGCAGCAGTGAGGGCACAGACCTCCTGGGCATGACGGTGTTGAGCACCATCCAGAGGCGGTTGACGGTCTGCAGGATCCTGCGGGCCACACCATCACCCAGCAGCAGGCTCATGTTGGCCGTCAGCTCCTCTGCATAAGGGATCAGGTCGCTGGCCGACAGCAGTGTCAGGTGCTGGAGGATCTGCATCAGCTGGGGGCTGCTGGAGGGGCCCCCTTGAAAGGCTGGGGAGGGGAGTGTCACGGCAGTGAGCGACAGCCGGGGAGCTCGGGGTGGCAAAAAAAGACAACTCCGAGGCCAGGAGACAGTATTTCATGATAATCTTCTTTGTAACAAGCAAACATGAACACCAAGTATCTGAGTCCACAGTCCTCCAGCTGCTGGTGTAGCTATGAGCACTCGTGTCATTTGGCTGACTTCAGCTTTTGACAGACCTGTGCTGCATGGGTCACGACTAGGGATGGGTACCGAAACCCGGTACTAAACGGGCCCCGGGGCTAAATCTTTAAAGACCGGAGTATCGATAAGCTCTGACGCTAAAGGTACTGCTTTCGGTACGGGAGAAATTAATTATTGATTAAAACGTTAATCTAGAGCGTTCTCTCTCGTGTGAGCGACGGACGGGGAAACTCTGGCGCACACAGACGCTGGCGTCGCTGCCCGATCTGCGGGCGCATGCGCAAAGCTCCGTTCTGCTTATGGCTGTGTGACATCCGCTGGACCCGGCCCGATCAGCGGCCACAAATTTTCGTATTTGTCAGCTTACGGTGTTGGCGGTATTGCATGAAAAGTTTGTTCCTGCGTCCACAGGACAGAGATCTCAACACATTGCTATCAGTGTTGCCAACTATTTCCTACAAGAAGTTACTGAACTGTACCCAGAAAGTTGCTGGATATCGCTAGATGACGTCACGCGCCAACTTGCAAGTCTATGATGTCACCACACTGTGCTCGCTTTTCTCCTACTCTGTGCCCAACACTAATATAGGCTACTTTATTTTAACACCGCTCGAAGTATTTCATTTATTAACATATATTCTATTTATGTTAATTTATATTATTTACCAGTGTACTGGAAAGATCACTGGAAAATCACAGGCTATTTACATACACATAAAATCATTTAAAATTGCAGTTTCCTCCAAAAGAAAAGTGTATTTGCAAAATAACAAAGCTTGGCTGATGTAGCAAATGCATAGGATGTTGTTAACTGTTAATAATAAATGGATAGGAATAAATGGGTAGAAAGGTTTCTGGCTCGTCATTTTCATGTCCGTCTGGAGCACTAACCGATAGACTGTAGCTTCGCGCTACGGTAGCATGGTTCGACAAGGCAGCACAACTCGGCAGGACACCGGGCGTAGTAGCGAGAGCTCAGCTCACTTCCATATTGACGACAACGTTGTACAGAAAGTAGCTAAGGTTTGTCAGAAATGTCGCTAGATTTGTCGCTAGGAGCTTTTTGAAAAATAAGTAGCTAAAGGGGTCTGAAAAGTCGCTAAGTTGGCAACACTGATTGCTATACAGATCTGTGGTACCGGAAAATATGCGCATGCGCACGCAGATCAGCGGCTAGCCGCAGCTAGTGGTGCTGGCGGAGAGGTCAGAGATCGGGAGCGTGGTTGCACTCCACTAGAATCAATGCAGACAGTGCTCACTGCCAAAAGTGCAACAGGTGTTTTGCATGTAAAGGCATTAGAGGCTTTGCATTAAAATCATTTGTGTTTGGTTTGCATTTCTATTATCGCACATGTTTAAAACATAGCTGTATTTTTTGTGAAATTTTATTTTGAATTTCACATTTAAATGTAAATTTGTTAAATAATAATGCAATTTTGTTGAATAATACTAGTTAATTATGTTGTCAATTTGATTTATTCTTCAAAACGTACCGATAAAAATACCATTAAAAGTACCAGACCGATAAGCAGCACCGGAAAGAGTAGGAGTACCGTTAAAACCTTAAGGATACCCCCATCCCTAGTAATGACGGAGCAGGAAGGCAATAACTAATCACCCACTGCAACGGCAACAAGTTGATGCACATTCAGGTAGCAGCCCATAGGGGGAGCTCCTGCCTCAAGGCTATTCTATCAAGCAAAACCCTGTCCTGCTGTGACAAATGAAGTCACCACCCTCGACTGTCACGTTCATGCTTGTGAAGAGTTACTCCTTAAAGAGGAACCTGGAGGAGGCTGGGATGCCACCGGTAAATGGTAAGCCGTGTTAAACTTTTAACCATTTTAGATATCCAGAATTCTATTTCTCCTAGCAAAGAATTGTATTTTTGCTAGTCATAATGAGAGAGCTATCCAAAACTCTATTCTTACTACTAAAAACTATATTTGAAGGTATCTATAACTCTCGTTGTAAAAGTTCTATTCAAGATATCTTGAAATCTTTAACGAACGTTAGTGGCCATTTTAACATTAAATAAGGCGGGACAGTAATTTTAGATATCCGCATTGAAATTCTTGTATGAACCAGTATTTCAGATATCTATATTTCAATTCTTATGAATACAAATGAGCATATAGCTCAAATGCGACTTCCAGATAACACATCGTAAACCACTTTGCATTTTGGATATCTAAAATAGACATTGTGACTAGTAATAGTTCTATTGAAGACAACAAAGAAGAGAATTGTTACTAGTACTAATGTAATTTCAGATATTTAGAATTTGCATTTGAGATATTTGAGGAATAAATGCATTTGAGGAATTACAATGCAGATGTCTAAAATGACTATCCCATCTACTTATTTAATGTTAAAGCAGCTTGCCGTCAGTATTGGCTAGGTGCTGCGTGGCTGCACTCACCCTCCTGCAGCTGCTGCTGGGAGTACTTGCAAGTGGGGCTGGTGAGGAGCATTCTGCGCAGCAGTGGCAGCGTGCCCGTGATCTCCTCCTCACAAATCCAGTCCTCCACCATGCACAGGTGGGGGTAGTTTGTTGCCAAGAGGCGCAGCAGAGCAGAATGCAGCCCTGGAGGGGAGATAGGATGCAGAGGCAACACTGAGGCATGGAGAACAATAACATGGGGTGGGACCTTTAATCCGATGCCTGATATCCCACAATCCTCTGCAGCAGACCACGAACAACAGGCCCGTCCATCTGCACAGTGTACACCAGCCAAGCCATTCAGGCTGAGAGGCGGTGTGATAAAATAACAGGCTCCATTGTCTTGGGAGGGTATGGGCGATTTCTGTGGTACGACACAAATGAAAACCAGTATCACGAGAAGCCAGCGCATTATTCATCAAATAAGAGGGGACTTTTAACGGCTGGACTCATTCATCCTCAGGTGGTCCTAGGACACTAGCATGTGCCGTCACTCGTTCTGGAATGTGCCGTCACTCGTTACCGACACGGTAAAATTCCGGCAACAAACGGAGAGGATGGCACGGCACCACAAGGAGGGCACAGAGGCACAGGCCGCGCTCTGCGAAACGGGCAAGAGTACTTCAGCCATCTGATCACTGAGCGCAACTCGCAGGGAAGAGTGGGCGTCAAAAACGATGCTCGGCCACTGCAATATTAAGGGGAAAATCGGGACAGTGTGGGCATTATTAAAGCAGAATGTGTATGTGAAGGGACGCAGGGGGAAAAAACACTCACCACCGACGGTCATAATACACCGGGAAGAGGACCTGACGCTAGCAGCACCCTACTAACTCGGAGAAGCTGAGGAATGGGACTCACCAGCCAGCTCCTGCTGCAGCCCCTGGGCCTGGCGGATGAGGTACTTGATTGGGATCTGATCCATGAGAGTGGCAGAGTACGATTTGGGTTTCTTCTGCATCAGAGCTGGGGGGAGAGGGGAGGCCTTAGAGTGACGTCAGCTGGGTCCTGACCGAGACAGCGGCCCTCCCCACCTCGCTACCCCCACCTCCCAGCTGTAACTCTTTAAACCCCTTCCAGCATCTACCTGCTAACAGATGGTGATTTCTGCGGTACGACGTGCACGAGAACCAATAGTGTGACAAACAGCCAGCGTGATATTCATCAAACGAGTGGGGGCTTTTAATAGCCAGACCCACTGACCCTCAGGTGGTCCCCGAACACTGGCCCCCAGCCAGGAGACGGCATCTCGTCCGAAAGGCCGGGACGGGGGTGACAAGGCAGGCGCCTGGGAAACCCAAACTCTGCCGGGCCATGAAAGTGGAGCAGGCTGTGCGGGCCAGGGGCTAAAGACTTCCATTAAGGTTTACAACTAGGAAGAAAGGCGGGCTTTCTGCTCGGCCCAGACACCATCTCTCAGTGGAATCCAGCGTGAGCATCGCCTGGAAGCGGGGAAGGGGGTGCGTATACATACCCAGGGCCTTTGTGCTGGCCAGCAGGGCCTCCTCGTAGGACAGAATGTAGTAGAGGATCAGCAGCTGAGTGGTGATGCTGTAACGGGCACGGGCACGGCCACTGTCCCCCTGTCAGGCAACGGGAAAGGCGGGCGTTTAGCAGGAAAACGGGCTCTGCGGACCCCCGAGTGCTTCACGCTTTTTTCCCGCGTTTTAACCCTGACAGCAGGGACCCCCAGTCCCGGTCCTGGAGGGCCAGTCTGCAGCAGAGTTTGCACATTTCTCTCCTCAAACACACTCACTAAATCTGGCAGTTAGCAGGTGAGCTGAGTAAGGTGCAGTCTGCAAACTGCGGTGCAGACTGGCCCTCCAGGACCAGGACTGGGGGTCCCTGCTTTACAGTGTTCATGGCCTTCAGCAGCCGTGTCATCAATCTGCTCGTAAATCAATCAGCTAAATAACAGGCTAAGCACTCAATTTAACTCAATTTAACACTTTAAAGGAAAAAGTGACTACACAAGTGACCTAAAAGCCAATGCATAAGGAAAGAGGATGGCTTCAGTAGTACTACTCTGGGTCAGCTGACATTAACACCCTTCCCTGAGGTTAAAGAAGGTCCTGATCTGCAAAGCAGCTATTGGTGAGGTGTGCGTGTGTTTGGGGGGGGGGCACAAACCCCGGTCACGCCCTGGAAGACGCTCAGGATCTCCTGCTCAGTGATTGGTTGGTTGGTGGCCTCAGGGTTGGCTTTGGAGGCCGGCGTGAGGATGGAGTTGATGTAGACGTCGATGAGGGGCAGCAGCTGCGTGTGAAGTGGCGTGGACGTCTCACACAGCTGTCTGAAGATCCAGTCCTGCACGTCGACACAGGTCACGGGTGAGAGGTGGAACGCGCACAGGCCAAATGGCCCAAACCCCATGGTGGGACCCCTGAGCTGTCCTCGCCCCAACGTGGACGTCAGGCAGCCTACCTTGATGGAGACCTTGTGCTTGGTGAAGGCCCTGCTCTTGAGCAGCTGGTAGATGCAGTGAATGGGCAGGAAGCCAGAGATGTTGGCGCTCAGGTTGTTGGTGACAGCGACTCTCACGGCATGAGCAGTGACCACCTGCATCGCAGGACCACAAAGACCATTATGGGGCGGCCGGTCGCAATGACGACGTCTGGTTAAGCTAGCCGCCGGCTGGAGCACCACCCCACACATGGGGCCATTATCAGCTTTCAAAAACAAGCAGAGGGAACGTGCTTCTCCTTCAGCCGAGCGCACAGAGGCAGCGCCTGGGCACGCTCCTCATCCCCCACCCCCACAGTCTTTGTTTAAGATAAAAATTCACCTTCTGCAATGCCAGCATCAGTCGTTTCAGAAAGGCAGGAGGCGAGAGGAGAGAGCGCAAGAAAGATGGACAAAGACGACTCAGGAAGGACGGAACACATTGAAGACACAGCGAAAGACAAATGAACAAGCTGACAGACAGGCGAGCGTCACACTGCGGCGGGAGGCGGCGACGCTCCGGAAAAGCCACCGTCTGCTATCCAAATCGATTTCCATCAGGAGAGGAGCAGGATCAGGGTACGGCACAGGGAACTGCCCCCCCACAATGGGGTCAGCGCATGAACAAGCCCTTCACAGCAATTCGTTGAGGACCCTAAGAGCAGAGGGGCTGTCCTGCTACACTGCAGTTGGGGGCCCTGTCTCAGGTAGAAAGCCACGGACCTGAGTGGTTTTATACCTGGAGCTTGACTGGCTTACAGAGATCAGTACCATGGTTACCGCAGTACCCAGGGGCCCTGATCCACCCCCCCAACTAACTCTCACTATTTTCTAAGGCCACTTCAGCCCAATGTTTCCACAGGATGGAACTGGCGGGAGGAAGGGGGGGCAAAAGCATGGATCCCAGCTCCTCTGCGTACCTGCTCCGTGAAGATCTCCTGTGTGAAAATAGTCTTCATCTTGCTTAGGGAGCTTGGCTTAATGACAATCTGGGAGGGGAGACCAGCAAGAGATTAATCACAGTGTCCTGGGCCGGCCAACAAACGAGGGGAGGGGGACAACACCCAAGAGAAAAATGAAGAGTTCCACAATACATCACTTCCTGTCATTACCCACAGGAAAAAACAGGAGACCATGAAACAATTAGTTAAAAAGAAAAGAGAACAGCTTAATTCTGAAGGGTTTTAAACTTAATTACTGTAACAAATGGCTGCAGAGCGACGACTGGGCAGGACACGAGTGCAGAGGCGGGCCCCAGACCCAGCCTCGTGGGGGGCCATCTTCACATTACCTTCATCCCCAAAGTGGAGCAGACCAGTTCGATGATGGCGCTGAGCTGGTTGCTATGGAAATACATGGCAACCAGTAGCAGCATCTCGCCGAAGGAAGCGGACACGCCCGCAGCACTGAGGCGGAGCGAGCCCGGGGGGAGAGAGAGGGAGAGGGGGGATTTACACAGAGCTCGTAATGCATCCTCAAAGCAGAGAGGGCAGCAGAGACCTACTAAACCAAACACACACACACACACACACAGTCCATGTATTCATGTATTTATCAGGATTCCTATGGGCATAACCATAATTCTAACTATGACATCCTTAGCCCCTTGCCAGCACAAACCTTAAACATAAGTAACCAAACAAAATACTTTTGCCATTTTTAGTTTTTCAATTTCCGTCACAGATTTATACAAAATTTAAAGTTAAGTTATCTTTGTGGGGACTGAAGAATGTCCCCATCGTAAAAAGTACCATGTTTTTATCATATTGTGGGGGACATTGGGTCCCCACACTGTAATAATTACAAATTCACTCAGACACACACACAGCGGCCGCAGACGGAGACTGACCTCTCGAAGTACTCCTCCTCCTTAATCATCCAGCTGAGCCACATCACCATCAGCTGTTCCTGCTCGGGCGTGCTGCCGGGGACGACATGAGTGCCACCGGTCACATGACTGCAGCAGGGGCCCGCTCGCAGACGCACTTATTGGTGACGCACCACGTTACACATAAGTGGTCTGGTGCTCCAGAAACAAGATACTGAGGCACTTAAACGTTCTTCACTAGGAAGGCAGTTAAGGAGCATTAAGGGGTGTCAGGTCACCGCGAAGCGACAAGGACATCCACAGTGTCACCAACTTCCAGGAAGGGGGGGGGGGGGGGGGGGCCCGGCCCCCGCGGGGGGGGGGGAGCCGGGCGGCATGGAGAGGGCAAGCGGGGCGGGGCCGCCCCCCCCGGGGGGG
>JAODKM010000099.1:15960827-15972927 GCA_026780845.1 Petrocephalus sullivani | reverse complement strand
GGGGGGGGGGGGGAGGGGGGGGGGGGGGGGGGGGGGGGGGGGGGGGGGGGGGGGGGGGGGGGGGGGGGGGGGGGGGGCCACGTACCTGACGAGGGTGGGGAAGCCGAGCAGCATGCAGAAGGACAGCGAGACGAAGCGCACCCCAGCCGGGGTGGCGGGGGGCCGGCTCGTCATCAGCTGCAGCAGCTGCTCTGCCTCCTCGTCGGTGGGCCTGTGGGGAGGGACACAAATCCACAGACAGACCCTATAAGGAGTCTGGGCTTCTCACCTGGTTTAGCCTCAGGACCCAGACCATTATCATTCTGGGACCCACTGAAAATCACTTCTTTATCCCCTTTTGGGTTCGCGACCCACCAGTTCAGAAATACCGCTATAAGCGACAGAGCCAACAGACACTACCTCTTACAACACAACATTTTCCCATAAGTCCAGCACACCCTCATCATCCCTTCCATGCGAGCCCAGGCAGGAGCACCCACAGAGGCGCCTACCTGAGGCCCGCGATGCCCATGAGGGCGCAGTAGAGCCGCAGCAGGGCGCTGGCCTTCACCACGTGCTCCTCCCGCAGGCCAGAGTAGCCGGATGCGGCGCCGCTGCCCTCGGGGTCGCTGTCGTCGGGCAGGTGCGCGCTCCGGGAGCGCGGCAAGATGGCCACCAGCTCCAGCAGCAGCTGCCTGCGCATCTGCCAGAGCACCGAGCTGCTCTCGCGCTTCCTCTAGGGGGCAGAGACACAGCACCACCCATCAGGGGGTTCCCGCGGGACCACAAAAGGGGCCGCCGCGACTCCGAATCAGAGCGACCACTCAGGCGGTAAGTGGCCCCACCTGGTGTTCCAGGTGTAAATCACACTAATTAACACACAGAAATAAGCGCCGTGTCGCTCTGTCTCGCCGTGGCGGCCCCGGGGGGGGTCGGGGCGGGACACCCACCTGCTGCCCGTTGCGGATGAACATGCCAAACCAGGTGCGCACTTTGCCACTGGTGCCCAAGAGCAGGCCGCTGACGAAGGACACCAGGGGGCTGACGGCGTCGTCGGCCGAGTCCGGCTTGTAGTCCAGCATCAGGGCCACGCCCAGGCCGGGGAGGTGACACTCCTCCACCTGGGGAGGGGGTCACAGGAGAACACAGACGGGCTGAAATGTCACAACAGACCGAGCAGTAAACACCAGACCTCTAACCAGCCAATTAAATACAGCTAATTCGCAACGTCATTATTTTCAAGGCTTTGCTTAAGATACGCTGAAATTCTCAACGTATTTAAACGTGCGTTTCGAATAGGTTTTCCTTAACTGGCCATAGTTAAGCTAATTTGACTAATCGTCACGTTATGGGTTCAAAGCCCCTGGTTAATTTATATGATTAATGACAGTTCAGCTGTGCGGGACAATAATTAGCACCATCCCAGCCAGACTAATTTTAACACATGGAATATATTTCACTTTATTATGCAATTTTTAAAAACAAACCTAATGATTTCCTTAAAGGACATTAATAAAAGAGGCACCTGGATTAGTGCTTTGCAATGACCCAGTCAGGGCGTATAAATTAAGGCTTTAGAGAGGAGGCAGTCGCTCGCGGGGGCCGCAGTTAGCCGTTAGCGGCGGCGCTGTGAGTGTGCCAGCTCACCACCATGGCGCGGACGTTGAGGGACTGCGACGGGTTCATGTGGCACAGCTGCCGCAGAGCCTCGGTGCGGCGGCGCCCCCCCACGCTCTCCTCATCCTGCCGTTCCCCGTTCTTGATGAGCCCCCTACACACTGCCCAACAACATACACGCCATAAAACACATCATCAAGCAGTGCTGCTTACCGCCACTCAAATCACACATTGGCACGGGGCCCCCAAGGCCCCCTGTTGGCCACAAACATTCACTACACCACTTACATTAATTATTAAACAAATGCATTCCTTATTCCACTAATAATAAAGAAATACATTATACAAGCCATCCAGCTTGATAACTACAATCTTCCTTTCCATTATCTGAACTCGCTACCTATTCATTTTGTTTTTGAAACCTTTTTTTAAAAAAAAAAAAAAGCAAAATAATAAATACTGGTGTCAGCAGTCATGATACAAAAACTGACTCGGAAATGCGACAGAATTGAGAAAAACCACCCTACCACAAAAAAAATCAACCAAAATTAGAAAAAGCCTCGAAATGAATACCAAGTTCTCACTTCTGCATTATATCATCTGCAAAGAGAACAATGAAACAGGAAAGAGGAGGGGGTGCGGACGAGGGGCACCATGCGGAGTCTTACCCTCGCTGAAACTGTCCGGGACGTTAGCCACCAGAAGACAGAGGAACCAGTCGCCATTTCGGACATGCAACAGGGCCTCCGCGACCTCCACAATGGGGAGCAAAGAGGGCAGCTCTGCAGGGGGGCGGGGCGCATCAGCACCAGGGACATCCAGCGGTCGACTCCTCATTCAACACGCCACACATATAGATTAGATGGAATTAACCCCTTCACCTGCTTGTAAGATGCAGAGGACATCGGCCACCTCCTCCAAATACACGGGGCTTTCAAACAGTTCTGAGGACTTCAAGAAGAACTCGCCGTTTGAGTCGGAGACCTGCCAGCAAGACAGATATGCAAGTGAGGGATTCTGCTGCTGCTATACATTGCCATAGTCTAAAATCATACTCACTGCTCATAAAGCCATGAAAAATTTATCAAGAAGAAAAAAAAAAAAACCCGTGACAAATAAGGTCACGCGAGCATCAATGGTACACATTATACTTTTGGCTTCGGTTCAAAATGGTAATCCGCATGAATCATACTTGGTCAAATAAAATACACTTTAACAACTTATTCACAACTTATGGCTGGGTCCAACAAAACAGACAAGCTTTATTTATAAAGTCCTTCTCATAAGAACATTCATTTGTGTTGTATATTATTGGCTCCCTTTGCTTCAAATGTTCCTCATGAAAACAGAGCCAATCTCCCTGACCATCCAAAGGTCAAGCAGAACACTAGAGAGCCCCCCCCCCTTTGCGTGTCAGTGAACAGAACTCCCCGAGAGGGGTGGCCATGGCTGCATTCCGCAGGACAATGTTCAGGAGTGACGGGTCATCACAGAGAAATGCGAGAACTCCAGAAGCAACACTGAGCTTCAGAACGTGGTCTAATGATATGTGCGAGGCATAACGGCTGCTTAAATAATGGATTCTGACTCAGTTCTTTGCTCACATCCTAAACCTGGTCCACTTTCAGTTTTAAAAATACGCATATAGAAAAAAGCTGATGTTTTTATCTAAAGGAATCTTTTTTTTTTGTTTTGTTTTGAGAAAGCAGGGTCAGACAGCCCCTGGAGCACCCGGGGCAGTGAGTGGCTGAGCAGAATAAGCCCGGGTTCTAGCCCTGGCCTCACCAGAACCAAGCCCTTAGCCCCCAGTCCCAGGGGTTCCGCATGTTGGCTGGCCCTATGCTGTGACCCCCCCATGCTACGGAGAGCGAGATGGGGTGGACGCAGAGAAGCATGCACCTGTAATGCATGCACATGTGCACCATTCTAAGTACCTGTAGTTGTGCAAATAAAGGATTTATCATTTATCAGCTGGGCCTTAATGGCCATTGCTCAACAACCAAAGAGTGAAATCACCCTCCTGACACAGGGATTTGAACTGGTGACCTTCTGGCCAGCACTTGCTCAGCATCCGAACCTGCTGAGCCACACGCCACACATGATGATCATCATCATCATCATGATGATAACAACAGTAATAATCATCAGGGCAGTGAGTAGCTCAGCAGATCTGAGATCTGTGGTTGAGTCTGGAAGGCCATAGGTTTGAGGCCTGTGGCTGGCAGAGTGATCCCTTGGGTCAGTCCCTTAACTCTTAATATCTGACCTCTGAGCCTAAAACTTGCACTAACCTGTATATAAACTTGGGTGTCTGTCAAGATGGGGAAGGTGAAAACCTGATTTCCCCAAATGGGTGAAAGAGATACTGCTATTACGGCTGACATTAATATGAAACACTACCGGGGAAAGACAAAAGAAAATAGACAGCGAAGGGGGGGGGGGCACACAGGGGTGTACCTTGTTCATTATTGCCAGCAGCTCGCTCAGCGCCAGTCTCAGCCTCCTGAGGGGGTCGCTGTGCTCGAACTCCAGGGTCAGGCCGTGCTGGAGCTGCGAAACCAGGACGCTCTCCCCATTCGACCCACCGGCCTTGTGCCTGTGTGAGGGAGATCGACACGTTCAGCTGTGCCCGTGATTGCAGCATTGTCTGTAGACAAGTCAAGTCGGCTCTGCTGTCATACCATCCATATCTAAGTATACAGTGCATGAAATGGTGTTCCCCCAGGATAAAGTGGCAGGGGGAGGTCTATACTTTAAGTGCAAAACACAGGACAGTGCAAAACCAGGAGGCTGGATCCAGGGCTTGATTTGATATACATGCAATGTGTATGGGAACAGATACAGCAGCATAAAGGGGGGGGGGGGCGAAGAACTGAATAAATAGATAAATAATAATGAGAAAGTGAGGTGGGTGGCATTTCTCAGGAATGGGTAGACAGGGGGGCAGCAGGGTATTTATTGTCCTTACAGTCTTGGGGAAGAAGCTGTTGCTGAATCTGAGATACAACACTATTCATGGGATGCCACAGAAGATCCTGATCCGTGTGGGCAGGCGGCGTCCCCAATGACACGGGGTTCCATAGGCAGCAGCACAGGAACCACACACACAGGCACAGTACCTGAGCTGCTGCTCCTTCCTGGCGTCCTGCTCCAGAGCATGGAAATCGACAGACAGCAGCGCGACTATGGAGTTGACGGCCTCCACCCCTGACAGCAGACGCAGGATCAGCTTCTTGTCCTGCGCCCAGGATTGGCTCTGGTCGGCCGGGGCGCACAGCGCCATCCGCACCAGGCAGGGCAGCAGGAGCCTGAGCTCGGGGTCGCTGAGAGCCGCCAGCCGCACCACGTCCACCTTCTGCATGGCCTCGAAGGCGTACGGGCTGACATGCTGCAGCCCCACGCTGTCCGACATACCTGTGTGGCACAGGTTTAGCAAGAGGTAGCCGGTTCACAAAGCCAAGCCACCGCAACTTAAAGCCTGCAGTGTTGACGACTTTTCAAAAGATTTCCAATACAGGATAGGTCTGCACACTCATTTACATGTATTCTAAAGTCTGATTACCATGTAAATAGTCTGTAGGGTTTGCAGGCTGCCCCAGCGTGTTGGATGTGGCAAATGTTAGGTTTACAATGGAATAATATAATATAATAACATTTGCTAAGTTACTCATTGCAAATGCGGACTGACAGCAGCTCGGCAGCGGCGGACCGAGAGCGTCCGGGCTACGTGGGGACAGCTTCAGATACTCACAAGCTCCTAAGAAGTTTGGGAGCATTTAATAAAATCCAGACTGATTAAAGAGAAACATTTATTGGAAGTTAAAATAAAGGACATTTGGATTCCTAACTCATTCATATTTTAGAAGCGTATATGCGATGTGGCTACACCTTTATTAATATCGATTAGATAACAATACAGGTTTATTAAATGAGATTTCGTTGAGCATATTATGCGATCGCAGTTGTGTTATTCTAATCCGCTGCTTACCTTATTAGTTTTAATTAGATTTTTTCTTGGAGCGACAGGACAGGCCTTCACCTTCGGAAACGACCTCGGGATTTCCTGATTCCTCAAAGCCGGCTTCGAGCGCTCAGCCTCGGCGCGCCTCAGCACGCCGCGCCGATTCCATCCCACTAAGCAAGAGACCACATACGCTCAGCCTTCGCCGGTTTTTTATTAAGAATAAAAAAAAAAGTGGAGAATTTGAACTTCAGAGGCTTTCCGTGTCCCTTTCTCTGCGGGACCTCGGTAGTTGATAATGCTAAGCGGTGCGGTTAGCGGCTCGACGGGCGAAGCGTCCCTGCCGGCCGGAGACGAGAAGGACAAGGACGTGCCGCGTGATGCGCGGAGAGCGCGCGGAGAAAGCGCACGGGCGTCCGCGCGGGACGCGTCTCCGCGTCACGGCACCAGGGCATCACACGTCGCACACGTTCACTTTATTGTGAATTTATTCAACATAACATTTCCGTACCGAGCTACCTGGTAATAAGTGTACAATTAAAAAAATCGTGGAAAAAAGCCATCGTGGAAGTTCCAGCTTCAAACAAAAGATGAACGTTGGGAAACTTTATGAATAAATTATTTTATTATTCATCCCAAATGGTTTAAAAAGTATGAACTTTTTTTCCATTGTTGTGTAAATTTCTAACCACAATTTGTACAATGTTCAGCTTTCAGGCCTCTGTAGCTCTAGACATCATTTCTCCATAACTACCCATAGGAAACAAAAGACAGACAGTAATTCTAGTAAGGAGAATTGAACTGTCTACTAACTTCTCTGATCACTTTTTAATTCAACAGCATTTCAAGCACTTCTCAGGTACAGAGATGAGTAATTTGGATCTCAGAATGTGAAGAAAAACAGCAGGGTCCAAGTTTAAAGCCTGGTCTGCAGACATCAATGTCAGGATCTATAGTCATTTATTTGCCAAATGAATTACATATCTTGTACTGTTCCCAACTTAAAGGGTTAATTAAATCTATTTTGCACTCGTTTTACTATTCAAATGGGCCAAATTTCCTGGCAGCAAATTAAACATAGGTGACATTCAGTGACATTTTCCTGGGATTTGTAACCAGGAGTCTCAGTTCCTGAAATGGACAAATTGCATCGGTACTGAGCTTTGAACTCAGGATTACATTGCCTTCATTTTTTCCTGCTTCAGTGCATATTTTTAATGACCTGGACCCACATGGCAAGTTTTTCTCTTTTCAAACACAGGTATAGGTACTCTAGAAAGAGATTTTTACATTTTTTCCCACACAAAACAAGTGAGGTTTTATTCTGCGTTCACAGTAACCCTTGGTATTTAATTTGTTAAAAAAATAAAATAAAAAAAAACTCCAAAACAAGTGGAACCCTATGTATTCCTCCTTTGGATTCATTTAAAAGAATACTCTCCAGTCATATTTAACCACAATATTCAAAAGTTATCTGCATTTTAAAGAAAATTTCCCCCTTATTACTCACATTTTTTCTTTACAAAATCAGAATTAATGTTTAACGTGTGGTTAGAAACAATGCAAAGAGCCGGTCTTTGGACAATGTACTATTAAAAATAACCTGGATATTCCCCGAAACCTTCAAGCAAGCAATGGTCAGCGCAAAGCAAAACCAGCAAACCCATGGTCAAGTTTTTTTCTAATGTCCATCCTGACCACCTTAACATGAGGCAAATACATAGTGGAGTTAACACAGAAACCAAACATGGCATTTAGTTCACATAAAAGCGATGTCTCACTCATTTATGAATAGCTCATGCCAAAAAACAACACTGGATTCTTAATATTCGGCTTCGTTGTTATTGGGAGTGAAAATTACTTAATCTAAGGCCATGGTTTAGCTATAAACTAGATTCAAAATTAAAATGTACACCTCTTGAATAGAAATACATACTGAGGGCTCATTTTTAACCAGCGTAGTACAATTTATTCAGTTCTGGGAGAATTCTGGGATTTTCATTGTTCGGTTCAGTAAGTTCCTACTTAATTATAATGTATTAGCTACACAGGGATTATGAGGACATTGTACTAAATGTATATGTTGAAAGTGGGAAGCGACCAGTAAAGAATTAACTTGATTTGAAAAAGACATCAGAATTACATAAAACATATGCAACTCAAGTCGGGGGGTGGGGGGGAATGAAAGCTTAGATCTGATTGGTTACTCAGATCAGAATAACTGCAAACTCATAGAAGCTCTGAGCATATCTTGAAATAACACATGACCCGCCTGGTCTCACAGACCTTGCACTGAATCTGTGCTTGACGCCGTACGTTGTGGTCTTAGCTCTCCGATAGCATGGCACCATGCTGTAAGAAGTCTGCATCTAAATGTGCACATTCTAGAGAAACAACAGCTACAAAATCCAAAAACGAAACAAAATAAGTTTGCACAACTTTTATACAATAGAATCAAATAAAATCTGACATTTCATATTTATATATGTATATATTTACACAAATCACAGCAGCCAGCTTAATGACCGTCATGTGAAAAGTTCCGACATGGACTCAATCCCTTCAGAGAAAACTACCATTTTTAGAATTGTGGGAATTGGCTGGAAATGCATAATACAGGAGTGACAGGTTCTTTGAACTCTGTCTACAGGTTTTATTCCGACAGCGGAAGATCAACACCTGAAACGCCATTCATCTTCCTCTGTGCACAGAGAGCTGCATATCCCCACAGGCGGTAATTTACACCACACATTTACCAGTCACGTGAAATGCTGCTATGACTAGGTATCAGAAGGGGGGGGGGGACGAGGAAGGGTTAGGCCGGGGGCTCGACCAGGGCAGTAGGCACACGTCCTGACACCCAGCGACCAGGCTGAAGGGAGGGACCTGAGGGTCAGCTACACCAAGATGTATGTGGATTTGATTTCATCTCTCCAAAGGCAAGGCTTCCCTGGTGTCCATGGGCAGATTTCACACACCAATCCCTCCCCCCAAAAAACACAAGCACAGGAGAATTGAGTTGACGCATTTTATTCCTAAAACAGAGGCTGCACCACACGCAGCGGGGCAGCATTTATATAGATTTATATATATATTGCCGTTTGGTTTTTGTGTCTAAATGTGTGGTATAAAATACTATATAAGACAATGTACCTCTTATTAGAACACAGTGAACTTCATTGCTGTACAAGTACTCTGCACTACAGCTTAGCTGTAAGTCCCCCACACACAAGGCATGGACATAAACCCCCAACCTACTTCATCTGTACATCATGACGATACAAATCTGTCCCCCTTACAAAAAATAATACTCTAAAAGCAACCTACTGCAACTTTATTTTTGTAGTTTTTGTGTTTGTTTTTCTTTTTTAATTAAGACGATTACATATATTTTAGACCAATTGCTTTAAAGCAGGAAGGCGATATAAACCTTCTAGATTTTTGAATATATAAAAGGTTAAGAAATAAGACAAATTATACATTTAAAAACTTACAATAAATAAGATAGATGCAGGCATTTCAACGGGATACAATTTTATCCAATGATAGGAATTTCAGATCTTGACACGAGTCTGATTAGCTGATTTCATGACTGAAAGTCCCCCATCATCCGCATTATACAGACGTGTGACGCAGACTGGCCAATTTCAGTGTTACTGCGGCAAATACCATGGCTGGGGTGTGGGCTGGCCCTCCCATCACAGGCCCCCCTCCCGCAGGCCTCCGAATCCCTGGGGAAGCCGCCGTGAGGCCAGTGACAGGGCCTGCACTGCCTCCATGGTACTGGCTTTCTGGGACATTGGTGCAGAGAGAGCTCCAAACTCTTATAAAGTCCAGCACTGTAGTCGTGTGACAGGTAAATCCCTTTCGCGCGCCACTGCCATCCTCTTCCTCTTGCTGCTGCTCCACATCCTTCTCCCCTGGCCGCCTCCACTCCGTCCGCTACAGCATGTTCATGATGAAGTTGTACATCTGATTCAGCACCACAAAGTGAACGGGCAGGCAGGAACGCCTGTCCTGCATTGCTGGGTCGCACGTCAGCCAGGAGAGGGCGTTGTACTGCTCCAGAACAAATCTGCACACAGTGGGGAGCATAGGTGTTAGGGGAAGTTCCACAACTGAACACAACACAGAACACTGTGACTCAAGTTCAAGTTCAATCTAATCAAAACTGGAAAAAAAAATGTCTGTCTTCGAGGGGCTTTAATGCAATCTATCTAGGTC
The DNA here is from genome assembly GCA_026780845.1 of Petrocephalus sullivani. NCBI lineage: Eukaryota > Metazoa > Chordata > Actinopteri > Osteoglossiformes > Mormyridae > Petrocephalus > Petrocephalus sullivani. The sequence continues at coordinate 15,963,146 of JAODKM010000099.1, read as the reverse complement.
ATTCTTCTGGGAGTTGCCTAGTTTTTGAGATAGTCGTAGAAATATCGGGCTTCTCTCAAATATAATGGGAATAATGGAATGCCATTTTTTCTGTGGTGATTAAAGCACCAGAAAAATACTGATCACCAGTTTAACGAATAAACTATTTCTACCGAACTCCACACACCAATGGTATCACTGCCCAGAAGACATGGGCGAGGTGCCGTACATTAAACTCCTCACTACAAAGTCCACGGTTTATCTTCAATAACTAGGTCGTGATTTCTGGTAAGAGACATTGCTGTTGAATTGCTTTGGTCACCACAGAAAGAGGGGTCACGATTGGCATTCTATTTGAGAGACGTCCGACGTCCCCAAAGCTAGGCAAGATCGACCAAGATGGATGGATAGCACCTCAAAGTTATTTTTCATTTTGGGGCGAACTGCTAACCGCGTTTAAATGGGAAGTTCCATACTGACGAGATGCCGTGTGAAAAGCGGGATACCTGAGTACGTCTGAGGTCTGGTTGGAGTCGAGGGGATGGGAGTGTTTGCTGTGCAGTAACTCGTCTGATTGCACTGAAGGGACATGGAGGTGCAAGGAGGCCTGCAGTGACAAGACAGGCGAGAATCAATGGGAGGAAGCTGCACATTTCAACACTGGGACACAGCGTAAGAGCCAGGGTCAAGGCGCGTATCCCCCACACGTTATGTTACTGGACGGAAGAGGGAGAACAACCGCAAGGAATGAGTCATCCGCTAAACCAAATATCCAGCCTGACTGGCAGATCCGAGCCCTCAGGTTCCCTCTCCAGAAGCAGGAGGATTAGGACGATTTGCTCATTTGGTCAATTGCTCAAATGGTCCTACAGGGGAACAAATCAATTATCTGCGAGTGGGAAGCAGAGTCATGTGACCAAAGGCAGCCAAGATGTGATGATGTAACAGATAGGACAGCCTATCTGGTTATCGGGTGCTTGTGTCATGCAGGAAATATAGTGCCCGGCACTTTGAGCAGTATTTCCTACGGCAACATGGAGGGGGTGCTCACTTTGAGGAACAGGGGGCACTGGTTCTGTGCTTGCGGACAGGCTGACCAAAACCAGTCGGGCAGTGGACCAGCCTTAGCAGTCGACACAAAGTATCCGAGAGCCAGCGGTTGCTGGAGGATGTTGGGGGCCTCGTCGTGAGACTCCATCCGGTCGGTACTCTGACCCTGGGCGGGGGCAGGGCAGAGGGAGGGGCATTAGTCATGAAGCTACCATGAAGAGAGCAGAGCACGGAGCATGGGTGGCAACTCGCCTTGCTGCCGTCTCCACCGTGGTGGTAGTGTGAGCCCGGCGAGTGCACGGGCGAGGTGGTGGGCGAGGCGGGCAAGATGTTAATGATGTCTGGGTCCACCAGGTCATTCTCGGTCTCCAGAAGCTCAAAGATGCCGATCGCATCTGACCCGTCTGGGGGAGGCGGGAGAAATTGGGGCGGGGGTCAGTTTAACATGTTTGGCCGGTTCGGCTCATCTCGATGTTCAGGTTTAAGTACAAACCTACCATTGCTGGGATTAAAGGCGAGGTCGATGTTCTCCGTAGTGTAATTGGAGCTGGCGACCTGCACGAAGGCAGAGGTGGGGAACACCAGGATGTGTGTGCAGGACGTGTCCTGCGGCGTGTTCAGCTGAGACGTCTGCATGTTCAGTGTTGTGCTGCGACCGAAGACGGATCCCGTGGATACAGAATCTGCAAAGGCCAGCGGACACGCAATAAATGCAACTGCTTCCCCAGACAAGCAGCTGCCACTATGTAGGACTAACAGGTCACTGCTTTCAGATTAGTTTTAGCAAAGAACTACAGCATTAAACTCCCCAATTCTCTTCCAATAACACTGATGTAAAACAGACGAGACTGATGTTGTCCATTTCGACAATAAAACGCCATGCAGCCACGGAAGAGAGATGGCAGTGATGTTCTGGCCGAATCAGAGCCCCACAGCCCACGGCGGTGCAAGTTTAGGGACTGACGCTCAGGAACACCACTGTTCAGTCTAACATATGGCTATGGGAACAAAGAGGCGAGAGCCTCGCTACCTGGCATGATGACGAAGGAGCCCTGGGGCTCCATGGCAACCAGGCAGGCGCTGAGGATGCTGGGAGTGTCGGCGGCAGAGATGCCACACATCCTGCACATCTCCTTCAGACGGCGGCTGAGGGACTGCAGGTTGCGCCTGCTGAGCAGGATGCTCCAGTCTTGGGGGGGGGGGGGGGGGGGGGAAAACATCTTTGTGGGGCCCCCCCGCCCCACCCTCCTGGGGAGAAAGGCCCCAACCAACACCCCCCTCAAAAACCCC
>JAODKM010000099.1:15936969-15949328 GCA_026780845.1 Petrocephalus sullivani | reverse complement strand
CACCCCACATCATACACTAATATAACCATCTATATTAATATATATTTTTTTTTTTTTTTTTAACATATCGGCAGTCAGTCTCAGAGGTGAGATTTCCCTGATCGGCTTCCCTGGGGGGGGAATGCCACTATGGTCACGCTGACCATGTTTACTTACAACTCTGGGTGACTGACCCCCCCCCCCCCATCAGGAGGTTACGAAGCGATCAGCTGCTTGACAGGCCCAGGAAGAGACAGGAGGCAGCACACACGCACACACAAGCGCTAACCTCCTTCCAGCTGATGTAAACGTGGGGCGACAAGAATTTAAAAGGGGATTCCCAGCACGCACCCCCTACCACCCCCCAAGTGAAAAGTTCAAGCTGTCATTTTAGCAGCATTCCCCAGCCCTCGAGTCACAGCCCAGAAGCCTGAGCGGTGCGCCAGTCCCAGATGGCTTTCCTGCTTCCCAATGATGCCAATGATGCTACAACAGGCCGCAGGCTCGAGGAGGGGAGGCTCTCTATTTTAGGTGGGGGTGCAGTTTAACAGGACATTCTCAGAGGTTGGCAGGATGGCTACTGAAATGGTGCCTTTGAGCATCTAGGCATGAAGCTGGAGCTGACAGATGCTGACCCCAAAGCAAGCCGGCCGACAGTGCGGCTCCCTCACCTGGAGCAGTTGCAGTTGGACCTCTGTGTGGGCTCCACAAAATCCCAGGCCCCCACTTTGTCCCCTGGCTCGTCCTCAGAGGCCCCGCTGCCGCTCACTGCTGGGAACTTCCTCCTGGTGACCAGCAGAGGCTCCCGTTACCCTGGGACGGAGCAACTAGGCCGCGTTGTTTTCGCGAAGGCGCGGGATTAAGCTGGCACCGCTCTCAAAACGGCACAGCATAAATACATCAATTAAAACGCTGACAAGTGGCTTAAAATAAAGGCGGGGTGGGGTGGGGCCGGTCGGGAGGGGGCTAAAAATACCCAGAGCGGGCAGCACCCTCATCTCTAGGGCTAACTGAACTGCAAACACGCCTGGCAGGTGAATCACCGCGCTAGTGTCAGGGGCCCACTGCAGGCTGACTTAATCCCGCTCTGGCGTGGGGGAGGCGGGCCCAGAGTCACGCCCTTGCACGTACTTGTTCTGGGCTCGGTTGAGGTTGCACTCCTGCCAGACTCGCTCCACCACCTGGCCGGCCAGTTTCCGTGGGATCCTGCCGCCGTGGTGGCCCGTGCTGTCCGTGCTAAAGCTGTCCGATGCTGATGGGAACTTCACCCACTTGGGCGCCAACTGGGAGTCCACTATAGGCGGGGGTACACAACACATGTAAAGGGCTCTCACCCACACAATCACAGGAGTCCTCATGGGCAGGGGCACCCACCTGTCTGGGCCTCCTCGGGCGAAGTGGGAGGCGTGAGGGTGACAGACGAGATGGCAGGGTCTCGCTGGGAAGCAGGCACTTGGTGGCCACCCGAATAGACAGCTGTGCAGTGGGAGGACCCCATGGGGGCCATGGCAGGGATATCGGACTGAGGTACCAGCACCAGGCAGGCAGGATACACCATTCGGACGCCACCTGAAAGCAGCGTACACGGTCCAAATAAACCTCTACAAAATAACCCCCAGCCCATCCCAAAGGCCTGCTCGCTGCCAAGAGCCTTACCGACGAGGACCTCCACGGCAGCTAGTGAGTCGTCCTCCCAGTCAACATCCTCCATCTTGTCCTCCGAGTTCTCCTTGGAGCAGGGACTGATGGGATAGAACTGGTTCCACTCCTCGATCAGCTTCTGCGTGGGGGGGTCCGACAGCTTGAAAGACTGGCCGGTCAGGGTCCCATTCAGGCCAAACGGACTCAGGATCACTGGAGGCGGAGACACACACACACACACACACACACACACACACACATACATATATAGTGAGGTTGCAAATTCCCACAAGCTCTCTGCAGCCCCCAGGCAGCTTTGAGGTCCAGGCACACACGACTGGTGCCCTTTAGAGCCCCAGAGAACGGCAGGACCGGCACGATCAGGAGCCCCATTCAGAGGGTATAAAGGGCGCTTTAGCCGGGCCGCCGTGGGCGGAAGGACGCCGCTAGGCTCGGCCATCACCGCTGACCTTTCTGCCGAAGCTTGCCCAGGAGCTAAAGGGAAAACAACAAGACAAGAGCCTGCTGGCCCCCCCACCGAGCCACCTCACCGCCAGCAGTCGTATCGATCCACAGGCCCGAACTTCCAGGAATCCAACCGTGAGGCTCTGCTGTAAGGAGCCAAGGAAACTGCACAGGGATCCAACCCCACGACGCCGTGCAACCGCCATTAAACGCCCCGGGGGTTGCCATGCCAGCAGGCCTTCTGAATCACCTCTCAGTCACTTGGTAACGGCTCCTCCGTGGGTGAAACAAGTTAAATCCCGCCAAGTGCGCAGGGTGTCCGGGACGCCACCAGGCGGCGTGGTACAGACCTTTCGCCTAACCTCACTGTTCGCCACAGTCATACTTTCAATTACCGTTTACCGCACACCAAAGCAAATGGTTGCCTTTACACTGCCATATTGTCCCAGGACAAACCGAGCTTGCTACATCCAAAGAGAAGCCAACAAGGTAAACCAGACCAGCCTGACAGCACTGGCACAGGCCTCTGAGCAGGACTGGCAATGCAGGCGCAGTCAGCCCAAAGTAACAATAAATAAAATTAAATAAAATGAACAACACTGCTAAATATGAGTCAGTCTGCCAAGTAGCCGCAACGACTGGCAAAAGCTCAGTGCTACGGGCAATTAGACGTTCAGCTGCACCAGGTCAGGGCTCTTAGGAGCACCATGGACCGCACCAGCCTCCACTCTGTGGGACAAGCAAAGCTTCCACACAGCCTGAAGCACCTCTGCCAGCACGTCACCAGCGCTTCTCGGACATCAGTGGCAGGCACTTTTGCTAGACGGGCTCAGGCTGCCAGATTCTCGTCCCGCGTCTCCACCGGAAAGCACCATTCAGGCAAAGATTTGGTACAAATATGAGAATAGCTCCCCCTGATGACGTGGACAGATTACACAAAAAAAATAGACAGCTGTGCAGTGGGAGGACCCCATGGGGGCCATGGCAGGGATATCGGACTGAGGTACCAGCACCACACATGCCAAAGAGACCTCCAAGTGTCAACCGGCCACCGTGACCATGCGGGGCCAAGTTCTCAATGCTGCCCCTGAACACACCGACGGACACACAGGGCACATTTCAGCCAGACTGCCTGTTTTGGTGGGGGTCACATCCCCAATGCTGATGTTCCATAAAAGGTCAAGCCAGAAACTGGGCCTAACGGGGCAGAGAGGAGGCCTGAAGGAGCCCATAGGAGCATGCCAAACAACATCCCAGGCTACCACGATCGGACAGCATAACCAGGAGGGCAGGGGGTGAACGGTCGGGTCAGCACGCCGACCTGAGTAACAGTAATGAAGATCCGAATGCCCAATGTCTTTGAAGAACTGGTGCCACCCAATGGCGTGCTTTGGCAGTGGGCAGTTTCTCTTGGAGAGCAGCCACAGGGGGGCGCCCCCAGGCTCACCTTGGAAAGGGCTGCTGGACTGCTGAGCCAGTGTCAGGTGCTCCTCGCTGAGGTGGTAGACCGGCTGGTGCTGGTTGATCTCCACACTGGTGCACACATTGCTGTCTCCGTGCAGGAAGAAGGTGAAAGCGCAGGACAAGTGCTCACTACAGAAGGAAGACAAACAACGAGAGAGTTAGGGTCAGCTGGTGGATCTGGCTAGTGGTTTCCCATGGCAACCAGCTGAACCTCTCCAACGCCAAATTCTTTTGTGGATGTTGACAGGGTAGCCGCAGAGAACCGGCACCCCCCAGTGACCTAGCTGACCAACTCCAGTCATGGACTAAATGGCAACAGTCGGATATACAACCAAAAGCTGGCGGGTTCACCCCTGGGAAAATTAAACTACCTCAGTAAACAGGTAGCTGTACAAGTGGTCATAAACCTGAAAGCATCTCTCAAACTTTAAAGGGGCAGACATGAGCAGAGATGACAAGGACGCAGCGAAGTAGGTACAGTATTGTTCTGAGATCCAAGAGAATCGCGGACACAAAGGTGGGTCTGGATTCCCACCAAAAGCAGAGCCATGAACAGCCAGGTGTGCATAAAAGGGCGAGTGCAGGGCGAAGGGTGGGGGGGGTGCAGTACGGGTAAGACATGCCAAAGAGACCTCCAAGTGTCAACCGGCCACCATGACCATGCGGGGCCAAGTTCTCAATGCTGCCCCTGAACACACCGACGGACACGCAGGGCACAAGGCACTGAAAGCAGCCCGTGCCAGAGAGCATGGCCCGCCGGGCCCTTTGTCCCAGGCCCACAATGAGATCTTTCAGTAGCTGCCTGTTCTTCACATGAAGAGGCTACATCATCTTGGGTGGTGGGGGAGGGAGGGGGGGGGGGTGTAATGGGGTAATGCAACCAGAAAACGGACATGCAGGGGCAGGAGTGTTAATAGCACAGAGGAGATCAAGCTTTAGGGGGACCCAACAATTCAAACCGAAACACTAACACCTAGTATCATCCCACTTAGGCTCAATATCTACTCTGAAGGGGGACTTGGGGAAAGTTCTGGAACCTAACACAAGAGGGCGGCAGTAGAGACTCTGTGCTACCCGCCGGGTGGCCGCACTTGGTGTTTGGCGAGGCTGTGTGGGTTATTTTTAGAAAGCAGGAGTTCCATGATAACATGCACACAGCTGTTAAAAAATAAAAGCCGCTCTGCTTTTCACAGTTGCTCGAAAAGAGACGCCTTGTTGTTCTGAGTGTTACAAAAGTCACTGGGACACCGTAGCCCTGAGCAGGTAAAATCCTTCTGGGAGACACACAGGTAATATCCCCCACAAAGGAAAAAAGATAAGTAAATAAATAATGAAGAATATTTGCAAAAAGTCCCTCCTGCAGGAATTCATTAATTCACTGACACCCAGACGTCGGACAAACTGCTCAGAGCGAGGTAGGATTTAGCCAAGCCCTCTGCATTCTGCACACGTCTCACTCTTAGACACCTAGAGGGAAACTGAAGAACAGACAGAGGACCTTTCGGAGTAGGGAGACGAATGCCCCGGCACAACAGAGACCAATCCCGGCACCGTGTCCGCCTGCCAAAGGCAGCACCTATAACTGTCTTCAAAATAACCAGCCCCTCAATACCAGGACGTCAGACCTCCATCTAGGGAAAAGGGCTACTGGTAACACTCCAGCGTGCAGTGTTGTCGTCCTGGGAAATCTGCTTCAGCAACAAGGCTGGGTGTCAAACTGCACACCCACTCAAATCAAGAGACCCTCATCACAGATCTATGTGACGCCATAGCACATGGCACTGTGAAATTTCCCTAGCCCAGAAGTTGGTTTCATCTTCGCTTTTATCATTTCAAGAGTGTCAATCCATAAAGGTGTTCCCCTCTTCCTGGGGATTCTAGAAATCAGACTAAAAAGATACAGCCGAGGTATGACAGGTCACGTCAGCAGACCGAAGATAAAACAGGAAATGCCTTTCCAAATACAAAACAGGTGCACACAAACTGAAAAGGTAGAACAAAGTATTCTAAACAGTTTTCCTGAGTGGAATATACAAACGTGCCTTGGTAGGATTTACCATGCCGTCCCATGTGCATCTGAGGCTTCGGGCTGGCCACCGTGCCATTGAGGACAGGAAGTCCGCTTCAGTGCGGGACGTAAACTAGCATTCCACTGCTGTGAGGTCAAGGGGTCAACTGCCAGCACGCATACCAAAATACTGCATCTCCCACAGATTCGGGTCCACGTTAAAAACAAGTTACACTGGGTATGGGATCCATTAGCTAGTCAGATGCTGGGAATAAATGACCAAGAAAAAAAAAACCACCACTACCACCACCCCCAGAGGGGCTCCTGCTGACAGAGGACCTGAATATGAACGTATACTTCTGGACGGCAGCATCCAATGTTGGAATGCACAGCAGACAAGAAAGACCAGTGCAAAGTTCCTGCGAACACTGCAGCACAGCATCCTCTAAACACACCACAACTCTGGGTGGGCTCTTCCCGAGAAAAATATCACAATCTTCATAACACAATCCATGATCTCAACTGCAATCATTCTTCCCAAATTCTAAAATGTCCCATCAAGACTACCAAGACTCAAACAAGCCTAAGGGCTATTAACACCCTTTAAAACAACAACAATGCATTAAGATACTGGTTTCAAAATGGAAATTAAAACTATAATTTTACATATTAAACAATGTTGAGTCAGATGCTTCCTTTCAAGGTGGCCGAATAGATTTGTTGAATTACCTCTGGAAGTGCCGGCTGTGGCCCAACACTTTACAGATAACGTCACTTGGTGAAATATCTGACTGTGCATGCCCGGCTTGCAGCTGACATGTCCGCACATGCGCAGCGTCACACTTTACGGCATATTTCATGATGAGTTTCTGATTTGTCCCACTTCATTTTATGAAGACTTTTCACATCAGGTTCATTTTACAAACAGGTTATAAGTGACCTCCACCAGCACAGAATGGGACATTAAGCTAGATATTTTCTGATTTTTTGGATTTCTTGTGTTCCATTTAATAAAAGTTCTGCGAACCATCGGCTGTCTCCGAGTGCATGTTTATGGGTCTCGTTAGGTACCCCAGTCAGAGGAGGGTTACCATATATTTCCCTTCCATTGAGTGAACCAAAGCTATAAGTATATAATGTTACTGGATAGGAGCAGTTTCAACTTATGGAAATATAAACTAATGTTTCAGACATGTTTAGGTAATAGTGTTGACCCAAAAACTGGAAACAGTCAAGGGTTACAGTTAACAGTTAAAATGATAAGCAAAGTTTTTTCAGTCAGCAGAATTAACAGCTCTCGCTAAATAAAGCAACACTGTAGTTTGCTGTAAATGCAAAGAATATAGTACGCTGTAAAATGGCAGGATGAACAGATAGGGCAGACGTGCAAGGTAGAAATCCAGTATGTGGTACGAATCGGACCGTTACACCATGGATCCATGTTTCATAGATTTTCTTCCTACTAGACGGCAGTGTTGACTGGCCATGTTATATCACATCTCTCACAGGGCCCCTTCCATTTATGATCCATTTGACAATTCAACGTGAGGTATCGGCACGGCAGGTGAGGAAGTGTGGTACAGATTGTGTAGGGACATGTTATTACTGGCCATCAAGGTTTCACGTGAAGGACAAGAAATATCACGATCTAAGATTTGCATGAAAAGTAGATTGTAGACATCTTCAAGCTCGGTCACGATATAAAATAGTCCAAACCTAGCTCAGGGAAACATACAGCCGTCTTAAAAGCTGCTTCTCACTTTGCATTAAAGCAGGCACGCAGTGGCGCGCGCAGTGCCATCCCAGACCATCCACAACTCTCAATGTGCTAGGAAACCGCGTACTTCTGACACCAGGCCTAGGGGGGTCACTGTAGAGCAAAGCTGCTTTTATCATCATCATTCTGAACAGAGGGTAGATAAGGTGCGATAAGGGACAAGAAGGTAAGAAGGTGATAAGGTACAATCTTTGGTCTGACTCCTTTCTGACTTCCTGCTACTTTTCCCCCTGGCCATTCAGAAACACAGGCTCACTTGAATCACTGAGCAGAGCCCCCATATTGTGACTATTTGAGTGTTGCCCGACCTCGCACAAGGAACCCATGTGTGAGGACCAAGGCCTCTATGATGAAAATCATGTCAGAATCGTCATGCACACGGTCACGCTGCTGTGTCCACATGAAGTAAAAACCATCCCTTATGCAGTGTCCAAGGCTGGCCCCTATGACAAAAATTACATCACAATTGCCACGTGCTGCCACATCCACGTGAAGTAAAATCCAGGCTTAAGACTGCAAGCTTTCTAGGAGGAGGAACTAAATCACAGCCACCTATAGCACAGACTGGGAAATGCAGCCCTATTACACAGCGACCAGGGTCTCAGTCTTCTCATTTGGCAATTAATTACAAAATTAGAACAAATTATAAAAACCATTACCAGAGGTGTTGCTTAGATGGCAATCATTCCCTAGCTCCAAAAAATGAAAGCACTTGAAAAAAGTTAAAATGGTAAAATGTGTGTTTCATCAAATTAAACGTGCATCTCCCTTACATACAACTGCTGGACCTCTGCTTCCACTTCCAAGGCGGCTAGGGCAAAGTGGCTAGATTTGAGCGCGCAAATCAGACAGAAAAGTGGGCCAGCTGGGAGGACAACAGCAAAAGAAGTGCAGGAGGATAGCTGGGGACTGCCTTCCTCATCACAGCGAACAGCAGGGCCTGTTTGGGCTGTACTCGGCAGCTGAATCTACCTCAGTGTGTCAAGCTGAAGGGTGAGCTTTCACACATCCTCAACCCCCCCCCCAATCAATAAAGGGGTCTCACTGGGGTGGGGGGGGGGGTGACAGTTTAAGTAGCAAAGAAAAAGGGGGGGTGGGGGGCAGGGTGACAGTACACGGATGTCTGTAGGCCCCTGCATGTAGAGACCCGAGGCAGGTTTCCGGTGCACAGCTCAAGGCCTCTGCAAAATCTCCACTGGCTTTCAAGCATGGAGCTCAAAGTCCTCTAATCATCTGGCCACAGGCATCTGACTCGCCACCAAGCAGAAAGTGGGCCTACAGGAGCCACCCATGCGCTCCACCAGCCGAGGAGGATCAAACAAGTTTCAGTATGTGATCCACTAAGATGCACGTCAAAGTGCCAAGACAAGTCAGGGTCTTTCCCTCGAGGGTGACAGAATGCCTAGGTCTATCTAATAATGTGTGCTGGAGCGGCTGGAAGGAATTGGTGCCCAGCACCGGGCCCCCGCTCATCAGCCAGATACATGGACATGTACACCACCACACGGCTGCGAGCCGAGTCCAGCTGTAGTGACACCGCACAGCAGAGCCCGCACCGCCGCCTAGCCCACACCACCCGTCGGCACGCAATGGTGCCAAAAAAGTGCCCGGCAACCTGGCTCAGGGCAGCACGGGGCACAAGCTTCACTGACGAGTGCAGTTTAAATTAGCCAGGCAAGCAGCGAGAGGCCCAGGATTTCCCTGCTCACTTGACAAGGGTACTTCCCTGCAATGGCGCAGTCATGATGTCATGCCCCACTTGCTGACCCCACATGACAGTCCTAGTGCAGTGGGGGGGAATAGTGTGACCAGCACCCCCCCTTGCATCTCCGCTTACACAACCCAGGCTCCAGAACATGCCGGCACAAACATACCAAGCACTGGCTGTGCAGAGCGCACCTGTACGCGGACACAGTGTGCTGGAAGAGAACATGGAAACTTAGAAAGTCATAGACAGATAACCAACATGCACCCTTCAAACTGACTGTGCCACAAGCGGTAGTGAGTGGCAGCCACTCCTAGTGCCAAGATCTACCAGCAAATGTCACCTAGAGACCACGCAGGGACATTCACCAGACAGTACCATTTCATCTAGTCAGAACCAGTCAACACGCCAAGGCCTCGTTTCCCATGGGCTGCATCCAACCAGAGCATCACCACGCCACGTGTGCGCCAAAAGAGCCTATTGGGACTGACGTTTATTCCCACACCGTCCAGTAGCTTGGCTCATCCCTGTAATTCCTAACCTTTTCCGATCCCTTTCCTGGGAGCATATGCCAGGTTGTATGGGGACTGAAGGATCACTGCCAAACATTTCCCCCAAGTCAGAGCGAGGCTGCAGCACCTGTATTCTCCACGGCACAATGAACCATTGAATAACCCCGGGAACTTCTACCGCTCTACAGAATGGCCTCAAATCTCATCACACGCTCTTAGAAACAAACCCAAAAACCTGGAGACAAGCCGATAAGCTGTTACCATATTGTACGGGCGGATTCGGCAACAGGTCAATGGGAGGAGCAAGTCAAGCAAAGCATGATGCGTAATTAAAGCTGACAAGTCAGGTAAGCAAAGTGACACAGCTGGCACTTACAGCCGCCCGGGATGGGGGGCACAGACGTCCCCAGTCAGAAGGCTGCCCTGAGATGAGATGTGGATGTGGGAAAGATGAGGTGGAGGTGGGATTTGTACAGAATCAGCAGCGGGGATTGGAACAAGCTGCACAAACCGGGTGAGGGGCATATTTATTACATTAAGTGTTTACCACAATATCATGCCAAAGCAAAGGAAACAAATGGCACTTCTGAGATCCAGGACTCCATACATTTTGCTTTTGCCCAGCTTTTCACAGGTCAGGGGGGACCACAGGCCGTCCCCTGAGAAGACCCACCGGTAGCTGGAGGGCGCGAGGATCAGCAGAGTAACAGAAGAGCGGGCACACGAGAGCCCGGTGTCATCCGGCAGCACGAACGAAGCACTGCCGCTCCACGGCGATGCGACCGCCGCCTCATTCCAGAGAAGCAGGGGATGGGGTTTCGGGGAAGATTATTTTTTAAGAAAACGCGTGAGCAGTGGAGCATCCTGCTGGGCAGGGGCGTCAAAGCCGTCGCATGTGCCCTGACCTATTCCCTAAGAGGTACTGTTATCCTCAGGTCCATCATGCAATATGATATTCCAGAGAGACAGTCACATGGCGCGCTGGTCTCGGTGGAATCCATGCTGCTAGAGAGACTGGGGAGGGGGATAAATTTAGCACTTTAGCCACAGACTCCTGGCTCTGCCTGTTTATCCCACCCTGTCCTACTTTGGGCTCCCTGCTCTCTGACTGCTCCCAGCATGTGAGAAGCACCACTTGCTGCCCCGTGATGGATTGCCAACGCACATACACGTCACACCTGACAGCAAGCGGCCACAGCAGCAGACCCAAGCCAGAAAATCCCACAGCACTGGTGATCTCTCCAGGTGATCTCCACAATAGCGCTGCGAGTCCTAACCGATGCTTGAAGCGAAGGGTTACTCATGTTGTCACCCTGGGATTGAATGAAACGGCCCACTCAACAGAAGCAGGAGTACACAGCCGTGGGTTAAGTCAGCCTGCGGCCATTCGCGGTTACTAAGACCCTTCTGACTGAATGCAGCCTGCCGCTTCCCACTCACCCCCTGTAGGCTGGGGTCAGAACTGCACGAGATACCATTACTAAAAGGCATTTTTATAGAAGGGGCCAAATGGCAGCGCAGCGACGTCAGACTATTGGGTGAGTACGTGAGGCGATTACACTGAGCTCTATAAACGTCTTTCCATGTTACACAGGCCCAAAGCAGCAACCATAAAAATGGGCTGGACAGCAGGCTATTAAAGATGAGGTGATGCCTTCCACAGAAAAGGATGGAGTGGCGTGCCAGGAAACACAAGGAAAAGCTGCTTCTTAACCTGTCAGAGTACCGGGTGGCATGTTCCATGGCGGCCAGGCACGAGAGATTTCCTGCACCCGGGCTGGACCGCCATGAGAGAAACGCATGCAGAGTTCTGGTCACACTAAGCTCAAAATGGGGACTTCACGTCAAGTTGCATTATATGACAGATTGGAAGGGAGTGGCCCAATACCACAAGGTTTCAAAATGCTATTCAAAATGTGATCAAAGCCCATTCATCTCAGCACCTAGTTCTAAGGGTCAACAAAAACAATCAAATCTTCTTGAGAAGCTGATCCATGCAACAAGAGTGTCCCAAAACCAAAGATGCTGACGTTTGGCTCAGTGGATCAGGGATAGCCTTGTAGGTTTCATTCTGGCTGGCAAAAGATGCATAAGACCCTTGGTCCTCAAGCATAGCCCTAACCCAAATAGCTCCGGGGGCATGGGATGCTGGCTGAATCTGCTCCCTGGCCCCAAGCTTTCCTCATGAATACATGAAAATGTATGGGCATCAAGTCTGAAGATAAACAGCCAGTGGACATGACCAGGGCTGGAACAAACTGATCCCGTGGGCTTGGGACAGACAGTGAAAGAACTTGGCTAGCAGTCGGCTACATTCGCCCACATCCAACATGGGTAAGCTCATTCCACAGCACAAAGGTGCCAATTACAGGACACCACATACTGTGATGCCTAAACATGGCTGAGTTTGTAAATCGGGTGGGTAGATTAAGATGAACAAACAAACATTTGCCCAGAGTACGTTTAACGTTCAGGCAAACTTAATGGAGAGAAAAGTCCTAAAGAGAGGTTCAAATCTGATAACCGGGAGGACATAAGGAGCAACACTCCCACTAGGAATGTATCGAAATAGTAGTAGAGCAGATTTACAGCCATAATATCAGACAAACATCTGTAAGCTATTGACGGAGCATTAGGCTCCTGTGTACCTTCACTCGGACAGTCCCCTGATAAACTTATCAGCTTGGTGAGAGGGACATTAACCCTTTCCTGCACACCCTCATTCGGGGGGGGGGGGGGGGGTACACGGAGCGGGGCCGGGCCCAACCCCCCCGGCGAGATGCCCCCGTCCCACCACCATCCGGGGCA
>JAODKM010000099.1:15883971-15899484 GCA_026780845.1 Petrocephalus sullivani | reverse complement strand
GGCGGGGGGGGGGGGACCGCGCGGGGCGCTGGGGGGGGGGAAGGGGGGGGCAGGGTTCTCACATCCGTCAGCGATTAATTACCATGACAAGCTTGCTATCTTTCACCTGCTAATTAATTGAAAGCTCAGCTGGAACGAAAAATCAGTAAAGGCAGGTGTGGGTGGGAAATGGTGACTGATCTGGAATGTTCTGGAAGGAAAGGTGGGTTTGCTGAGAGTCACACCTGCTCTAAGCTGGTGTGGCTATTGAAAATACAGGCGGCTACAAAAACGACAACCGTGTCATCGATCGCTTTAAAATGACTAAAAAATATATGACTACCCCCCTCCCGCCACCTCCAGCAGTACGCTCCCATGGTCCTGGGCCAAGTGTTGAAATACCCCCCCCAATCAAATCTGCTAGATGCAGATGGCTACCAGGGGACAGAACGCTGGTGTCAAGGACGGTCAGCATCACCTGGCAGGATGCGGAGAACCAGGAGACCCTCGGAAGGTGGGCTTAGGTCCAGGTCCTCGGAGGCTCAGCTAAGGGGGCCCCCCCCGGCTGTCACCAAGCCTCGCCGTCTGCCACTGGTACAACCACAGTGCCGGTCAGGAGGGTCCAACGTCCAACGCGGCACCGACGGCCCCAGAGAGCCAGGCGCGGGGCTCACGTTCCGGGAACAGGCGCGAAAAGGCCCGTCCCTTTGTTTGCACAAACATGAACTCATCCCCGGTTCCCTGGTAATGCATTTTGGAGGGGGGTGACATTTTAAAAGCAAATTTGACGCATTATAGATTTCACACCTGACTTACCCAGAGGTCGTTACATTACCCATTTTTCATTCCCCGTCCGAGTTTTTATGCTGTCATGTAAGGGCAAGTGCACACTTACAGCGTCTATAGGGAATGTGTGTAATGGACCGTTCCACAGGTTCAGGAGAGGGAGCTGCAGCACAACACAATTACCCAAAATGCAATGTGAAAAGACCCCATGCAAAGAAAGGTGTCCATGGCACTCAGCACTGATTATGTAATATACATGACTCAGTGTTTTAGCCTTCCATGCATGCGTTACATCAACCCCAGGCACTCTGCGCGCTGCTATCAGAAAACACGCAGCGTATAATTAACGACTGAAGCTGGGACTACAGATTAAATCATATTTATCAAACAAAAACCACTATGAAGACTTAGACAACGATTACAGAAAAGCTAAGGAGTATGGCTGACTGCCAGCTCCTCAGTCAGCGAAATACTTTGGCCTGACCCATGGGGACGCGCCTTCAGCACTGGGCCGTCCTAATCGCTGAGTCCATGCTCCCTGCCATGTGGAGTGGAGAGAACTTCTAAGGAGGCTTAACACTTGGGAAGAACAAGATGTACGGATACCATGGGCTGCTACCCCGACTTAGCAAAGTGGTTAAGGAAAAGTACTTGTATCCTGTACATTGCTAGTTCATATCCCAGGAGGGGGACAGCCTTTTAGCCTGGTATTTAGCCGAAATATCTTTATAAATGGCCAGGGACAGAAGCTGTGATTTAGGAAGGATTGCGGTTCTGGCTAGGCAGGTAATTGGGAAGGTTGGGCAGTGAGCTCTGGGGGGGTCTCTCCGCCGAGTTGGGGGAGCTGTTTAGGGACAGGCTTCTCCCCCTCATTAACTAAAGCGGACACTTCTGGAAGGCTGCGGACACCCAGCAGCTCACTACCATCTCCGCGTGGCCCGAATCGCATCGCAGGGTGCGGAATGCGGGGTCCCGAGTCGGCTTCCGGGACAGAGCGCACTCCGGCTCTCGCCCACGGTCGCCCTACGGGGCAAAGGGGTTTGCAAACGCTACCCAGACATGCCGTCATCACGAGGGTCGTTAACACGGTCCCGGGGGAGCCGTACCCTGATTGGTGGGGTCCTGCCAAGGGTGAGGGGCTGCTAATGACACCCACGTTCCCGGGATTTTTTGAGCGACTGACGTTCCTGCCAGCCCCCCCCCCCCCATGACTTATGTATTACCTTAAAACCCTCATTGTGGCTAAAATCAGCAGTCTACAGTACTGCATGATAATGCCATGATGATCTCTGTACCTCTGTACCTCCCTCCCTCTGCTAGGGCCTGTTTATTTATGCATGCTCCTGAACATTAGTCACACTGCAGTGTTATCACCATTAGGTGATGGAGATAGAGTCTGGGGCACCGTGTGGCCCAGCTGGTTAGGGCACTGCGCCTGCATTCGGAAGGCTGCCAGTTCAAATGCCAAGCAAGGTCTTTAAACCCCAATAAATGAGCAAATAAATGAGTGCCCCCCCGCACATGATGAACCACAATCTGGCACCCAGTAGGCTTACCCTGAGCCTGTGAGGCCTGACACAGACCTTGTATGTCCAGACCCACATGTCAGAGCAGCGATTCGATCGCTCCACGTGAAACCATACCCTCGGCTTACCCTGGCCCCGCCCACCAACGCCAGCTCTCTGGTGTCTTCAGCTTCATGAATGACACCCGTCAAAATGGATGCCGGGGTTCCTAAAAGGTCACCGTGAGAGAATCCCACTTGCCGGACTCCGGCTGTCCTCTGATCGAACACAGGTGCTTTTCCAGAAGGGAATCCTGACAGCACTAGTATCCGGGAATCCACATTACGGCGACTACAAACCCACTGAGGCGAAGACGCGGGTCGGCTCCCTACTCGACCGTCAGTGTGACAGAGGGAATTTGCT
Source organism: Petrocephalus sullivani (assembly GCA_026780845.1). Classification (NCBI taxonomy): domain Eukaryota; kingdom Metazoa; phylum Chordata; class Actinopteri; order Osteoglossiformes; family Mormyridae; genus Petrocephalus; species Petrocephalus sullivani. Next base: position 15,896,791 of record JAODKM010000099.1, on the reverse strand, counting down.
GTAGTGAAAATCACGTTGGTGTTCTGGCTCCAGGCAGGCCTACCCCGAGCCCCCAGGCAGGCCTACCCCGAGCCCCCAGGCAGGCCTACCCCAAGCAAACTTCTTCTCCACACCCAAAGGAAGAAATCGAACATCCGTCAGGAACAAGATCTGAAGATAACACCACTTAACCAATCAAGTTCGTCTACAAAAAAAAAATCACTATTTTCGTAAACAAATATTTTTGGCTCTGCTAGAGAATTTGACCAGAAGCATGCTGAATATTTAATAGGGCCGCCAAGTCCCAAGGGCAGAGAGAATAATGAAGGCCCCGTGGACTGAGGACCTCATTCAGACAAAGCGAAAATCCCATGTTGATATGCATTAAACAAACTGCTGTTCAGTCAATTAATGGTTTATTCCATCAGAAAAAAACTTGGTATACACTCTCGCAACCCTCTGATGTGGATCGAACAATGCCATTTAGATCTGTATGTCTCTATTTACTTGTGAATGCCAATTACTCACTTGGTAAATTGGTGTTTTTAAATTGCCCAGAGTGAGCCATCCTGTGAGCCCTGCGATGGACTGTCGTCCCAGCCAGGGAGTCACCAGACTCGCTCCTTGCACTTCCCAGGATAGACTCCATACTCACTGTGACCCTGTACTGGATAGAATTCACACTTACATGTATTTATTAAGCAGACACATTAATCTAAAGGGACTTAGAGATGAGGCAGCGAGTACATTACAAGCACAATTATTTAGATGATGGATGACTGGATGTCCTGATCATAAAAGGTACAAGACTCGATCCTCCCCCGTTCCCCTGACAACTAGACTCTGGCTTCATTCTCCCCACTGCTGCCGCTCTGTTAGATGTCTTTATATCACAAGCTGTCTGACATTTAACAGCCCACCAGTATTTATCCCTTTTTGACCAGAGAACAGAATAAAGCGCCATCTTCTGCCTGCGGAACGGACCCACCGTGAACGTCCACGCAGGAATCGCACTTGTGTCCGACACGTCGGAGACTCACCGACGTCAAGTATGAAATGTGAGCCGGCTGGAGCGCCCCTCCCGCGGAGCAGGGCAGCAGAAGGCCGTGCCGACGTGACGCTTAAGCGGCCGTGCAAACGAGAGCAGTGTAAATGGCCTGGAGGCACTCAGACAGAACCCATGCCATTTGTTTTATGGCCAGCCGGCAAATTAAGACACGGGTCATGGAGTAAACGAAATTTTCCCGAGCTCCTACAGGACTTGGTGATTAAGGTCTACCCCCCCCCCCCACCCCACCCCCCCAAGAAACAGCAGAACCTCCAAACTGGTCTCGGTAAGTAAGGAGGGACTCATATTGAGATGGACTATCCTCCCGAAAACTGGGTCAAAGGTCAGAGAGGGACTGTGACGAGCAGCCTGTACATTAATAGCAAGGCGTGTAAATGACATGTACGCGGCAGCTGGCACCTGTCGGGGACGTCCGAACGTCCCACGAAAGCCCGCGTAACCGAGCTCCCACCGTAATCCCTCCCACTGTAATCCCTCCCACCATAATCCCTCCCACCGTAATCCCTCCCACTGTAATCCCTCCCACCGTAATCCCTCCCACTGTAATCCCTCCCACTGTAATCCCTCCCACTGTAATCCCTGCACGCTATCTGCTACGTTAATCGCCGTACGAGTCCCTGTGTAAAAAATAATAAATAATTTTTATTGCGGTTCATGCCCATCACCAAGCCAACCGCCTGGCCAATCAAGCGCAGCCATCATCACGGGACCTGTTCAAATTATGCTCACGTGCCCAGCGGTGCCAATTAGCTAGACTTTATACCCAACCAAGTCGTATTACACCTTATTACACATATCACACCGAAACAAGCGCTCCGCTACGGACCGGATCCTGTCACCCACGGTCGTCTAAGACATTCTAACCCTATAACGTGATTCCACATAGTGATCCTAGCAGATCCACGGAGGCTTCAGTCCAGATGGGCAGGCTATACTATGTTTATACTAGAACAGTGTAGTCATGTGATCGTTGCCATGACATCAGTCGGTCCAGAAATAGGGCATCTATCAGTCAAAGCCTTAAACGTACAGTGTAATTCCAATGTGTCAAACTTCTGCCTGCCATTAACTGTCAATAAACACAGCGGGGTCTTTTAGACTCAGACACCATAACGAGAAACAACCCGCCCCCCCATAACCCTGCCTATAACCACACCCTCAGCATCAGTCTGTGACCATTCCATGGGCAAGTGGCTTGCCTGCTTCGTCTCCCACTGGGTCTGGTGAAGCCACGAAAATCAGCAGAAATCAATCAGGCATCTGAAAATCAATTACAAAATAAGGGTGCCACTCAACGCAGCAACATCTGTAATTTATAAGTGGAAATCAGACTGCGACATTACTAGCTATTATTTACAAGATAGAGTTAAGGCTGATACAAAAGACAAAACTTTTTTTTTTTTTTTGGAAATGAAAGAGACCCAAAATTGAAAGCATGTGTTGCCAAAATGCAACGTGAGCACAGGAGGCCGCAGGCTCTTTCCTTCAAAGTGCCAAGCGTCGCGGCTAAACTCCTGCCTTCATTTCGTGATTAATCTTTCATTCAGTCACACGGGCTGTTGACGGTACCAGTGAAGGTACGAGACAATTGCAGGCGATTAGGGACGGGAAAACGGGGGCGTTTTGACTGCAGCTCACACGCTTGTGTGCGTACGCATGTGTTTTTTTTTTGCGTGTTAGCGGTTTTATTTAGAAGGAAGTGTCACAAAAAGAGAGAAGTCTTTGCACAGGACTCCGTGTGCAGCTGGTTTGTTTGATGGAGGCCGGCCAGCAGACCGGTCCTGGGGCAACCCAGGCTGGCTGTCCCCCGGCAGCTAGATGACTAAGCACGTTTTTCAACATGAAGGGAAGCCTGCCGAGTGCTTAGGGAGGGTGCTGATGGTGCTAGTAAGTTCTAGCATATTGTTTTTAGCACTGAAGAAGGTGCTGGGGGCAGGTGTAAAATTTGCAGAGCTATGCTAGCGTGGAGCTGGTCTCCGGTCAATTTGGTCTCCCATCAGCTGTATTCTCCTTACCACTACCTCCTCAGTCTCTCAGGCCTCTGTCAGGCATAGTGGAACACGGAGCGGTTATGCCGGTAATAATGGACCTTACAGAACGATGGGGAACCCGCCAGCCAGCTTTTTCCACAGAATAGACCCACGATTTGCTTTCTCTCCATGAGCTGGCATTTGGTGTGAACTGTGGCTGTAAAATGGCTCAATGCCATAAAATTGCCCCAATAACTTAGCTACCAGCTCGCGAAGTAAGGATCAAGGTAGCACTCCTTGAGTTTGGGATGGAGCTTCAAGATGCAGTTTGGCTGCATTATGCAGAAAGACAGCTGACTCCTTTTGCCACGTAGGCTGTAGTCAGGTCACCCCAAATGTGGTGTGGTTGGGACGTGCGGCTGTTGGGCCAATCAAATGAGATTCACTCCAGTGAAAGACAAGCAAGAGCCTATCAAATGAGAGCCAATGAAATGTCAGCCAAACACAGACCATCCAACTTTTTCAGTTGGGAAAAGAAAAATTCTACTCAACTCAACAAGGTCAACAAGGTATTTGCTTTATTTTTCTCATCTCATCTCACTATCTGGCTGAAACAGCTATATTCTCTAGGAAAGTGAAACCAATATGACCTGAACAATTAAAGTATTAAATCAACAAAATTTTCTTTAAAATGCAGGTATGTGCAAGTAGACCCATATGCCAACACTGAACCAACACAGGGGCCATATGGACGATACACATCATCTTAGATTCCTCGCTAAAATGGAATCAAAGCATCGTCGCAGCAGCAGGGAATTATGGGTACAAAACCCCGGCTGGCAATGGGGCAGCATGGGTACAAACAGCAAGCCAACACCAGGGTAGTGTGGGTATAAATACAGGGACGCCACCGGGGCAGAGTGGGTACAAACACCAGGCTGGCACTGGGGCAGAGTGGGTATCGACACAGAACCAGCACCGGGGTAAAGTGGGTACCAACACCAAGCCAGCTGAAGGCCGGGCAGATGCGCACGGCAGCTAACACCAGAGCATCACGAGCAGAGACACCAAGCCAGCACAGATGTCAGCCGGCTGCTGGTGGTGGACCATATGGCCGCACTGCGAGCTGTCTGAGTTGGAGGGGGGGGGCGGGTGCAGGGAGCTGCCTCCTCACCGCTAACCAGAGCTGCACGGGAACGAAAGATGCCACCTCCGCGGATTGCCATGCTAACCAGCGGCAGTAATTAAGCATGGCACATCAAACAGACATGCTAATCACGGGCTGGCTGGCACGGTGTGGCAGGCCAGGAGGTCGCTGTGGGTGGGGGTTCCAGAGAGGAAGAGCAGAGGTTCTCCTTAAGTCAGTGCCTCTGTATTCCCATCTGACTTGTGTAACACCTGTTTTTTTTTCCCAGAACACACCTCTTTTCCTAGGGGGCGACTGTGCTCCGCCAAAGCTGTGCACTGACAGGTGTAATTAGTACTAGGGAGTACAGTGAACACAGAAGAAGTGTTCTCACATTTCTGACTCCCATTCTCACACAAACACACACACACACACACACACACGCAAACACAAACAGCCTGCCAGAGCCAGACAGTGAACAATGTTCTCACAGTGGGGGGGCAGAACAACACACATTATTATGCTTTCAAAGTCTGCACTATGCATCTTACACTCATCTGAAGTACTGACATCCCAGAAATGAACCAGGATATACCGCTATGGGACCAAATACTTATCTTTTTATTACTCAAAGTAAAAACAGATCATAAAAGGCCCCACTGAATACAGTTATTACTTTTTCTCTGTGTAGCATCACTATATGCAGAACCATAAAAGCACAGATATGGAGGTACTAGAATTGCACACACTCAGTCCCATACCACACTCTTTGATCTGACAATTTTACCCACTTGTACAGCTGGATGTTTTACTAGAGCAGGTTTTGCTCCAGGCTACTGCAGCTGGGTGACTCCTGGAACTTGACCCAGCAACCTCTGCCTTACCAGCCCAGGCATTTAATCACTACCCGTCTCCCCAAACGTTTACGAGACGCTCTTAACCAGCGTTCGAGGAGCACTTGTGGCTAAGCTGTGCCACACTTCCGAAAATGACCTGCGCTGACCTCCTGAACTGTGTAAAAGGGAACCAGACCCCAAACACATGGAACACTTTCCGAAATCCAGTCTGGCTCCCCCCCACCCAAAGCCTTTAATAACCGGCATCCTCCCTCCACCTTCCTTGCGGCATCCTCGCGGATGTACGGATGACTCCAGCAACCTCGTCTGCGGAGGGCCGGTCCTGGGTGCGAGGGGCTGTGGAGAGGCCGGTGCTGGGTGCGAGGGACTGCGGAGGGTCGGTGCTGGGTGCGAGGGACTGCGGAGGGTCGGTGCTGGGTGCGAGGGGCTGCGGAGAGGCCGTGCAAGGCTGCTGCGCTGGACACTTGCAATGGTTTACTCTGCAGCCCCCCGCTATCGCATTCATCTTTGCAGAAATATTTATGTAGTGGTTAATTCTGAAGCCTGGCTACAACATCCTCGACCTGTAATATCCCTTACGAGGCCGCTCTCCAGATTTCAATAAGCACAATAAATGCCAAGTCGGATACTATTAACTAAGCGAGGCCATGCATCAGGGAGGGAAAGGCCTATTATCAGGCGAGCAGGATATTAAAATGTTACATGTAGCAGGACGACCGGCTCGTGCAAAAGGCCAAATTAACCCTTCCGCGGCGTCAGCGCCATACATTAATCACCGCGAACTGCTCTATTAAGGGCGTGTGCTTAGTCAGGGGCCGGTTCTTTGTTTCAGGGGCCCCATTCAAAACATTACCCCCCCGCCAGAGAAATAAATGTTTCGAAGTCTAAATAAATAGCTAGTGAGTGGAGTCAGATGATCATAGCTAGCTGGCTGGTTAACTGAACAGCATCTCCTAACTAATGTGTTTACAGGCAGTCCCCGGGTTAAGTACGTCCTACTTAGGGACAACTCATACTTGTGAACAGACTGCCATAAAACCTGCCATTTTAAAAATTCAGGTTAAATACAATGATTTGTAATTATGACTGCATGCGCCACTTTGTGACATTTTGTGAAAATATTGCACAGCTTGAGAGGTTCGTTGGCTCAAGGTTCAGTACATTACCATCTGTAGTTACTTTAATTATTATTATTATTATTGCTATTGTATTTACAACCTTACCTACAAATTGTGGCCAAAAGGGGGTCAAACCTCAGGGGCCCCACACAAACACGTGGTTAGACTGCTGGTAAAGCCCTGGGCTGTTTAGTATACATCTGCGTGGGGAGGTGGGCAGATCCAGTGAGTGACCTGGCATGCCGACTCTGGCTAACAGCTTGGAGAGGTCCCCTCGGAACGGTCTGTTCCACCTCGGCTGTAACGGCAAGCTCTTCCTGTCAGACCCATGCTGCTGCTGCATGACAACCATAAACATTCACACTCTTCCTTAAACACACAGACTGAGACACAAGCCTTCCCGTCCCATGACAGCCGGGGTTTTCTGCGAGACGAGTGACACTCCCCATGTCGAGATTCCCCGGTGTGTTAAAGCCGGCGTTCATTATTGCAGCGGGGAGATGGCTCCGTTCCTGTGTCACTGTGTCAATAAATCTTTTAGTTTAATCCTTGCAATTATTTTCAAGGGCAGGTTGACGCAACAGCCTTAAAAATCCCCCTGTGTATCGCCGGTGCTAAAAGAGGCTCTCTGTGTTTAAATGTCGCATTTTCACAAGCAGTGAGCCCATTTAAACAAGCTGACCAAACAATTCACCGAGACTTGGGGAACATAAGAAAGTGTAAACAGAAATATTGTTTTGCCAAATAGTGAAAAGGTGCTGCAGACTGATGTGTGTGTAGTGAATTAATGCACACATATATTTAAATATGTGTGAGAATTTGATATTTTTAATGAAGAATGCAGGTATTGAGACATATCTTTAGCAGATAACTGAGTGGATGCGTGAGAAAATCGCAGGCACATGCATAATATGCTTTGGTTTAATAGGTTTCGCGGCTTTGGCCATGCCTTTTCATCTAGCGCCCTCTGCTGGAGCTCGGCTGTATTGCCACCTTGAACCTCGTTGAGATCCCGGGCGTTTGAAGCGCCGTGCTTGATCAAACGTGCGAAAGTGAGCTCCGCTGCTTCGCCGACAGGTGCGCCGCCTTCATGGTAATACTGTCATTCTCGCTCGAGTTTTCCCTGATTAGAGAGCATTATACGTAGATCTGTTTCAATTTTTTTTTTATTTGCACACCGTCGTTTACAGTGGAATTTTCAGATATCAGAGGCCTACAGACGGCAGATAAGAGCTCGAAGCCTGGCAGCCTGGAACGTTCCGCTCGCTATCTACAGCCATGCGCACTGAGTGAGCGACACCAAAAACATTTGCTAGTGACTCGGAGTGGGAACCAGCGAATAGGAATCATGCCCTGACAGGTGTGATAGGCAGCTTGGCGAGATGATGGGCCGCCACAGCAGAGCTCCAGGGGAAGCCCGAGGCCATACAAGATAGGCCAGACTCCAATTGACTACTAGCTACTGCAATGGATACCATGCATCCTTAAAAATACCGGCATTTACGGCATTCAAATTGGAAAAAAAAAGGAGAAAGTTGTCCACTCAATGTGTACATTTGCCCCCCCCCCCCCGAACAAATAAAGGTTCTGATAGCGATAATAGCTGCAGTGTGTCAGATCTCCATAGAAACAGACTAAACGTTGAAGTGACACAAACCGCTGAATACAGGCGGACAGGGAGTCCTTAGGACACCAAGGACTGGCTGGTTACCGGAGTTCGTTGACCCCCTGTCCTTGCTTTGGACTTGGTTACTGCTTCTGTACCTTCCACTTATAGTAAACAAGCAGCATTTATCTCCAGGGATCATCAGGCCTGCCCTTTTGTACCTAATCTGCTCAGAGAACTGGTGCCTCTGTTCGGTTGGCCGCCTCCCACTGACCCGCCGACTCTGTGAGCCGGTAGTAGGCGAACGTGGCCGCAGAACTGCACAGGCCCCCAAATTTAATGAGATCTCTTAGGAAAGAATGCGGCCTGTATGTCTGCCACTGTGTGCCGGCCTTCTAACCTGTGTAAGCAGTGACGACGAGCAGGACAACATTCAGCTTATCAGGAATCTGTGTAATCTGGGCTTTACGGCAGCAATTTCAGTAGAAATGCAGCGTGGTGAGGAAGCAGGTAGTCAGAGTTATGATAGCAGAGTGCTGAGCAAATTCAAGCCGGAAGGGTCACCCTGGGAAGTGTGGTTAATGTTCACCGCTTAGTTATGCCGCTCCAAGCGAGCACTCTCCAAGAGGTCTTTGGGAATGACGAACAAGCCAAGCTGTGGGCCTCCTGAAAAACAAAGAGCATCCAGACACGGCTTTCCTGATGGAGTTCCTCAGACGAGGTGCCTGAAACCTCTCGGTGATACATTCACAACTACACAAGTATGAGAGTCCCGGCCAGGAAAGAGACATTCGGCCCACTGACGAGGTTTAAATCGGGAAAACATATGCTAGCCATTTTATGTCCGTTGGTTCATTTTTCCAAGTTAGTTATCTGCGATTCAGAGCCAATGACCTTCTGTTGTCTGTAGAGACAACCATTCACTTTGTCACTAAGTGGCACCATTAGATACAAACCTATATGCACTGTCTGTCTGTCTGTAGGTAGACATTCTAGTGTAAAAACTGTGTAAATTTCATGTATACATATTTGTGAATTGTTACAGATTACAGATTCTTTGGGTGTTTAATATACTGGGCCAATGAAGATATTCCCAATTCTGATTCTGGTATAGAAAGAACCAGTGGACCTTGAAGCAGGGACCCCTAGGAGTGGAGTGTCAGTCAAACGGCTGGGTTCCAGGAGCCGTCGGTAAGCAGCGGAGATGCAGCGATTCATACGTCAGACTGACCTCCAGGATCCCAGCCTGGGCGTCATGATGCCGCGGACGGTCCTGCGAGTAATGGTGCAATTACACGGTAGGGTTAGACTGCGAGTAAGGTTTGGCCAGCGTGCATTAACCTCTTTTCAGTGTGACCGGCGTGCAGAGTGCAGCCGCGGTAGGTAATTACACAGAAGACCCGAGAAGAGATACTCTCAATTACGGCCAATTGCAAATCAAACGATCTTTCAATGGACAGCTGCTGATGGCTGCTATTGAAGCAAATGAACTTCTGTGCATCTAAATATGTGCTGTAGATAGAAATAATATCTGCAAGATACAGAATATCTACTTAAATTGCCAGCACGTGCACTGATGTTTTTTGGCATTGAAAAATGCTTCTACGTAGCATAACTACCGATATGAATACTTTCCAAAAAGATAAGCCGTTTTTCATCCATGCCCTATTTACCCCCCCAACCCTGCATGTAGGACAGGTGAGGGGCATCTGGGGGCCTGATTATCTTCTCTGGGAGGAGCTGTACAGCAAAGGCGTTCTTCAAACCGCCAGCATAGCTGCTAACCTTGGATGCTCACCTAGGGGGTTCTGATCACACGCAGCTCGACCTGACAGCACCGCCCAAATGCTGCTGCCCCTTCACACACACACACACACACACACATGCACACACACACATTCACACACCCCTCATATACACAGCCACACACTGCAGCACGCCTCCACACACACAGATATCTCTACACCTGCAAACTCCAAACAAAAACATTCCAGCTCTGGTTTATGAGTCTTTATTTAACATAATATACAAGCTTAAAAGCAAATAAATGTCTTACCTGCCAGAGAGGCGGTACTCATCTGTGAAATTTGTGCCTTTAAATGCCACAGCACAAGATTGCTTATGGTGATGTGTGACAATGTCATTTGAAGGGACCTTGGGTATTTATGCAACCAAACAAAATACATTCAAAGCACCAAAACAAACACTAGGGTGAAAACGAACAGTGTGTGACATTAAAACAAGAGGCACCATTCAAAAAGCATGATATAAAGAAATACAAAATTGGCATGAAAAGTAAAAGACAGGAATCAAAGTGACAGCCACTCTGGGCACATGCCAGTAATGGGGCGGGAGGCTTATGTGGGGCAGTGTGGGAGCGGGAGACTGTGAGGAGGCAGTCAGAGGCAGTGAGAGGCTGTAATGTACAAGTACAAGTCTACTGCCTGTGAGGAGGCAGGAGGCTGTGAGAGGCAGTGAGAGGCAGAAGGCTGTAATGGGGCAGTGAGAGGCAGGAGGCTGTGAGGAGGCAGTGAATGACAGGTGGCTGTGAGAGGCATTGAGAGGCAGGAGGCTGCGAGGAGGTAGTGAATGGCAGGTGGCTGTGAGAGGCAGTGAGAGGCAGGAGGCTGTGAGAGGCAGTGAGAGGCAGGAGGCTGTGAGGAGGCAGTGAATGACAGGTGGCTGTGAGAGGCAGTGAGAGGCAGGAGGCTGTGAGGAGGCAGTGAATGGCAGGTGGCTGTGAGAGGCAGTGAGAGGCAGGAGGCTGTGAGAGGCAGTGAGAGGCAGGATGCTGTGACGGAACAGGAAGCTGTGATGGGGCAGTGATGGCCTCCTGAATACATCATTGTCACCCAGCAACTGCATCAAGCTCGCAGTAACGAGCTCAGAGGACAGACAGCTCACTCTGCCTCTGTACAGCGAGTCCCCACCTTCACCAAAGCAATGAGAAAGGAATAAATGAATGGTCTCTGCCCTCACTTGTGGGCGTCTTGGGGCTGGCCGAGCGACAGCCGTCCGTTCAGTGCTCAGTGTGTGGTGGAGTCTCTGCGGATGCAGCCATGATTACAATGTGCCTCAGCCAATGAAGGGAAAGGCAGATTCTTTCATATTATGGATAAAAGCTGCCTGCTCTGTGGGGCACAGGCAGCATGAGCCCCAGGGTGATGGATGTTAGTCACGGGGTTTATAGCTCTGCCTCCTCACTCTTATTGGTAGCTACAGCACCTAGGTACGGTGCAGCTCAAGGTTGGTTGAAGTCGAGAGGACACCATGCGATGCGTGAAGCTGCGGAAAAGCCAAAGGGTCCTATACCACAGCCATGGTGGAAACGGAAAGGGCTCGCCTAGGAGAATTACAGGAAGGGGGCTGCCTCAGGGTCACATGACACCATGGTCACATGGCATCCAGCTTTGGTTTTTGGGAAAATCAAGAACAGTCAGTATTAAATCAATGATCTTCATCATTTTAAGAATTGTAAATTGTTGTTGGACATACACATAAATGCCCATTTTTGTCCGTACTACAAAAGTACAAAAGAAGGCGAGAGCACTAAGTGAGTCCTGTGCTTGTGAGGCGAGTACAGAGAGACGAGCACCCGGGGACAGACACAGGAAATAAGCCGTGCTTCACCGTACATGATTAGATAGATTACATAGAATAGACAGCCAGCATTGGTGGAGAATTCACACAAAACTTCATTGTACAATGACAATAAAAATATTCTGTTCTGTTCTATTCTAGTCAATTCTATTCCATTGAAGTGGCACCGAGCGTGAATTTTCTTTGGTAAATACTTACCAAAAAAAAAACCATATATCATTAAATGCTGCAAAATATGTGTAAAACCTCCAGTTTGTAAGCCCGTGCAAATATGAGCTGACAACACAATAAAAACCATCAAATTTTTACTTAAAGGTGACAAGGCTGGTTGTGCTTGGATTGTAGAGCAGTCACAGCTACACCCCAAAAGCCGGGTTTGTTCACCCTCACTGGCTGTTCACGGTGTTAAATGTTGTCCAAAATGGTGTGCTTCTGGTGACAGCGTTCTGTTTTTCTGTAAAGCGTGGATGGCCCCCTTTGGCGAATCGCCGCACCCCGGGTCCGATGGACCTGCCTTCTTGCCCCTCCCCCAGCTGTCACTCTGACACCTTTATAGCCAAACATCATTCACACACAGAGAGTGCCGATATCGTGACCTTCAAGACAGAGCAGAGATATGCACAAATTCTCAAGGGGCCTTTCCTGCAACTAAATTATAGGCTCCTCAGTTATTACATTTTGGTCAGTCTTATAACCCCTTTGTATTTAATTTCTTATCATCAATTTTATGTTTGACCAGTGCTTGGAAAAAGGCATTTCTTTTTGGAATTTTACTTTTATCCGATTTGTTTCATAAACCATATAATGAAAAATGTGTGCCGGCATTTAGACGATGCTGTTATCCTTCCCTGCAGTAGCTGCAGGATTCAGAGGTTTGTCAGTCAGGTCAGGGTCACCATGCACTATGTTTCTCTTTTGTGTGTAATCTATTTCACCCTGGGAGATGAGCAGCGGTGCCCCCTAGCTGCAAGTGTGCCTCTGCCCGCCGGGAGACTGGGGCGAGCAGATGGTTGGCACGGCCCAAAAAAAAAAAACCCATCTGAGCAGACGGAGGGGAGAGATGAACAGTGCATGAGAACCAGCTTCCAGCAACAAGTTTTGGCTAACGACCATCAGCTCTCTCACTGCCTGCAGAAGATTTAGCTACGACAGTGGGCAGGCATGAGACCCCCGGAACAGGAGAGGGTCCTATAAGGTCCTAAGGGAACAACAATCACTACATCAAAGTTACTGAGCAGGTGCTTTTATCCAAAGCGACATGCACTTTTGGGAAAGCAGGGCCAGGCAGTCCCTGGAGCATTTGGGGGTTAAGGGCCTTGATCAGGGGCCCAACACTGAAATCACTCTGCTCACCCTGGGAGTTGAACTGATGACCCTGGATGGGATGCTAGTCTACTACAAGGCAGAGGGCGGGGGACACCCTGGATGGGATGCTAGTCTACTACAAGGCAGAGGGCGGGGGACACCCTGGATGGGATGCTAGTCTACTACAAGG
>JAODKM010000099.1:15861860-15883871 GCA_026780845.1 Petrocephalus sullivani | reverse complement strand
CGGGGGACACCCTGGATGGGATGCTAGTCTATTACAAGGCAGAGGGCGGGGGACACCCTGGATGGGATGCTAGTCTACTACAAGGCAGAGAGCGGGGGACACCCTGGATGGGATGCTAGTCTATTACAAGGCAGTGGGCGGGGGACACCCTGCATATTGTAGTGTCAGTCATAACTTAATCACATGACTGCTCTCCACCAGCCAATAAAAGAGTGGGAACATAAGAGGCGTGTCTAAATGGAAACCGATAACTCAGCTGTTCACGCCACATGGTCACATGGTCTTATAGTCCATAATTAACCAAGATAATAATTTAAGGATCGTGGTAATAAGCGCTGAGGACTCAGTGCTGATTGTCATTTCAGGGCACTGCATGCATAAAAAGGGTGTATTAATACCTTATTATTATAATACCTTTATTACTACATACATACTGCAGTTTTAAGAATTGCAAAAACGTAATGATAGATTGCAATTTCTTTTGCATGGACTTACAAAGAGAGCTGACTGACAAATTTTTGGATTTTCCCTCTGGGTGACCTTACCAAAGATTTACAAAAACACAACTAAATAAAAATGAATGACAATACATTAAAATTACCCTTCGTCTTTTGCATATTCGGTGGCATGCATTTTGATGATAACAAGAGCTGAATCCTGCTGACTTTACACCTGTTAAAAACTGCTCCGGTCCAGGCGCATTCCCCTAGATTTGAATCCAAAGAAATATTAAACTCAAAAGCAAAATGTACTTACAAAGAGGAAAGAAGAATCAACTATGCAGTAAAATAGCAGAAAACCAGAAAAAGGAGAGGCCGACATCTCTGTCCATTAATTTTGTCTTTTATGGGTTGAAACCATTATTCAAAGATCAAACAATGTTGCAGAATTAAGAGTTAAATAATCTCTGAACCAAAGGCAGTAGCCACTTAATCACACTCTTCCATTCACTAGTAACAAAACGCTCTTTCATCTCCACCTCGTTTTCAAGTGGCTTTCATGCACAGATTACGGTGTCATTATTTCAATAAAGTTCACAGGATGCCTTTGTGGCGCCGTCTCTTCTTCAGCCTCGGGCTGAGCTTCCTTCATAATAAGAGTCTTATTAAACTGACATATTAAATGCATATGCACGCGTTCACCGAACGAGGCGGGTTAGCCGAATGCGGTACACTGCAGTGCCGCACCACTACTTACGCGTCTCAGGTTCGGTCCCCCGACGTGATAACTAGTCACCAGGCTCTTTTTTCTTCTAGCTCAAAATTGTCTGGCACATTAGCACAGCTAACGTAACTGAGAACAGCGGAGCTTTGTTTACAAATTGCACATAAATGTAAGATTCTCCTTCGTTTTGTTGCCATAAGAGGCATATTAGTATTTTCAAAATTTTGCCTGAAAAAAAAAATCAACATGAGCACTTTAAGATTCATAATTATTATACAGTCTAATTTGATTTAAAGCCTGCCTTACCAAACTTCATTTACAAAAAGTCATTTACAAACTGTGTCATATTAATTGATGCTTCGGTGGATAAAAACGTCATAATAGACTGAATCATGCCCTAAATACGGAATATTTCTGTAATGCATATGTTTGCCTTCACCAGTTAAAATGAACAAAATCTATTTTGATAACCAAATACACGGCACAACTTGATTATTTTGTTAAGCTCGAGATTCATTTTGTGTAAATTACCCTTTAAATGTTTTTTAATCATTTACGTAGTTTAACTTTTAAAAATGAACTGTATCTTTAAAAACTGTTGCTATGTAGGTTGGCATGGTAACAGTCGTAATACGTCGAGATAATTTACGAGACGCATTTACGTCACCGCATTCTACGTCTTTTTCTTACATTAAAAAAATACCCCGAGTAATAATTATGAGTTTTTAAAGCTAGTTAGATAGTTGTTACGTTGTGTTCTAACACCACATCGTACAATCAGTAAAAAATTTGAAGTAAAAAATGTAAAAAAAAATGTACCCTTTGACCTTTTCCTGTTACGTAGCGTTTAATCCGTAAAGATGTCTGCGAATCAGTAGGTGTATACTATAAGTTACTAGTTTTATTTTTATTTCTTTAGTTTGCTTTTTTATTTTCATTTTTTAGCTAACCCAATATCAGATGGATATTGAACATTTGCCATGAAACTCCGAATTCATCATGACAGGTACTGCAACCGCGTTTGTTTGGTTAGCTTTGGGGGAAATATAAACGCTGCATACCAGCCGGGTGTCATTTGCTTTTCTTTTTTTACAAACATCACTGCTAGTCTGATACAAGTTAGGGGTCGCAAACAAGTCGCACGTAACTAGTCGCTATGCAAACAGTGGCCCGGCAGCCGATGCAAACACGGGATACATAGTTATCTTCTTTTTGAATCCTTTATTTGAACTTTGAGAATATATACAAACAACGAGGCAACAATATATATGTAACAGTATCACAAGATACATAGTTATCCGGCCCACAAAGGCGGCTCGATAGTGTTATTTATGCGGGTTCTGAGTTTGACACCTGATGCTCCGTAACTGACGAGACAATGGACCCCCTCCGTCTGTATATGGAAGCGTTACACCAACAGGTGCAAACACGGCAGCGACTGCTCAGGCTTCAAAACACGAGTTATATTTTAAATGCAACCCCTGGTAAGTCTATAGAAAAGTGCATGCTTAAAAGGAAATGTACAGTGGCACTGTTATAATTTATTTCTTGGCGTGTTCTAGGAGATTTTCTGCAGAGTCCACAATATTGTTGAAACCAAAAGAATCAGCATCTGTAATGCAGACCGACCCAAACGAGCTTCACCCTCCAGCAGGCACCAGCTCATCCAGCTTATCTCTAACCTTGCAACCGGAGCTACTGACCAGGACGCCCGCGGCGGGGGGCGCCGGAGGGGAGGTCCGGGTGTCGGTGTGCGGCTCCTCCGGGGAGGCCAGTGGCCGACCGGCATCCAGAAGGCTAAGGGCCGGGGCGCACGGCCATGCCCACTCCCACACGCATTCTCACGCACACGAGCACCCCCATTCCCACGGCGAGCCCGAGTCTGACCCAGGAGACGCCGATCCGGAGGCCGGAGAGCCGAGCACATCCTTCTCGGATCTGCGTTACCTCTTCCGATGGCTCCAGAAAAGTCTTCCCTTTATTGTTATCCTTTGTGCCAAACTAATTATCCAGCATGCCCTGGGTAGGTTGTTCTGCCAGCATCCCACAGTATTCAGTGTTTTTATATAATATATAAAATGCCATTTTAGTTACTGTATGGTTTCTTGTAGGTTTAGCGGTTGGAGCTGGCCTGTTTACAACCTTCCTTTATGCAAACAAAAGCATCCAAACGCAGGTTTTCCTGCAGGTAAGCTGTGACGTTTTGTTGAGAGTTACCCAGTGTGTCCTGAAGCCTCCCAGAAAACCCGGCACACTGACCAGTGTCGTTCCAGGGCCGGCGTTCCAAGCTTCACTGCCTGTGGCTTCTGCTGTTCATGGTGTCCTCCACACTCCTCATCTACTACACGTTCCACACAGAAACCCTTTATTACAGGTGAGAATGATCTGAGGCTCTACAGCATGGAGACCTGAATATAGACCTGGCAGGTTTCCATAACCGGTTGGGAACCCCACCCGGTATCCCCTTCTCATTTAGCTATTACCGGACAGCCACTGTACCAGCCTGTGCTCTGGGCAACCAAGAACAAATCTGGGCACCTCGTCAATGTGGGTATAACAGAACGGATAGCTCAGTAACCACCTTTGTATAACTTCTCCTTTCCCCCCCGTCATTGCAGCCTAATCTTGGTGAATCCTAGTGTTGAGTCCCTGGGCTTCTGGGACGTGTTGTGGACTGTGGGTGTGACCAACTTCATATTGAAGTTCATTTTTATGGGAGTGAAGTGCCTTATTCTTCTATTGCCTGTTACTCTTGTGGCTTCCAAGTCAAGGGTAAGGCCAGTATCTCTGTCCAGTCAAAGTTTGTGACATTGTGCTTGGTGTATCAGTATTAGTCTTATGGCTTCTCTTATTTTGTTCTTTAGGGCCGATGGTACATGCTCTTAGAAGAAATTGGTCAGGTTTACCAGTCAATAGCTCCAATTCCAGTGTGGTTCCGCTATTTGGTGACCTACCAGGAGGCAGATGGCTCCCCTGCTCTGACGCTTGGTGTCTTTCTAGCTTTGGTCTACCTCATACTGAAGGTAAGACTAAATAAAATCACTTGTAACATAATCACAGGCTTTTGGCATTAGTTGGCATCCTTTTTAATGTTTGCCTAATTTCTTAATTCTTATTCTTAATTAGAAATCAAATTTCTTAAGCTTTTTATATTTCCCACTGTAATTTAACAGCCCCGCAGCTATACTCTATAACTATAGCTCTGACAGCTTATATTTGTTCACCAGTAAAAGTTCAAAATCGGAATCAGACAGATGTGTGACGGTCGTGCATCTTTCCTACAGCTTCTGGGACTGTACGGACATTGGGGGTCTGTTCAGAAAACTCTCCGGATATTTCTCAACAGTCAGGTACCCAAAGTCACGGTTGAATGCAGAATGGCGGTCTTGCATAACTGGTTAAATTTTGAAAATTGAAAACGCATGTGTTTATATTTTAAACTCGTGGATAGGGAACGAAAGTTTGAGACGCAGGATAAATGGGGGCTGAGTACAGGGTTAGCCGTGAGGCTTTACTCTCACCTGCTTCCATGTGTATGTCTCAAAGCAGAGCAATATGGGATATGTAAAAACAAACACATTTCACTGTCCCTGTGCTTCTCCTTTAGGCAAATAATGTGATAACACATCACTTGCATGCATGCCTGACTTGGACTGTGTCTTCTTGGAACATCTGTGTGTTGTAGAATAATGGAGTTCCTGCCAGCAAAGGCCAGTGCTTCGAAGCCGGAGACATCTGCTCCATCTGTAAGGCCACTTTCAGGGAGCCCCGAACCCTGCCGTGTCAGGTAGGGCCTGTCTCGGTGGGCGGAGCTCCAGGCATGAGCAGGGGGTGCTTTTACATATATAAATTAAAGCTGCTCATTGGATCCCATATGGAATGTGAAATGTATACCCCCCCCCCCACTTTCTCCCAAAGCACATCTTCTGTGACGAATGCATTGCACTGTGGCTCAACCGCGAGAGGACTTGTCCGCTCTGCCGCACTGTGATCACGGACAAAGTCCACAAGTGGCAGGATGGAGCCACATCTCCCCACCTGCAGGTTTATTGAAAGACCAAGTGTGGGTTGGGCTTAATTTTTTTTGGAGAGGGGGGGGGGGGTGAATATGATCAAACATCCTACTTTGTCAGACGGCTAGTCAGTCTAGGCTAGTTTTACTGCTTTGCTAATTTCTTTAAATATAACGTCAACTGCAGTGGTCCTTGGTTTAACCTAGATTGTACCGTGCTGGTATCTGGCGTCCAGAACACAAATCATCATACCCCATTACAAGGAACGCCTTCTCTATCTTTTACCACTTTGCAGTCAGTTCTGCTAGCAGGAGCCTGTTTATTGTGTTTGATGCACACACTGCCAGACATTTTAAAGGGCCTCAAAGATACCAGGCCTCTGTCAGTCTAGTAAATCCTGGAGAATCTACTTGTTAGAAGGTAGATCACGTTAATTTGACCGCAGGATTAATATTACTCAATAAAAGAATATTTGAGGTATGGTCACATGCTTGACCTCAATTCTGCTTGTGTTCGGGTTGGGTGAGGATGATTTGCTCAGTTTCTCTGATTTGTGTTTGAGCAACACCGTGTGCTAGGTGCTACTATTTAAGGGAATACAAACAACTAGCTGTCCCCTTTCACAAGTACAGACACCTTGGTATTCAGGTGACATTGTCAGTTACATATCTTAGAGTCTGTGATGCATTTTAAGAGTTTCTGCCTAATGCAGTCGCCTACATGTAACGGGCTCTCAATCAGTCCATTTTATTTCATGGGATACTGTTTTTTTTTCCGTTCTTTCAAAGCTTTAAGCAGATGTTCTGGATTTAATAATTATGCAACAGTTACATACTGATGTATAAACATTTTGAATCCACATATTCAGAAAGTTTCTGAAGTGGTGCAGTTATATTCTTTAAAATAACAAATGAACCAAAGACTGGGGAATGTATCCATGTTGTTACAGTGATCGGTTTCTCTCATTTCGCATCACTCAATAAAATACTGGGGTGTATCTATCTGGTGTGATTTTGTTAAAGTGAGAGGCTTGTAAGTACAGCACACACCCTCCTGCCAGGTGGTAATGAACAGACTTTAATGCCATTCATATTTACAGCCAATGACTTTTAAAATCACGGGCAAAGGTCAAACTCCACATGAAATGCATTTGTACTGGTGTCCAGCCTGCTCCTAATCTGATGTTCAAAACATAAAAAAAAAAAAAAACTCCACAGCATTTACAGGTCATCACCCCCGCCCTCCCCCCCCCACCCCATGAAGAGCTTGTTTCAAAATTTTACATTGTGACTCACCCTGACCATCTGAGCAATCCCTCTATACATTACATAGCTCAGTAAAGGTAGTTTGTGTGACTAAGCCATAGCGTATGAAGAACTCAAATCGTGTTCTCAAAATCGATTTAAAAAATAAAAGAAAACGAGCTACTGATTTTATAGACAGTATCATGATTCCATTAGATTATACAGGTGCCTGATATAGAAATGGGAGCATACAGTGGGATAGAGTTTCAAAAGCAAACCCATGAAATATGCAAGAGCGTTTCGGAACGGGACGTTCTTTATGCATGAGGTGAGATGGATTACGGGATCTTTACTACTGAATAATAGGGGGAATAAAGAGGCAAAGACACACACCTAGACTTCATAAAAAAATAAACAAATGTCATTAGTTACTTATCCAGCAGTAAAAATAAAAGGCAGAATATTCCGTGGGACCTTAATAACCAAACGCACATGTTTCTCCAGAGGAGGCTTGTTTTGGTCATCATTACGCAGCTGGCGTTTGGAGGTAACACAGCTCCCTGGTTTTTGGGTTGTTTTCCTGGCTCCAGATAAGTGATCTCCTGTTATAAGCACACGGAGGCACATACAGCATGTTACGATCTACAACTACACGAGGACAACGGATGTTTCTCCCCAATGATGAAGATTATGTACATCTTTGAAGTTCAGAGAAAAAAATCATGTACATTATCAACAGCTGTTTAAAAACTGCTGTGTCATTTCTCAAGAGTCAGAAATCTCTTCTCCTAGCAGAAGAATCCATGTCCTCCCTCCCAATTATCCCATAGGTTTAATGAAATTGATTTCTTAAAAAATAAAAAATAAGGCAAGCCCAGCGATTACTACTTACTAAGACAACCATTAAATGAAACCACAGCTTTTAACACCTAGTTAAGTCCAACACTGAATAAGAACGGACATCATAAAGCACTTGGGGGAAAACGATCACAGATGTTGTGCCAGTAAACAAAGTGAGAATCTCTCCCTCCTGAACACGGCACTCCCACTGACTGCCAGTACACAAGCTGTACATATATATTTATAGATATTTTTAAAAGGCACAGACTTACCATTTTTTTTTTTTTTTGCATCAACAGTTGAAACCACTTCGCACTTCCATCAACTGAAGGGAATATGGAATAGGAACTCAAAGTACAAATCCATACACACACATACACACAGTATAGATGTGTCTGTGTATATAATTATTTATATTATATATAAAAAACGATATACACAGACACACACAGCACAAGTGTGTGAGCTCTGGCTAATTCTGAAACCTGTGACTGACAGATGCGTGAAGGTTTTGGTCTTCGTACAAACAGGTCCTTTGTCCCTTCACCTAGCTACACAGCCCTGCTTCTCTGTCAAGTCCGTACCCACTCTCTCTAATACTTAGGTACCAAACAGGCCCTACCACTGTACACGGGGGGAGCTGGCTTCAGCTAAATAATAAAGCTTGAATATATTAAGCAAAGAAATAATTCCTAACTTATTATAAAACAATAAACTAATGTGGGGAAGGAAATTATATATAATATACAAAAACACTATAGTGGAGAAAATCAAATCCATACAAATAAATATGTCATTTGCATAGTGTCTTTGATGCAGAACACAGGAAAAACTGAATGGCACTTGAATAAATTATACACATTGTTAAAAAGAATCACAGTAAATAAGTAATAACTGAAAACAATGATGTTTAACAGCCATGTGCTAAGGAAACGTTCCAAGTGATACTTAAGGACAGCACTCCGCCACCTACTGGTCAGCATTCACAAACGAGAAACCACAGCTAGAAAAAGGACGCATTGAAACCTCGGTTCAGTATTTATTCAAGCACAGCGGAGACAGAAGTGGCCGACACATTGACGCACGTCTTCAAGATCACAATGTGTTTCTGCATAGTAGAGTCCACAGCTCCGATAAACTCGACAAACACTGCCGCGGAATGAGAACTGAGCGGAAATGGCAGCGGCCTTCTCTTCGTGCCGTCTGACCTCACTGCATCATTTTCCACACACAACCTCCTTGCGCAGGACAAATAGCAGCCAAGCTGCTTTTCCAAGACCCGATTTCAAGCTGGAAGCTCCTTACCAGTAGAGACTCCGCTTGTCCGACAACCTCACACCTGCGTGCCAGGAAGGTCAGACCACGCCTAAGCGTTCAAACAGCTCACAGAGTCATAGTGCTGCCCACTGCAGATTGCAAGTGCCTGAGAAGCCTAAGCCCAGGAACACAACCAACACCGTTCGCAAATCAGGACACGGGGGACAATCGCACTATCCATGAGACGAGAGGAAAGGGAGAGGGACGTAGAAGCAGCTGAGCATCTGGCTAATCAACGAGGTACTAACGGGTACTTGTCAACGTACGTCAACTGTAACTCACATGCTGTCCTAAAACCGTGAGATCCATGCCTATGACCTTCTGGACATTCACTAGAGCTCCACTTCACAGCTAGACTGCTTCTTCCCAGAGGTCAGATAGGGCTGATTATGTTATACAGAATAGGTATGTCTTCCTTTTTATTGTTTTCCTTGTAAATTTTCTGATGCATGAATGCTAACGGGGATTAAAAAAAACTTCAAAGGAAGCATCCAGATGCAGAAGAGAAGAGAACAAATATCAAATAAAAGAATCATAGCATTTATTAAACGTCAACACAACCCGACCTCTCCGTCGTGGCCACGGCGACATAGGAGCCGCTCGTGAAAGGTACCGCTGTGCTGACCCGGATGCCAATCGCGGTGCCAAAAAGCAGGCGGGAAGCTTCATCCCGCCACTTGGGTGCCACCCAGAGGTCCGGTTCCGAATACGTCTGCCGGTTATGGACGAGCGAGTTATGGCTTTACTCCCCTGGCTCAGTTTAGAAAACAGATAAAGCCTCAGTGACAGCAAAGTGTTTAAGACATCCTGTAATGGACATGGAGGTCACAACATGGTCTAGTAAAGCATCAGTCATCTCTCAGGTGGACATTATAAAATAACCATAAAAAAAAAAAATACTTCACCTAGCTGGGATGTGATACATGGGATGGACAGTTAACACTGTAAGGCGGAGATTAAGGATTGGCCTCACATCAAACTGTGATTTTAATCACAGACAGGAGAGCAGACGGCAGTAGCCGTAATTTCAGCAGAGAATATGACCTTGGAAGATCAGCTCGTTTTTTTGATTATTATTATAATTTTTTTTTTTTTAAACAGTAAACTTGCTCACGGCTTAATTCAAGTTCTTAACCTGTATGCAGATCCTGGCACTCGAAAGAAAGGCAGGAAAAAAAGAGAAGGGAAAAGGGGCCAGACTGTCTGTAGGGTGCTTGTCGGACCTTCGATGTCATCAGCATTTCCTCACGCCATTCGAAACGGCCGCGCAGGCCTCCGACAGCCACACAGCCTCACAGCCGTCTGCTACATTTGGTATTGGACGTCCGGTGGAGCGCCGTTTCACCGCGCCATTCTGTCAGCGAGTTACTCTTGCCGAAATACACCCTCACACAGGATATGTGCGAAGCGACAGAGAATGGAGAAAACCCTTGGCTGCAAGGATCTTACTGGGCCAACCACACTCAAATCCACGTGATTAAAATGGAAAGATTAAAACTAATTTTTTCTTTTTATTGTAGTGTTTATATACTGATCTAGTATTTCATGGGATGTTAGCGGCAGCTTGCTGAAAATCCGTCAGATGCATCAAATAATTGCATTGCAGAACCCCAACTGATCCTTAAATTATAATACATTTGTTCAATGATTTGTCCTTTCATTCTCAAAAGGAAAAAAAAAAAAACAGGAAAGCGACAGCATCTAAAGTAATACTGCAGAAAAGAACTCCGACATTCCACGGGCGCCGGCGGGGGACGACTCGCCAAGGCAGGCATCCCTTTTGCTTTCCTCCCTCGTTCATTTCATTTTCCTGATGCGCCAGAATCAAGTAAAAAACAAAATTGTGAAATAAAAATGAGTATAATCAGAGTAACTCGAATCTGTCAGGCCAACCCAAGGAGAAATGAAATACAGCCCGTCTCCGCGTGAAGGCGGAGTCACAATCGCCACAGCAACAGGGGGGCGGCTGTATGATCAGGCTGGTGGTGAGATGTGTCCGTTTCGTTTACTCGTGTCCGTTTAAAAAGGAAAAGTAATCGGGGAAGGGATAAGCTGAGCGTCAAAGATTCATCCTTAGGTGCTCAGGCCTCTTGGAGATCATGGGGTAGGCCTGTGTCTTGAAGGGCCCAGGATTGGTGCCGGCTGGCTGCCGGATGGGCAGGGGGGCCGAGGCCTCCGCGCTGGCCGTCACGTCCATCTGCTCCACCGTGGACACCTCCATGGCCAGCTCCGTGGGGGACTGGAGGGATGGTGCCCCGGGCAGCGGCGGGCCCCGGGGCCAGCAGTCTCCTCCTGCAAACTTCACGGGGCTGAGGGTGTGTGGGAAGCGACGTTGGGGCGGGGGGGGGGGGCGGGGGGGGGAGAGGGGGGAGGCCACATGGAGAACCTGGAGAGCCATTTCTGCCATAACCTGCACGTGTTCATTCCCAAAAGAAGACTCGGCGAATTCCTGAACTAAAAAAAATCACTCACCAATTTCAGGGTCTAAGTGTCTTAAAACAGAAGTCATAATCAAAATCAGACTAACCGGAGCTTTTCATCCCAAAACCACTTGGCTAAAATAACCATGAGAAAGACCAACTAACTATAAGTAGAAATGAAAACAGTCTGGGGGGACGTTGCAGTACCTCACTGGCGTTCTTGGGCTTCCCAGAAACCGCCGAGGTGATCGAACTTTTGGCTCGAAAGAGAATTTCTCCTTGACGTTCTCCAACACGGATGGGGCCACATACGTAAAACCCTATGGGAACATGGGAGGAGGAGATCAGCGATGAGACCGCATGATGGAAGGAAGAAGAAATAAACGCAGGAGAAGAGTGAATGCAACACACATCAAGGCCAGAGCGATCAGACACCGTACCAGGAAGACTTGATTGGCACTCTCACTAAGTGTCGAATCATCTGGACTGTCCACTGGCGTCTGGCTCGTGAACTTGGAGTCAAACTGGCTGACATCGTCGGCGGATTGCTGCGGGAACACGGCAGGAGGCACTAAGCCAGCGAGTGGCCCTGTCGCTGATGTTTCGGAATGTCTGCTGCAAGGGCACTTACCAGGAAGGGCTTGAAGGGAGGTTCCACCTTGCGGGCGAGGAGCTCTTCCCAGTTGATGTGTCGGAAGAAAGGATGAGCCTGCAGAAGAAAGGTAGCAGGTGACAGACGGCTCCCGGAGCCCAGGCCC
Source organism: Petrocephalus sullivani (assembly GCA_026780845.1). Classification (NCBI taxonomy): domain Eukaryota; kingdom Metazoa; phylum Chordata; class Actinopteri; order Osteoglossiformes; family Mormyridae; genus Petrocephalus; species Petrocephalus sullivani. The sequence goes on along the minus strand of JAODKM010000099.1, from coordinate 15,872,115 downwards.
CCACCTGACGTCATGTGACGTACCTGCACTTCGGCGGCGTCTCCCAGTCCGGCCCCCAGGCGTGACGAGGCGTTCCTTTTGAGCAGCTGCAAGACAAAGTCCAACGTTCAGACCCTCTGGGTAATGGCGCTGATCGCTGCCGGACACCTCCCCAGGGATGGGACCAAGCAAGCGGCACCTTTTTGAGAAGGTCCCTGGCTTCTTGTGTGAGGTAGGGTGGAAGGTTCAGTTTGCACTTCAGAATTTTATCTATGGTTTTCTTCCGGTTCTCACCAGTGAAGGGTGGCTGGGACCAATGAGAGATAGGAACGTGATTAGAAGCCAGAACACCAGACGGTAAGCCTAGGCAGTATACCAATTACTTTATTCAATTACCAATTACTTTATTCATAAGGATGACTTCAAAAACTGAAAATGAGGCCCGAAAGCAGACAGCCTTTCAGAGGGCCATGGAGGATGGCGGACTCACCGCGCCGGTCAACATATCGTACATCAGAGCTCCCAGACTCCACCAGTCCACGGCGCGGTTGTGGCCGCTCCTCATCAGGATCTCCGGTGCCCTGGGGCAGAGCATCACCAACATTGAACACAGTACGCCTTGGGAGTCAGGCACAGAAGTGACACACTGTAACCCCACCCCCCTCCCCCCGACATGGGGTGGCTCAAAGCCACGAGTACACAGGAAGCACACAGGAAACAGGAAGTGACAGACATCCGCCCAACCTACATATATTCTATGGTACCACAGAACGTGTGAGTGACTGTGTCGTCGTGGATTGATTCTTTACATAGGCCGAAATCGGTCAGCTTCACGTGACCTGTAATTAAAGACAAAAACTGAATTAACTGTGTTTGGGGGAGGAGAGGTACTTAGTTTTTTTTTTTTTTTATAAACACAGCAATGCTTGGTGGATGATCCTGTTCTGAGGACAGGACCCCCGGCATGCATGGCTAAATTTCATGACTAATTACACATTCAGCTGTGCATATGAAAATACATTTAACAATCATGACAGCCGCTACTGCATTCAACATGACCACACCCCCCAACATCTTTAAATTACCATGGTTGTTCAGCATGATGTTTTCTGGTTTGAGGTCCCTGTAGATGATCCCTTTTTGATGCAAGTGTCCCAGAGCCATGGAGATCTCCGCTAGATAAAAGCTGACAGGAAAAGCGAATCAACCCCGGCCACTCATGAAATATCGGCTGTTATCATGCATATTAGCTCTCAGCCCTACCCAGAGCACCCTCGAACTGACTAGGCAATTATAATCAGCGTTCCTCAACTCAATGGCTGCCAGTATTCATGAGCATTATAAACACATCCCAAAGCTATTGTAACACTAATAATGTTTAAAGCTACACAGGCATTTGACTTGACAACATCCTGGCATTAACTGAGCACCTGAGACGGGATTCTCCACTCTGCTGCGAAGGAAGCGCTGTACTCACTGCAGGTGTGTTTACACACCGTCACGGCCAAGAGCCAGTGAGCACGGTACTATCATGGGTGTTCCGGACGTTTCCCGGCATGATGAGCAGAACAAGTGCCACGTAGCTACATACCAGGCAGTATCTTCCATGAAAATCCCTTCTCTCTCTAGTTGCATAAATAGCTCTCCACCTGTAAATGGTGACATGAAGTCTTAGCACCCAAAGGAGTAAGACAACCTGGAACATCAGAGACAGACACTTTAAAAGGCTCCAAACCCCTCGAGGCAACACTACCTGAACAGGGTCAAAGTGCACGCTGGTGGCGTGCCAATTTCAATACTGGGTTTACGGTGACTAGGCTATACCGGGAGGGTACTGGTTTTTTAAAAGTAAAGTAAAGGCTGGCTTGAGTTCCAAGACAAGACATAAGGTGGACCATGGGATGATTCTCTGGAAGGACTGACTGACTGGGTGTAAGTTTAAAAAGTCCACCTTAACAAGATCATTTGTGATTGGTGAGCAATTACCTAGCCTTGGGAGAGCAAAGCTTGTAATTGTGTAGGCTGAACCAAACCAGGAGCCAGGGCTAAGTAAAGCAAAGCTTGAGAACAGACCCTCTTTATGGACAAAAGTATTGGAGCACCTGGCCATTACACCCACAGGAAGTTTTATGGCATCCCATTCTAAATCCATAGGCATCAATATGGAGCTGCTCCCCCCTTTGCAGCTATAACAGCTGCCACTCTTCTGGGAAGGCTTTCTACAAGATTTTGGACTTTAAGTGATCTTGCGCTGCTGGTTAGCAACGTGAGGCCCAATTAGCAGCACGGCCTTTCATGGCAATCCCACGACGGTGACCCACGTGACCAGGGTCAGCCATGGCTCTGCTCACCGCTGAGGTACTCCAGGATGAGGTACAGCTTGCCCCCAGTCTGGAAGGCGTAAATGAGATCGACAATGAATGGATGCTTGACCTCCTCCAAGATGTTGCGCTCGGCTTTGGTGTGGGCCGTGTCCTTTGCGTTGCGGACGATCATCGCCTGTGTGCCGCGAACACACGCAGTTAATACTCCGCAGGAGTGACCTCTCCAAAACAACAAGGACTGTGTGAGACAGCGATGACACGTCACGCAGACTCAGCAGACCACAAACGTCACCCAGGCCGTTTAAATCGGGAAATGGCTTCCGAGTCTCGGTAAGTTTCAGTAATATTCATCTCTCCTGCTCTCCTCACTGGGAGCTTATAAAAATTGCATATGACTGGAAATTAAAGTGACATTAAAAAATAATAAAGAAAGAATTTTGGATTACAATTCCAAGAATGCAGTACATCTCAGACAGCAAGCACAATGCCAAACGGCATCCTGAGGACCAAAATGTAATGAGTAAAGTACAGGGCTGGGTGATATGCCCTGATTATTAATGATAATTAATCATTATACCTATCCCATGCTCCAAAACTATTAGTAAAACAATTTGGTCATCCTAATTAGAAAAACTCAAAACCACATATTTTCACAGATTTTTCACAATATTGATAATGATCCCAATATCTTAAAACTCATATGCAGAAAACTGAAATATGTGGTTTTGAGTTTTTCTAATTTTCAAAATTGTTTTACTAATAATTTTGGAGCATGGGATAGGTATAATGATTAATTATACCAATGACAGACTCATACTTTGATGGAATTTGTGTACAAATAGTGCATTATAACTGTCAATTAAACAAGAAAAGTTTCAAGTCTATATCACAATAGACATTCTATTCAAATCGGTGACAATATGAATGTTTATAATCACAATAGTGATGTAGCCAAGACCAACTAAACCAAGACTAGAGTGTATCGAGCCCGAGACAAGACCAAGACCAAGGCAGGGCGAGACCCTGACAAGACCAAGACCAAGGCAGGGCGAGACCCTGACAAGAAAGTGGGGCAAAGGTACTATCTTGGGGCTAGGCAGTTTGGGCTAAAAGTTATGCCATAGTACAAATTGAACCATAGATGTTTTCTTTAAATTTCTATATAAATGTTTCAAGATGGGTAAAGCATAGGTACAGCTACAGCATGACACAAGGGTGTAGGTTTGGTCTCAGTGTAAAAACCAACACAAAGCATGCACATCCAAACGATAAACTCTGGGTGCTGGACAGAGGAAACAGTCAGTGAAAAAAGATTACACAAACCAGATGATCCTCCCAAATTTTTTTAACATTTTGCTACCTTATGTGACGTTTCAGGACCAAGCCTTTCATTAAACATTCCGATGAGTCAAAGAAACCATTGTAACATTTTTTTCAAATCGTATTGATAGCATTTGAACTTTGAACCAGGAATTTTTATACCCAATCGCAGTACTATTAACAAACAGAAGAATATTAAGCCGTTGTGATAAATATTGCATACTGAGTGGTCTTGACTGGTCTTGAAATGAAACCTTGAGTCTTCTATGTCCGAGACCAAGATAAGACTGAGTCAAAATAAGTTTGATAGACAAGACCAAGACTGCGAGTCTCGAGAACTACAAATCACAATACCGTATTTTATTTATACTACATTTATATTGCCCAGCCCTAGTAAAATATGTAACATCCAGACTTCACCAGACTGGCAAGTAAAACATATCAAATTCAGAAAGGGAGCAAATCACGGCATATAACGAAAACCTGGTGCTTCTGAGAATCAGATTCTGGCAAGCCATGGGTGCTCTGCTCGACATTCCTTTACAAATGAAATATCTATCATCAGTTCTAAACAGGCTGAGGGCTCTGAACTGTAAATACACAGGCTTACAGACAGATCTCATCCCAACTTAAACGTATCAAAGGGGAACTTTAATGGTGAGAATGAGGTGACAGAAGCAGCCACATAAAGCAAAGTGATGTCCAGATGTTTCCGATACAGCAAGTCTTCTGAGCTGGTTGAGTCTCTCTGCACATGTTAACTACAGATCCTCATAATACATTCAGTCCCCTTTAATTAAAATGAACAGGAATTCAACTATACATAATGTCCCACACAAGAGCCAATGGATTAGACCACCTACGTTTTTAAAACATCCCATAGGGAAACCTATAGATTAGACCACCTATGTTTTTAAAACATCCCATAGGGAAGCCTATAGATTAGACCACCTATGTTTTTAAAACATCCCATAGGGAAGCCTATAGATTAGACCACCTACATTTTTAAAACATCCCATAGGGAAGCCTATAGATTAGACCACCTACGTTTTTAAGCATCCCAAAGGGGATCCTATGGAGCAACTATGTTTTTAAACGATATATCATTTGTTCCCTCACAGTGCAAAAGCCTCACCCGACAATCATTCTGTACTCTACCTTTTTAAGGACCTTCATAGCAAATATTTTTCCTGACGTAGCTCCGGACACCTTTCTAACTTGGAACACCTGCAGAAAAAAAGGAAAGTATTGAAGACATTTACAATATCTTCTTCAATTCATATTTCATTTAAGCAATCATTTTGTTCATACTATATGAGATGTACATCTTAAGCTGTGATTTAACTATTAACAAAACTCTGAAACTGACCTTAACGTGTGTGTGTCCATATACAGATTGTGATTATATTACCTTTCCATATCCACCTTTTCCCAAGACCCGAAGAAGTTCAAAACACTCCGGACGAATTTGCTCTGTTCCTTTATTGACACTGTCTTCTGAGATTTCAAACTTTTCACAGCCATCCATATTACTATGAGAGAAACATAAACACACATTCAGGCAGTACAGGTAACTTAAGGCAGGTGTTTTATGTCAGGAATTACATCAAAGTACTTTTTTTTTTTAAAGCCCAGCTCGCATCTGGCAATCTAGTATAAAAACAACCACAGAAGCAGTGAATGAATGGGCAGTTGGTAATACACAGATAAGATAATATGGCCAAGGGAAATCCAACACAAGGGTCTCAAAGTGACAGTTACATAAAGACCTTTTCTTGGTGCACTTGAGAAAGAATACCACTGAAACTCACAAATCGAAACTGTTGCACTGATCCATGAACTCACTGTTCTGGGTCTGCAATGCAAAAAACAATTAGACATTAATCCTGATGAAGTCGACGATGAGTGTGGTCACACATGCATCAGAGAGCCACCAGACACACATCCGACTTTCACACTAAAAGCCAATCAGTGATCCCCTGTGCTACCGAAACTGTTTTGCACAAGCCCTACCCACCAAACCCGGCCACAACCTACTCTGTTTTCAAGTTAAAAATGCTTAATGTCCTTTCCTATTTTAGGTCTTGCATGCAAATTCATACGTACTGCTTAAATCTTAGATACTAATACAAAACATCCTGTTTTTGGCTGAAATCGACATTTGCTCACATGTATGATACCTCTAAGTTGAAGTTAAAGGAGTTTGATATTACTGAAATATTACTTTCAAAAATGACCCTATAGCGTATGATGTAGTCACATTGAAGACTCCGAAAAACTCCATCCAGTATTTACAGTGTCAACACAAGCTAATAACCTTAAGTATAATTCTAAATCAAGGTCATCTGCCATGTGAACAATAACTCATATTTAATGTATAAACTGAGGGGCTCCTTTATAACAAACAAAAGAATCACTAGCTTCTGCAGACTTAATTGTCCAAACTTACTCTTTAAGCTGAGACAAGCTTCAAAGCTGCCCAACATGTTAAAGCAGTCTACAGCAAATAGTGCCCCCCCCCCATAATCTTAAGTACATCAGTTTCATACAATCCCCAGTGAGTATTTCACAATCGATCAGGCTAATGTTTATCTAATCATAACACCGAAGGCTCACTGTTACTGAGGAAGTTAGAAAGCGGTGAGCCGCGTTTTAACCAAAACATCACAGCATGGGAGTGTTGTTTAAGGAAGTTTAAAAACAACAATAAAGCCAAAATTAGAAACAGCAGCAAAAAAATAAAATCAATGCAATTTTAAAACAATAATAGTGTACTTTTAACTTTTTATAAACTTTTCATAAACATATTTTTTATGACACTCAACTAGTTTCTCTCATGCAGAATCTAATGTAAACAGTACAGCTCTTTTACCATTTATCCGACGTTTTACAGCTTCAGCCCTCAATTGCCTATTATTACCAATGAACTAGAGTTTTTTTCTCTTTAATTTAGTGAAGGATAGATCCCCTATATAAGGACTGTAGCATGTCCTTATATACTATATATGTGTACTTATATGTGTACTCCTCCCCCCAAAAAAGAATACTTGGTCTCAAAAACAAATATTAATGGTTAAAAAGATCCTGCCTTATCCCATATTATATTTATACACACACAGACACGTATACTTACTTATATGTGTATATATGTATTTAAACCACTGAGTGTGGTTAGCTATCTATTTTCAGCAGCATTCAGCAGAGGATTGTTTACACTTATGTGATGTAATATTATACAAACATTCCTGTTTCTGTGTTTCTTTCCGTGTTATAAGGGAACCAAACAGCCAGTGGCCGCGCACACGAAGGGAGGCCGGGTCTCTGGCTGCCAAAGGCCGACGTGGAGCCCCTACTGCGAGCCCCCCTCTGCACAGGGACGGGCCTGCGAGCCCACTACGGTCACCAGACAGCACGCTGCCCGGCACTCCAGCAGTGGACACGCCACAGCGCCGAGGAGAGCCGAGGAGAGCCGAAAAGAGCCGGGGAGAGCCGAGGAGAGCCGGGGAGAGCCGAGGCGCTAAAGGCGCTGCCGAGGCGCTGTCAGCGCCGCGAACGTTCTGACAGGCCGCCAGGCGCGAAAGGGCGGCCACGGGGCGCCCGGCTCTCGCGGCCGCGGAGCCCGTCGGCCGCTGTCACCAATCGGGCCTGTAGCTTTAGCCGCACTTACAATGTGCCATGTCGCCCGCACCGCCGGGCCTGCCCTACCTGCACAAAGCTGCGCGGAAAATACAGCAGCCACGGCCGGCTACTCACCCCCTCTTCGATATCGTCGTCAGAGACGTTCTCCTCCGGCTGGTCCAAGTCGATGTCGAACACGCCAGCCATGGCCTCGCTCCCTCTTTTTTCGCGTCCTCAGTCCGAAAGAAACGCTATCGCAAGGCGCCTCATGGAAACACACTCTCGGCCGCCATAACCGGCTACGGCACCGCGCATGCGCACACCGCCGCCGAGCGGGCGAAGAAAGCGGCGCAGGAGGCACGCCGTCGGCCCCGCGCATGCGCGCACGGCGGCGTTCGCGCGCGCGCCGGGCCCGGGAGAGCGGTGCAGGTTGTATCGGTGCTGTGGCACGCGGCGTCCCGCCGACGGTCCCCCTCCTGCTAAGCGAGACGTACGCGCGGAATACCGATTCTTCGAGAAAAGACCTTTGCATTGATTATGCAATTCACTGTAGTGCAATCTAGTTTCTAAATTGCAGGTTTCACAACAGTTTCCCACCCCCAGGTCACATTAATGCTCCAAAGAAAGTTTGACTCGCACTGTAGGACCGGCTATGTTACGTATCATCGGTTGAGGTAAATATTAAAGAAATAATTGACCTGTCCTCTTATTTAAAAGAAATTTATTACAAAAAAAAACCAAGACATTCGACCTACAAGAACTGTAACTGCAAACTCCTGCACTTCCTAACGTGCTTTTACATAAAATTACTTGCAACACGATCCAATGTAGACAAAAATCAAGCTGTTGAGTGCTAATTAAACATTACAATTCCTTAATCAATTATATTTTATAATCCCCGAATACGTTATACGGCGCGTTAAGACAATTTGGAAAGCCTATTCTCCTTACGGAATCACTAATCGTGATTTAGACGATTAGTTACCAAAAAGTTGCCTAACTGATCGCCGCAGATGTCAGCTGTGCGTGTGCATCCCAGAATGTATCCACTATGCAGCAACTGCTTCCTGTCCCCCGCATTATCTGCGTATGACAGCTCAGTGTGACATGGAGCCAAAGTTATTGGCCAGGCCAGCGCAGCAGCTGCAGGTCGCTGGCGAAGGGAGGTGCGCAGATCGCGCCGGAGGTGGGGCAGCTGCCCGAAGGCCGTGCTGTGGCCCAGCGCCGCTGGTGCCCCGGACATGGGGTCTGTCCTCGAGGCCGCACGGTCCCTGGGACCCGAGCCGCCGATCGCTGCAGACTTCTCCCCTCTGGAGAGACCTGCGAGCTGGATCCAGCGTCACGCATGCTGCACTACTTCTAACCGTATATGTCGTGTATGCTCCTTCGTACCCGGAGGGCTTTGCGTGCCCCAGTGCACTCTTTCATTAGGCTGTATGGATGCAGTCATTTCTAACCTCTGATCAGAACTCAGTGCAATTAAGAAGAAAAAAAATCAAACACGAGTTAAAAAGGAGTAATGCTAGATGCGGGAGGGCGTGGATGTTTCAGTTAGTAACTCTGTAAATGAAGCTTGCCCTGACCGGGGATTTCCCAGTTCCTTTGTTTTCGGTGGACGGTTATTTGACATGTTGATTGCACACCTGCCCATTATAACCTGATCATGACAATAAAATCTTCTGGCAAAATCGGTTGGAAAGGCTATAGGGAAGCAGACTGGACTATTATCAAAAGACCGGAAGAGTATTTGTAAAGATAACATCTCCGCTATACATTTGAAATAGATGGTGTATATGGTTATAAGCGATATATGGCTACTTAGAAGGATGCCTTGTAGGTGCCGCTGATGGCCACTGGGGGGCAGCATTGCTTAGCAAACGTTGCACTTGCCACAAAGGTCAACTCCAGAGCCTCGTGTTATGAAATCCTGTTTAACAAGAAGAGAAAAATATTTTTCTGTCCAAATCCGTTCTGGCTGACAAGCCTAGAAATATCCTCCAAAGGGGGATCCAGCATCCTTCCGGCTGGATTTCATCTCCAGTGACACCGATGCCCCCCCCCCATACTGCACGGACAGCCACCCAGGTTGCAGGATGGGGCACGCGATGCCCGTCACTGGTAACGCACCGGTCACGCGGATTACGAACTTCCTCAGTAACACGAGGCAGATCCGCTTCCCAGTTCAGCACGTTGCCCATGCACCCCCACCAGCAACAAGCCAGGACGGGATGGAACGTCCCGCTAACGCCCGGCACGCGCCGAAGTACCGGTGAGACCGGTGCGTGATTTCTGGGGGGCGTTTTCAGTAAAATGCACTCACAAAAAATGAATAATAATGTGTCACTCATACAGAAAAAGGGCAAAATAGTCGCAGGTGGAAGGCGCGGCTTTAAATGTGCACTCGGAGTCGGAGAAGCTTGTGCACCCAGGCGACGGAGGTGGGCAGAGAAGCGTGCATCCGTCTGCCAGAGATCTGGGATGAGCTGGTCCCTGGGGCGGTGCATCTCTGGCTGCAGGAGGGACGCGGGCCTCCCGCTCAGCCGCGCACAGCAGCACAGGCAGGTCAGCGCTCATTAGTGCATCAATGGGAGATGACTTCCCCCCCATTTCTCCATCTGTAGGCCCTCCGCCAAAGCGGGGGCTCTCAGCTAGATGAATAAATCATGCAGGGGATTTTTTCCCCTCTCTCTCGTGTGAGTAAGTACATTTACTTGCAAATGACTTCATAGGGTACTTTCCAGATATTTTTTTTTTGACCCGAGACGCTTGTTTACCACTGCCCCGTCTGCAGCATCAGAAAGTGCATTCCTCCGTCAAGGCGATCGGGGGTTTGCGAGGGATTGTGTGTGCAATTTACCCCCCCAGAATACCCCCCCAGCGCTGGCTGCCGATGGAGCACAGGTTGTGCCCGATGTACGACCAGGTCACCCCCCCCCCCCCCGGAGGCCGGAACGCCGGACTCCGCCGCGCAGCGCCCCGCGCCCCCGCTGTCCTCTGGCTCTCTTTCCACGAGC
>JAODKM010000099.1:15808052-15842120 GCA_026780845.1 Petrocephalus sullivani | reverse complement strand
CACTCCCCCTGCCCCCGGCCCCCCCCTCCCCTCCCCCGCCCGCCCGGGCGCTGGGGCCGGCTTGTAGTGACACCCCGCGCCGCGCCGACGCCGGGGGGGGGGGGGGGGGGGGGGGGGGGGGGGGGGGGGAGCCTAAGCTGCAGAGCACGTCGCTGTGACGCACGCGCCCACTGGATGGAGGACAGGTTTGTACGGGCCCTTTCAGAAAGGGCAGCAGCAGCTGTCCGCTATCAATGGGCTATTCCAGCAGGGCCTCTGAGACACCCCGTTAGCAACGCGCCTAAGCCGTTTACAGCATCTTCACGCCACACGCCCAGAACAAAAGATCTCAGACTATCTCCACAACATGAAGCGCGTCCTTGTGCCATCACCGTGGCACATGTGTCCAAGACAAAGAGGCGGTAGGAGGGACAACAAGACCAAATAAATGTGCCAAATCAACACTCATGACTCTGCAGACCACGGGACCTTGAGCCCGGACTTACAGGCTTCTATGTTTATAAGTCAAATGACCCCATTCAAAAACCGATCAAACTGCCTCATTCATGGGGAGATGGCCACAAAAAAGCCATAAGCTGTCCATTGTCCTTGAACTAACCAGCTTCATCATCGTCGAGCTCACATCACAATTTCCGCCCACCAGCAGACTTTGAAAGAGCGCCGTTTCCCGCCTAGTGCTGAGGCAAGACCAAAAAAGGGAGAATGTGAGGCCCCGTGTTAGACTTCGGCTCCCATTAACCCTTTCAACTCAGGCTGTGGGCTGCACCACCCACCCCCCCCTTCTTCAGGTTGGTGGTTGAATTACTCACCCGATCAGAGACACCATCTGTTCCACTATGTGCTTGCTGAACGTTATGATAACAAACAGTTTCTGTTGGGGGGGAACAGAGAAAAATATGTAAATGGTCAAGTGTATAGATGTTAAATTCAAGACATGACATTCACAGCAAATCTGTCAGCAGCCAATTTTTGGATACAGACCGGAATACCCTCAAAAGTAGCAACACAGAAATGAGACTGAGGACACATTGTCATGGAGGAAAACTTTAAAAGACATTTGAGGTCCATGACACATGCCCGCCAACCCATTAGGTTGGTGGGGGGGACACTGGAGGGGATTAGTGACTGGTTAAAAGGTGAGGAGGTACAAAAAGCTGATGAAATCATTGCCTGGTAGACTCACGCGACGTCGTCTAGAAAAGTAAACCAAGACCAGTGATTTACTTGTTGAGTCTATGTTCCTGAAATCTGATTAGTCAAAGGACCAGAGTGGACAACGGAAAAAGCAACTGACCATTAAGCTTTATGAGGATAACAAATCATTAATTTCTAATTAGACTTTCCGTGATGAGGGGTCTTTATAAAGCAAATGTTTCTACTCTTAAGAGCTTATGACGCATTCCTGAAAAGTGCTTAGCGTGTATGATTTATTTAGTCTGTGAGGCTTATTTTGTAGGGAAAAAACAGCTTGTTGATGATCATGCTACGGAGGTCCATTGTTTCATCTTTTACTTAAATTAAAGACATAGACATTGCACATACGGAACAATCACTTGCCCAAAAGTTCCCTTTTAATTACAACATATTATTTAATGAGTCAAATCATTTTTAGATCAGTTATATCCTCGGGATTTTGATTCTAAAGTCCACAAGAATATGGCATGATTTTAGGTGTTTTTTAGACCATGATATGAATGTCAATTATGTCCAGCATATAGTACAGTTTTTCTGAGGTGGTAGATGATAGCGGGCATTTGTACTCATTTACCACATTATCAATGACTTAGTGATATGGCAAATAATGAAAACCCAAAAACATCAGCAAAAAGGAATTACAGAAAAATACCTTATTGTAAACCATTTAATAATTAACTGTAATCTTATCCCTCCCTGTTCCAGGAAGATCTGCCAGTCACAGCAAAAAAAACATTATTCACTGATACTGGAACATTGCTGAAGATGAGAGTCAACCTCAGATGAAAAGAACATTAAAGAAACTGACAGCAGAACAGACAACAATCACTGATCTGCATCTTCCTGTCAGCAAGATGACTAAAAGTGAATCACAGACTAACAAGAAATTTCATAACAAAGTAACAAAAAGTCTCCTTGTTTGCGACAAATCCCAGGAAACCAAATCGAGCTAAATTACTGCCTGAGGTCGAGGATGTGCACACACACTTATCACTCGCTAAGCATGATCAGCTTTGCATTACATTGTATCTGATAACAATCAGGTTCATCACAGGGGTTTATTTACCATACACACATTAAAAATCATTAGAATGCCCTGCAAACAAAAGCCACCAACGCAAACCATCGGCTTTGGTTTCGGTGGGAGGCAGCCTATTGAATTAATGTGCCATCATTAATGCCTGACCTGGAACACCAGGTGTGCTGATCCACCATTCAGTGAAACATATCAATCAAGTTATTAGGGGCCTGAACCTGCCGATAACTGGCATGACCTAAGGCTCTTAAGAAGCAGGAGTCAGTGCCGCAGAGCGCGGCCAAACCGAAACGGCGAGTCATTACCACAGGATTTATGTATTTATATCTATATCACCTTCAAACTCAAAATTAAATTCATAATTAAAACATGGACCCAATTAACTATACATGTAACTGGTAAACAAAAAAACCTAGTACCTGCTTTCTTTAAAAAGAAATGTGAAATGTGCAGCCAGGGAACTAACTCCAATGACGATGGTGTATCGTTTCACACGTATCACCTTTCTGCACACACCTGTGTGTAAATACGGCTGTGAGTGACTGTTGCGGAACTGAGCCAATGCTGTACTACACCCTATACTCTGTAGGAGGGCTAAAAAAAAATATATATAAGACCTCACTGTGGGGGGGAAAAAAAACGTTCTTTAAACGTTTACGGTTCTCCTCTCTCTATATGCACTATTCTGGGGGTACTTAAGCTTTCATTTTTCAGTGATACTTTTCCGGTGGTATTAATTGGACTGAGGAATCTAGAAGACTGTGTGCATGAAAATAATATGCGATGTCTTCAAAAAATGTCACATGATAAAAGAACAGAAAAGATGCGATTTTCCCAAATTCCCAGAGGATCTGCCCATAACCAAGGGTGTACGGACCCTTGGAATTAAGTGGAACCACTGCCTGAGAACCACACAGATAACCTCTTCCCTTGGCCAGTGCATTTCATAAGTGTGCATAGTATGATTTACTGTTTATTGACTTTTTTTTCATTTTATTGTATGCAATATTAAAGCAAGTCAAAGTGAATACTCACGAGTATGTAACGCAAGCCCACTGACTGGAGGAAAAACTGGTACGAAGTGCAACAGATTCAGCTCATTCCTCTGTCCAGAAATATCGTGTTTAAATATTTTTTTCACTAAAATCAAGGATATTTCTTACTCTTTTTGACAACATGCGCGTTGTCCTTATGTATTTTGAAAACTGCACAAAAATTTTCCATTGAAATACAACCATTTTTAAATGGCTCAACCAAAAATACTGTGCAATTTCACCATCAGTTTACTAACAGTAGCCTTCAAAAAAACACCACTAAACTAGGTACCAGCATAAAGCTTGAAAAACAACGGGAAATAGGTAGCAAAGTCCCACTACCCACCATGGGAATGAGATCTCCACTCATCGGGTCAGGGGTACCCCAATATCTCAAAAACTGATAATGTCTATTTGGCATTAAAATAAAACATTCTGACTTATTAAATCTAACCTGGGCCAATTTTCAATATTTACCTACCTAAAAAAAGACACAAAAACAACCATCTATCTTATAGCTACGTACAGGAGGCAGTTTTTGGCACCATTTTGGCATGTACACTGTAAAGGAACATTGGTACATACTGTACAGAGCATTGTTGATGCCCCGGCAACATATCACATATTCTCATTTAGCTGATGCTTTTGTCCAAGCCAAATTCAGCAGGATACTACATCACACCCGAGCACCCCACCATAAACTATGCCAAGTATTTATTTTTGAAAAGGCTGCCGACTTTCCGAATCCCGACTGCCTAATCGCTGAAACACTTCCCCAGTAACAGTCCCTCCTGCTGAATCTCTGGCTCTACAGCTGGCTGCACAAAATGGACGACCCATTCCACAGGTCTGCAGCACAAAATGTCTCCTCTGAGGAGGTGAACCAGTCACGCCTCCACCTCTCCCAACTGACTACTTATATCAGATGCTTGGATAGATGCTAAAATGAGGAACTCATTCTCTTTAATAAAAGGTTAAAGGATATAGCATCATTTAAATCACACAGTTATGCATTTCAAATGCAACACATGGCCCAAAGATGACTAAAGGGTTATGGAACAAAATTAAAGCTGGAAAAGTGAAGAATGCTGGAGAACTTTCTCAAGGATTTTTCTCACCTGGATGTGCATTTTGATAACCGCTTTCCCAATAAGTGTTGCACCAAAGAAGGTCCAGAATGGGACCAGAAAGTGGCCACATGTTATCCCAGCCAAGTCAAAGAGGGGGTTCGGGATCTGAAAAAGACCAACAAAACACAGAATACGCATGAAGAGAGCAAGGACTCAAATACAATTGTATTTGGTTTAAAATACATAGACTGAATGTCCAAACAGTGTTCCATATTATCTGGAAAACGGGTAACAAAATTTGATAATCTTATGTGAGTTGGTCAAATTAAAATCTGAAGTGGAAGAATCATTGAAAATATGACCCAAATTGGTAATTGGTTTGTTTTTATATATACTGTTACAGAGCTATAATTAAAATAAATATATCATTCTAGCTATAGCCCATCTTCACCACAACACATAACATTTTAATATAAGTATACCAAAACTGAATTACCAAAACATGTTCTAATCACAAGTTGCATACATTTATCTATTTCCTAGTCGTGCTGTAACACAGGAATGGTGGATTTTTGCATTATCAGTACCTTATTACACAGGTTTGATCAGTCTTACTTACGGAGGCACAAGCTAGAATTCCAAAAAATCCTACTTTCTGGACCATTTTCTGTACTGCAAGCTTTGCTCTGGTTGCAAAATCCTAGAAATGGGGAAAATGATCAGGATTTAGTCATTTAATGAGACAGATACATTTACAAACACAGGGTCATGGGATTTTTAAAATTTACATATTTGAAGGAAACACCATTTAAACATTCCCCAGTTAATGGGTCCCAAAATAAAAAATCGAATTTTTCAATAAGGAGGACTTCAGTTTGATCAACTTTAATTTCAAACAATTTTTACTTGATTATATATAACAAACTTGTGTTTCAGGGAAAAAAATGCAAGCTAATTTTTGTCGTTTTAAAACAAAAACCGAGTAAAGAAAGAATAAAGTAAAATTCTACATTTAAGAACATATTCTTAAGAATAACAAAAATATCAGTTCTATGCCTTAAATTTAAAGAATATTAACCATTTATCCATGCTTCAAATCAAACCAGATGCAAACATTTTTTAGAAGCACAAAATCAAGATGATTTTTATGTGGGATTTAATTTTATGAATTTGAAAAGAATGAATTATTTTCCTGACTTTACTTCATTTCCAGCAGCTTAATTTGGATGCTGTAAATTGTATTTGCAAGAAATAATTTATCGATAAAAAGAAATACAGCTGACAAAGCATAGTTTTAATGTTTGTGATATGGTTGCATAAGAATAAGACAAGGGGAAATTCATTTCTTCATAAAGAAAATAATTTAGAACAGATTTTTGAACAATTTTCATCTCAAAACAGACATAACAAAAAACATTTTAAACAGTTCAGTTCAAGATTTCTTGTTGAAGAAAATATTCAAATAGAAATTGACCACCAAAATGAACTAATTTTTATTCAGAAACAGAATTAACACCTTTGAGGGAGAGGGAGACTTTTTTTTTAATTGAACGGACATTAAGAACTGCTTAAAGGATTACAATTTTGTTCACTCACCTCCAATTAACATGAGACACAGGTTTGTAAAATCACCTTAAAAGGTAAAAGAAAAAGAAAGTCCCCCCCTCCCCATAGGGAGGAGAAAAACATTTCTACACTAAAAATACATACCCCAGATTCAATAAAACTGATTATAAACTGAAATTAAAAATACTGACTAACAAAATCAGGACAAAGGCTACAAATTAAGGCTATCATTTGCTATCATTAAGGCACCAGCCACACACAGAATGAAAAAAATATGCTCTTATAAAATTACCTGTTATTTGTGCCTGTAAAACTGAGGGCCCTTATTAATATGGCATTACTAACAGAAGCAATTTAATTTAATTCTCAAAACAAAACTGACCCTTTCATTACTTACCCAATACAGAAGGTTTTCAAATCCATTAATTTTTGGGAATAAGGAACAGACAAGATCAGACTCCCAGATAATTCCAATGAGTCAGAAACCTTACGGATTCTTCATGTTTCCCTTGTGTCTATCTGCTCCACAAAGTAGTTTTTTTCCCGTCTAAGAATGGCACAGAATTTTCCTTAATCTACCTTTGCTGGGAAGAGGAGGGTTAACATTGCAAAAATATTGCTGGAAGGAGCTTAAGGAATATTTGTCTGCATTATTGGGACCAAAATGCAGAAATAATTTCAACCAATAACTTATATCTGGCCTTTTTTACACATCTAAAAGATTCTAAGGCTTGATTAAAGAAGCAATTTTAAATCTAAATGCTACAAGATTGTAATATAAATGTTCAGCATTATGCTATTATAAGGACAATGTCCGCTATTAATAATACTTTCAGTGTTTAAGTAATATTTTTTTAAAAAAGGCTGCGGCACATTTTAACAGTCATGCTTTCATAAAGGCTCTTCAGTCTTTTTTTCTGCTTTTGTATTTTTTAATGGATATCAAATCTAAAATTATGGCGTATAAAGTGCTTTAGAAAATGATCACATTTACATAATTTCTAATTTTAAATTGCTTCCGATTTGTGAATAATCTGCTGCTTATAATAAAGCAGTATAATGTTAAATATGATTTAGCACTAAGACAATATCATTTCAATCTTTAATAGAAGACTAATCTGTAAAAAAAAACTGCTATGTTCTAAAATGCCTTCTTTATTTACAAAATAGATATTTTAACTAACAAGCATATACGCATTGGAATGAAGTAAAATAACTGAAGAATCTGAGAAACTAAAGACCAAAATTGACATGTGTGAAGTAAAAACTGAAGTAAATAAACTATGGCAGACTTTCATGTTTGACTAAATTACAAAATTAACAGTTATGAAAAAACTACCATTTCAATTTTCAAATCAGGGAATCAATTGAATATTTAATGATGAAACAAACATATTGATATTAAATCACATATTTAAACATACAAACATTAAATTGGCGTTATCACTTGCACTGTAATTAATAATTGGCAAAACCACTTCCTTTCTAATTGGGGGAAATTTAATAAAGGTTTTAAAAAAACATACTTCACTGCTTTAAAAGTTCAAAGTTACAGTAGGCAAGTGTAACAATGTGCTAGTTTCACAGAATCTTTAAACCTAATATGGACATGAAGGGCTCTTGTAAAGATTACTTTTTTGCAAACAACTAACATTTACCTAAGGGAAATGTTCTACTCTGAAGTGGCTTAACTGAAATCACCCTTATTGGTTCAAATTTGAATTTTTGCCACAGGATGACAACCAATCAACTTTGAGTTTTCATTGCGACTCAGACGTTTGAATTCTTTTGATCTGGGGCACAATGAGGGTGATGCCAGTCTGCCGGCTGGAATTTGTGTGGTTTATGACAAAACCTCTCTGGGCTGGTTTTCAACAATGAAAGCTACTGCAGGGAGACACATGGGGGGCATAGAAAAATCCAAAGAGCAAGAATTCACTGGTATCTTTGTGGGGGAGTAGGGGTAGAAAAGTGAAGACACAAAGCATACCTTATTGCCATCTCATCAACAAATATGATTCCCACAGACAGGTTTCATTACAATGGATAGTGAGAAATGGGAGTGTTATAGCATACAGTTTGGTGAAAGCAAGGGGGCGAACTTAATGACTGACTATCAAGATCTCAAAGCTCCTCTTTCATCTGGTTTGAACCACAAAACAGTACATCAGATGTGCACATAAAATCCAAAACAAAAACCTCTCAATTTTTTTGGAAATTCTCTGTCATGGAAAATTACTAAGTTGGCAATAGGTCCATCCCAATGGGATGGGCTTAAAGGCAATTAAATTTAGCAGCTCTTGAGAAGACCGCTCAATCAGTAAAACCATGGAGGCGTGATTACCATGTTTTAGCGCGAATTATGTCTGAAGAGCTCACACACAAATGAACGTTTTTTTTGCTGAGTCATATCTTATTTTACGTAGGTGCTTCTAAAATACTAGTACCAGAGAAATAGTATGACCCAGGTTCTTATAAATCAAGATGGAGGTATAATTGTGGGACTAAAGCTTTTTTTAATGGGTGTTCTGTAATTACTGTACAAACTGCAGATCGCGCACTTTAATGCGAATTCCGCTCTCTCACCACAGCGACGACGGAGAGTGACGCAAATGGACAAATTGCGTACTTTTAATGATATACAGTAATCCCGAAACCTGTTTTGCGAACCCGTTCCGGCTTGCACGTCGAGGGCAGCATTCCTTACAATTTAGAAATGCTGCGCAGGTGGACATGCGTGTTCTTCACATTTCTCATATCATATATATCATGTGTGTGTATATATATATATTATATATATATATAAAAACAGGCATAAATAGTTAGCGGTGCGTTAGATTTGCCGCTTAATGCCTGAGACGTGTAGAAGGGGCAGGCGGCGGGGCTGGAGAGGGGAGGCACACTGCTCGCTGAGACAGACAGACGTGCGCATTTATCACCACGCCGACACCCACATGGCGTTTTCTCAATGAAGCCCTTTCACGGAAGGGGACGTTCAGCTGTTTGGGCCGGTAACTCTTAGCAGACCGCGGCGCTTCGCTTTCGGTTCCACCGGAACTGGACCGGCACGGTTCGGGTGATATCCGAGCTAAACCTCGGCTAAGAACATTTAATTCTACCATGGGGGGGGGACAAAAAAATTTAAATAAGCACCCCTGGAGAGTCCACGTTGACAAATTCTTTAACAAGCTGCGGTTAAAGGGAAGCTGGTTTTACTCTGAGTCACCCCCCCTTTCAAACAGTTTACTGGAAATAAAGAGGAGATGAGGGGGGGGGGAGCCTTCAGAGAAGTCACGTGAGCCGCGTGGGCAAACCACAAGCCGGCGAGGGCTCGGCGGAGGGGGACGTGCGCGTCGGGCACACGCCCAGCACGGACCGCGCTCGCTCCCGATCCTGGGAGTTGGCAGTCGGCGATTCACAGACTTTTAACCTCTGCCGTGCTGGGAGAAATGCCTAATTCGGGGGATAGTCGTCTCCTCCGCGATATCAGACACAGCGGCTTTCAGTTTGTGAGAGTTTAAAAAACAATGTCCTATCACTGACTGATACTATTTTTGTATATACGTATTTTTTTGTGTGCCCCCTGATCTGAGAGGGAAATTAAGGTGTAATTTAATATAAATAACGCAGCAAATGCCAAAGTTTAAATGTTTAATCCTAAGGCCTTCTGTCCAACTTTGCTTTGTGCTGTCCAGAAGCCTGAAGATGCCATTCTCCTAGTGCCCATGATTTCGCTGTCAGACATGCCAGTTCCTGTACCAGCCACAGGTCACTGTGGACACTTCCCCTTCCAGACTTTGACGCAAAGCCAGAAAAAAAAAACTAAAAATGTACAATTTTCGCTTTTTTTAAAATTTAAATAAGCACACAAATCTAGTATGTGCAAAAAAAGATTAACAATCAAGTATTAGTCCACATATGGGCGGTTAAACAATCCAGATGATAGAGAACGTAATGTTAATCCCATTCTTCCAGGCTTGGAGAAAGACTACCTCAAGGTACCTCAAAGTTACAAAAAAAAATTATAATAATTAAAAAAGACACTCTGACCAAATGAACAATTTTTCTCTTGGACGTTCTTGAAGTTTGCCCAACAGCACACATGGATCAGAAAAGCGAGGGATCGGAGGCGGAGAGCACCATTCCCAACTGCGAGCAGCTCACGGATGCTGCAAGTCTGGAGTGCTTGCTAGAGACCGTCCGCACAGAGGAGGACAGGAGAGCGTCCTCGAGAGGAGGCAGCGCCGACTGACAACAGCTCAACTCCTAACACTAAGGAGGACCCAGAAGGCACTGGAACATTCCAGAACATCCCGCCACCACACATTCCCATGCTGGAGAGAAGGAAGGGAATGGGGGGGGTCACATCCAGCACTTAGAATTAATTAAAGGAAATAAATCAGGGATAAGCCAAGACCATTTGTCTGCAAGGTGGTCTCCTATGTTCAGGGGGTCAGAGGGTACACGGGGTTCCCAGAAGGCAGCCGGGGGTAACGGAGGGGCCCTTTATACGACGACGGCTATAGCCCTGTGATCTTAGCAGCTGGCTCTCAGATGCAGGCAGTGGGAACCACCATTAATGTTAGCAGCATCTGGAATCGACTACAGGTATAGCTGGAGCTGCCACCCCCCACCCAACGGCCCATTTAAGCATGTGGCAGCCCCAAATGACGCATCATGCGTGTGCATGAGAGAACATAAGATTGCCGCCGCCCGCTGCCGCCTTCGAGTCCTCCTCGGAAGACTGCAGCGGCCGGGACGCTGAAGATACTTGACCGCGGAAAACTTAACCCAAGTCTTTGTCCCCACACAGCAGCCGTGCTGGCTATCTGTGCCACTTCAGGTTTTTGTATTTTTTTTTTTATTTATTTCTTAATTCAGGATTGCCAAAGGCGACAGAAAAATTTACTTCCCACATTCTAAACAATGACATCGATTTCAGATGAACCGCGCAGAGAGGGGGATTTTAACGCCGGTTTACGCTGATTGAGAAGCTTACAAAGCACACTTGATGCAGTTTTCAGAAACAGAGCATCGAATGGACAATGTGCTCCACCATAATTCAGCATCTTATTTAAAGCGGCAGTTCGATAAGCGACTGCCTCAAACCCAGGATCACAAATCTCCTCGGTCTTCCTTTTCAGTCACCGCTCTGCTGCGTCACTCCATTGTTTCGACACCCGGAACCATCAATCCCGTGCTGAGATGTCCGTGGAATGTCCCGGAAGAATTAAATGCCACCCTCACATTGTGCCAGAGGTCCTTTGGGTGGAAATTACGCGCGCAAGTGTTTCGCCAGCGCATCCTGGATACCGTGCCGAGTCAGATGATGGCTGGACATGACATCCCGGGCATCATAGAATTACACAGATGGGTGATGTGGGGGGTGGTGGGATGGCAGGACATGGAGGAAGTGGAGGACAGAGCCTTATGGACACCTGCGATCTTTATTGGTCTAATAGTGTTTTTTTTTTGTTTTTTTTTGTTTTTTTTAAAACACAGGGTGCTTGATCAGGTCTGAATGTTGTGCACACCATGGGCCACACTCACCTGAGCGCTCTCGGCCTGTTCCAGCATCTCTTCAAATTCCTCGTAATCCTCGTCGTCTGGCTCGGTGCCCGAGAGCCTGGCAGCACGAGCCATGAAGTACGGGGGCAGCTCCCCGATCGCTGTGCCCGCCCCCTGGCACGGGGACGAAGTGGAAACAGAGGCGTGTGAATGCGGCCAGGTCAACAGGCACTACCCAGGTGACATCCTGCCCCCCACTTGTCCCCACAGGTAAAGGAAGCCACAAGTACAGAGAGACATTCCAACACAATACAGCCAGAGACCATAGCTTCCCCTTGAAGAGAGGAAACCTCGGGAATTAGGGCTTGTGTTCGGGACCTGCGTGAGATACGGTCAATAAATACAGGCCTCTGCACTCGTTGAAAGGGCCACTTCTGAACCGTATTTCATGAACTAAATAGCAGTGTTTTCAGCTGAGTGGGATCACCCGCCTCCTTCTCCCTCTGAGAGTTCAAACGAAAGGAAGCTGGCCAGACAACAGGAGGGGTAATCAGGCAGATCAGGATTTAATGCAGAAACGAATTAGAGGAAAACCGCAAAACAACTGGCGAAATTTGTCAGGGCCGCCTTCGCTCTTGCCGAAAGCTCATGTTTACTCTCGAGTGACAAGCGCAGGCCTCTCTGCTCGGTGGGGGTGACTGACAGTTGATGAAGGGGGGGGGGGGGGGAGACATTGTTCCAAAACACTGGCAGGAGCACCTCAGAGGAAAAACAAAAACAGACTCCTACCAATCTGCTTCTCAAGTTTACCAAAAAAACAAAGCGGAATTGGGAAACGGCCCATCAGGCTGACGCCTCACAACCCGGAAGAGAGGGGCGTGGGAGAGGCTGCCTCAATCTGCACTCCCAGTTCCTTGTTCACACAAGGTGCTTTGATGCAAAGCGGGACGGTTGAGGGTTTAATCACCGGGGCAGCTGGTGCATTCACTACGGGGCGGGGCACAAGGTAGAGCCATGCCACCTGTCTTGGTGGGTTGGAAGACACCACTTTTGTTTGCTGGGAGTGGGAGGGGGGGGGACAGGTTAGGGAGGAAATTTTTAATTGTGTGCATATTATTTTAGAGATGGCCAATCTTCCGCCGTGGCCCTCCAACGTCAGGTCTGTTGGCACAAATCGAGAAATGAAGGGCATGTGGGAGGCCGCAGAAACGGGCAGTTCCTCACGGCGACCTCCAGCCGACCTTTCGGGGGTGGGCGTGTCCCCGGGGTTTGTTTTGCTTGGGCTACCTTAGTGCGTTTACCCACAAGGTGTGCCAGCCGTTTGTGTGGGCTGGCTGCCGGTCCCCAGCCACGGCACCCATTGTCAGCTGGGGGATGCTGTCAAACGTGACATTTCTGACATTTAGGAGGGAGAGTTCATGATCTTTTGATGCCCACTACCTACATTTCTATCAACGAGGCTACGACAACTAAGTTCAACCACACTATAGAGGGGTGCTTTATGGTTCAGGGGGTTAGGATGCTGTGCCTGTGATTGGAAGATGACCGATTCAAATCCCAGAGTACTTGTGCTTTTGAATAAGGCCCTCAACCCCCAAATGCTTCAGGGACTGTCTGACCCTGATTTCTTAAAATTGTATATTGCCTTGTATAAAAGAATCTGCTAAATAAAATGTAAATTATATACATAAACATTGCACAGAGCAAAATCGGACAGATGTTTCTGTCCTGTGACTGTAGGCGGGACGTGGGACAAATGCGGCACACCAGAGTGTACTGGTACATCACACACAAGGGACAAACCTCAAATGCGCTACACAGTGCCCGACAAACAGAAGTTGCAGACTCAGTATGGTGAAGTTCAAGAAGTTGATGACGTCCGTTAAAAGGGAAGCGCTTCTTCCTCCGTTGAGGTATGCACCAGAACACACTTCTCACAGTCACAAGGCAGACACAATCAATAACTACCTCAAATGCGGTAACAAAAAAAACAGCGTGACCAGAACTGAAAACAGACACAATCATTTCTGAGTAGAAGACCACGGAGGGTTTTTCTGTCCGTCACAACCGACGACGCGGCCCGCCTCCATCTACTGGCGGCTTACGTCAGACGCAAATCCCTGTTCTCTGTTGACAGTTTATTTTTTCCAATTCACGGTGAACAACTGGCAATGTGGCAAGACTCGCCATCCTGCAGACGAGAGCACTTTTGTACAGATGTACAAGAGATGGTGATTTTGGGGCAGAGATGGATCACTTTAGGGCATAGTGTCAGATAGGTGTACCTCAGCACATGTGTATATTTTCAAATAGATATGCATTTTAAATAGATGTAATATAGTGGTGGCTTGCTATATTTACACATTTAGCAAATGTTTTTATACATAACTGAGTACAGAAAGCAGGATCAGACAGTCCCTACAGCAATTGGAGGTTAAGGGTCTTGCTCAGAGGCCCAATGGTGACATTATTCTACTGCTCCTGGGGTTTGAACAGACAACCTTCATTGATAATCATGAGATTGTTGGTCAACCAATCATTGTAGTGGGACTGAAAAACCACCAAGAAGGTGCAAGCGCTCAAGGGAGAGATACTCACCCACATGCAAGCCTCGAGGCGGACCTTGGAGATGATGGCCCACAAGGAGATGCTGCCCCCGACCACCTCATCCTGGGGGCAGATGATCTGCTCGGGGTAAGGGGGCTCAGGAAAGTCCACGGAGTTACACTCATAAGCCGCCAGGGTGACCGACGCTATGTGAGGACCCTGAGGGACGGGGGGCAGAAGGCAGTCAGTGAT
Source organism: Petrocephalus sullivani (assembly GCA_026780845.1). Taxonomy (NCBI): domain Eukaryota; kingdom Metazoa; phylum Chordata; class Actinopteri; order Osteoglossiformes; family Mormyridae; genus Petrocephalus; species Petrocephalus sullivani. The sequence goes on along the minus strand of JAODKM010000099.1, from coordinate 15,827,913 downwards.
TGGCCCCAGCTCTGTGTTATTACTATATTTAAATGTAACTTATCAAAAGTAAATAAATAAAAATAAATAAATAAAGACCCATGAGAGTGAATTTCGAGCAGCTACACACACCACTCTGAGGCCTTCTCTCCATTAGACAGGGTGTTGACACACTTTTGTAATTTTGATCTATCGTGCATCGTCGCACATTACAAAGATTTATCACATCATCAGAAAGCTTGTGCATACCCACAATGCAATACACCGTGGGAAGCACCGTCATTCAAAGGAACTGAAATCGCGTGTGTGGTGACTAGTGTCTCCGCTTCAACGAAAGTGTCACACTCAGTGCTGAGTGACAGGAGCCGCGGGAAAAGCACACGAGCGGCGGGACAAGCCATGAAGAAACCAGCAAGTGCTTCCGTGGAGCCATCTAACCTGATCTCCGACGGCTCGGTAACACTCGCAAAGAAGATACAGAGCTGAAAGGTGTGCTTATCTTGACTGTCATGTATTCTGACTCAAAAGTAATGTAACTGAAGCCTAATTCGGACTGTATTAGCAGAAAAAGCCGGTGAAAGTCTGAAAGAAGAGTCAGACATTGTTCTTGTACAAGCCCCAGCATGCTGTCCAACACCTACAAGCCATACCAGATGTTCCTCAGACCCTGGGAGCCGTAACTAAAGTGGACCGGTGGGGGGGGGAGGATAGGGCTGGGGGAGGTTATAAACTTACAATTAGTAAGCAGTTTGCAGTCTCCCTCACTTTTTCTTTAGCTCATCTTTCTAACTTGAGGAAAACAAAGGACCATCTCAGAGCTCATACTAAAACCTCATCACACTCCTTCAAGGGGATGGGATGTACTTTTCAAGTCCCAAAAATGGCAATAGGGAAACCCTTTTTCTGGCAGAGCTAGTACCTGCAGCATGTTCAAGCAGCCCGCCCCGCTTGCAGGTGTGCGCAGTGTCTCGCTCTCCAAACCGGCATCCCTTCCCGTCACGCCCATGAGTGAGCTTGCCTTGCCCACTATTGGAAGCATCATCAAATATTAACCGTGCCTTTCATTGGCGGAGTGTAAAAAGCTCATAAGGGACCGGGCTCTTCGCAGATCCAGTGCACGGCAGGCACGCAACGTCACCCGATCCAAATCTGACACTCAGGGATGGGCATGGGGGAGGAGGGGCTTGCTCCTAATACAATAACACTCCAGACATGAGTGACCCCCCAAAAGATGACCTTTTGAACTCCAAGAATCTGGCTCTTCCCATCTCAAGCCCCAAGAAGAGCGCGTCTCATATCACAGGACAGGTAATCCCTAAAATGGCAGAGCGGGCATCTCACCTTAATAGGAGTTGAGTGATCCTGACCCACAGGCCTCTCAGGGTTTTCCCAGTGCCTAGGATTCCTCTACAGCCACCGTCGTTATTAATAAATCAAGTGCCATAGCCTACCGCCCCCATACCCATTCCACAGATGAGCAAAAATGCTACAGTCATCTTTTCACAAACACAAGAGGTCTCGATGATGGATTTATAGGATGGTATCACCATCACACTGGAGTTGCTGAGTCTCTCTCTCTCTGTCACACACACACAGAAATGAAGTCATTGCGATTGTGGGTTAATGTTCTATGCCTGAAATAAATTAGTCATAATCCTTGAGTGGGAACATGGTTTTAGACCCCCAGTAAGCAAGAAGGCTTCCAGTACTGGTCGCTGGAGAGGGTGTAAATTATCTCCACACAGGGATCCGTTTAACCTCCCCGTCCTTCCTGGCGGAAAAATTAGTGAGTTATGTCAGCAGCTGTAAGCCCCATAAAACGTTATAATTTATCTCTGACAATAGCCATCTGCACTCATACCCTCACCAAGAGGCCAGACTGTGATACCAAGGGAAGGCGAAGAGAAAAACAAAATGCTCGGCTCCTTCAGGTAGGCCACGTAAGTGGCACGTCGCCGCAAACCGCAAACTATCAGCAGAGCTCCGTATAACACCAGCGACGTTTCCGAGCCATGAGCCGTCTCGCGAGGCGTGCCAGGACCGAGCCATCCCTGCTGGGTAGGTGCGCCGTTTCCAGGGGTGCCCTGACAGAGTGCCGCACACGTGCGCTCATGGACACACACCTCCCTAAGGCTGCTGCTGCACAAGGGGAAAATCGGCATCATTCATTTCATTTTGGGACAGATTCCCTCCGTTGCCTTTTACCGTGTTTATGGTGAGGGAATCTTGGAAAGAAAAGTACCTTCAACTGACAGAATGCAGCCATGAGAGCCAAAAAGGCCGTCAGATTCCCCATTAATATTAATTACAAATATCATGGTTAAATAACTGATAATAGGATTGTGCCAACTCTGGGGGCGCTGTGTGGCTCAGCAGGTTAGATCTCTGTTCCCTGTGATAGCAAGGCTCATAGCCCCCAGCTCCGGGGGCACTGCACGCTGGATGACCCTGCACTGTCACCCCTAAACTTGCTCTCATGTGCAAATGTGTCCGTCTCCCAAAGGCAAGATGGGGGAGGCAAAAACAAACTCCCCGAATTTCCACGGGTGAAAAAACAGCCAACAGGGAGTAAAAATGCAGAAAATAGCTATAAATATTAACTTAGGAACCAGAGCTTAAGTTAGCATTAGCTATCAAAAAACATTTAATGATGAACTCTAAATGTTACTTGCACGTCATTGTGGCCATACTTACTGCATTATAAATGTTGCTTTTAACCAGTGGAAATGCGGCCTGGTTCTTAGGTCACCTGAGAATCCGGTTAGCACCAGCACGGCACTAGTGGAAAAGAGGCTTTTGTGGGACTGAGTCACAGCCAGGTTCAGGCACAACATGTGTTACTTGGCATCAGCACCGCATTGGAGAAAAAAGGCTATCTGAAGGTGTCACTTCGAGCCAGAGGGCCGGGCACCGAGCAGCTACAGGGCCACACAGTTTGGTGCCTATGGGGGCCAACAACGCAGGCCGTTGTGCACCGATTCCGTTTCTGTGTTTCCATAAAGAGGGTGGAGGGACTGGACCCACAAGAGTAGCCATGGCAACCAGAGGTTAACATGGGCGTGACATGGAAGAGTCACCCCTGTGGAACTGGTGGGCTGGGGCATTGCGGCAAGATTTCCCAGTCACACACAGAGAGCTTTTCAGGGAGCACCAGGTGGGGTGGGGGGTGGCCGGCCGTCTCACATGCACCCCATTATATTAATGTGTCTTCCAAAGGGAACATGCGAGATGCGGATTTCACAGCTCCAAACACCAAGGCAAGTCCTGGGTTCAGCCCTTGCTGAGCAGCATTGGTGGTCTGGGGAGGGAAGGGGGACCCAAAAACCCAGCCCATAGTCTTCTATTTTGGGGAAGGGGTTTAAACAGCCTGGTTCTGCCGCTCGTTGCTCGTCAGTGTCATCCACTGCTGCAGGCAGCTTAAAGCGTAGGACAGAGTAGGACAGGGAACAGGTGGCTGCCATGCACATCTCGCCTCCACCCAGCCCCCCTAACCGGACTCGAGCACCAGGCACAGAGATGAAGAATAAAAATAAAAAGGATAAATTGGGCATCACAGACTGACAGAGGAAACTTTCGGCCAAGTCTGACACCTCACAAACGTCAGGAGATCAAGAGTCACCTTTAACACAGTTAGAACGCCCGTCCAATGTCAGTGTCCCATTTAGCCCGTGAGCCCGCCCCCTGCCCCACGACTTCCTGCACATTCTCCTGCGGTTTCACAATGTGGGAGGTAGCAGGAAACGGAGAAATGTAATGCGACGTACAGGTGAGTCACGCATGCGTGTGCCACTCCAAACAATAGGGCTCATCCCGGCTGAAGGAGAGCCATTGTGTATTGATAGCTAGCAGCCAGCTAGCTAGCGACACTAGCCGCACATGCGACGCCACCTCCGGCAGACACAGCTGGGGGGTGAGAGCGGGACGGGGGCAGTCGCTTCTCTCCACCGTCACCCGCTAGCTCCAAAATAGCAATCCCCCCCCTCCCCACCACCCCCCCAAAAAGGCATTGTCGCAGCCAGGACGCTCAATCGCCAGCGATCAAAGGTTGGAGTAACCGAGAGGAAGTCTGGTGGGAGGGGAGTGGGCTTTGAGAGTCAGCCATGGAGAAGCAAACCAGCCAGCCACTGGCAGAATTCCCCAGAACTTCAGCCAAAGCTCTGGCTGTGGTGTCCTATGACAGTTGCTGGTAATTAGAGCTGAGCTAGTTGAATTTCACTGCTGGTAATTACAATTTCAAAGTCTTCACGAGGGTAATTTTGCATTCCTGTTTGAGCGTCTAACATACAATTTTGAAATGCTGAGCAGTCGCCTAATATAGAATCTCCTGTGAGTGAACTTCAGTTTATTTACACGGTCTCTCTCAGAACAGCGACTCACACGGCCCGGGCGGCCCACAGATGCCCAGGCACATTTAGTACATTTTCCAATACGTGCGATCTTCACACAAAAGGGAAGACGTTTCTATTTCGGGAGGCTTGAATAACTTAAAATGACTATTCCACCTTCTATCACTACACAGGATGTGTGCAGATTTCTAAATCCCTTTCTGCTAATTTACAGAAAAAAAACAGGAATTTTCTAGTGACCATAATTGCTTAATGGGGACACATTACGGCCTTTAATTTAATAAAGAATGCATGTATACACTTTCATCCAAACAATTTTAAGCCTGCCCCAATGTTCTCAACTTGCAGGCCGCACCCTAGCCAACCGTGATTAAATATGGGGAGGGGGATGAGCCAGCTTCACTTTATTTGGGCAAGTAAATTATTGAGTCATGCTTTAATTTAAATTAAAAAAAAAAAAGATTAACTTTGTAGCCACACATGGAAGTTTCTGGAAGATCCTACTGCAGACAAGCCAAAGTGGGAATGGAGCAGGATCAATCCCGCCCAAAACACCCACCCACCCCCAGGGGAGGAGTCTGCAGTGGCCCCAAATGGGACCGCACAGCCATCCCCACCACTAGGTTTCTGGCGCCACCCAATCCCCCCTCTCCCCACTTCGAGACATGACTCAGCACTTAAGTGCCAACTCTAGCACCCCCTGCCCCCACCCAGTGCCGGAGGAGACACCAGAACAGAAATGCTTAATCAAGCCCCTGAGGACACCTTATGAGTCAGAGCAACTCCTGGCCACTCGGTGGATCCAGTCTCAGTCTCATAGACAGACAGGCAGACACCTGACACATTGTGTGACCTTTATTGTTTTTTTATTGGGGGGGGGTTCACCATCATCAAGTCCAGCCTTAACAATCGAGTAAGAGAGTGAGCCCTCCCCCCTTACATGAGCTGAAGCCGTCTCCATGGCCCAGCCTTCCGGAAAATGCCAGAGTGTCCCATTTAAACAATAACTGTTACACATTTCCTGAAACATGGTCCATTTGAATAGCTGCTCTCTGAACTAAACAAATGTCTATTGGGGCTTATCAGATACTAGCTACCACTAATGTCAGCTGAAAATAGCTACGGAGACTCACAGTAGGCAACTGGGGTGTGGGGGAGTCGTCATAATCTTTAAAACTCACACGCATCCCTTGAGGCTTGAGGGCTTGTTCACTTTTCCCTTTACGTTACTCGGACAACTGCCTAACATTTTTTCCCATGCACATGGAACAACTGACTTTCTGAAGCCTAGCCCTCCCCTAAGAGGACATGAGATCTCCCAGACAGCGCTACACCCCGAGTCACCTGCAGATATTTTCTGCTCGCCAGGTTGGTGAGACGAAGATGCCAGGGGAAGGGATAGACCAAATCACCCAGGACAGGGGACACACCTTGTGCCCCAAGCAGCACTAAGAAAGAGTAGCCTACAGAAACTCCAGACAAGATGCTCCACTTTCCAACTGGTATTTCAGCTCTGATTTAAGCTATTTATTCAATATTGAACTACTTTAAGCACTTATTAAGGAGGGCTCATTGTCATAAATAGTTACAATAAAACTGCTACATTTTGATATAAACAGTTAATAATAGAAGGACCTACTACTGTGCAGGCAGTGATAGTAAAATGATGGCGGATGGCGCCATCTACTGCCCAAAGTGGGCATACCAGTAGCTGACCCATCCACACTGGGGGGGTTAGAGGTGTAGGGCCCCCCTTGATCTTTGGTCCCCTTGTTGAGCAAAGCGAGCATGTGAGTGGAGCGAAGCAAAAGAGATACGAACGAGAGATACAAAGACCACCGTGATATCATTGAGAGATATCATGTGAGAGGCTGTCATAAACACACTGTATCCCCCAGACCAGCACTATAGGGCTGAACGATTTATTGATTTCAAATTTTAAACAATGCGATTAGCAAATCGCAAAGGCTGCGATTTAGGATATGCATTATACTACACGTCTAACTTCAGGGTTTAACACTGTCGTGAGCATAGTTTTACAAATTCATGGCGTCCGCGTGACAGTCAGTCTCAGCAATCAGAAGTGCCGTGCTCCTCGCGTGCCAATCACGCTCACCAATCAGATGTGGCCCAAAGTGACTGCGTATACGCCCACAAACAACAGACATGTGAACCCAAAGAAAACGTTTGGGTTCACATTACGTTTGAGCAAAGGTGAACAGCAATGGCAAGACATATCCACAAGCATCATAGCGATGTCACAAACATTGTCATTAACCAAACAGATCAGCCACCAAGTTAGAGATGAGAAAGCCACTCCAATAGGTCGCAGAATCCAGTCAGCCAGACTAGTGCCACATAAAGTTTATTATCCAACGTAGACAGCTTAGCTGGGTTTAAGGTCATACATTTCAATTAATCCATATTTTGGTAGCAAATATTAAGTATGATGCATTCAATACATAAGAAATGCGTGAACAGATAAGTGATCATTTCTAAAACTTCAACTAAAAGATTTTTTCCCGTAAAAATATTTACAGTTTTATTTGAGATATCAATTAGGCGTTAGGTGTTGTGGTAGAGGAAAGATACCATGCCATAGTTTTGTGCTCTCATAATGTGTCCTCTCAAATTAGTTACAGCATGCTGCTAAGACATTTGAAATGTCTTAACTTAGGTGAGCGGGACTTCACAATTACTAACTCAAGAGCACGAAATATTAATTTGAGAGCACAAATTGCTACGAGATTTTCTCTACCATGACACCTAATGGGCTCCGTAATATACATAGGATACCATCACAATACGATAGAAAACTTCAATCTAAAGCAGTATTTACTAAAGGCCACTAGAGGGCAGCAGACTCCTGTTCAAAACCTCAGCCGAAGCACATAAATAAAACAGACGAATAGATGGGAAAGAATGACGGAATCTTGGCTACAAGAGAATACAACCCAGAACCGACTACTAAGATATATAATGGTTTCCAGCATATTCCAGTTGTAAGAACACCGCCAGATGGCAGGTGCCAAGTTAATAACGTTCTGCACAATAAGGAGAAGCAGATGTTTAAGGACCATTATCCCCGGACATTACACTAGGGGGCCCCATTTCTCAGGGTGGGGGGGGCACTGTCCTTATGTGTACCCTGAGAACCGAAGTGCAGCCTCTGGAAAGGCTGTGAGCTGATCAAGAGGGGGAAACCCGACACCCCTCTCCTTCGCTCATCTGCTGTGCCCTTTTCAGAGCCCCAAACGCATCCATGCGCCCCCCCCCCCCCCCCCCACTCCCCCCTAACGGGGAAGCGGCTCGGATAACCCCTGGCCACGCCCAGGACTAACACTGAACTCAACACCAGCCAGAAGCCAGGGCCAGAAGCGTGCACTCAGTAACCCTATTCAGAGCGGTGGACGGGAAGACTGCACACGCGCGCATGTCCGTGCCTGTGTGTGTGTGTGTGTGTGTGTGTGTGTGTGTGTGTGTGTGTGTGTGTGTGTGTGTCCGTGCGTGTGTGAGAGAGGAAAGGGGGGCACTTACCAGGTACAGCAGGAAGGTGTGGAGGCCTGTCCCCAGGCCGACGGACGACAGCACGCCCAAGCCTACCCAGTAGGCACACCAGAGAAACTTCTTCTCCAGGTACTGCACGTACTGCAGGCCACACACACACACACACACAAACTGTAACATAACAGGACACAAGTATTCCAAGATAACATGTCACAGGACCCCGTAGGACCCCGGATTGACACAGAACAGACATGTCCATGGGGCACACGGTACATGGTCCCGGCGAGGGCAGCAGGGCCGCGGTTGCGAAAGGCAGCCCCCACCCCCTGCTCCCGCACGGGGCGACGCTACCTCTGGCTTTTTTCCCCCCTCTGCTTTCCTTGTAAACATTCGTGGTTTTCATTAGCGGGCCGGCGGTTTGGCCGCGCGCTCGGGGCAGCGGCCAAGTGGAGGAAAACAAAAACACGGCGTGCGCTCGGCACTTGCCCTCGCACGACCGCCTCTCCCCAGCGCACCTCCGGCACATCCTCGCGAGCGAGGAGGCCGCACGCCACCCAATCTTCTCTCTAAAATGAGGTCGGTGGCAGCCCCTCACCTTCTGATGTGTTCCCTCGAAGGAGTAGACCATGGAGAAGACCGTGAAGAGCACTAGCATGAGGAATACAGCCCCCCTCCGCTGGCACAGCCTGGAAAGAGAGCAGCAGTGAGTCTCGCCAAGAGATGTGCAACAGGCAGCCCAAGGAGTTGGTTTTCGCCCCACCGGTAGGGGTGGGGTAGGGCACAATACTCACTTAATAGGATTTGGAACCCCCCTCTTAAAACCACCCCAGCAGATGATTAGAGTCATTTCGAGGGTACCCCGTCGGGTGGCAAGCGGAATTCAGGAGGAGGCGCAGAGGACAAAAGGTCACCATAAGAAAACAGGAGACACTGGGACTCTGGACCTGGCTCCACATTGGCAGCGCCAAGCTCACCACAACCACAGCGGCCAATGGTACAGGGCAGGGGGCGGGACCCTATTTTTTACCGGACAGATCGAGACACAGTGTCCCCAAGGAGCCTGAGACAGGCCCTAAATCACAGCACTCCCAAAGGGGCTTGATGGGATAATGTGGACCCCCTGCGTGAGGCTTGCGGCAGGTTCCACAAAGACTTACTTCCAGGTCCAGTCCTTCAGGGTGATCAGGGTCTCCAGAAAAAAGTAGTGTAGCGTCACGAGGGGCTTTTTCCACAGCACCAGGCCCAGGCGCTCCTCCTTGTCCTGCTCCTTCTGCTCAGCCAGTGACACGCCATCTGGTATTCAGCAATGGGACATGCGCCTGTCATTCACATGATCCTGCATGCCCCAAAGGGCCAAGTTACCAGGGATCACCAAACCCCTACTAGCGGATGGTCTCAAATTACACCTCTAGGATCACTCCCTTCTTCGTGTTTTGTGTTCAACTCAGCATCCAAATGCAAGATCTCTTCATCATTAGTTCCCTTTTAAACTAACCTTTGCCTGTAACCAACTCATAGGTTCAAATTTAAGGCTTCACTCAGTGATCATGACATTTCCGATAAGGTTTCACACGTCAGGTAATTCCCCTCCTTTCTTGAATTTCTTTCCCCTTAACTCTAACAGAGATGAAAAGATAAGGCTCTCTTCGTTATGAGAAGGCCTTGTCAGAACATTAAATGGCTTAACCGTTGAGTTCCAGGTACCCACCTTCACTGTTAGAGCAGCTTCTCTCACTCGCTCTCGTCACAGGCAGCAGGCAACGCCTCGAGCCCATGTGCGGCATGTTGCCGAGAACCCAGAGGCCTCACACTGCTGATGAGCTGAGCAGAGCAGAGCAGAGCCCCCCCCCAGGCCCCTCCTGTATGCACAGCAGGCAGGTTCCTCATAAACAACCGACCGCCCACCAACCCACCTGCAAACTTCCCATTCTGCTGCTCCTTGGACCCAGTCCGTCTCTGTGGCAGCTCACAGTCAGCCCCATGCTCGGCCATCGCACTGATTTCTTCCTGGACCAGTGGATCTGATGGGAGAGGGGCGGGGAGGGCAATCAGAGACGTGCTCCAGCCCGACCCGAATTTCACACCAGGACCACAGGAACGGGCCAACCGCAGCACATCTCAACACCACACGCCTCCGGCCACCTAAAACGTGTGCCATAAATACCCGAAAACCAAAAACACACCCGAGAAGATGATTTAAAAGCGACCATAAAAGTGATACGATCCCATCAGCCAGAGTGTTCAAACAGACCAAGATTTAAACTAAAGCAGGGGGTGGACCCAGCATGCAAGTCCCAACTACACACAGCTCAGGCCTGTTTACGTCCACTTAGCAGGTCGAGGAAAAGCCAGGGCAAAGGTGGAGGAAAACAGTTTTAAACATTAACTGAGAAACTGCTTGGGATGACACTACAGTCTTTCATATGAGACTACTATTAATAAAAATGTCAAACGTTCTGGCAGAAAAACTGAGGATGTCTGCCATCTTATGCAGCAGGTGTGCACGTACACCCGTGCACAGGGTCTAATCCAGTTCAGCAGCACAGGTTTGTATACCTGCCCTAGTCTACGCAAAGTCTTCAGGTCAAGAGCTTGTGGAGATAACCTGCACCACACACAATCTTCAGAATAATGCAGCAAAGCGACACAGGGGGCAAACCAAAAACAGAGGGCTGATGGTACCACTTCCAGGGGAGGGACACGCCCTAGGTACCAGTGCCCAGGGCACTGTATGGGCAGTACTTCAGCCGGCAGCCCCTGCCACGGTAGAGAGTGAGCACTGGATGTAACAGTTTCCTCACAGGGTACCCGCCCGACGAGGGATCGCCTAAGGGCAGCCCAACAGCCTGCTTCGCCGATAACCACGGTTTCAAAAGCAGTGCCAAAACCCAGACCGCTGCAGCTTCACAGCAGCAGGAAGTCACTTGAGCTGGCAGCCCCCATTCCCCCTGCCAGCATCCCCGCCCCCCCAACCCCAATACATTCGCACATTGTTAACGCCAGCAAGGAAACGGCCCGTGAACAGGAACTTGGTCTGCCGCCACAGCCGGGTGTTTCGAGGTCAGCCTGAACACTTCACCACAGCCTGCCAGGGCAGGCAAGTCAATAGTCAGGCCTACACAAGGACCCGAACCACAGCCCTTCCTGCAATTTATGACCAAATCTGTGCAAACTCCCTGTGTGTGTGTGTGTGTGTGTGTGTGTGTGTGTGTGTGTAGGGACAATAAGAGCAGACTTCCCTGACTAGGCACTTTGGGAAGCCTCCAACAGGAATAACTCAGAAATAACAGACACCCAATGACAACAAGGCCCCCACAAATAATGGCAGCCATTAAAACCACTTTCAAGACACTAAATTCCCCTAATGCTAATAATGCAAATATCACTTAAAGGCACATGAGAAACGGGGCGTAAGTGTGGCTATTCCAGGACACCCGTAGATCCCCCTGCGAGGCAGAGAAAATGGAGATGCAATCAAAATGCAAATGAGAATGAAAGTAAACCCACCAAGAGCGAGGTCATCATCACAGGATGAAAATCATGCAACTGTTCGACTACGGAGCAAAAAAACCATTAAGAAACCATGTACTAAGTAAGGTATTTAAACTCAGCATGCGGCAAAAACATTTCCGGGTCTGATCACAGAGCCATTGTCATTCACAGGCGTCGTGCCTGGAAGATAAAACTGAAATGCCTTTGGTTGGAATAAATCGTTAAACGTGTCTAACGGCAGGTCACAAGGGGTCAGCTGAAGCCTGCAGAGCTCAGGTTTACAAAACTGCCTGTCAACCTACAGTGTGTTCAGCCCAAACACACTAGTTTATCCAGAAACGCCATTTTTCAGAACCAGTGTGGCGAGTCAATCAACAGCAGGAAATAAACGGCAAATAACATAGGAGCACAGAGCATCCACCTGTAACAAGGGGGCGGGGGGGTGGGGGGTGCAACAGTGCCGCTGGCAGGTAGGGAAACAACAGCTAAAATGTTATCATAAGTGGGCTCTCCAAAAAGCACAGCATGCCAGCTTGGGGTGAACGTGGAGGCCAGCTCATTCCCAAAGGAGACATTTCAGAGCACTACACTGCACGGCCCAGGCTGATGAATTTCAGTCCCGTATGCAGAAATATTTGATATTTGATTATTTTTTTTTATTATATGAAAATGACACATTGGCATGCATTTCAATCACTAGGTACAACTTGAAATTGAAGTCCCCCTGACAAGTTACAAATGGCAGTACTTAAACAACAGCTAGAACCCAAGATAACAGACTGGAAAACGACATGGCACATTGCAGCCAGAGAACACGTGGAGATTAATCACCAGACAGGCGGCCAGCACAAGGTCCGTAATCAGCCACAGAAAAACTGATGACAGTATTTACCTCACACCCCTCAACTGCCCTTATTTTCCAGAGGCAAGACAGAGACTGATAAAACCAGCCGTGCAGCAGACCCATTACAGCAATCGGTGAAACAGACTGGGCGTGAATAACAGGCCTTTTACCTGATGGGACAAGGGTCTCAGCATAGCTCCTGTTGAGTTATCCACACTCCAAGGCAAGACGCTGCACTCTGAGAGAGGAGCCCGACTTTCTGAAAACACTCCTTTCCCCCCTCCCTGAGAACAAGTTGCACAACACTGGGCAGTCCTGCAGAATGCACAGCTCCTGCCAGAGAGACATTGCGCAATACCTCATTCGCAAAGCATGCTGGTAGGGCTCTCCAGAGTGGCAAAACATCCAGGCACACAGCGTGCAGACACAACAGGATCTCTCAGCTCAGAAACCAGGCTTAACCTCACCAACTCCAGGCTGACATCATGAGCAACATGAGCATTCCGCCCTGCATATGCATGCAATGATGACACAAACAGAGACTACCAGAGAGCACCAGAAAACTATGACAAATATAATAATAAAGGAAGAGAACCATTATTGCCAACATGGAGAGCCGTCACTATGAGGCAAAGCAGAAAATAAACTCTAAAATCCATCAGTGGCAGTGATAAAAACCGAGAGACATACTCCTCACCTCTGCCACCAGTGATGAAGGCTAGATCCCGCTCGGCGAGAGGCTCTGACCTGATTGCAATGCAGAGACTGTAAGACCGTCAGGGTTGTACGACATGACTGCAAAACCCTCTGCTATCATTTCACCGCAAGTCTTATGTAGGACAAAGTCATTACGGTGTGTGTGCGCATCCCAAGAAGACCAAGGGACAGTTTGACTCTACCTGGAAATGGCTGACAAACCTCATAATAAGCACTCATCCACAGGAGGAAACCACGCCTAATTAAAAAACGTAAAAATAAAACCATTCAGGTCGCTCCCAAAAATAAAACTTGTTAAATAAACCTCACAGGATTTCTTACACAAAACTGGAGATAGTCAGACTAGGGAGCCGTGTAGAGCAATGCACTATGTACGAGCAGCCATCCAATTTGAAGTGAGGAACCACAGCCGCTGGGGCAATAAACTATTTGATAAAAAGGTGATGGCCTTGCGCTCCAAATCCACTTTCCGAACATTCCTCGGGCTTTTAATGGAGGCAGCCTCAAACTTACTTTGCGAATGCTCCGCATCTCCTGTGCTTTGCTCCATGGCTTGGCTGGGTTGTCAGTGCCCGGCACACGCAGCAATAAGCCCCAGAATCAGCCAGGCTTGCACATTGACCTATGATGTGTCCCGTTGAGCAACAGACACCGGCTACAGGGATTATATGACCAGTCAAAGGATAAACCCAGCTGCCATACTACTTTAGCCAAGAACCGGCACATTTCAGTCTCACAAGCAAAAGTTCACAAAAACTTAACCAGAGAATCCTATTTCCCATCAGCGTACCTCAACGTCGGTCTAAATGCATACATGACAGGTGCATTATTCATGAGATATACGTCTTATTGCCGCACTCCCCCTTTAAATGACTGACTCCTCCATGGACAAGGAGGCCTTAACTGGTACTATTTTTAAGCTCGTTTTATGTATCAGAAGGACCTAAATATTGGACGTTCCATGAGGGATCATTCAAAAGGAAGCACTGAGAGAAACAGGTGGCGTTTATATAATAACTCAGTTAAACCCATTCCGGTGAAATTATATATATATATATATATATATATATATATATACACACATACACACACACACATAAGATTCTCCCCCAAACAACAGTACCATTCCATTCCAGACCCCTGGGAGTATCCAGCCTCTGAAAACGCTATTATGGGGGAAGTATCACGGACTCGTTTCACGTAGTACAGGAAAGACAAGGCGGACGCCGGTGCCGGTTCCGGACAGTCGCTCCTGCCGAAGGTCAGAGGCGCGCCGCTCGGGCTGGAGCTCGGCGTGAGGCGGGGCAGCGGCCGGCCTGCGGAACCCCGGCCGGCTATTCACTTTGTCAGACACGTCGCCTAATCAGTCACTCGGCTCACGGTCCGGGGGATGCCCCTACTGCCGCAGCCCGACAGCTAGCTACTGGCGCGTAAAAAGCCGGCCTTTGGGGGGGAGACGCTCGCCAGCGGACTGGCACACTACCGCAGACCGTCGCCTTTCACTGACCGGTACCCGTCACGGAGGGATACCCGCGGCATCGCGCGGAAGCCGGTAATACCCGTACCGCCTTACCGTCTCCTTCCACTCCGTCACACCGCCGCCGCAGTCAGAGGCGCAGGAAGCCGTCGCGCGGCCGAGCCGCGAGACGTCACGCGCCGCCTCAACGTAGCGCCTCCCGATTGGCGCGCGGGCGCGCGGACTCGCGCGCAACATCCGCGGGGCGAAATTAGTCTCGCGTGCGGCACGCCGAAAAACACGATTTGTCTGAGTGGCGCGTGCCGCCTTGCGTTTTGACCGCTCGCGGTTTCGCCTTTTTGCCGTTTTCGTAAAATTAAGCTGGGGCTTGCCGGCTGACGTCATCAGCCGGCGACGACCTGCGTGACTGTAGGCATAAGCGAGAGAAGTGTAGGCGGTAGTGGGGTTGGCCGGTGTTTTGGGGTGAGTTATAAGCCGTAGGAAGTTACTGGAAACGTCAGCTTGATTGAATCTGAAGTATCTTTGGTCGAAGTAAGCCACCGTAACGTTGTTTCATATTTTCTGGCGTACATTTTTTTCCAAGCGAGTTAACCGAAAAATCCGAGTAGATTTCTGAGCTAACTTGCTATCTGGATAAGGAAGGGCACACGTACAGAAATCAATAACAGTGTTTAGTTAGGGGTGACCTATCTAATCGCTTGTTATCCCAGAGGCAGTAGGTATTAAAACTTCTAGAAATTTGGTA
The DNA here is from genome assembly GCA_026780845.1 of Petrocephalus sullivani. NCBI lineage: Eukaryota > Metazoa > Chordata > Actinopteri > Osteoglossiformes > Mormyridae > Petrocephalus > Petrocephalus sullivani. The sequence goes on along the minus strand of JAODKM010000099.1, from coordinate 15,812,806 downwards.
ACTTCGGTTTCTTTTAAAAACGTGTTTGACATCGTCCATAAGATCTTTACTCTTAATGGTAGACAGTGACCCGGTTTTCACAAATGCAATTCTATTCACCATAAAGATACACTAACTTTAAATCCTATGATGTCGTATGATGTATATAATGGTGCCGCTCAGCTAACAAGTCGGTTTTAATTTTGCAGATATCTACAGCTGCGGTTTCCACATGGATTCATTGCCCACTCAGATTGCTGTAGGTGTTGTAGCGGGCTTGGGCTGTGGCCTCTGCATCGGATGGCTATTTCGAGGCCGCTTTGTCGAATCGTCAAAAGGTCTCGCCCCAAATGGAAGTGAAGACGAGGCGAGCGTGATGGGGGAGAGCGGGGAATTCAAGATGATCCTGGTGGTGCGGAGCGACCTGAAGATGGGGAAAGGAAAGGTTGCGGCCCAGTGCTCCCACGCTGCCGTGTCTGCCTACAAACAAGTCCAACGGAGAAACCCTGACCTCCTGAAACAGTGGGAGTACTGTGGCCAGCCTAAGGTGGTGGTCAAGGCTCCAGACGAAGACGCCTTACATGAACTCTTAATTCATGCTAAGGAACTAAGGCTGCCAGTGAGCTTGATTCAAGATGCTGGGAGAACTCAGATTGCTCCTGGCTCACGTACTGTTTTAGGTGTTGGTCCAGGTCCTGCTGATCTAGTTGACAAGGTCACTGGACACTTAAAACTCTATTGATGAATGGTAAAGAGAGGCTACAAAACATTTTAGATCCTTTTGAACTGTCTACCAAACTATTAGTTGGGACGACCACTGCCTGTTTAAAAAGTATTATGAAATCTTGATTTTGAAGGCTTTGTGCAAGATTAAACTCCAAAAGACTAAATGAATCATTAAGCTCCACTTGTTCAAAGTCCCACCAAATCTTTTGATTTATGGAGAATTTCAGTCTCATGTGATGAACTTTTAAAAAAAAAAAAAAGTGAAATCCTGTGTTTGTTTTCATATGTACTGGGTCCTTTCCCCTGACAAGCATAAACTTAATGAATAATTGTTTTGCTTGTTGACACTTAAACTTAACCTCATCTTTGGATTAGATAAAAATAACCAAAGAAACTGACAACTCACTTAAGGTTTTCAGGTAACTTTTAATCACAACTCTAAACACAAGTTTAACCCGAAAATTTTCATTAAATTTTTGTAAAGACATCTTTTCAGTTGTTATTCACGAACCACACATCTGAGACACAACTGGACAGTCACTAGTGGTAAATCCCTCCCCCCAGCATTGATTTTCCCAGTTCTAACAATTTTCAATATGCTTTCAGTGGAAGTCGGTTGTTTACAGCGCCATCTAGTTGCCTACCTTATACTTAAACCAATAACTGTTACACCTGGCCATTGTGACGTTCTGTAATGGTTAACGAGACATTTCTGTAAATCAGACAATTGTACAAGTACATAATTGAGTATATTTATATATGTTTCACCATATACAGCCACTCATTGAGCTGGTTATTGCATTTGTTAACATTTACAGTTACACTAGATAAAGCATTTCCACATTTGAAATGCATGTTAAAACCTTTAATACAAATTATGTATAATTATGAGCCATACTCTGAATTAACAAAATACATGGCACATAAACAGGCATTACACAGAACTGTTCTTGACAAACAAGAAGCCTTTATTTTGTGGGGAAGTAATTTATGATAATGCAACATATGTATAAATTGAGAATGAAATAAGCTAATTTTAAGGGATGATTTATGATTTTAAAACACAAACGGATTTAATAAAGACACCAAAATTACCATAGTCCTGTAATTTTATTCTCAATTTGATGAATAGGTAAATTGCAAAAAACTCAGGACACCATGGTATTGGGTTTTACATCCCCTCTTCTGTACACTCGGAATAGTGACCTAGTACACCACGATATCCAGCATAAACAAACCTCAGCACAAGGGAGGGGTTAGTTAATACACACAGGTGAGAAGGACTGGGGTCCCCCCCCCTTCATCAAATGGAATGGTCCCACACAACACTGTATATAGCACAACAGAAGGTCACCGGGTACACATGGAGTGAACGAAATGTCTTTACACTGTTAAACTGGGTAACCTGCATAGGCTGGGCAAAGATTAGAATTCACTTTTTAAACCATGTCTGGATGCATCTCTCATTTTTTTTTTTTTTTTTACACAACTACACTTGTGTAGAAGATGCATTTTATTATTTTTTTAGTGTTTCTAGCTGTTGTAGTTGTGTAAGCGATAGTTCCATGTTCAAATAAGAATATTGAGCATTTTTTTAAATGTACAATAATTAAATGCATCTTACAGACAGAACAAGCTGCTTACGTCAACATGAAAATTCTACATTAGTTTCCTCTCACTACAGAGTGCAAATAAGATGCTTCAAAGAGACCTTTTTAAATTGTGGACGTTCTCTTCCAAATCTAAACATACATTAACAACCCTAAAAATAAAACATGGGGGGAACAATCATTCTACTGGAATGTGGAGGCAACAAACATTTTGATCCGAAATTTAAGTGACAGAAATAAAATGTCCTTCATGAAAAATTAAAAAGAAAATAGTAATTAAAAATAAAAAGAATAACTACTTATTCGAAACATCTGCAGTGAGTAGATAATCATTACAAGCTGGTGGAGAACTGCCGGACAGATGGGATGGACAGGCCCCCGGCACAGCAAGGTGGGGGCCTCACATGCTGTAGCCAAAACCAGGCTGGGGTTGGGGGGGGGCAGCATAGCCGGCAGGCGCCGTGTAGCCATAGCCGTAGGCCTGCTGGGGGGGGACAGCGACGCTGGGGCCCGCGGTGAGCATCAGCTGGGGTGTGCCTGCGGGAGAGAGACACCATTCTATGTCACTGAAGCAGGAAACCGCATTACGAGCAGGTGGTATGAGGAGGAGACACCCACGGACACTAGCTTAATAAACATTACCCGCTCTCAACTGGTGCTCCATCCGCGACTACCGTCCTCTGAACAGACCCTACAAAACATTTCTCTGTACAGACACTAGGGGCGCTCAATTATGGCAGAAACCATAATCATGATAATTTTGGTCAATATTGAGATCACGATATTCTTTAACGATTACTCAGTGACTTCAGAAACATCATCCACTTATTGTAACAGTGGATTTCCTTGAACTAAATTCAACTGAGAAAAATGAAAAAGGCCTGGAAGGGCTGCACTGGATTTGTAACACGAAAAAACAGGAGCATCACTGCAAAACGAAATGCGGCACAACCGTTTTATTACAACTATTTTGTTTTGATAAGTGTTGGAAGTCAAAATAACTGAAAGTAACTGAAATTAAAATTCAATCATTTGCCCAGCCCTAACGCATATGCGGATAATCCTGTTTAACCATCTGCACTTCACAGGAAATCCCACATTAAACGGCCAGTGAGGACGCGGCCCCGAGGCACAAGGCGGTGGTGAGGCAAGCCGCGGGTCTGAGGCCTTACCGTAAACGATAGGCTGCGTCTCGGTGGCCTGCTCTTCCTCCTTCCTCAACGACTCGGAGGCGTCCAGTTTGTCCACCTGAAAGAGGCACGGCAGGGAAATGAGCCCGGGGGGGAAAAGCCGAAACGCCAAAGAGCCGCGCTGCTCGGCACGGCGCTGCTCGGCACGGCACCGCCAGCGAAAACAGGTGAAAAAGCCTTTGACGTTTGTTAAGCGTTTCAATCCTAAGCTACGGACGACAGAGAAATGGGACCATTCCAAGCAGGGGGGAGAACATCTGAGCCGAAGCCGAGGTGCAGTGTGTCGTGGGGTGCGGGAGGCCAGACGCGCTCACGGAGAGCTGAAGGCCACTTTAAAGCCAAAACATTTAACCCACAAACTGGAACCTGCAACGAATGGGCCCACCAGTCTGTCATCATTGCATTTAAATTCATTCATTTTACATATTTATTGGTAGGAACCGTATGCAGAGAACCAAACCCATTTACTGTGTGTGGACATCATAACTGATAATTGACTGGTCATTCTCAGTGTTAATAAATGTGAGCATAGTACATATCCTTCAGCACTAGAGGCAGCCATTACATAATAATCTCCATAAATCACATTTGGAACACCATTCAGCCAGGAACCACATAGCTGCCTTGATCTCCTGCTGGGAACCTAACCTAAAATTCCCATCAGAAGAGGACTTTTAGAAGCACAGCACAAACTAGCAGGTCTGCCAAAGATGTTAGAAATATGATTTGGTTTGATACTATCAGGGTGCAGCAAAAAGGTGGTGAAAGGTACCAGGAAGAGCAGCAGGCAAGGGAACAGGACACTTCCTCCATGGTGATACTGGCATCTTACGGGAGGGAGGCATGGCCTCACCTGTTCTGCTAATGTACCCTACACCAATGCTGAAAATTGGGTTCAGTTCCATACATACTTTGTTAGGCAATTCAGTACGTTTTGTTAAAAAGGCTCTTTCCAGATATTTCAACAAGCTGCAGGACCATCACAAAGGAGGGAAACATGCTAGTTAGGTTACGTTTGTTGTTAAATGTGTGCATGGGAAGAAAAGAAAGGAAGCTACCGAAGCCGACAGTGAGAGCAGATGAATCATAAAGCCATTCAGGGCTTTCCAGGAAGCACGCGCAGCCAGAAGCCATGTCTCCTGCCCCTTAAGCAGTGACGCTCTAGCCAACAGAGGGCACACATGCTCACTCGAAAAGAGCCGTGTCACATATCGCACGCACATGTGTACACCCACACACACACACACAC
>JAODKM010000099.1:15764617-15807952 GCA_026780845.1 Petrocephalus sullivani | reverse complement strand
CACACACACACACACACGTCAGTGAGGACCATCCATTTAGGAAAAACCCTAATCCCAATCATGACAACCGTAGCCCCTACCCAGCCCTAACCTGAAAGATAATTAACCAAACAAAATAGGACATAACTATTTTACTTATTCACAGACGGTTATAAAATGAAGTTTGAAGTAGTGAGGACCGAAAAAAATATGACCCCACTAGTCACGTTTTCTATTGAGGATTTCCTACACATTTGTGAGGTACTTTGGTCCTCACAAGTATAGCAAAACCTATACACACACACACACACACAATCTCAGATTCAAGCTAAGTGAAGGACCTGAACTTTTCAGACTCTGACCTATAGGTTTATATTGGGCTGAAAACTCTCAGATAAGAGTCTTAGTGTCTTCATTTCTGATGCAGTGACATCACACAAATGTGGGAGTCTCAACACTATTAATCATGACTGGTTCTAGTTTGGTTCAATGCAGTTTCACTTAAATTTAACTGTGACTATCAAAGTATAACCTTTCTATATTATGCAATTCAAAAACTGGAATAATGACCGTCAAGGTTATATCTACACTATAAGTAATCATTAAAATACTATATGGACTGCAAAAGCAAAAACTTTACAAAAAATGCTTGTGGGAAGTCACTAGTTACTATGTTAAAATCTCTAAATGAGCAATTCTTAAAAAAAAAAAAAAAAACTTTAAAAACCTCTCACTTCAGAAAAGAACGGTCACTTCATAAAACCACGCAAACAATATAGTTTGGCTAACAATTAAATTATAAAAGCAATCTACAACTGGTTTACAGTCCACTGAAGACCACTTTTGTCCAATCAAGGGCCAAGTACTTCTCTGCCTGAGTATAATGGGTAACTACAGGATTTAACTTTACATATGAAATCTCAAATGTCTGGTTCAGCAGTTTTGGCGTGGTGACACGGGACTGGTGACCAATGGAAGACTGCCGTTTAGTGGATTAATTCACCTCACACGGCTGGTTAATTAGTATCTACAAGTCTACAGGTTTGAAGTCTGCCTACACTACAGTTGGGTTTAGAGGAGACACTAGTGAATGTGTTGTTTCAAAAGCAGCAGTGTTTTATGGAAAGAAACAACTCATGCAGATTCCTGGGGTACCAATCCTCCAGACAGTCAGTAAAAAATGGAAGAATCTACTTTCACCTTTTCCTTAATTGCATCAACCTGAAAGGGAATTCAGAGGCGCAGCTTAGAAAAATAGCAAATTTCATTTTACATAATTAAGAAAAGCAAGTTGAGATAGGGCGAAACCACCGCCGAGCAGAGGGGGGGGGAAAAACAAGAAAGCAATTTTTAGGTCAGAGGTAAGGACAGTCAATACATCCACCCCCACATAAATGCAGATGGTTTCATCTGGCTTCTCTGTTACATGTGAAATCAGTATCACTACATCTAAAAAAAAAAAAACTGATGTTCTTCCTGTCATGAAGTGTTCATTTTATATTCTAACACATTCTCAGGAAAACCATTTCATTCTGCACATATGCATCTATCAGCATAACTTAAATGGTACCATTTAAAAGGCCAGTGTGTGGAATTTTCCCAGTCATAAATAAGTGAAGCTTGATAAAATGCAACTTGCCTCATTATATTAATGGCTACAAATGAAAATCGGTAATCAGCTGCAGTCAGGGTACTGACAGTTTCTGCAGGCTGAGTTATGGTATAACTATGCATATTCAACCTGGAGCTGGCGTGGTGCCTGGAAAGGCTACAGACAGGAAAAGTGGTCCGTTTGTACTGGTACGGCAGACCAAAGACAAGTGACGCTGCAAGGCACCACACCACTCACTGCAAGCCTCTCCATTTGGTCAGTATGTAAGGCAGAAGAGGACACAGAGCTACCGATGTACCGCACACCAAGCCTCTAAAGCATCCCTGCGAGACGTACCTATACGGCTATACCTGCACAGCGGTGATAAGGAATAACGGAAGCAAAGGACGCCTTGGTTTGGGGGAAGCGTTAGGCATAGGTTAGCACTAGGGTCATTAAAGGAAGTGCATGTGCAAGATGGTTAAATGGAGGACTGCGTGAGACTGACTAGCAGATTAAGAGGTTTTTAGTGGTCTGCATTGCTGGGAGTAACAGTTTATGGACGAAACAGAAGGGGACTAGTATTAAAATTTGGTCATAGATGAAGACACTAATGTCCGTTAGCGAGAGGCCACGCTGGAAACTCCAACTCACCTTACTCAAGTACTCCCTCATGACCTGGATGAAGTAGGGCATGGAGAAGTCCATGATATTGTGCCTCCAGGCAGTCTCCAGGACCACGTCGGGCCGCAGCAGGTCGTAGCAGGTGAAGAGGCAGGCGGCAAAGCACTCCCTCTTGCCCTCCTGCAGAAACCACTGGAGGAGCTCCTCGGCCAGCTCGATGTCCTTGGACTCTGAGGCATACTGCATGGCATCCTGGGTATGCCGGGGTAGGAGGCATTCATAGCTGCTATCAGTACTGTGCAAAACATCTTACACAACTCACGGATTCTCTACAATCAAGCTTATGTGACCCACAATAACAAGAGGAGCCTCATTGCTAATTAAGACCGACCACCCCTCTTGTACAAAAGGTATACTCCTGTCTTTTGATGGTGGGGATAAAGATGGACTACACTAGAAGCAATGTAGAACTACAAGGGCACATGAAGACGCTACAATTTTACAGATCAACAGAGGTGACAAGTTCTCCCTACAAGCGCAGAACCACCACAACACCTTGTAGAGTTTGTCCTTCTTGCAGAGCTCCACACTTTGTTTCCAACGGTTGTTGCCTTTAAAGAGGTATGCAGCAATTCTTCTGAATTCAATGAGCTCGTGTTTCTCCAGGCGCTGGGCCAGCGAGATGTTATCGAAGTTATCATAGGCGTCTATGGACGTCCGTAGGGCCTGAGGACATGAAGAGAAAAGTAAGGCTCAAGCCAGTGTCACTGACGCTCAGCTGCGTTTGGTGGCTGCTTCAGATGTTCAATGCACCATTAGAAAACGTTCACAGGAGCCAAAGCAAGCTGCGTTTCACCGACCTGATAGTCTTCCTCTGTGATGAAGAGATTGTTAAGAGCTTCATTGACTGACTTGTTGTTATGATTCTGTACAGACCGAAGATATGGTTTTACCAGTGGCAGCTGTTTCACCTGAAGGGAGGGGGGAAATACCATTAGGAACAGGAATAATGTGAGCATTTATTAAGTCTAATCATTCAATACCCTAAATGCTAATTACAAATGCTGAACAAAGCCAAAGAAAATCATACAATGGTCATGAGGACAACAGAGACCAGAAAGGACACGTGCAAGACAGACCGCTACCTTGCTGAAGAAGTTGACCGAGCGGGAATGGTCGAGACGCGGGGAGAGCACAATGAGCAGGTCATTCAGTAACAACGGCTTGAACTCCAAATAGAACTGGATTGCTTTGTAATACAGCTCCACGTTGGCCACCTTAAAATAAAAGGCAAAGACCATGTTCCAAAGCAGCTCTCAACAAAAGTTTTATTTGGAATTAAAAATCAGTAAGACATTCAAAGCAATAAGTTACTGAGAAGCTAGTATTACACGGGAGGTTGAGCATACTGGCCAATGTAGTACCTTGGTGATGATGTCTTTGAACTGCCCTTCTTTCCAAGCATCTGTTGGGTGGTTCATCATGGTGATGATGGCGTTGTCGTACTCCTCGTACTTGTCGTACAGGAAGACCAGCTCTGCCCACAGGTGGGCCTGTTCAGCAGCCCTCAAAACCTAACACGCCAAATCAGCCATCAGTTGAGTGTCCAAGCAAATCAGAAAGTCCATTCGTAAGACATACCGGGCAGGCTTTACCACAAATGGACAATACAGGTCTAAAGCTCACCTTCGGGATGTTGACGCGTGACCAGAAGAGCTCCAGGTGCTCCCTCATCTTCTGCGGCTTGAACTTTGAGTAGAGGATGGCCAGCTCAGTGAACATGCCCATGTGCGCCCTCTCCAGACCCAGGGCTGCCTCCAGCATGGTGATCAGTTCCTCAAAGTAGCCACGGTCCTGTGGGGGAGATCAGTTTCTCTTTAGTGAACATCAACATCTCTCCCAAAATAAGAAAGAAGAATAATTCCTTAGGCCTTTCTCAGGTTGTTTTTGATGTTACCTGGTAGTAGTTGATGAGCTCCTCCAGCTCATCGGCATGAACTACAATGTGAAGACCACACATCTGTGCCAGGCGGAACTCCTTCCCATCCACACAGGCAAAGCAGACCTAGACAGTGACCAAATGGTGTTAACTACAGAAAACACCCTAAGCCAGACTGGAGCAAACAGCTTAGTTTCCAGCACAATGACTATTTTTTTTTACTTAAACAAAACTTCTTACCTCCTTCCATGTGCGAGTGCTATTGGCCTTACGAGCTCCATCCACCGCAGCCTGGTACTCTCCAAGGTGGACCAGGGTGGAAGCCAACCGGCCAAAGTTGGAAACGTTGTTGTACAGCAACTTAGCAGCGTCATACATCTTCTCATCGTAGCATCGGTCGCCAACCTTTACAGAAAGCAACGGAAAAAAATCCACATCTACAACACCGGCTTGTGCATATACCGTGGTGCTTCTTGGATGTGCTGATCGCGTTCTCCGTGTATATAGACGTGACACATACTTGCTGGATGTGAGCATTGTTAGGCCCATTGATGAACTCCTCCAGCTCAGCGAGACGGTTAGTTTTAGCCAGAGCAAAAATCAGCTCCGTCTCCACGTAGGATTCACGCGCCTTCTTCCGGGCCATCTGCAAGAACTTCACCAGATCCTCCCAATTGCCTACAAAAATGAAAAATGCTCTGAGTGCTTAGAGGAGCTCTAAATATGATGTGGTTCCACCAACAGTAAGGCTGCCAAAACGTGAGACTGTGCCTCTTACCGCTTTGGTTGGCTGCCTGCACCACCTCCATGTATGCTGATGGATCGTCAGCCTTGATGTAGGAGTCGATGGCCTCCTTCACCAAACCCTTCTGCAGCTGGGCCTTAGCCAGCTGGCTCCAGACAGCTGGCTCATTGCAGCGCTCAGCAAACTCATAAGCTCGGTCCAGGTTTCCAATGTGCTCAATCAGAACCTAAAACACGACGGGAAATCAGCAGTCCGTTTTGTCTTTTTAAACATTACGGCGGCAAGGAAGCGCGACTGGCTTCCGCACCTGCACGGCAGACGTGTTGACATCAAACTTCCTGAAAATGGCGAAGGCCTCCTCAAAGAGCTCGTTGCTGATGGCAATATTAGCAATATCTGGAGCGTCATAATTGTCAAGGCGGTTGATGTACTCCATCACACGAGTTCTGTCGGCTTTGATGGCTGTGAGGATGAGGAGGTTCTGCAGATTCCTAGTACGGGAAGGCATATGGACAGCAATTACTACTATGAGACAGACACTGTGCAGGATACAAACACTAAAGCACAGAGAACCTATTTACCTGTGTTCACTGAAAACAGAGTTGTCCAACACGATCTTCTCCAGAAGCTCAATGAGTTCATTGGGAAGGTCTGCGGTCATGAAGGCCTTGACCGTGACTGACACCTCCTCTGGATCCTGTGTTTCTGACAGAGCAGTCTGGACAACCTTGAGTAAAAGAAGAATAATATGAGCTGCAATCGCAGCGAACATCCTGGGAAGTTTATGGATGGCTGTACCAGAAAAGCTCATCTTCAGGGGGGCCTGTAAAGCACAACACCTACCTGGTCGATAAGGGGTCTTCTGAAGGGGTTGGTCTCCAGGAGCACGCTAGCCCATAGCTCAGGGTCTCTGCGACGCACCAGGTAGCGGGATAGACTCTTGAAGAGTGAGTTCTCGTTGCAGACCTGCATCCACATCAAGCCATACAAGTGTTATTCCCCAGGATTCCTCTCTGATGCTTGCCCGAAAGACCACCATTCTGATGGAAGCACTCACATGAATGAGCTCCTGGTCACACTGCCCTCGCTCGTAAGCCACACAGGCCAGGTGGGGGTCTCTCTTCTCGCAGTACTTGCCCACCACACGGCTGTCGTAGTAGGGGTTCTCCCGCAGGAAGCGCTCGGGGTTGTTGTTGCTGTCAATGTAGATCTTGGCCAGGGCGTTGTGGGTGGCGGGCTCCTCACAGCCCTCGTGGATGCGCGACTCCAGCCAGGGAAGCAGCAGCTTCAGCCTGCATGGCAGGAACAGCCAGCATGAGTATGTGACATGCCCTGGCAGGTCAGCAAGACATTTAGCTCTATCCAGGAGGAACGCTGGCCAGATTGTGTGTAGAAGCTGCCGGTAAACCCTCCAAACTTATCATCTCGTGTCCACTAAAGCAAAATACTAATGTGAATAAATGCTGTAGTTACTACCACTCATAATTAACCTATACAAGCAAGTTGCTGACATGAATGCAAGGGTTGTTTGTTATTAGTAACTGCTCCACAGTATTTAGTGGTAAATATTTAAATAAGTTATTTTCTGGTCATTTCATTTACACTCTAGCATTTTGGTTTTTAGGTTCGGGGATGTTTGTGGCCAGATGGGATCTAATTAAATCCAATAAAAAGGCCAAGCAGCAGGACCTGTTCCTCTTCTCGACCTCAGCCACCAGCTCATCAGTGGAGAACTGGCCCCGGACCACCAAGATGAGGTTCTTAATGACGTCCTCAGAGCAATCCACGTCCAGGAGGCCACCAATCACCACTGGTAAGCGGCTGGGATTCACCTGTTCAGAGACGGCATTTTGAAATATAGCATGCTTATTGCTGGCCTTTACCGGCTGAAGGAAACTATCCTCAGAGATTAAACGGAAACTGGCACAAACGATTGTTTTCAAAAGGAGTTTAAAACTGAGATGGCAGACTCGGACATGAGCTCAGCCATATTTGCAGTAAATACAAACCTTCTGAACGTAGATTTCAATGTATTTCTGCAGGTTGTTGCGGTACAGATACAGGACCAGGTCGTGGACGAAGTCAAAGCGGTCACACACAATGATGAGGGGGAGCTGGTCAGTCAGTTTAGCCTCCTGTTCATGGGATGGGGGGAGGGAGAGATAGGAAGGTGAAAAAATATCAAAAATCAAATTCATATCAAAAATATCAAATTCATATAGGCAAACACAGCCCACTGAAATCACAGTCAAACCTGCCTGGCACTGAGTCATAGCATTTTTCTAGATAGATGCTAGGAGGAAATGAACCTTAAACCACCCACTAAAATGGAATGACACTACTACAGGGAATGCCATTTAGGGTGAAGCTGCGGGTTTCAATTAGATCCCGAATACTCTCAATCTACACCGTGGTCCACTACAGATTTGACTGCAAAATGTTGCTACAAGTTTGGATGAAAAATGAGTGGGGGGGGCAGGGGGGAGGAACACAAAATAAAACCAGGTGCTGTTTTATAACCGAACCAATCCTGCCAGTGATCAGAGGTGACAATTATCGAGGGAAAGGAAAGATTCAAAACGAAAATGCGTCTGGAATACAACAAAGTCAAAGGATGGCTAACGTGGCAGAGGTCGGCCTTCTGCAGAATCGAGTAAATAATGCAAACTAAGTATAACAAAACCAGACCAAAAAGAGTCTAGCTAGCAGTGCGGCCTGCACACACACACACACACACACACACACACGGGCTGTGAGGCGCCCTCACTGCCACACACTCACGCTCAACACCAACACTGGACCACAGACAGCCTTCACATTCCCTACTGACACGTCCAGCACCGTCAAACTGCCACTGATATTCCTACAGGATTAATACTCTGGGATTGTGCAACTCTTAGGGCTGGGTCCCCAATGACTCAACTGGAAATCTGGGCAAGGTCGTTAATAACAGGAAGCATGCAATCACTGTAGTGTTTGTCTTAAGTCGGTTTGGATTCAACATTGAATGACAGCCCAATCAAACAAGGATAAGTTTGTGACCAAGTTTTTTGTATTCCGGCATTTGCTCTACTACAGTGTAGCTGTTTGAAAATGAAGAACCCCTGCTGGTTCGACAGCTACGGAAGGAACCAAACCAATGCAACCAGTACAAATAAGCTGTCCAGACACAAAAGCAGAGGGGATCCTTTCTGGAAATAGGACACTGCTGATGGACACAGAGCCACAACCTTCTCTAGAACGTGTTTCAAAGACTATCTTGCTCATAACTATTTTAAATGCTGCCTACGTGAGGTCCTCTGAATTCAACATACGCGACAAAGCTATCACGCTAATGACGACAGGGAACTATCACACCTGGGCTTGGGGGGGAGACACTACTGATCTACTGTTAATATAATCATCATACAAATCCCAGGTTTAATCCTGTATCAGAGAACGGGTGAAAATAAAGGGAGGAGGTCCTGTACTGGGAGATTTACCTGGTACATGTCCTGCCCATCCCAAAGACAAGCAAAAGCACAAAAGATAACAACCGCCATCAGGAAATGGTTTTCGCACACTTCTTACCAATAGAAGCATTGTGGATGCTTTTCGATTAGCATTAGCTCAAAAACAAATTCTCTCAAATGGGCATCACAGAATAATTAGGACTGACAAAAGCCTTTAGAGATATATAAACCGACAGCATTAGAGACAGCATATTGACATACGGGTGTGAATGAAATGAGGTCCTCTGACACAAAAGAACAATTCATTCAGGCCTTTGTAATTCCAGCTATTAACATATAATCTGAACAAAGACGACTGGTATTCAGCGCCAAAGACATGGCAAAAAGAGGGGCTGGACAATGGTGTCAATTTTTAGAGCAGTTTTGAGGGAGAGAGTCTTTGAAAGAAGTAGAATCTGTGCGTCTATGTACACTGTAGATGATCTATTTGATCTTGTCCCGCATAGCTCAGGGAGATCACCCTCTCTTCCGGCCGTGCCATACCTTCAGAAAATTCTTCACGCGTTCTGGATCATAGCAGTTGCTCTCCCGACAGATCCTCTCCACCTCCTTGATCTGGCCGGTTTTGCAAGCCGCCTGGATGTACTTAAAATGAACTTCAGGATCCTGGCTGAAGTTCACGATGGAGCCCAGGAAGTAGAACAAACCTGAAATACAGGCATGACTAAACAAAAATGACCGACTAAAGCGGATCTGTTAGATGAAGAAAGATAAAAAGGCAAAACAAATCATGAAAATCAGGGAATTCCCATGTTACAGCTGTAAGAAAAACCAGTGATGTGATATGATCCTGAAACAGCATACCCTCAAAGCTCTTGAAGGACTCGAAGATCTCGGTGAGGGCCTGTGTGCCCAGCTGCTCGTGGTATTTGGATGCCACCTGGACACAGATCTGCAGGTTCTGACGGATGTTGGCTGACAGCATGGCCCTCAGACACTCCATGGAGTCCTCCACAGACAGTGAGCCGAAGAAGTTCACCAGCCACTGTGTGAAGAAGGCGACGTGGAGTCAGAGCAAGGAGTCGGCACGACCTCCGAGAGTGCACCCCCTTTCATTATTTTGGGGAGGTTACCTCAGGGTTGAGCAGGTGGGTGTGGACCACTGCACGCTTGATGTCGTACAGGTCAGTATAGTGCTCCAGCGCCCTCTGCAGGAGGCCTGCCTTCTCACACAGCTGGGCGATGTGAGCGCGGTCATAGTGGGTGAACATCTGGTTGCCCAGGATGGCATCAGCAACCTGTGTAACAACAACCGAAAAACACTTCAGATCTGCCCATGGAAAAGTCAACCACAGGGATTTGGCAATGCCTCAGCCCTGGAACAAATAGCTCCATAAAGGGATAGAGGAACATGATGGACTAGCTCTTTTGCTAGACCAACTGAAACTGGAATCTTCTGGCACCTGTGGGGCATGCATGAGGTTCATCTCCAGCAGGCGGGTCTGCAGCGGACCTTCTGAGGGACGGTTGTTCTTCAGTGCGTCCAGCAAAAAGGACGTGCACTGCTGGATCAGGTTGTACTCCATGAATACGTCCACAATCTGGCCACAGTGGAGAGAGGGGCTTGTGTGAACTCATAGGCTGCACCAACAAAAGCTCTGAGGGTGCAAAGCCTGAGGCCCCCTCGCAGCTAGAGGGCGCCAAGAGTGCAAGTCTGACCTGCGTGATGTCGGCCAGCGGCTCCTCATCCTGCACCAGCATCTGGGAGAACTGCAAGCCCTGATCAGGGCTGATGCGCATTACATTGCGAAGCAGGAAGATCCAATCGGGAGTGTATCCCACCTGCAGACACATGCGAGCATGATTCACCCTTGAAGTAAACATACATACACACGCTTGATCAAGCAGGCATTACGCTCTCTCCAAGCTTGAAACAAAGATTAATGCAGCTTTGCCCATTTCTGCATAATAATGGTAACTGCTGTGAGCAGGATGCAATCCTCAAAGTCAGGACAGGGATGTGATTCGCCCGTGTTATTTTAGTCACGCCTGACTGGAGCACTTGCTAAATAAAGTGCAAACAGGAACCAATCTGAGAGCCACAGACAACTTCAAGGAGCCACATTAAAAATTTAGACATACCTTCTTAGCATAGAGCACAATTTTTGGAAACTGGCCAGTCTCTGCAAAGCACTGGATGACCTTGTTGGGGACGTTCGCCCGCAGGTAGACGCTGAGGGCAAGCGTGGGGTCCACAGACTTCACCAGGTCCCCAAGTTCCTCCGAGCACTCAAGCTATGAGGAGATGTTCAACAGTTACCCTCAGAGCACGACACCTGTGTCTGTAACCTTCCAGGATCCGGGAAAGGCCAACAAAGTTTGAGGATGGGACAATCTCCCAAATTCTCAGGAAGATTTCCAGAAGGACATGAGATTTCCATTTAGTTCTTCAGTTTTTATTAAGCACCGAAGGGCCAAATAGGACTTTTCCTAGAAAAGGTTCTCTGGCAGTTTTATGGGAACATAAAATCATAACTGAGTGCTGCAGACCCCCATCGTGCGGCAGCATACCTTATCCTCCTTCAGCCACTTCTCCAGCAGCTGCTTACGGCCTTGCTGCAGGACGGGCCGGCACAGCTCCAGGGACTCGAATTTGTTGAGCTGGCCCTGGTCCAGCAGGATGCCGAAGTACTGGAGCAGGGGGGAGGTCTGGCCCGGCTGGGCGGGGACACTCTGGAAGCGCCGGATGGTGTCTGGTGTGCGCAGGATTCCCTGAGACAAACAAGGGCGGGTCACTCTTCCTCTGCATTACCAAACACCAGATTTACTGCAAGCAGCTCTTGGAGATGAAGTAACGGCAGAGGAAGTCGGCCGAACCGTCTGAGGACGCAAGAGCCAGTCACGAGCAGTCAATAGGACCGTTAAGGCAATCGATAAATGCCACGGTTAATCACGCAGCTCTAACACCAAGAGGTTTTATATTAAACAAAAAAAAGACAGACAACAGGAAACAGGAAAACAAGCAGGCAATAACATATGGGACACGTAGCGTTACGCAGACTCCTCCCACACCAAAATCATTTAGAAAAACTTTCTAAAAAGGCAAGATGCATGCAGCAGATGCACAGAGGCCCAGAGATAAGGCATGTGTAATTCGGGGTGGGGTGGGGGGTACCTTTGGAGCATTGGCAGCTACTTTGGCCGCCTCGGAGTAGTTGCCTCCAGCGAAGAGGTTGTTGAACTTGCGGGCGAAGAGCTCCTCAGCGCCAGCCAGGTTGTTGCGGACGGCCATGCGCAGGGCCAGGTCAGGGTTCTGCAGCACGTTGGTGATGTAGGGGATGATGTTCTCCTCCTCGACACACACGGAGAGCACCTGCGAAGGCAGAGACCCGGCGGGGCTGAAAAAGGTGGGCTGACAGTCACACGGCGCGGGTCTGACTCAACGCAGCTATTCTCCGCCATTTAACCCCAATGGCAAGTAGTGAGAAACATCCGCTGAAAGCACAGCGACAAGGGAATGACAGTCAACTGTAACGAAGGCAAGGCGGTCCCAGCAACCAGCTGGACAGCAAAGGCAGCCCACTTAAGAGTCAATAACAAACTGCATCAACATGGCCAAGCAGTCACCCTCCTTGCCGGCATTAAAACGCAGGCCATCACTACTTTTACAGGAGAATCAGCTTGTTTGTGACTGGGTGAGGGCAGGAGAAATGGGGCCAGCATGGTTAGGAGTTTTGGGGATAATGTAGATGCTCAGAGAACACTTAAGCAAGCAGCATTGCAGACCTATGGGACCAGCAATGAGCCAGCGAACATGTTTCCGTCACACACAGGAAGGACCAGCCTGTCGGCCAGGCCAAAGGCTTCAGCCACTAAGAGGCAGCATCTGAGAACAATGGTCATACTGGTGGCATTCTGCCTCACAAAAAAACGAACCAGAGACCAGAGAGTTACTCAATCTTTTATACAGATATCAGTTACTGAATTAACAAAAAGATATTTCACCAGGCATTTGAGGAAGAAAACCACAGAGGTTCCCAGTCTGGTAGTGGCAGATCTGGTGTGGTGACCACGCATGGAGACTCGTTTAGACGCCACGGGTGAGCTCAGCAGCCAATACGCAGAGGGGAAGAGAGGCAGGCGCTGCAGTCACGTGATGCCAAGGCTGCCGCCATCTCAAGGTCACCTAGCGGACCCTGCGTGCCGAGAGAAAATGCGGCCTGCTGGAACCTTCCTGGGCTCCACGCGGCACGGTGCAGGCATGAGTGAGTCGGCCAGCAGGCGAGCGAGAGCAGGCCTGACCCATAGGGGGCAGAAGCTCCTAGGTTTGTGACAGAAATGCAAGATGCACAGGGAGGCGGGTGGGGGGGGGGGAAGCTGAGAACACGAATCATGGCACAGATCACTGCCAGGCTTCGAATGAAACGGGGAGACATCCCAGCATCGCCGGTGACACCGTCAGGGGATTGGCTCAGACTTTAAAACACCCACCCCCCCCAAGATTGCTTTTCCGTTCCTCTCAATATTTAATGGCTACCTGGCTTTGGCATCAAATTATTAATAAGCTACTTCCAATAGGAGCCCGCAGCAGCCCACGGAGCAGCCCGACACCACTGCGTTTCCACATCACTTCCCCCTTTTTTTCAACTTGCTAAACCAGACAGACAGACAGACAAAAACCTCTAAAAAGACATCCCTAAAGTGTCAAATTAAGATTTTACAGAAGGTCAGAATACCGCTCTCCCCCCACCTCCCTGCAGTAAGCAGCTCATGGCACACTCTGCCATGAGGGCCGCCGACTCCAGGCTCACGACTGTGCCGATCCACTTCTGTGATGCACAGCGGGCCCAGACAGACGAGTGCAGGGCACCAATGAGAAACGTGCCAAAGCTCCTCCCCCCCACCGCAAAAAGCAAAACAAACAGGCACACTAGCACTAGGCCAATCCCCACCCCCCTCCCCGCTCCAGATTATGTCTACAAACCTTTCCTGCGGTCTGCAATGACAGCAGTACATCCCTTGAGCCAAACCACACAGGTGGGGGACACCAGTCTAAGCTGGTTTTAGCTCCAACTTGCCTCCTAAGTAATGGAAATTGACTGTGCTGAAGGCTAGCGGCGGATCGTGAGCGTGGCGTTCCTGTCCACTGCCTGCCACACGCTATAGGCAGCAGCATTACCCACGGTGAAGTGCAGCCATTAAACATGCATGCGCAAAAAACAAAAGACTACCATCTAATGATTTTAATTTTGTATTAATTATTCAGTTACGTGTTCAAGGGCTATAAAATATTGAGCGATACAAGTACTTAAATAATTAATCATAATTACACTTGACGATGTGTAACTATTATTTTCTAACAGCAAAATAAAGAAGGCTGCTCTCTCTTTAAAGTACTTTACTGGGACGGTTGGGCGGGACGTATACCTGTCCCTTCCTGTTGACGCCGATGATGCCGGCGGTGGCCTCGTGGGGAGCAGTGACGAAGATGGTCTCGCCGCTGATACGGTTCATGTAGATGCAGGTGCCGGTCTCCAGGTCATACAGGTGGATGTAGCCGTACTTGGTGATGAGGAACACAACATCTTGCTTGGAGCTGATCTGCATCGAGAGGGCAGAGTGATTTTAAAAACGGGCCACGCTGGATCACCAGCATATTTTTGGGAGTTGCTATGGTGACCCAATAAAATCAATAAATCCAGATTTAACAGTTAAAAAAAAAATTCGAAGGAAAATATATACGCATTATCCAGACAGAGGTTTTTTTTTTTTATAACTACAATCTTGGTGTGAAGGTAGGGTCTGCCCAGATCTAGCATCTCTGCAGCAGTAGGAATTAAGAGCTTTGCCCTTAATTCAAGAGCCTTGCCCTTAATTCCTTGCCAACCACAGAATTCAGACCCACAACCTACCAGACACCTGCATAGATCCCCAACACACTGAGCTACTGCACAAACATACTCCAGGTTAGCAGCCTGTAGACCTACCATACAGCCCAAAACCAGAAACAGAGGAATCTCCCATGAGTGGCAGTACCTGCATGGCAACAGGGAAGTCATTCTGAGCCTCGGGCGGGAAGAACACGTCCACAGCTTTCTTAGGAAAGGGCTGGTTCCCAGTGGGTGGAGTCCCCACTTCGATGATGTGCAACTAAAGCATGGGGATGTGAATCAGTGCAACCGCAGAGCATACCACCCTACCCCACCCCAGCCCAAAAGCGGAAGCAGCCTCCAGCCTACCTTCCCACCAGCCTGGCCACGGACGGCGAAGCAGAAGAGGGTGGATTCCTCAGAGTTTCCTTCCATCTTGAACTGTGCAAAACCGGCCGCATGGCCCTCGATGGGCTGGGACACCTTACGGTCCACGGAGTAAAGCTGCATGGCGCCGACCACGCGGTTTTGCTGAAGAGACAGAAGGCAGAGTTTGAAGCCATGTAACTCAAAACGTCTGGTAGTGAACAGCTGAAGTGTTTAACTTCATGCCAGAAGGACAGAGCTACAGGCATTAATTAACAGGCATTCTGTACAGACGCAAACATCATGCAGACAGATGTTTTGATTATAATGCATTACGTGCATAAAGATTCATCCTCAGCCCAAATACCTGTGCAGAAATGCCAATGAGGAGCAGCCATTTCTGCTTGGCGTCAGTGCGGTAGTTGATGATCTGACAGCCAGCCAGACTGGAGTGACGGTCAAACACTTTGATGGGCTGGGAGTCTCCCTCCATGCTCCAGTGGTACACGGCGTTGTCCGTCACCAGTGCCACTGTGTTCAGCGAGATCCACTTCCAGAAGGTGACATCATCCGTCATGGTGTGGGCTTTCATCTTGCTCTTCATTTCAATATTGAAGATCTGCAGGGTTTTCGCCGCTGGAATCGACACGCGAGCGTCGTTATGGAGATACGGGGAACAATGGAATACAGCCAAACAGGCAGAATCAAGCCAGAGATATCAGAAGTCATGGGTTTAAGTGCATCAGGCAGCACGCCATGACTGATTACACAGTAGCTATACAAAAGAAAGGGCGAGCACAGGAAACAGGAACATCACTAAATTGAAACATCTGCATTCAGGTAGATGTGAAGGGGTCAAAGGGTCAGGACACCTAATAAGGAAATAGAGGGGAAATCTCAGCTATGTTGACACTAACAGCGACATCAAATTTTCAGGGCTATGAAACCAGAGACACTTAAATGCCTGAAACAGGTCTGCTAGTCACCCTATGGATCAGGGTATGAACTTTTTGTTAAGCATTACATTCTACCTTCATCCATTGTTTAGAACTGAAATTCATTTGATATTAGAATAAGTGAAACTTATTTAGGTGATTGTCACTATTGTATTGATAAATACATCTGTTGCCAGCAACCATTCTGACAAAGATCTTCCACGTTAAAAATTGAAGACTTCAGATTACGCACAGAGAAATGCTCTGCATGAAGCTCTGGGATCGCAGAGCCATGAGAGCTGCACCTTAATGTGGTGGCAGCATCACTGTGTACTGTTAGCATAGCAGGCTAACCAAGACTGGTATCCAAACCAGCCTTTCATGCTATGGGACATATACATGTGCTAAAGGAAACACACTGACTGAATATGGACTGTTGGGAGGGGGCAATGGCATCTGAATGCAGATATAAAGGAAAAAAAAGGTACCGACACATGACCGTCACAGGGATGGAAACTGGAAATCGTAAGGGCCACTCCATTTTTAAATGATGTTAATTCAAGCACTGATGACAGATCATCAAATCATATAGCAGGAGGCAAGCAGCACATACCAAATCTGCCAGATTTAGCCAATCAAGCCAAAAGAATTATACATTCAAAACCAGAATTCCAACAAAGTGAAGTCTGATCATGGATATACAGGGAGATGGCAGAATAAGCCAGCTTCTGTCACGTGGACACTGACCATAAGACACCCCCCTGCAAGAACTGCCCCCATCTGTTCACCTACATATAATCAAGCACACCCAAAGGATGATGAAGACAATACTACTCAATATATCACATTCCTAACACCTGGGCAGGCCAAAAACGCCACTGTCCTCTGCAGCATACCTCAAAACCAGCCACCCCCACCTTACACAGACCATAATGGCACATGAGAATTGGGTTTTTGGATGGCGAGTGACCGACATTCACGCTAGAGGAAAAAGTTCAAACCGATTCAGTTACCACCCAGGCCAGCTCCACACGGGCTTTCAAAGGAAGAGGTTCGAACTTGGTTGGCATTAACTCTGAACACACCCATTTTATAACAAAAAAGTGGTTTGCTTAATTTAGTGGGTATGACTTCATTTAGGAAATAACTGTGTGCGCATTTTGAACATCAGGAAACTTTCTCCCTGTGCTGGAGAAGGAACGGTGGAAAAAATGAACAGATGGATGGACAGCCCGTCTCTCCTTGAGCTGCATGAAAACTAAGTTATAGAAAAATTTCCTGCACCTTGCAACGAAGCTCCTGCCATTACCAGGGCCATAAACCAGCCACATCTACAGCTGACCCACAATCACAGTAACGTATTCTTTGTTTAGTGCTGGACAGCACACTGGTGAAGTCCATATGGAATAGGGATAAGAGGCATCAGTGAACCACTTTCCAAGCCTGAGCAGCGCGCACGCATCAAGCTCAAACTATTAAGAGTGATGTCACTGTTAGGCTCTTAACCAAGACCCTAAACCCCCAATTGCCCAAGGATTCTCTGACACTGGGGGGGGGATTGTGTTTGCAAAGCGTCGGCTAAATAGGTAAAATATATATGCACTGAGACACAGATTGTTGCCCAAGAAGACTCAGTTTCCCTCCCTCACTTAAATCACAAGCTGGACTTTACAACCTAAAGCCAATAAGGCAAAGAGGCTAGAAACACTTAATGACAACACATGCCTGTCAATAAATACATTTCCAGTTCATAAATACTGAATACTTGATCAAATCCTTTAATATACTCTGACACGAGCTGAGAACCCATCATGTTATAGTTACGCTAAAAACTGGATTCTTCAAACAGAACGATTTTGAGAATACATCAACCACAAAAAATATATCATTTCAACAGATCAAAAGAAACAAAAAACTGTTTAATGCGAACTCATTAGAGAATATCCAATTAGTGCACATTAAACATGAATCAAAAGGTTGGTTTAAACAGGATTGTGACTTCCACAAAAACATACAAATTTTAACTCACCATCTGCATACACATAAGAAAGCCATAAAGAAAAAATGAACAAACAAAAAGAGAAAGCAATTATGACAGCAGGAACAAATTACAACACCTTCTACTTCTAATATTTAAAATAAATCAGGCACAGACTAATGTAAAACAAAAAGCAACATTCTACATGTGAGCTCAGAAGATTCTAGTCCTCACACTCTAGCAATGTGATGCTCTTCTGACTTACACAGTGGAAGATGTTAGGCAGTACAGCGTTTTACAAACAAAGCCTAAGAAAAATTAAGTAGTGTACAGCACAATCTAAAAATGGCTCACAGAAGCAGACTCCTACAGCGTTATCTGTGACATAATGAAACTGTCTTGCACTGAAGCTCAGGGGACACTGACAGGCGTTGCTACCGACCTTTCAGAGCAATGACCTTGCTGGCGGGATTCATGATGGCGCTGTCCGCGGAGATGGGTCGGCGGATGGGATTGTTCACGTCGTTCAAGTCGATGATCACGACCTGCGCCTGCTCACCGACCTTCTCCCGGACACAGATGAACTTGTCGGACTCCATGGTTAGGGTGCTGAAGCCGATATTGGCCGGATTTATCCCCAAGTTTTGGAGCTATCGAAAACAAAAGCAGATCAATGCTGTAAAAACACCGCCAGAGGGGGACAGTTTTTATGAATGCGAAAGAAAGAAAAAAGTCAGGCCAGGTTTAAGAGTCATAATGCCCCATTTTCTTTAGGTCAGTGTTTCTCCACCCAGTCCGCGGGGACCCCCAGGCAGCCCACATTATTACTCCCTCCCAGCACACTCGGGCCAAACAAATCAACACCGAATACCTGGTACAGGTGAGCTGCAAAGCAGGAGGGAGCAGAAACATGCACTGTCCGTTTGTCCCCAGTGACTGGGTTGAGAAACAGTGCTCTGGGGGGTGTCCAGTGCATCATGGGGCCATGCCTGACACCTTTTAGAATGATACATTTATCCCAAGGGGCCACCTGACCCACTGGGGTGGAGCTTCCAATCTGCCTGCCATCAAACGTAAGAGCCAAGAGGAGCGAGTCGGGTATCACTTCAGCCAATTTCTAAGCGAGGCGCTTCCTGGCAGGGCAAGACATTTCAACTACTTCGTACCGCAGCACACCATAAGTCACGGGCGACTGCTGTTTCTGCTTCCACTCCAGGTTTGGGAGAAGGTTGGGGGGGGGGGCGGGGCGTTTGGTAAAACTGCTTAGCAAAGTGCACCGAGCAATGCAGCAAAAACAGGAAACGTGAACTCATCTAATGACAGGAGGTGTTCATTCAAAACAGAGCCAGTTCCTGGAAAAGCTGATAACAGAGGCAGGTGTGGGGATCATGGGGGGCCATTCTGGGTACCCTAGGTTTGCAGTGGGCACAGAGTGGTAGCAGTCTCACTGACAAGGGGCCAAAGCCGGCCCACTTTCGCAACCCATACCAGCCATACCATAGTTCAGGAAGGGGCACAGCATGGCTCTGATGTTAGACTACAATGTAAGGGACAGCTGAAATATTGTCACTGCCAATTGCAGTATATTCAGACCTTTAGCAAAGCATGAGAGCCTTTTATACCATCTGATTACACCTCAAGCAGCCCAACAGAATGCCTGCATCTCTCTTCTGAGTTCTTTTAGACTGGATATCCGAGGATATGCGGCGAAATAAATTCTACCATGACATCACTTCACCACCCACAATCCCAGAATTACTGAGCTGGTACATTCCAGTCACACAGTGGGAGTCTTTCTGGGCTCAGCACGTCTCCGCTAGCTAAAAACAGGCCTCACCCAAAGCTCTAATCAGCCAATGCAAGCCCCATTTCCAGGAAGGGCTTAACAGAAGCACCCCCTTCCAGCAATCAATGGGGTGCATAGACACTCCCAGGCCCAACCCTGATTCGCCCGAGTCCCTGCAAATGCTTTTATCATCATTCTATCTTCAGACTCTGCACACCACAGATAAAATGGGCAGCCACACTGTAGTTCTGAGCAAGTACAGAGGGATGTGCTCACCACCATTTTGATAAAGGAGGCACCATAGACAGGTAAAGGTACAGCAAACAATATCTAGCAGGCTTCAGAGATTAACCCTATGTCTATCCAATACATATTCACAAACAAACCTAAACTATTTTCTCAAAGCGATCATCAACATGTTTTAAGTGCATCACATTTTCAATGGGACTGGGAAACAGGAAGTTAGTTGTTGTGAACGGCCATTTTGGAATTTCATCAACTGAGCTATATCTAAGCGATAGCCACAGTTCACAGCCAAGCCGCCATCTAACATAGCAGTGATGTCACAAACAAGGTCACAGCAGTTTCAGCTTCTTCCATTGGCTAGAGGGATTTCCCAACCTCCCTGCCATTTGTAGAGGGGAATTCTTCAGTGAGTTAAAGAAACATTCAGAAATTGAGGGAAGGCAGTGTGACAGCAGCACTGCTACTGCCTGAGGGCTGAGTATGATTCATACGTCAGGACCAGCTGCTTTCAAAAAAGGAGGGGGGGGGGGGTTTAAGTGCCAGTAACCTTGGTCTTGGTCCTTGTGGTGCTGAGTAGTTTTCCCTAGACAAAGCAATAATTAAACATTACAGCCCCCAATGACAGTTGAAGATGCATCACCATTACAAAATCTACACTCTCTGAGGAGCCTGCTGAATTTCTACAGTCGTCTTGTGCAGCCAGTTATTTCGTCAGGGGAACAGCGCAGGATTCTGTAAGCTATATGGTTCAAACAGGTGTCCCATTTGATTGGTTACAATTCAGGGGTTCAACCATATCTAATGCATTTTCTATCAAATGTCTCAATCCGTATGGATGAAATCTTTGCCAGATTGATTTTACCATCACTGAACTATTGCCTCAATAAAGGCTTGAAAAAAGGACCGATAAACAAGGAACCAAAACAGAGCAAGGGAGGTGAAATAGTCATGAAACAAATACCACTTTAAAATGCTTGACATTCTTGGATCAAATAAGGTTTGAATTAGGACTGTGCCATCATACATCACAATTTAATCAAGATATGGAAAATGCACAATAATTACCAGGGCTTAAGATAAATGTTTCACCTGTTATCTAAACACCTACTTTTCGGCACTATACGGACATTTGCTTATGGCCACAATTTGGTAAGCAGATCGATAGCCTGCCCAACATATTAATGAAATCATTATTGTGACAACCAAAAGTTAGTGATCTGTATGAATTCGGCATATCCTTCATTTTATTAAAATTTGGTTTAGAAACACCACATTTTGGTATAACATGGAAGCGATAAGCACTGAAGTGGCGGTGAAGAAAGGGACAGCTCAGTAGCCACATCATCTTTTAAAAGAGATATTGTGGATAAACAAGGTAAAAGGATGTCGGCAGTGTGGTGGTACTTTTCTGAGTTGAATGTCAGACATGTTTATTAAAGATACGCTGAATTTAGATTACTAATTGTCGGGAGGACAAAATATGTCTCTTTTTGGTGCACTACTAATCTGCTTAGCAAATTGTGGAGATAGAAAAGGTTTTCATATTAAAGTGACTCTTCTGCCAGATCCAAGTTGTTGTTGGTTTATTCCTAGGGCTGTTACAATTTGAACATTCTGCAGATCCAGCACAAAGAGCCAAGGCCACCAGTGACACGTGGCCAAACCATCACATGACTAATGGAGGAACCTTTAGAAACATGGCGAAGGGCATTATTGGGGCAAAGTAACACCACAAGCAGGCAGTGAAAGAGCTGACCAGTGGGTTCAGAGGGGACGGCAAAAAAAAGACCCAGGAGCCACCACTGACTCCACCTGAACGAAGGTTAGAGTGCTTAGAAAATAGCACTGTGCTCTCTCATCTGGGCTGAGATCAAGCTTGTCACCATGGCTGTGCTGCAAGGACACTTTTAAAAGGAAATAGAATCACCAAGAAGAAAACTAAGCCGTCACTTATGTCTGGCATAGAGATAATGTATAGAAAATACTTCATTTCTCTTAGAAACTCCACAAATCAGCAGCTATGGGCCTGTTTGTCATGGGTAATAGACAATTTGGCAAGAAGGAGCTCACAGCAAACATGGAAATCAGAGCAAGATTATGCAGATGATAGTGTGCAAATACCCGCCAATCACTTCTACTCTCCGAGGCTCTCGCGTGGGGGCTGCTGCCCCCAAAATGAGGGAGCTGTTGAGAAGCAGAGTGACTGCTTATGCTGAAGTGCATGCAGCTCGGGCAGAGATGGGCATAGGGGTCTCGGGGTTCACCCAGTACTGTCAGCAAAAAAAAAAAAAAAAAAACTTCATGTCGCCTGCAGTTGGGTTCAAAGTGCAAGGAAGGATGTAAAAAAAAAAAAAAAAAAAAAAAATTGCTGAGCGCGCAGCAGCTCCCCCAACAGGAAGCCGGCTATTGTCTTGGTGCTTTGAAACAACACTCTCGTGCAAGCTCGCATGGAGCACATGACAGCATGTGACCGACGCCTAGCGAAAAGGTGACTGAGAGATGGGTCCCATACAAAGGATGCCAGTTGTTGTAGCTGATGTCCCTGTCAAATATGTTCTAAGAATCTCACCGTTGCGACCTGTGCGGCAGTTACTACACGTCTGGGAGCAGAACACAGCAAATTTAATCCCCGTAACCAAAGACACAGGAATCTGGTTGCCAACTCAGAGTTCAAGGCCCAGACAGCTCTCCAGTGAAGCATTAACATGAGATCACCATTAACTCATTCAACAGCTACCATACACTCGGCTGGTTTTTAATTAACCCCATTACTGCTGAGAGGGCTGTTAAAATGCACACCTCATAAAAGCCTAACCACCACAGTAAAACAGGACCTCATAGGCACAAATCATGATACTTGCTGAAAAACACCAAAAGAAAACTTGGACATATCCTTCATAAAGAAAGCCTATTCAGCCATTCAGACTGACATTTAAATACGCTACACAATTGATGCCCTATTTATGTTTCTTTATGCATATAATGTTTCTGTATTAGACTGTGAGACCAGATGTCCCATTATGCCACCATGAATCTGAAGAGGTTGCACCACACATCAACAAAGCAAATGCCTTATGTAAGCTAAGACATCCCTTTCCACCTGCAGATGCAGAAAATGCTACCATTTGGTGTAAGATTTGGCCTCACGCAGAGGAATGGTGAGTGCTCGTACTTTATGGCAGATACCATCACGATCAGGAGGGAGGGCAAACCCAAGGCACTGGAGTGCCACTACAACCATGCTACTTGGACACAGACCAAGTTCCACATCAAAAAACCCAAGCCCCAGTTAAGTGGGGTAGGTGAGCTTGAGCAACGTGATCAGCAGCAGCAGAGCCACAGAAGCAGATAGCACCAGGGTTAACCAGGGACTCAAGGACTAGCCCCACGGAACACAGTGGTGCACTGTTAACGTGGAGTACGGGACTCGTGACGTGCACAGCCTCTGATGCCCTGCCACCTCTCCATGAGTTATACTTCTGCATCCCACAGCAGCACACCACTGAGAAACTAATTGCAGGAAGCGACTGAAATGACAATTCTACAGGGCAGCAGGACGACTGCACAGTGTGTGAGCCACGGTGCCCAGCCTGCACCGGTGCTGACACACGGACAATTTTACAGTCACTGTGGCAGTTGTCAGAGAAATATTTAAGAAGGGAAAGAACAGATAAGCCAAATAAAATTATTACACACATTTGAGTTCAAAGGTCAAGCGAAGCAATGTTTAGAATACACTGGTTTATGTAGGAATAAATCCTGCCTGTGGTGTAACAGAAGGTAGACTACAGCACATGTGAGGCGATACTGCATGTCACCCCTTGGGTATCCGCTGCTCACGATGACCTTCGCATGCCAAGGACACTTGGCAGGAAGCATTTGCCTCCCTATAAACAAAACCATTCTATTTCTTAGCACAACACACTCAAGCTCAACCTAGTAATAAAAAAGTACTACATTAATAACAAACTACAGCAAAGCAGGCCAGAAGAGTGTTGTTAAAAGCATGGGACCAAATGTAACACTCCCCTGCTAAGTAAAATAGTACATGCTACGAATTGGAGAGCAGCCCATGACTGAGGAGCAGCTTAGATGCACTGTGCATAGGTGCTACAATCAAAATTATTGTTTGGGGGCCCCAAATGCACAAGGTTCTCATTACCACTGCCGCAGAACATGACCCACGTCTGCAATTAAACACCAGCAAGGTGCACCAGACTCAACACACTGCGTTTAATAAAGGCTACTTGTCCTATCAAAACTATCCCTCTGAAGGCAGAGAGACATGAGTCTACAAAACAAATACGAAAGGATCACATGCACAGCAACAGAAGTTGATGAAGACTTATTATGGTATATGAGGTATCAGCCACCAGCTTTATTATCCTTGAAATCCATTTCAAGGTCAACAAGTATATCAGTGATAATGATTACTACATTGAACATGAAAGCAGAAGTGAAACCGATTAACTAATTCCCCTTGGAGGGTGAGACACCCCCTTTAAGAACACGGAAAAACCACAGCTTTTAATGAGGCCTTATTTCAATGGCCATACCCTTTAAATATGGCCTAGTGCAATTAAACTCCATTCAAAAAATGTCACAGAGGTGAGAACATAGAAAGACCTCAAAGTTACAGTCAACTTTAGTCTACAGGATCACAGCATGTTCCACCTAAATTATTAAAACCGTCCAGCATTGCACACACTGCTGTAATGAAAAGGAAACCACTGCACACAAACAGAATCCCTCCTCTGATTAAATGCTGCTCTACTTTTCTATTCCACCAATTAAAACATCCATAAATAAATGAAAATTAAGACCAACCCACACACAGCATACTTCCTCAAAAGAAGCCAGACAGGTCTTTCAGCACAACTATTCACAGCAACTGCTAATCATAACACTTACATTCAGTTCTCTATCTTGCTGAAATCTCTTTGCTTTTTACTGTAATTGTTTTGTACCCATATTTAAATAAGCTTTGTACATTTCACAGTAATACTCTATGACAATCCCTGGTCAAAGAATAGTCAGCTTTATTTCAAGAGAACAAAAATATTCCAAACCCATCAATATCCTCTCAGGTATCGAGGCCTGCCAGCTTCTCGCCATCTTTTACTGTAATGCAAACTGGCTGAAAACACAGAGCCAGTGCTGCACTCAGGCATGATAATGTCACATTTTGTGTTCAGTGCAGTCAGGTCACAATGACAGCCTGGAAAGATGGAAAATGACTGAGTAACAGAAGAATAGACAACTGGGATATAGTCTGTATTCATAAGCGGACTTTGTGTACGATAAACAATATAACGAGACAAACAAACATTTCCATTATACATAACTTTCTAAAACAACTCAGTCCCTAGTTGCCTTTCCATGGCATAATTTCAGTTTCATTCACTGAAAACGCCATATCAGTCATTTATCAGCAAAGACCTCAGAGCCTCAAAGCAAACATGCACACACTGCCCCGTGTGTTTACTCTCCCTTCTGTTCACTAAAACATAAACCACACGTAACTGCCAGCTCTGACACCATCCAGGCAAATTGAGCAATAAGGAAAGCTTCCTCCTCCTCTACCTCGCGGTGCCATACGCGTTATGACGTCACGGGGCGTGGCTTCGGGCCTGTCCCCGCGGGGCTACACACTTCCTGTTCCTGTCGACGCCAGTTACTCTCTAGTTCATTTTCAAGGTAAAACACTGAAACCCTCGGAATGCGTGCATAAATACACAATCCTCTTCTGCCAACAAATAATTCCTCTTAAAAGTAGATTTAGCTGAGGTTACACGGCGCACGTAGAGGGCCTGAAAGCAGTGCCACTAGGTAAATACTAATATGTTAAAGTGCACCGGCCATGTGACACCATGTCATTCTAAGGACTATTAAAGCACATTTGTACTACACGTCTCATACATGGTCTGAAACAGTAATCACAACTTCTGAAATACTAGAAGATTGCCCATGAGTGCACGCTTTAGACGGTGTCCTTCCCCAGCCACTGGCAGGATAATGGGAGGCAGAGAGGCGTTCTTAGGGCGCTCCCCCGGCCGCCTATCCCACTCCCCCGAACGCTGCCGTACTGTAGCGCATCTGATAGATAAACCTTAGCTCGATTCATCCAGGATGATACCGACGGCAGCTGCCGAATGCCGTCGGCCGGGTTAGGGCCCCCCGAGCCGCGGCCGCCAGTCACCCATGGCGGGTCAGCCCCCGACTAGGCCGGCGTGACAGTGACAGGCGCAGCGCCGAGCCCCCCGTCCGTCCGGCCGGCCGGCAGCACATGAATCACGGTAACCCGTGCAGCGCCGCGACGCTCACACAGCTAACCCCCGACCCGGCCCGGCCACCGGTGCCGCCTCACGAACACCTCAGGCCGGCTCGGAGCGCCCCGGTCGGCGAGCTAGTTTCCTGCGCGGGCGCCGGGGGGGGGGGGTTGGTGTAGCACGCAGACCGTAACCTGGCCAGACGAAGGGGGCCGCTTAGCGGAGCAGCTCCGCGCGTGTTCGGCCCGCCGCGGGCTCGCTAGCCCCAGTCCCGGCGCGTACCTGCAGGTGCTCCTGGAAGCGGATCGGCAGGATCTGGGCCATGGCGGTCGCTCTTCTCGCACTCCCGGAATTCCTCTCGCTGAGCTAGCTTAGCCAACCGACGCTGCGGCTTCTCCCCCGGCACTGGGACCGCTGGTACGAAGAGAGAGAGGAAGCTTACAAGGACGCGGCTACACTACTCTCCGTATCTAATAACGATGCGCCTACGACAGCGTTCGCCCCCCGAGATGTCCACTCGTGCTCTGGCCCCAGGAAGACGGTGACCGGCCGCAGCGCCGAACTCCAGAAACCCGCAATGGCGGCGGAAACAGGTCAGGGGAGAAGCAATCCGGAAACGGCCGGGCCTCCGCCGGGCGGAAGGATACTCAGCGTCGGGCAGAAATCGGGCCTCACACCGATCTCATCAGTACGCGCGTCATGTGCTCAAACGCCACGCTGGATAGACCAAGTGAAGAAATAACAGAAATACACGGAGCGTATTATGGTAATACTTTGCAAATAAGGATAAAAAGCAGGAGAGTTTGGGGACTATTTTATTAGTGACTTGTCCTTTGATTTTTGCCACGTCATTCGTCCTCGTGAATTGACGTCACTTCCGGATTGTGCACTTCGCTCCGGCGTCGGGGTGTTGTCGGCGGAGGAGCGAGGATGGGCATTACTGTGTGATTACACATTACATTTATTTATTTTACCGAGGCCGTACAAGCGAAGCAGACAGTACATTGTAGTCGTAATTACTGATATTAATATTTTATGGACAAGTATTGTCGACAATGACATTAAATATTTGAATGACAGTAAGATTTTTTTTATAAAAATCGTAATGATACGTATTACTGTTAAATTGGGTGTTAAGTCAAACCCATTACCCACCAAGGTGCACGGAAAATGAACCTTTACACTTTCAGATGGATTTACTCTCGTTTATACTCCGATTCCATATGAACATTTACATTAACGTAAACGCTGGAGGCTTCTGGGATTCTTGCATCACAGAGGGTCTGTTCTTGTGTATGCTGGAAGTGCGGAAGTGAATTTCAGGTTTTAGAGACAACATTGCGACCAGACATTTGTAATTGATACTTTATAAGTGACATTTGGGTATCGACCTGCCCAGTGCCCTAGTTTATGACACCTGCGATGCGCAGATACTGCTTTACGTAAGGATTGAGAAAACCCTGGCTGATTGTCTAGTTTTGCTTGTACAGCGTTTGATTAAGAACTTGTTCATGATGTTAATTCCTTTCTACATGATTACTTGCGCTGTGGCCACCATGTAGGAAGACACAAAATTTAGTGCAGCGGTAACTGCAAACAAAAATCTCACAAGATCTTTTTCAACCATCTGACTGATTATTTTCTATGTCAAATAATGATTCCTTGGAATTTTTTGTATCCCCTGGAGTTTTCCGTCAGTGCTGAAGAGAGGGCTTACATAAACCCACTGTTAAAATAGTTTTGACTTTACTAATCCATCCAACCTAATCGGTTATTTAGGCAGGGGTATATTTGTATGGGGCTCCATGATCCTCTGGGCCACATCCCTATATACAATTATGTACATATAGTTTCTGTAATGTTGGTTATGCTTATGCACTACTACCAGACATTGGCTGAGAATACTAGGGGTCACCTCCTTCATCCCATCGAATCCTGCATATGTATCACCGTGTAAGACCTCTGTGACTGTCTGAGCTGGCTGATCCTCGCGTTTAGTTTGGCTGGTGTTGCCCCATGGCGGCTCAGTGGGTAGCACTGTTGCATTACATGTATGCTTTGCATGTTCTCCACAGGTTTCCTCTGGGTTCCCCGCTTTCCTCCCACATACTGAAGATATGCTATTAGGCTAATTAGTGCTTCTAAATTGCCCACAGCATGTGTTTTGTGCCCTGTCATCCTGTCCAATGTTTTGAAATTTTGACCTGAAAACAATTAAACTGAAAGTTCTTCAGATGAATATGTTTTCTTAAAATGCTAATAAGTCGTTCAAAGGCATCTGCATAGTATATCATATATAATCACCTCAGAGTAATAAGTACATTTTTAATCATGACATGTTTTTGATTTATGAAGCTTTATGACCATTGCTGTTTGTGCAATACAAAAAAAACTTGATCAAGTGTAACCTAATATTTCTGTCTATCTGTCATCCATAAGTGTTACTCCAACACAGGGTCACAGCTGTCCTGGAGCGGATCCCAGAGACCACAGGGCACAGGACAGTATGCGTGGCATGGAAGTCAAATATTTACATTTGAAAATGGTGATCGTACAAATTAGGCCATGTTTTCCTCCCAGTAATGCAAAATGACTATTTTCCCAAACTTCTAAACCAAAATATACTCAATTGCACATTTCTAGAAAATCTATGGAATGTCTGAGATCTTCTCCCTATGTTCCTTAGCAGGTTCCTGACAATGCAACAATGGCAATAAATGTTAAAGAGAAAGCTGTGGGCTTGTATAGTCAGTCACAAAGCTATGAGTACAGGGTGTGAGGCAAGAGCCACAGCACAACTGCTACGTTACCTTATTCACTTAGCATTTACGGTTGGAGAAACTTTCCCAAAGACATTGTGGAATTTTAGCTGCAACATAACCTAGTAGCCTTTGGGGTATGAGTCAAATTACCATTATATTATAAGCAGCACTTCTTACACTGAAGAAATATAAGGCTTTAGAACAAAGGTGTAGCAACTCAAAGATCTAGATATTCCCATTCAGGAAAAACCTGTCTGTTTTTTTCGGTTCCAGCCAGCTGCACAGTCTCAGTAAGGAGCACAAGCCCTTCAGAGCAGTGTAAAGATAGTAGATGGCTCCAGGTGTGGACATCACCATGAATGAAAAACACAGAACAAGCCACCCACTACTTCTCTTAGCATTATGCCATTTTAATGTGGACATGATGGCAGACCTGGGTCCCCCAAAGTCTGCAGTTGTCCTTGCAGACATTTACGCTTAAGACCTAAGGCTGAGTCAGAATAGTCACTCCCAGCTCTTTGGGCACCACTGCAGGTGGCCCCTAACTCCCAGCTCTTTGGGCACCACTGCAGGTGGCCCCTAACTCCCAGCTCTTTGGGCACCACTGCAGGTGGCCCCTAACTCCCAGCTTTTTGGGCACCACTGCAGGTGGCCCCTAACTCCCAGCTCTTTGGGCACCACTGCAGGTGCCCCCTAACTCCCAGTTCTTTGGGCCCCACTGCAGGTGGCTTCCCTTCACCGCCAAGCTTCAGCTACATACGGCGGCATGCAGAAGTTTGGGTACCTTTGTTAAAAAGGTCTGTTACTATGAACAGTTAAATGAGAAGACACATTGATTACCAAAAGGCCGAAAGTTAAAGATGACACCTCATTAGTATTTTAAGCAGCGTTACATTTTTATTTCCATCATTCATGGGCACAAAATGCCAAAAAAATTGAAAAGGCCTGATGCAAAAATTACTTAGTAACACCACCATCTAAGAGTCTTTAAGTTCTTACTTGGGGGATTTTCACCCATTCATCCTTGTAAAAGACTTCTAATTCTGCAAGATTCTTGGGCCATCTTGCATGCACTGCTCCTTTGAGGCCTATCCATGTCTTTTCAATGATGAATTTTTCAATTCAATTTCGGGGTTCTGTAAGGGCCATGGCAAAACCGTCAGTTTGCGCCTCCTGAGGAATTTTATTGTTGATTTTGAGGTGTGTTTTAGATCATTATCTTGTTGTAGGCCCCATCCTCTTTTTGACTTTTAAAGCGTTATAGATGGTGTTATGCTTGCTTCCAGAATTAGTTAGATTCAAATAAATCCCATTCTTCCCTGTACCAACGACATGTTCCCCGTGCCACTGGCTGCAACCGATGGATCCAGCCCATGATTAATAGCTGGAGAGGTGTTCTTTTCCTGGAATTCAGCACCATTTTTTCTCCAAGCACACCTTTGCACATGTGGCCAAACCTTAGCCCTAACGAGCTGATGAAGGTCTGGGACCTTAGGCCTTGTCCATACGGACACAGGAATTCTTTAACAAGTAACCTTTTCTATGCATTTTGGTCTTTCTCTATGCGTTTGGTGTCCACACCCAAATGGCCTTTTAGGTCACTGAATATGTAACTTTTGTAGAACTCCATCCAGGGTGAAGATTTCCAGAAGGAGTTCTTGGCCTGTAATGTCAGAGTGTGCGCCATTATCTACTTTGTTTGATGTCAGAGTGTGCACCGTTCAGTTTACATTACTTATTTTTAGGCAAGTAGAACTGGTAATTAGGCTTCTAACTGGCCAATATGGCTTTACAGTTAGAGTTATATTGCCGCCTGTTGGTTCGGCATGCTAATGACAGCATGTTTTTAGCATTTTCATGTGTACATGTGGACAAGGCCTTAGTAAACATTATCTGAGTTTGGGGTGCCCAAACTTTTGCATGGTGCTCCTTTACTTTTTTCACTCTACGATTGCACTAAACAAGAACAATACACTAATCTTGCATAAAATGCTGAAAGGAAATGTGTCATCTTTAACTTTAAGCCTTTTGGTGATCAATTCATCTTCTGCTCACTTAACTTTTCATAGTAACAGACATTTTAAGCAAGGATGCCCAGATTTTTGCATGCCACTGAAGGTGTCTTCCACACCAAGCCACCCTGTGTCATGGAGAGCAGGGGGGGTGTAGGTGAAAAGAGAATTTCCCCACAGGGATCAATAAAATGTCAATATTGTTAGTATAAACTACACTCACAAAATGAGATCCACTCCACCCCCAGTCTGGAACTTTCTACACACAAACAACAGGTGTGCTTAATCTTTTTTTTAATACCAGTTCAGATTATGTTGATGCTGTCTATTGTTTGATCGCTTGACAGTTCATGCAACAATTCATGTGACTGATCTGTTTTGAAGCATCTCAGAAAAGGCATGAGACAGAAGCTTGTAGAGGCTATTTCAGTGAGCCCACTATCCATCGTAATTAGCTATACCTTACATAGAGTGATCATGCATGTGATAACATTGGCCTTTGGACTCTGTATGTAGGCCCCCGCCAAAGGCTAGCTTTGCTTTGCAAACAAAATTAAAATTAGGATGATTCACTGCAGCAAATCATTCACTATACTTTATATTTTTTTTATTAAGATAGTACAAAGCAGAAATTTGGAATTGCTTGCAAATGTATATTTTAGTTATATATAATATTCATTTTTTTCCCCAAATGTTGTGACCAATTGTCAACGTTACAAATAAATTACTTTGGAGAATTAGTTCTAGAATACACCTTCCGGAGCTACTTGGACATGTCTTCAGTGATGGACACAAAGTTAAGGATGTTTTGGGACTTTAATCCTCAGATGCCCTCTTGCAGGCAATCCAGCTGGGGGTGATCAGCCTCCAGCTTGTGTCCAAGTGGTGCACTAATCCACAGATACATGCTCCATGTCCACAACAACCCGAGGCCTTTTCAGCAGCCCAAGAAAATTCTCTGTTGCCCTTCTGTGACCTGCTGCAGTCCTTTAATTCTAAAAAGTTTGAAAGTTCACTGTAAAGAATGGCCAGCAAAGCCCCAGCACCCAAAATTCAAGCCAGTTATAAAAAAGCAAACCATGAACTTCCCAATGTCTAAATTAGCAATATAGAAACCATCACTGGTGAAGCATAAAAACCAGTGGGAAACATTTAGCAAAACACTGAAGCTATCACTAGAAGCTACTGGAAAGGACTAAAGCAGGAAAGTCAAACTCCAATCCTGGAGGGCCGCAGCCCTGCACATTTCTGGGTTTACCCTCGTTGAACACATCGGATTCAACTCCTCGCAGCTCCTTGTGCTAATTACCACACAGCTCTTCCGCTCAGTCGTTTGTGGTGGAACAGGGAAAGAAGTAAAGTACACAGGGCACCGGCCCCCCAGGACTGGAGTTTGACACGCCTGTACTAAAGCTTACGGGCATGGTTGTCAAAATCATGGGTGGTAAGAAGTACACCTAGTGGTCTTTGAATTTTGGGCCAAGGAAGAGTCCATAGAAAACAGACCTTGGTCATCTTCGGGATAGATGTCAACACTGCCACCTTCAGGAGATGTGAGTTTTCTACAGAACTAGATGTGACAGAACTTTCCCACCCTGTCCAGAGTACACAGACAGTAACATTTAAACCTTCAGCTCAAATATCAAGAGGGAAACCGCTTTTATCATTTCTGCTAGCTTTTCTTCTTAGTATTATAACTCCATATGTCTATGCCCTGGGATCTACACTAAAACCTCTTGTAGATACAGCTTCCTAGAAGATAGCCATCTAATTAAATCTGCCAGCCTTTAAAGGCAAAGTAAATGTGGACCCAGTTTCTTGGAGCAGGATTAAATTAGGTAATTCACATGCAATTTTTATTTTTCACAAGGCAGACACAGCTCAATACACTAAATTCCCTAAAATCGCAAATTAAAAATCACATATTAAATGGGGAAAATAGGGTTAGGGGACTGCGACTCCAAAACTTAGTTACTTACGCCTGACATAACGATAAAAACAGTGATACCAGTGGCCAATCATGTAATTATATGCATTTTAAATAATAATAATAATGATAATAACAATACATTAATAAATTATATAAAAAACATAGGGTTGTCAAGTTTGTTCAGCTATCTGGAATGAGATTTTCAGTTTGAGACAAGTATGCACACACCTAGTCTGTAGGGTTTGCAAACTACCTCAATGCTTTTCATGTAACCAGTTTTAGGTTTAGAATGAAATAATATCAATATGCTGTACGATTTCTTGCGTTAGCATGAGAATCTGAAAGCGAGAGTGTCACATCAGATGCGTGACAGTAGATAAATTCACCAATTCAACCGAATACGTCGAACCTGCTAACTTGTCGATTGTTGGGAGTCCGGAGTAGTGAGTTACAGCCACCATACACACAACACAAATGGGGGGTGTTAGCAGGTTAAGCCTCTGTGCCTGTGATCAGAAGGTCGCCAGTTCAGGCCCAGCCGCGGCACGTCTGTGGGCCCTTGAGCATGGCCCTTGACCCCCAGCTCCCTGGGCACCGCACAAGGTGACTGCCCTTCTCGGCCAAGCTTACTCTCATGGAGGGCAAGGTTGGGGGAGGTGAGAAGACAATTTCCCCACAGGGATCAATAAAGTATCTCAAAATCCAAAAAATATATATATATATAAAGTGGAGGAAATAAGTATTTGACCCCCAAATGCAAATCAGTTTCTATCTTTTATTTAAAGTTATTTTTTCAATTTTCCCTTTGATGTGCTATATGTCACTGTTAAAATAAACCTGCCATTAAAATTATACTGTTCTGAGACTTTTCATTTCTTTGTCAATGAACAAACTTACAAAATCAGCGAGGGGTCAAAAACTTATTTCCTCCACTGTGTATATATATAACAGATTAGGGTATGCAGAGGAGCACTGAAGACAACATGGCTACAGACAGTCTATAAAATGCAAATGTTAGTGAATTAAGAAAGGTTCTTGTGTTTTTATAAGATAATTTGTGAAATATTTTTAGATTTTTTAATCTATGGTTTTGACCTGTGCAATGCATGGATACAAAAAGTTACAGGGGCCCACTCAGCAAAATCAGCTGAGTGATTTAAAGTGTCAACCTGAGCAGGTGCCTGGGACGTCTTCACTGAAAAGAACCGGCACAAAAGAATGATTTGTTCACAGATCGAATATTGCTATTATTCACTTGGGTAGCTGTTTTTGTAGTAGTGCTTCTAACTAAGACCATGTCGTGTTGTAGTTAGCGTAGGCCTAGTACTTTTCTTTCAGACTGAAAATCGCGGCGATAGAAACGCAAATCAGTGTCGTATTGGATTTCGGTACTAATATATCAATCGCATTAGAACAGATTCAGGGTGTGACATCATGTGTAGTGCATGTTTGGGAGTGGCTTAAAACCGCGGGGGTCATACGTGAGGAGTAGGTTAATACACATGAGATTTTAAAGATAAGAAATATAGAACAGAGGGTGGCTTGGTGTAGAAAAGATTTCATAATTTGGTGTCTGTGCTGAGTTGCAGCACAATTCCACCAGTGTTCTGTGTCTTAACATCTGTGGCTGCATGGGCAGCAAAGGCATTTTTCCTTCATGAAAAGTTTGAGGGAAGGGGCGAGGGAAGAGTCGCAGGCAGGATGTCTGTACGATCCCTTTCGGGGCTTTATTGGGCACAGAACCATGCAGGACGACAAGCAACATTAATGACAGAACTGGGGACACATACTGGAACCCAGACTGAAATACACAGAACTAAGGACAAGTTAAATTTGTGGTTATCAGTTTTTCTGCCTATTGAAGCCATTTTGGGTTTCATACAGTACTGGTGTCCTTACCCCTGGCACCTTTCTTCGCTTTACTCACAGTTTACAGTTGGTTACACATTAACTGCGGAAATGGTGATTTGGACATTTTATTTTCCCTGAGACAACGTACAGGACCAATACCATATGGGATATTTAAAAAAGGAGAGGACTTTTTATTGTATGTATTTATTTACAAACTACTGAGCTGTCACCTGAGCACACAGGACTTCCATTAAACTGGAGGCTATATAAAACAAAGTCGGTAAAATACGTCTGTATAAATGGATATCCAAGACTGTTTTAACGTGGTGTGCAATTTGTAAAGCTTGCAAACCTAAAAACGTATTATAAATATAGAGGAAACCAAAGTAATTATTCACATTGACAACTCACTGGCCTGACGTATAATGTCGTCCTGACAACTCACTCACACAAATGCTGCCTTGTGGGGACCTGGTTAATTAATTACATTACATTAATACATATTCATTCATACAAATAGAGTAATAAACGGCAGCTGAACATTTTGACTGGTTTGCGGTCTAGTTTGAGGCCCTAAACGAGGGTGTAAAGGCACGCGACGGGTCTGCACGCAGAGGTCCGCACGCGACGGTCTGTACACGTGCAGAGGTCTGCACGCGACGGTCCGCACACGGAGGTCTGCACGTGGCCCCCGTTCAGGCGGCCGCTTCACGCGCTCGCGCCGTCGCGTGACGGGCCGTCAGTTCCACGAAGGTAACCGAAGGTACCGCTTAAAGCGACATAAAAGTCCGTAATACACTGTAGCCACGCGTTTATATACTGATATTTTATAGTCTCAGTGTTTTACAAAAGTGATTATATACTGTATTCGAGTTTAACTCGTATTTCAATGTCAGCTTGTGGATTTTCCACCTACGTGCCTGTCTTTCTCAACCACGAATACGACGAAAAACACACTATTGTAGCCAGTTGTATAATTACACACAACCATCACCTCGCTAACGCTTAAAGGCGACGTATTTATATAAATGACGTTTTATACATCGAACTATTCTTAAGCGGTCACCTTACGTGGTGAGGTTTGTGACAAGGACGGAAACGAAGAGGTCGCGTTAACATTACTTATCAGGCTGCGGTTTGTGCTCAGCTGGGGCCAGGCGACGTGCAAACGCCTTTCCTTTGGCATTAAGTCAAACCCCGCCTGAGGCCATTTAAAATGCCCACTAGATGTCGCAATTGTGGCAAAAAGCGACCGAGCTGTTACCCTCCGAAAGCGCTCCGGGCGCGTGGGGCTCCTGTGACCCCGGAACCACGGCTCTAACAGCCCTCCGTGTGCTCTGTCTTTGTGATTAGTTACTGCTTTGATGAGAAGTGTCCCAGAGAAAGAATGGAGAAGCATTTGAGTGAAAGACTTGCTGCAGGTAAAGCCAGTCAGGTGTTTTGTTGGAGACACGTCTGGAGGTTTAATATTTTTAATGCTGCACTCGTTGTCTCATTGTTTCACCCCACGGAGGTTGTCTGCCCGTGCCATTGTTTAATCAAAAGAAAAGAAGCAGATTACCCCTGACATCAGACCCTGCCAAGGATGACTTTGTTTTCCGTAGTGAGTTCCCGTATAGTCAGAGCTTTGCTTTACCATCTTTGTCTTCAGGTACGATTTTTAAACAATATTGTCTTGCATGTTTTTGCATCAGAACAGTTCTATTAGTATTTGCTATTTTTCTTTTTATGCAAAATTAAAATTGATCTATAGGTAACAAGTTCAGGACAAGTATAATATTGAGATATTCTTTTTTTTTTTTTTTAGATATTTTAAGAAATATTGGATATTCAGAAGTTCATAAATTACCCACTGTACAGAAGAATCAATGGCTTGGGCAAGAATTTGCAAAGAAGGTGCCCCCTGAAACCTCTCCAGTAAGAGGCCTGGCACCAATTCCACATCCAGGTTGGCCTGTAGGCATGGGGTAAGTTTACAGTTTATCTTGGTCAGTTTCTGGCAAATGTTAAATGAAGTCAAACATACACTTTTAAAACACCATAAGAAAACGGCTTTTGTGGAAAATTATAGCTTAATCTTGATGCAAAAACACTATATGATTTCCTCCTGAAGCTCATATTTAAAGAATTTGGCCATCTTCAATGGACACTATTGTTTCAGATAAACAGAAGGTTGGAAACTTCATCATGTCCATTTCCCCATTGTAATAATTAATAAAATTATTTAATATCATAGTAGTCACAATAATCCCCTGTGATTTGGTTACTCCTTAGCATTATGGTGTATTTTCATTGTTTTTACTTTGGGCCTGACCTGACCTTGCAATTTACTGCAATTTACTGATAAGTCATACTCACACAATAGATAAAAATAAGGTAACCATGTTACCTTAAAATGTATAAACCATAAAGTATAATATAAAACTCCACAAAACTTCAAAAACTTGTGGTTAGGTGAACTGGTGTCTCTAAATTGCATTTAGTGATTTTGGGTGTGTGACTGTGTGTCCTGTGATGGACTAGCATCTCATTCAGGGTGTCCACTATCCCGTGCCCTTAGTGTTGAGGGATAGGCTTGACAGGATTTACATAATCAGCTAATTCTTAATTTATATTTCAGGTCACAAACCGGAAAACAGATCTTGGCTTCATGGCAGGACTGCAGTGGACCATCAAGCACTAAACTAACTTTTCCCAGCAGTGGATCTGTTGAGAGCAGATGGAAGTTTTCACACTCAAGTCTGCAGACAGATCAGCAATCAGACAGACTCTTAAAACTTCCAGTGAGCCTCTGTTCACAAAACCCAGGAGCGCACACAGCTGCACTTAGCAGTCAGCAGCAGAAAGCCGCTGACTGGAAGCCGACATCCGCCCTTCACTCCTGCCAAATAAAAGGGGAACACACAAATATACTCCCCAATAAGATCACTCGCCAGCCACAGGTACTGCAATGTGGGGATGCTTGTATGTTGCACAAATATGTTAGAGTATTCCAGGCTTGCAGCTCAGACTTGTGTTACCTGCCCTCAAACATGGTTTTCCTGAGGGTAGAGCAGTGTGGTTAAGTCCCTGGGCACCTCAAAGGCACCTCCTTTCCTGCTTGCCAAGAATGACAGATGTTCACTGTTTCAAATGGACATTTGATCTCTTGCACAATATGTCACAATGTTGTGTAGTTTTTAGAAGTACACCCTCTGGCACAACAGTTACTGCACACACACTC
Organism: Petrocephalus sullivani; assembly: GCA_026780845.1. Taxonomy (NCBI): domain Eukaryota; kingdom Metazoa; phylum Chordata; class Actinopteri; order Osteoglossiformes; family Mormyridae; genus Petrocephalus; species Petrocephalus sullivani. Next base: position 15,770,394 of record JAODKM010000099.1, on the reverse strand, counting down.
TGAGGCTCTAAGGAATTCAGGTAGGTGAGGGGGGGTGTTTTGAACATTTCAGCCTGATGCAGAATTGGGAAATACTGACATTGTATGAAACTTGTGAAACATAAAAGAGAATGACTGAAAATATTTAATCATAAATTACATCTAATGTCCAGCACAAAAGCAAATTCCTTGCCTATTATCTAATTGTGTCAGATTCTGTGATTATCACAGAAGGATAATAAAAGTTGTATCATAGATAATACAGTTCTTAATATATAATTCTTTTATTTTACTGGAGAAGTCAGTGTTAGTTTCATTATTCTCTAAAGAAACCGGCAGAGTCTCAGATGAAACCAGCAACGGACAGTTCCCTGCGGATTCTGACAGCGGTCATTGAGGGGATGAAACACTGGAGCCAATTCAAAGACAGAGTACCCTTCTTATTCGAGGTCTTTGGTGAGTCCACTTGTAATCGGCCTGGCTATATTCACCAGTCGGTGGTTTCCAGATGTGCATTATATGAGGCAGTGCGCTCATTTTAGTTTTTGTGCTTTCAATGTGTTACACCTTTTTCCCAGGCACTCTGGACTCAGCTGTCACAGTTGGTAATCAGGGTGCAAAAACCTTCCTCCTGAGAGATGGACAGCATTCCGTGCAGTGTGTTTTCTATGAAACCGTAAGTTGTGTAACCATTCTCCCTGAAATAAAATGCCTCCGAGCTAAATAATTCAAGAGTCAAGGCTAAAAATATGTAGCAGGATGATACTAGCAAAGTCTTGGTGTTAAGGAAAAAAAGCCAACTTGACTGTATATATATATATATATATATATACACACACACATACATATATACACACACACACATGCGCGCACACACCCACTCTTAAAGTTTAAACCTAAAAATGTGCAGTTTGGATTCGGCCCATTTTTTTGCCCAGAAAAAAAAATGTAGTCCATGTGTATATTACATTGTGGGGACTAAACCTAAATATAACGTATATAAAGAGTATTAGATTGAATCAATATTAGAGATCAGTATTAGATTGAATGTGAATTAGCTGTATGTGATCTTCAAAAATGGTCTGGCAAAGCAGCATGAGGCAACTAACAGAGTTCCAAAGAATCGGTGCCCAAATTGAAGGTGCATCACAAAGGCTGCAAAATTAATGTGTCAAAGGGAACAGTTTCAAAATCTGTCAAAGCCTACCACAGGAACAGACATTAAGCGTGATTGTCGCAAAACACCTCAAACGTACAGCATCTGAACTAAAACAGCACCTCTGTAACCCAGTTTCAACAGAATTGTAGTTTGTGATCTTCAGCAAGCCCAAATTTGTGGCAGGGGTGCTTCTATCCAAGACTAATGCACAAAGGCACAAATATAACCTGGGTAGAGAGCACAAAAAACCAGACCCCTGAGCACAAGAAAAAGTAATACGCTCCAATGAATCATCTTTCACCCTTTTTTATACACATGGATTGCATTTGTATTTGGAGATAGTCAAAGGAAGCCTTCAGTCTGCAATGTGGGGAATCCATAATTGTGCAGGCAAGCATCTCATGGGAGTCATTATGTCTAGTGGTTATTCTTCATGATCAAATGCCAGCCATGAAAATCAGGCCATTTTCCTGATTGTGAAGCATTATGGATTTAATCTAGAATCTTGTTTAAATGCTAAAATGTATATATACTGCTGGAATCTAGTACCTGCCTGACATAGGTCAAACTACACTCTAACTGTGCTTTGTTCCCCTAACTAGGACCAGGACCTTCCACGACTCATCAGAGGCCAGGTCCATCGCTGTGTAGGGAATTATGATACAGGGAGGGAGCTGCTCACATGTATGTGTGTGAGGCATGCCTTGTCCTCAGAGCAGAGGAACGCCCAGGAGGCTGTAAAGGTTTCAGATGCAGAGATGAGGAGGCTGGTCAGGTCATTCAGTGAAGTTTGAAGAAAGGGAGAAAAAGTGGCCTCAAAGACAATGAAATATGAGCTAATGTGATTCGGGTTTGATTTTTCTAACCACTGTGTGCCTACTGGTGGTGCATAGCGAAGGCCTGAATGAACTGTATCGTTAAAAATATTTGTTGCATTCAATTTATATCCAGTGTTTTATCCACATTTTTTTCTTCATTGGTTTGTGGAAAGAAATGATTTAAGGTTACTTGTGAGTTGTTTCTGTAGGGTAGCATGTACCTTAAATTCTTTAGCTGAATTAACAAATGATTAAAGTTAGTTTGTGTTTATTGTAAGAATTATTTTCCAATAATCAATAATATAACATGAAAACATGTTTTTTTGTTTATGTGTTAATGTGAAAATAATCACATGCTGAGTTCAACAGAAAAAATGCATTCTGTGTTTTTGAAACATTTTATTACAAACAAATCCACAATACAGCTAACACTGAGTCTATTTTAAGGTAAAACATCAAAACTGATGAGGTAATATTTCAAAATATAGTTTTGAAAGGATGTTTTATAATCAGAAATGAGCTTACACATTAAATTTATTTACAACCAAAAGTTACGTTCAAACTTAAGACTTCTAACCTACAAAACAGCTTCACCAGTGTTATGACTTATTATGGTCAACATATTTTCAAAAATCTTTTGTAACAATCCCAATCATTATCAATACCAAAGCAAACTCAAAGCACAGCCTCCGCAAATGAAGCGCATTCTTGTTTTTCAATCAGTGTAATTACATAGTATTTGTAATTTGGAGGAAAATATCTTTTCATTTTGGTACATGGATTGCTCCTGGGATAAATGTAACTGTAGGAGGAGATAATTCCCAAAGCTATACACAATAATACATACGTACTGGGGCAATGTGGAGCTTAGTGGATTTGGGTTCGGCGCCAATGTCTGGACGGTCATAAATTTATGGCCTGTCCCTGCTGTCCCAAATTTCAACTGTATGTCAATTTGGGCAAAAAGGTTTACTAAATAAGGGAATATAAAGATATCTGATAATGTTGAATTGGCTTTAAGAAAGAAAAAAAAATAATGATCCATGATTATGTATAAACTTGCACAGGATTGCTGAAGGCCTTTCTGTGGAACAGGGTAATTTGCCTTGCCATTAGCTTTCTTAAGGTGATGATTGTTTTGCCATGCTTAAGATGTTACTGAGTAACTGAGAACTGCAGGTTAAGTACAATTAGTACTTTTATAGCCCTGCCATGCAAATTTAGATTCGGATATGCATGAATTTAAATACAATAGAAGTCTCTCATGACCCTTTAATTTGATTATTAAAGTGACTTACTCTACGAGCATAATGTAGTAGGACATAAGTCAATATGTACGACTCCCCGCTGGCATCCAAACTACGGAAAATTCCAAATCCTGGCTCACATTTTTTGATAACACTCATCACTGCTGAATCAAGCTCTTTCCTTATTGTTAAATAAGTATTTACAAAAGTGTGGCACACAAAAAAGAACTACGTAAATGTGTCATTTTCAGAACAGTACAGTGTAAGCAGAAATGGGCACTAACCTGATTTCAGTACTGAAATAGTTTTAGTTACATAATGAAGGCACAAGCTGGTTACGTTAGAGCCAGTTTTCAGACAAGTGACTGTTTCGTGTTAACTAACCCCAACCAATTTTGCATTTTATTCAATGTGATTTTTTTTAATTCAATTCTAACCTGATGTATTTCAATCCTGAATTATTGTGAGGGTTAAAGTTTTTTTCTTGTAAAATAAGAGGAATGCTGTTTTGGATTTACAAAACATTCACATAAAACATTTGGAATAGGACCAAGAGATGGCATCCCATTTAATGCCCATGTCATACATCAGTATTTAATGCTTTTACACAGTTATGCAGTCATCCTATAGTACATTTTTGTTAACATGACATTAATTTTTACAAACAAATATTTACAGACAAAACTGAGGCCAGCCAAAACACAAACATGTTTCATCCTCAATGATGTGTATGTCCGCAGTCTTTTTTTTCTAATAAATCACTGACATGTTGCCTCAACCACAAGACATTTTAAACGTACATAGAATTAGAAGAAAATCGATTTCTTTGCCCATCTGCGTAAAACCTTCAATCACTGCCTTTTTCCACATTCAGCTGTGTAGAATGTTAACCTTCACACGGAACATCAAACTGCATTACTATACCACAGACACAGGTAAACATGTCCCCCAGTACAATCAGATTCCATGTGCCGGTGTAAACAGCGGGGGTACCTTGCTTCTTTCCTTGTCACTCGCAAAACCTCAGTTGTCCACTGAAGGATTGACGCTGATTGAGAAACTGTATTATTGAACTGGATCCAGTTTTCTTTAATTATAAACTGTCCTTTATAACCTGCCTCCTTTTTATAATTATAAACTCCTTGTCTTTAAATCAGCATCCTTCTTTTTCCTTCCATCGGGCAAAAATTCCCCGACAGTAGAAGTTATTGTGGAATGTTATGTTTCATCTATCTTCTTCCATCTCACTGGCATATCTGCTGCCGCCGTGGTGATACATCTTCCTTTATGCACATAATCATCAGTTCCTGTTCAGCATGTTCTGTACAGGGTCACCTTGTGTCGGGCAAAGGTTTTCAGTTCTATTAACATTCGTCTAAACATAAAAACAACGGTCAAAACGAGAACAGGAAAACACCACTGTTGGTGGAACGCTTTGTGTAAAACACATGTAACCAGTCTCATTCTGAAAAGTAAATAATGCTGAAGTAGCTTATTGTATGAGGGAAGACAGACGTGTACTTTGGGTATGTTACAAGCTTGTGTCGTATTCAAAACGGTCCCCCCCCCCAGGGGAAGGCATACAGCACTTTTCTTCAGGAGTTGTAAAAAGGTGCATGTGTGTGAGTGGGGGATTATAAAATGGTGGGCACTGGGGTGGGAGACGCATGTTCCTTGGGTGCATATTTTGCAAAGAACGGCAGGAAGAGTGTGAGCATCACGCCCACGATTGCCAGCATGTAGCCCCAACCGATCTGACACTCTCCTGCATAGTAGATTTCTGAATCTCCACAAGACGACTTCACAAGGGCGGAGTTCAGTCCGAAAGGGTACACCAGAAGTCCGGAAGCCATGATGAAAACTGAAAGGGAGACAGACAGACAGACAGAGAGACAGTTCAGTCACTATGACAGTATGGAAAACAAGCACCTTTTACCCGATGTGTCCATGTGGTGGCAGTAGAACCTCTGCATAGCATGAAGAAAGTACCAATTAAAATCTGGGTTTGATTGAGTTTAGGATTAAAGATGGTTCACTAAGAAATTTGCAATCAGGAGACAAGCCAAACAATCATTATAAAGGTTTTTACTAATTATCCCAATAGCTGTTTTTAAATGTCAGATTTGTCATGGTCAGGCGCACAAACAAAACAATCCTGGTTCCGGCTTCTTTCTATTGAGTTTTACTGCAGTGGACCATTCAGCTGAAAATTCAGTTGAAATCCGCTGCCTCAGACATATGGGAACTGCAGCAAAGTTAATGCTGTCGGTAAACAATGGGCCGATAATTAAGCCTGTAGCATCAACAAAAGACGTGACTGACTTAAATGACTATTTGCCAAGGCAAAAAAAATGTCAAACAAACTGACAGAAAAACTGGATGAACTAAAATGCTGATAAAAACGTCTGTGCTTTAGCTAGTTCGTTTGTGGACACAGGCTGAGTGACTTGACAGCGCTGGCGCACAGTGGCAAGAATGGCATTGTGGGAGACAGGTTTATACACTCACCGGCCACTTTATTAGGTAAACCTTGCTAGTACCGGGTTGGACCCCCTTTTGCCTTCAGAACTGCCT
>JAODKM010000099.1:15745297-15757193 GCA_026780845.1 Petrocephalus sullivani | reverse complement strand
ATCGGTTCCGCTGCTGAGCCGTAAGTGAATTACCTACCTATGTAATGGTCAGAGATTGTCCATAGAAAGGTCCTATTATTAGGCACAAGATTCCTAAAGTTTTTATTTTGGGAATTGTTTTACTTTCATTACCTTATTTAACTTAACACAGTCGTGGCTTTTGTGATTTTTTGTATTTTTATGCGTCATTGCGCTAATTTGATCTTTATGTACATGGGAAGCACGTTACTAAGAGTAAAAAAGCGATCAAGCGCTGTTTGCAAACGCAGCACTTAAAATGTGCATATAAAAATACAATCACTTTGCCATGTTCGGGTTGCTAGAGAATTCTTCTATGTTTTATTGGTATGTTATATATCATTTTTGTTAGAATAAATACATTTTGAATTCAGTTGATATATTTCCAGTCTTATCTATGGATTAATGTATAGCTCAGTCCAGATTTCACTGTACGGTTGTGTTCAGTTAGTTTTTTATACACATATAGCGAATACTGAACTGGGTTTTTAAAAAATCGCTAATGAAATTGCAATGGCGGGTTTGGCTGGGTTCAGGCTTAGTTTCTATCATTTTACTCGGGCTCGGGCCGGGCTCGGGCCGAATTCTGTCGGGCTCGGGCCGGGCTCGGGCCGAATTCTGTCGGGCTTGGGCCGAATTCTGTCGGGCTTGGGCCGGGCTTGGGCCGAATTCTGTCGGGCTCGGGCCGGGCTCGGGCCGGGCTCGGGCCGAATTCTGTCGGGCTTGGGCCAGGCTCGGGCCTAACTTTTAAGGCCCGATTACAGCTCTAGTTCTGAGGACCCAATGAATAATGCTTGGTTCAGAGAGATAACCAATCAGATTGTAGAGGAGGAGGGACCAAGACATCTGATTGGTGGGTCTGCTGTGTGACACAAGATCTGATTGTTCTCTCTCTAAACCAATAATTTTCATTCTGTCTTCATAACAAGTTAGTGTAAGTAAAACTCGCAGATCTGGCCACCCCTGACACATACTGAGAACAACTCTCTACTGCACTTGAATAACTACCATTTTTGGTTAAACACCAGTTATCTCAAAACCATCAGCCTCTCTCATTTTCCAGACCATGTCCATGGCTAACAAACTTGAGTAGTTTTGAGCAATAATATTAGTATTGCTTGTTATTATTTAATGGCTGACTTGGTATCTCAGGTTAGTGGTCATCTTCTGGGATGTGTTTATGCTTCCAGAAGGATGATCATAATAATAATAAAAACAAGTCACCATACATTTATCAGATATTTAATTGATCTGGAAACAGCAACGACAGCATTCACAGGAAAGGAAAAAAAATTCTGTGATAAAAAGTATTTAGTTCAGGTCTCATTCTAATGTTGGTCTGTTTTTTTATTCAACACAAACATTAGTGTGTCCTGTTATAAAATTCATAGAATGTCCCCTTTACGGGTTAACATATCTGGGACAAAATGTCAAAATCGCATGTTAATCACTCCTGGTGTCTGAGAAATTAAACAGGGAAATTAAACTAGAAACTGGTCCCTGTTTCTTTTTCTATCACCCACAAGTTTAGATATTGGATAAATAAATCAATTTATTGGATATTGGGAAAAATCATTCTGGGTAAATGCGGAGAAAAAAATTCAATCTCTTAGACACCGATACTCTTGCTTAATTAATCATGAGTGTTTTTGGACAAAGGTGGCACCATAAATTCAGGTTTGTGGTTTTTTTTCTTGAATAGCCTTTTATAGCGTGGCTGTGGTCCAGATGGAATTTGTCCATGTCGCTTGTAAGCTCCGGGACTTGATAGGAAATGCTTTTTAAATGACATCACTTCACCACACATCCTAATCCGCCCAAGTGCTTATGTAGCAGTAAGTGAAAATCACTGCAAAATGCCTCCTCTTCGATATGTAAAAAAAAAAAAAAAAAAACTGGTCTCGCTTCATATGATTGCAGTAGCTGTGAATCTTCCACTGCCAAAGTTCCAGCAAGAGAAAATAAACTGACATCCCCCAGAACACACTCATTTTTTTTGTTTTGACTACACAGCACATCACTGATAATGTATAGTGACATCAACCATGTATTCCTAAAATACAGAAAAATATTAATTTCAAACGCTGCTTCCTGGTCATTTGTCAAAAATGGCTCTGAACATAAATATTCTGAATGAAAATGTACTTTTTTCATTTCCACCTGCAGCAGGAGCAGTTGTGTTTTTGACTTGGTCACCGGAATTTACCGTTTCATTTCAGTGTCTGAAATCTTGTAACCACTGAGTGACCGTTTCCTTCCATTATTCAAGTAAAACCAAGTCGGGTCTTCATCAGGAAAGCAGCTTAACATTCACTTTCTTACCTTGAATATAACCAGTGAGATCTTAAATATCTAAATCTGTATGATTGGAATTAAGTTAAACTGTTATAAGGCAACAGTATACATCAAAAGTCCAGGCAGAATAAGAGAAGGTTCAGTGACATGTGTTATACTTTGTCCCTAAAACCATTGCCATCTGCGTCTTACTGCAGAACTCACCATCTTACATCTCTGAGCTCAAACGGCAACACACTGCCAACATCTCTCCAACTGGCACACCCCACAAGGCCAACCAAGTTAATTCTCACTAAACCGAACAAGGACTTCTTACCGGGTGCTTTGCCACTGAGGAGGCCGAAGGGCATCCATGGGAAGCGGCACATGCCGGGATGCACAGGAATTAGCACTGGAGCTGATAAAGGCAACTAGTTCTGAGAAGCCCAAAAGCCTTGACTATCCACTTGTTGTCAGACATATAAATCTGAACAAAATGTTGACACATCTATGAATAGTGGATGATATATTCTTGGCTCAAGACAAAGATGTTACATCCTAATAATGAGCTTGAGTTTTGAGGCAGTACAGCCCTCCAATGTTTCATTAACTGCCAATAATACAACTTTGCCCTGAAGCTACTTGACTTTAATGGATGGTGAAGGATTCCCTCTGATTAAATCGACTGCACTGGCGACAGCGCATACACGAATCCCAGTGCTGATTTCAGTGCTGCCGGCTGGGACGACCAGAAGAGTGCTGGATGGAGATGGAATAGGACAGCTATTTTTCTCTGCTGATGCTGGTTATGTTGTCAAGGTTCTGCCGAGGAAGTGAGAGGCAGTTGGAGGCAGACTGTGGTTGGAGATAGAACAAGATTATAAGAAAGAAGATGAGATATCTACCCATATTAAAACAGAGAGGGAAACACTTTGCACATTCAGAATTAGGACTGTTAAATCATAATTGGGTGGATTTCTCATTAGTAGACACCTTTGGGATAGTAACCACCTACATTTACAGCAGCAGCAAGTGGCCGAATGTAACCTTCTGTAGCCATAGAGCCATACTGCAATGCATTTGAGAAAATGGTAAAATACTACTATCCTCATAAAAAGCAGTTTAGCATTAATGCCCCATTAATTAAGTGATTTATAACCAAACAACTTAAAACAACAATTCCGACCAAATCAAACTGGGGAATAATGATGAAACTAAAGATGGCAATCTATGGTATTTAATACTTTTTTGGTGGTTAAATGCTAATAGTGACACTCACGGGTAAGTCCTCCCGGAAAAGCTAGAGGTACTGTCAATGTCAAGAGAAGGGATTTAAGTGAAGCGTTCTCAGCTGGGAAGGAACGTCTAGCTCATCCATGCTTTGAAAGGGAATGGCGGTGAATAACATGCTGCCTACCCACATTCCATCAGAATGAAAGAGGACCCACGGATTCTAAGTGAAAAAAAAAAGAATAATACTGTCAAAAAGCTTGATTAAAGGTAATACATTGTGCAGAACACGAGTGACTGCGAAGCCACTTGCTCAGAGCACGTGATGGAACACCGAGCTTTGGGGCTTTTGCAGGAACAGAAGGCTTGATCATTGCTCAGCACAAACCTCCAAAGACTGACTGCAGTTGTGCGGCGCAAAAGCAGTATGGCACAAAGACCACTGATGCGATATAAAGGCGACTATTGCTTGAGAGAGATGCATGAATTTAAATGAATGGTTCGCAGCTTTAATAAGCGGGAAGTCTACAACACTACAACAGAAAACAATCATGGTTTCACTCTGATAGCCACCGTTACATTAAAACTTCCAACAAGTCCCGTCTTCTGAAAGGGGAGCGCATGATTACCTTGGATAACAGAAAATGATGCATCAGGAGTCATTTAAAGCTGCATCAATCTGGATGGGTATTCTACACTATTGAAATTAATCGCAATCTTTTGTCTCCCAGAGGACACGTCGCACTTCCATTCTGGCCAGTTCCAGTTCCTGCAAATATCAACAATGTTTCGAAATATATTAACTGCCGTCGTGGGTCACCAGGAACATCCAGACAATCTGGCAGGCTGTCAGAAAAGTCCTGAGGCAGCTTTCCAGGTTCATCGAAGATCTAATCATGTTCCGAGTTGTGGCTTTGATGATGACAGACGTCTTCATTTGCTGCCTGGTTAGCAGTCTAATTGTTTCAGATCTTAATGCCAATAGAGTGAGCGGCATCCGAAAGGTTAAAAAAAAATGATGGAGACAAAGAGCAGAGTGGCAGCCTGACAGGCTAATACTCCTCTCCAGAAAAATTACACATACCAGGATTACTTTCTTCTATTGGGTTCCTATTTGAGAGCCACACTTCCTGATGAATGGATATTCATATCAGCATTATCCTGGGTCCACACACAAACTGAGAGGCTAAGGTCCATTTAAGACAGCCATGTTTCCACTACAAATAAGATTCTCTTTTTACTACCCTTGGAGGTAGAGGAGTGTTTAAGAGAAGGTATGTGCTCCCAGCCGTGGTGTTTACGACCATTCATACCACACATTCGCGTATGGCCCCTGAGGTTTGTCCCCTGTTGGCCACAAGCTCTCACTACACTAAATATTAAATGAATGCGTTCCTTATTTAGGAGATGCTAAATGTTCTGCTGACTACCTAGCTGGGTATGACCTGCTGACCAAAATTAGTTTCACAGTGTGCTCTCCACACAGCCGCACTGGCTTCCTCTGGCAAGCAGGCTGTCTACATGTTCTTCCCTCTAACGTGGAGACTGGAACACCACCTCGCCCGTCCAGAGCTCAGGCCAAGGCTCCATAACTCAGTCTCAACAAAAGCACAGCCCAGAGTATGGAAATGGAGGCTGTAATCTATACTGCAGCCAGCATCACGACAGAAGACCCTCTTTCACTGAGAACGTTGCAATGCGTCGCCGGAGATCATGCCAGCGCAATCCTTCCTCTTAGGGCCATCGTCCACGACACGTTTATCTCCCATCCGTATCCAATCCATCACCTTAATTACTTTCATTTCCATAACACAATTCTCTCTTTAATGTCTCAAATTTATTACATGTCAGACAAATTGGATGTCCTTGACTTTTTTTTTCAAATAGATCCACAGTTGGAACAAGGTGGTTCAGGGGAACATATCAGTATTAAATAACAATTATCGCTGTGTTTTTCCTGATGTATGTGTGACTAGCTCTGTGGGGGGTCTGATACTGTAGACTAACCATACCATTATCAGCACTTGGGAATGGGCCACAGAGCTTTTCCCTGGAGAACAGGGCATTGTTTAACAACAAAACCAGTTATAGCTCTATGCATTAAATTGCACTATTGTATTAACTCGCGAGGAAATCCCATACTCTCTAGTGGATACAAATGGCTACCCACAAGGACAATAAGGACCTTCTTAAACTAGCAGAAGAGACCATTTGATGGCTGTGTGAAATGATGACCAGGATGGATGACAGACCGTATTGGGTCTTTACAGGTGGACAATAGAGGAAGGCATCTATGGATCGGGGGAGGGGCGAGGGCATGGTAAGAGGGTGTGATGTGTCATTAATCAGCATGGGGGTGGGGGGGGTGGGGGGTAGCACTTTCCTGGTGTTGATAGGGCAGGGTAATGAATTCCTCCTGGAGGCAGGGGGCCCCGCTGAGCTCCTGTAATGAAGCAGGGACCCAACAGAACGGCCCTCAGCATGACTCCTGACCCGCTGGCATTAAAATGAAATGAAAGCCATTACCTCCAGCCTTCACCTCACTGGGGGGGGGTGGGTCTGCCTTTCCATAAATAACACCTCAGTCAGGCGGGACAGCGAGGTGTGGGGAATCGTTAGTGGTAAAGGCATTTCAGACCCTATTGTCCCGCACGGAAATGTAAGTGGGAGAGAGAGAAAGACTCGGTGTATCCCTACGTAGGGTCCGTGGTGGGAATGGGGCCCCAGGCTGGCCATTTTCATAAGGGGAAAGCAGCAACATCGCTCATCGCACGGAGCTTCACACAGCCAATAAACCAAGGGGCGAATGGTGCCTTGCAATTATCTGCAATTAAATTGTCCACGGGTATTCTATAGCAGACACCGAGCAGTCCTCCATTGGCTATAGTAACGGCTGGCTGCATCGACTTGACTTCCCACTCGACGTAGCATTTATGACGTGTCTTACTGCGAATCTTTAGATGTGAGGTGTGCCTGGCAGACAGTGCCTGTCTTCACCAGCTGTCCTCCACCGCCAGGCTTATCTGCCTCGTGATACTCGTGACAGTTCAAAAAGGAGGCTCGTCCTTTGTTCCTTCATTTCGATGGAATCTCCGAACGCTGCCCCACTGATCCCAGCGTCCATAATTCACAGATTTGCTACAGCAGAAGATTAATTGCCAAGGAACCCTCATTTTGATATTCCGACCACAAGGCATGGGATTTTAAAGATTCTGATGATGTTACTTCTGACTGATAAACCAGGTCTTCTGGCTGCTTGAGAAGAGCAGCTGTAATTAGCTACTTGGTGTCTTCAGGTATCGTCATGGATCGATAACTGGAAGGAGACACAGGCCTGGAGAGTAACTCAGTATTAGTGTTTTTTCTTCACACTAATAAAGGGTCAAGGGACCGTCCTCCATCGGTCACATAAAGACTCATCCGACGCGGCGTCACAACCTAGTTTCCAGCCCGCCGGATCGGACAAAAGGTCGGGGACAAAAAGACGAGGGACATAAATATCACCATAAAGCCTCTTCCCTGCTCAGAGCCCCCAGGTGAATTTATGGGGATGTGCGTGCGCGTGCCGTCTTCGCCAACGCGTCAGCTGCCATTCACACCCACCTGTGCATTATGATGTGGGAGCCTTTGACAGGGAGACGCAACTAATGACGGCTCTTAAAGGCCTCTGCTAATGGGGTCCCCGGGGGGCCAGTCCTCCACACCTCCCCCCCAAAGTCTCATTGGCCAGCCAGCCATCAAGGCACACCATCAAAACGCCGCCTTGACGTGCATTAGGCTGCTCGGGGTTCGTCGTTGGCTTTACGGTGCTGAATATGATCATCACAGACCTACGATGAAAAAGGGTTAAAAGGGATTTTTAATGGAGATTTGCGTTCAGGGAGCTTTTCATGCGCACTGCTCTTTTAATGAACCTCAAAATTAGATCTTGGGGGAGCACAGGCTCCGGTTTCCCAGGTCCGTTCAAAGGAGCTCTCTGGACGGATGTCCTGGGACATAGAGCTCACATGCAACCAGCTCTCATTAGCTGGTCTCCGTTTGTGGTGGTGGCTGGGATCCCTTTGTAGGTAACCTCCTCCTCCATCCTTCCACGCCTTTCTGTACTCAGGGATCTGATGCCACGTGGTGCTCCTTAGTGACCGCATGGGCGCTCGTACACTTCACGGCAGTGCGCTGGCTCACTTCAGCGCGGTGTGCGATACTCCATCAAACCACATGCACTTGACTGTGCGGCCACATCAATCAGCCACACAGCGGCAGGCCAGGACCTGGGGTTTCACTTGAGAGAAAGTCCTGATTACACCCTCGCATCGATTCCCAAGTGCGGCGACTCAGGCCAGATTAACGATTGCCAACGGGGCGCGGTTCCAATGGCAGGACTTAGATGCGCACTTTTATTTCAGAGAACGGTCTCAAAACAAATTTCTGGACAGGTTTATCTCAAGGTGCCGTCACAATGTGGCCTTGTTCTCTCTCATAAATGGCCGTCTTAGTCCTGCAAGACGTCCATCTGTCCTCCAAGTAATGCTCTTTATTATATACCGTGCTGTGCAAGTCTTAGGCAGTCAAAGGAAATATTTAAAGCTGTTAATCTGGGTAGTAAGTGTATATTTGCTCCAAACAAAAACCCAACTTTAGAGCATATGCAAATTGAGAGTAACACAACAAAAAACAAACAGGAATATCTTCTGTTCTCCCATAAGTCACTGATATCGTGCTTGATGGCTAGATGAACACCGCTTCAGATCCCAAACCTCTCCTCTGGGGCACCTCTGCCATTCCATGTGTTCATTAAATTTCACCACCAGTTCACCTAATTAATTAAGGTAATTGGTTAATAACTCAATCAGGTACTGATTGCCCTAAATACGAGTGTGCTAGTGGTCAAGTAAAAAATGCATGAGTATATTGGATGGTTGCTGTAAATACTGAGGTGACTTTGGGAGAAGCTTTGAAATGATTAGGCTGACAGACCTTGGCAGAAAAAAATATCATAATTTTACACCAACATGAAGGTAATTTAAAAATCATCTTTGACTGCCCAAGACTTTTGCACATTACTGTATGTATAAAATCACAGCCTGGTACCTAAACAATGCACCCCCCCCCCCCATAATTGCCGTCATGGGAATACTGTGTGTATTACATGATTGGAAGGAGCGCTCTGGGGCATAGGTCAAAGGGGCAGAGCACACAACCAGAAGAGGGGAACCAACAATCCCTCCAGCGAGTGGGGGGGGTGGGTAGTCTATCCGGTCAGTGTCTATGTCATGGCTCACTCCACACCTCTGCCTGACCCAAACATGCGGTTGGGAAATCGTGTTGTTTGTCGGAGGCTTGAACAGCTGTGCACTCAGAGACCCCCCCCCCCCAAATAATGGCAGTGATTGAGCTGGCCCACAGGGGATCCGACATTAAAAGCTATCAGCTGGAAACACCTCATGCCAAGTTAATGGCCACGGGCTGGATGGGTGTGGCCAAGGCAGGCGGTCCGTGCTTTCCAAATATAACACAACCACATGCATCTTTGTTTTCATATCTTTGTGGAGACCATCCATTCATTTCCATGGGCATAACCCTAATCCCAACTACAACAACCCTACCCCTGCCCAGCCCTAACCATAACCATAAGAACCCAAACAGAACACACGCCGTCTGGCTATTTGAGTTTTTTGATTGCAGTCACAGATTTTGTCCCCCACAAGGTCATAAATAACAGGTTTCTATTACATTATTTGGTCCCCACAATGTAGTTTATACATACCCATATACACACACATGCTAATAATCTTGGCCGGTAGCTTTTAAAGGGTCCATCAGTGAAACTAATTAATAAATAAGAGCTCCTTGAGTGTTATGGTCACTTAAACTTCCCAGTAATGCTTGAACGGATGCTTTGGGGAGTGGGCGGCTACCTCCCGGAGAACACGGACCTGAGGAAGGGACCTGAGGGAAGTGGGGTAGAGACTTTGCAACCCAACAAATAAAACACCAGCAATGCACTCGTGTACCCCTCCCTAGATTCTGGTTATATTCCTAGATTCTCCCTTAGTTCTGGCTGGACAACCAAAAATCTGAAATTGTTTTGCTTTTTGTCAAAAACTGTATTATACTAGAAAAAAGTCACTAAGTCACTAGGAACATATGCTACATCAGGGATGATCCCGCACTTTCTACTGCTTGAGCCAAGAACTCAAGGTGAACTTTGAACACTGAATGTCTCTGAGCTACAAAGGTCCTCTCTGGTATATGCTGCTCGCCACACTGAGCCTGGAGAGCAGAGCTGCTGGCCTAACGAGCCGTTTGCAGATGCCTTCACCCCTGATCACCCCTGGCTGTTAGTGCTGCATGGTCTACTGTGGACCTCGAATTAACCTTTACAGGTCAGTATAATGGCCTGGTTCGGGAGTACTTGCTTCTGTGGGCTGTTGCTTTTTGATTTTCATTATTCTCACAAGATGATCCCACTTGAACAGAACACGCACACAATTCACATACACCAGTTCACTTAACTGTGGCTATATGAACACATGTAAACCTATACCATTTATATCATATATATATATACACACACACACCCACACATATATATATATATATATACACACATACCATCTAAACCATCTGTATGTACCTATACCATATATGTTCCTCTTAATATTCAATCAACAACAAAAATGAAAGACAAAAGGGATATTTGGACTAAATTATCATTGTAATTGAACTGAATTGTTCATCTGGACAACATAATGACTGCTTACTTCCTCTGGGGCCTAATTTATCCATTACCCGTGTAAAGGCAACAATGGCGGCCTTATCTGTACTCTTAATACACCTGGAGCATTTTTAAAACAGCTGTAAATTGGATCTTGATGGATGGTCCTTAAGCGGCTGTTTCCGAAGACAAAATCACCACCAGCATGGGGCACCCATATTTCAGCTGCGCGAAGCCCATTCACATGCAGACACTCCAGCTCTGAGTGGCGCCGTGTGTGTGTGTGTGTGGGGGGGGGGTGGTGAATCAGAGTGCCCGCTCCGATAAGCGCGGTCCACATCAGCTCCTGCTCGCCGCCACTACCACCTCCCACCTTAATGAAGTCGTTACGTCCCACACCGTGCCTCACTGTGATTAGCACACAGCTCTAGGCTCAAAAACTAATTAGGTTTGTTGGCGCCCACCTTGTTGCTGGATCCTTCCAGAACAAAGGCCCCATCTTGAGAGCCCCGGAGGGCCTGGAGAATGACAGTGGATACCCTGCCAGCCCTGACGACCAGTGCTTACTGTCTTCATGTTCCAGTGGCTGGGTTACATACCCAGCGCAATCTGATTGTAATTAAAGGTAACAGCCTTCTGATGAGCACACGGCCATCTGCACCCCGGCATCCTCCTGTTGATCCACACCCTTATCGTACTGACCAGGGGCCCATTTTAGTTCCCCTGTTGAAGAGGAGCATGTCCACTCATCTGGTGGCGTGTTCTTCTTCTTGGAACCAAATGGTGCCATATGGAGTCCTCAATACTGGAGCTGCGACGTGCAATTTCATGGTGATCTTCAGCATGGGGGAAGCTGAAGGCCCTCCATGCAGGCCCGTCCCAAATTCCCTGAGGGGCGCAAACGTACCACGAGTGAGCGCTATCCGTATCAGCCAGCTCTGGGCGACACGGCGCAAATCCGTCGGCTATTGTCATGCTAATTGGCAGAAGAACCTGCTGAACCGTGCCGCCATGGCGATAAATCGCCGAAGGAGCATGCTAATAGCCGGTATCCGCGTGCGGCCCTTGTAAAGCTTTGTCGTATTAGGAGTCCCCCCAGTCCCGGCCGCGCTAATCTGCTTTGACGAATGGCGACCGGATTGGACAGCAGGCGAAGGGTAGCCAGATGAGAGCGAACAGGGGAGGAGGGGTGCCCCAAAATGGGAGGCGAGCCAGCTCCTCAGCCCAGCCTGCTGGCACGGGACGCCGAGGCAGGTAATGTGGGCCAGGTCCGCCGATGGAACAGATGCTGCCGGGAAGAGCCGCTTACTTACCTGCATGATTACAGCCTCACACATGCAGCCTAACAACTGGCAACTCTGCCGGCTTAATTAACCGGGCCACGTGTGGACTTCTCAGAAGCCATTTATCAGTGTCGCAGCACGAGTCGCTCAGTCTCGATTCATTCCATTGATAAAAAGCCGAAGGCTGGACACAAGAATCTACGGCCCCATTAACCCGCTTTAACCAGCCTTTAAACTCCGCCTTCATTTCATTACATTTTTTGCTACCATGCAACTCGTAGTGCGGCCAGCATTCCGAGCCCAGCAGCCACGGCCCAGTCGATATCAGCATCTGAGACAGGCCTCATTGACAGGGCCCTAACCATCCCTGGGTGCC
>JAODKM010000099.1:15712164-15738476 GCA_026780845.1 Petrocephalus sullivani | reverse complement strand
TGTGCTATGTGTGTGCTATGTGTGTGCTATGTATGTGCGTGACTGTCTGTCCATTCAGCTCTTCCTGCACAGGTCATTCTGCTTCAGTTGAAGACCTCAATGGACCAGCACAAAGCGTGGACTTGCTCCAGCAACCCAGACCCACCCACCACCTACTCTGGTTCCTGAGCCTCAAGTGAGATCTGAGGGACTATTAATAAATGAAGGGCAGAATTTGGGATGGATGGATGAATGGATGGATGGACGGATGACAGGTCGGTACCTTTGTGTTTGTGTTGTGTGGAGCATGAATGACTGTCATTGATATAAGAAAGTTTTAGCCGCCTCCCCTGTTCTACTAAAGGGTCTCACTGGCAAGATGTCACTCAGTGTGCCTGGGAGCCAAGTGGCTTCTGGGAGCAGGGACTGAAGCTGCTCCTCGCGTGGGACCCATGCACCCTCCGCCCACCCAGGGTAAGAGTCGCCTTTATACTCGCTGAAAAATCGCACTCTGGAATTTGCGTACAAAAACAGATTAAGCGTGATCCCTGTGGTCCTCGAGAAAATTGATTTATCTTCGGTCTTATAAATATTCAGCTCCGGCAAGCGCGGCCACTCAGAATATATTAAACACACAAAAGAAATTACTGTGAATCAAGAGAGAGAAAAAATCGGACGCAAATAAGGAACATTTTGCTCTCAATAATCAGCACGAGTCATGATTGCAATAACGATGGTTCTTCTTGAGACCACCTGGTCCTTTTCATAACTCCTGAAGGAGTTGCGAAAAAACCATGAGTCATGAGACCCATGTACTAATTTCGGAAGCAGGTGAGGCATTAAAGTCCGTAGCTTCCCCCAGAGCAGGACAGCAGCAGGCGATTGCAACTGACCAACACAACCAAATATCTCGACACAAAATATCTGAGAGGTTGGTTTGGAGGAGAAGCAAAGACCTCAACCTGCCCTGTTAGCAGAAGACCGTCACTCCATGTTTTGGAAGGTCATGGATCCAGCGAAATCTGTTTGATTTCCACTACTCTGGCAATAAATATTTATCACGTCGCCTCAACTTGGGCAAGGGGTGGCCAGTGATTACGGCTGCAAAGCGTGGGAACAGGAGAAAAACAAAAAAGGTAAAACAAAAAGTAGAAAGTGGAACAGAAGCACCAGGCACCAAAACAACAGCCGTCTGTCCGTGTGCTGTGGGGAAATCTGACAGCGCAATGGACCCCTGGAAAAGGCATCAGCTTCGGGTTCGATAAAAAAAGGAAAAGGTGCTTTTGAGCAATCGAGTTCAGGGGAGAACAGCGGTGTCCGCCATCACGAGGAACTGGGCCCATTTCAGCCGGCTGCGGTCCAAGACGGCACGGCTTCGCTGGGACTGTCTGCCAATCTGTGGCTAACAAGCGGCCTCCGTGGGCCCTTGCTTTTCAAAGCGGGCCCCACTGATGCATTATTCAGCAGCCCTGATAGCGAGCGGCACGCCGACACGCACCCCGGGACCGATAGCAGCTCCACCGTGCCTGTTTGACACAGAGCAGGCACCCAGGGTCACCGCGCCGCGACCTGCAAGCCGTGCCGGGGCTGCCAGTCTGGGGCTGTCGCCGGGACATTACTGAAACCATCTCAAAGCAGATAAAAATGGCCTAAATGAACGTTTCCTAAACTAAGCCTGAAAAAATGTAGGAGTTCTCAGGCCCTGGAGTGATGGCCCCATTTAAATAAGGTCAAGCAGGAGTCAGCGAAGGCGTAAATCTCCTGCCGTGGTTGCTGGCTCATTCAGGCCCTCGCTTTTCAAACCACTGGTCAGGCCGAGCTCACATTGTTTGGCTAATTTGTCAGCGGCATGAATAAAGATGAGATGCTGCCTTTTCAGTGGGACGCTCTTCACGTCAAAAACCCTGGGCTACAATTTCTTTTCATCTGTCTCGAAATGTAATTTTCAATTTGCAATTAGACGTTCTCTGGCATTTTCTTAATCATATCTCCTCCAGAGCTTCAATAACGACGATCTCGTGTCCGTAATCCCAATTTGCGCGATGAATTTTTATCAGGTCATGATTCGCCGTGTCTTCAGTTTTTTTTTTTTTTTACTGAGGTGAGGAATATTCTCCGGAGCCTCTCTGCCTCGTCCCCCCCCTTTGCTGGAGGATGGACGGTGCCTGAGAGGAGGAGATTTCAGGGCCGGCCATAATTCCCTCCATGAGCAGCGCCCCACAACAAGAGATAGAAGCGGCTGAGAGAGGAACGTCAAAACTTCAATTTGCAGTAATTCTTTTATCTGCTAGAACGGACCCATGAGCTGCAGACCGTCCCTGGCAGGCATTTTGATGGGGTGGGGGGGGTATTGGCGCTACTGTGCTGTAAACTCCAATGAGCTGCAATCCAGCAGCGGCACAGGGAATGTCATGTGACAAGACAGTCATCAGCATTAACACTCCCTGCGGTGATTATCCTGTACCCACCCCCCCACCCCGTGACGGAGGCCTGTTTCTCACAACAGGAAATGCTGGTAATTAAGGGCTGGACAGACGGAACATGTTCCCCAGGCAGACCAAGGGCTGCCTCGAGTATGAGGAGGTTGTTGGGGGAAGCTCCCTGATTCTGGTAGGCCACAGATAATTACAGAAAAACACCAAGAGCCCCTTTCTGCCCATCAATTAGCTGATGGAAAAATAAGGCCCCTATCTGTGTGTCGACTGGCTGTGGGAAAAAATAATGTCCCTTTCTGCCTGTTGATTGGCTGATAGAAGAATGAAGTGTCTTCCTGCCCACTGATTGCCTGATGGAAGAATAATGTCCCTTTTTGCCCGTCAATTGGCTAATAGAAAAATAAAATCTTTCCCTGCCCGCTGATTGGCTGATGTAAGAATAAAGCCCCTCTTCGCCTGTCAACTAAATAAAGTCCGTTATTAACATCATTTTCAGATTCAAGATGTGACTTTATTATGATTCAGTCCGAGGTACATTTAGAGTTCTGATTGCTGAAATCCCACCGGACACAATAAACCAAAATCCAAAAATGCATTACAGCCCA
This sequence comes from Petrocephalus sullivani, assembly GCA_026780845.1. NCBI lineage: Eukaryota > Metazoa > Chordata > Actinopteri > Osteoglossiformes > Mormyridae > Petrocephalus > Petrocephalus sullivani. The sequence continues at coordinate 15,735,457 of JAODKM010000099.1, read as the reverse complement.
TAAATATTAAAAGCATAACTAATAGCGTTGCATAAACATCTCTTACAGGATCATAAATTGAAACCGTATATCACAGTAAAGCCATAGCTTGGAATGTTAATGAATTAAAAATGTATGATCCATATATGTGACAAGCAAGGTAATTTTTTTTCTTAATTAATTGCCCAGCAACGGGATCCAGTCCTTAGCTTTGCAAGCCAGTCACGGATCACGTGATATGACCCCCTTCGACATGTAATATGATTCCCTTCGACACGTAATATGATCCCCTGCAACACGTAATATGATCCCCTGCGACACGTAATATGATCCCCTTCGACACGTAATATGATCCCCTGCGACACGTAATATGATCCCCTTCGACATGTAATATGATCCCCTGCGACACGTCATATGATCCCCTGCGACACGTAATATGATCCCCTGCGACACGTAATATGATCCCCTTCGACACGTAATATGATCCCCTGCGACACGTCATATGATCCCCTGCGACATGTAATATGATCCCCTTCGACACGTAATATGATCCCCTGCGACACGTAATATGATCCCCTGCGACACGTAATATGATCCCCTGCGACACAGGCCCGTCCCTGTGTCCTGGGCTAGTCCATGGAAATCTATAAGGCCCAAACAAGCTCTGTAGGGGGCTCTTTCTTTTGGCCTGTTTTCCAAAACTATCCTGGGTTCACTATCTGTGTTAAGGGTGATTTTTATAGCCGTGGTGAGTTGGTGGGGGGTGGGGGGGTTGAGTAACTAGCTGCTGGATTGAAGCAACTTTATCTCCCCGTGTTACGAATTCGCTCACGACTTCCCCTCGATGCAGCTTTAGTTTTGACTGCCTTGGTCGAGTGGCCCTCTGTAGACGAGCCAATCGAGGTGCGGTACACGCTCCCGTCCTCTCCCACCCAACCCCCTCTGCTCTCACACATGTCACAAACGTGTGCAGAAGTCACAGCACCGGGCTGCCGTGGGATTAAAGCAGCTCATCTGGAGACTTCAGATGTGCCCGTTCAGGTTAGCAATCCGCTTTTCACCGCTCAGTGGCCGTTACTGTCCGCTTCTCAAAGATCCCTAAACCCAAACGCTATCTCCACTTCTCCAGGGTAAAGCCCGGCTGCAAATTCTATAAAGTCGCTCAAAGACCAAAAGATGCCTCCTACAGTCCACCCTGCGACCTCCAATGAGTTATGTAAAAAAAACGAATCCGGCGAAGTGCTGAGCGATGCTTCTCCCAAGCATGTGGCTCCTGTCACATAGGAGGGGCGCCCTGAAATCGGTCATCATGGGAATTTATCTACAGCCAGGCTGGAGCAGAGCTTCATGGCAGCGAGAGCATGGACACCTGGGGGATCGTCAGAGCAAAGCACCCTTCGGGTTACGATGACGGTGATGACTGGAAAGATTCAGAGCTCTTAGGGAGTCATGCTCCTGTAAGACTTACAGAAGGCAAAGAGCCTCGAGTCCTGGTCACATGATCACAGCATGTACAGAGCCGGTGATAAACCAAGCCATTTGGCCTAAGCATGACTTTGGAAAGAGCTAAACTTTCGAAAGCTCCAGATAATTTGACAAAGCCCGCCACTCTGCGATTTCCAGGCTCAGTCTGATTTAAAAAGGGAACCGAAACCTAGAGGAGCTCGTCAGAGCAAAGCACCGGCAGGGAAGGAAGCCAAGGACTTGGGAAGATTCAGAGTTCATAGAGAGTTATGCTGCTGAAAGACTTACAGTAAGCAAAGAGCACCAACTGAAATAATGCAGCCCTGGAAAAGCTCTCTGACAGGAAGACAAGGCCTTACCCATAAGGCACCGGGTGCATGCACAAATTAAATTAGCTCTCACCGACAGTGAGATGGAATCATAATGCGATTTCAGAGTACCACAGGTAGAGAGGAGGCGTACTGCTCAACGCCTCGAAGGGTGTAGTGATCACTACCACTGAACAATGTGATTAACTGGGAGTGTTTGCCATGACCAGGGAAGGAAAATGAGACCATAACTGGGTAAGGAATATGGAACCATGACCAGGTAGGGAGTACAGGTCCATGACCAGGTAAGGAATATGGAACCATGACCAGGTAGGGAGTACAGGTCCATGACCAGGTAAGGAATACGGAACCATGACCAGGTAAGGAATACAAAACCATGACCATAAGGAAGTACAGGTCCATGACCAGGTCTGCATTGCAGACTGGGCCTTCCAGCGTCATGTACTTTCTTGCAGTAGATATAGCAATCAAACAGCAGAAATGTGTTTTTTCCAGCATTCTAAAAACATTTTTAATATCAAGATACCTCAACAGTGCTTATTTTAAATAAGCCAGCTATACGGGGCTAGCCGAGCAGAAACCCATCCATCCATTGTCTGAATCCGCTTGTCCTATTCAGGGTTGCAGGGGGTTTGGGGCCTATCCTGGAGTCTATGGGTATGAGGCAGGGAACAGAAGTGTAAGGCAACAGTGCTAGCCACTGCGCCACCGTGCCCCCACCCCCCCCAACAGAAATCAAATTCGTTAAAAAATGGAAAACCAGAGGAACACGAATTCCACCTCGGGGAACTTATCGCACATTTCAATGAAATCCGGCAATCGGTGGCTCTGACAGAAAAGGGCCAGCCAAGTCACTTGGGACCCTGCAGCCCTGCCTGCCTTTCGGGCCCCTTTACCCCCCCCCCCCACAGTTCCCTCTGCAGGTGCTGAGGGAGAAAAAGAAAACAGCATCTTCACGGAGCTGGAAGGGAGAACCTCTTACATGGTGCCTATAAATGGAATCGATAGAAGGGCCCTCATGCGATGACTATAAACGAGAGCTTAAAAGGCAGCACTTCCCGCTGTCAGCACCATTCCTGGCATGCAGGATCTGCCCATAAACGTCCTAATACTGTAATTGAGCCGTAGCAATAATGAGTGTGAGACCTTTGCCCAATGTGGATGGGTAAGAGGGAGATCAGAACCCACATGGTGCAGGTTAGCAACCCGCAAATTAGCGGCATTCCTGCACCTGCTCTGTTTCGCAGCAGTGACTCGCTGGCAAAGTCCTGCGATCGCACTGGGGCTTTGCTCAGGAGCCCAATGGTGAAAACACTCTGCCAGGCCTGGGATTCGAACTGGCAGCCATCTGATCACTGGCACAGAATCCAAACCTACAGAGGCGCACACAGCACCCCCTGGAATTGTACAGACAGGGTCCTGCATGATGGATTTTGTGCCTGACCTTCTACCTCCAACTCAGGGATTTCCACTTTCTCCCCCCTCCCCTGGAGGTTAGCGGTAAAACCTGCATTCTACCCGAGGTGGAGGCCAAACAGGAAGGACGCAGGAGAAGGGATGGATCCAGTCTCAGCGCCCGTGAAGCAGGCGTCATGCTCTTGGCAGGGGTGACATGAATTAGCGGGGAATTCTGCTGCATGGCAGCCTGCGGGGAGGCAGATAAGGAGCGAGAAGGATCAGGTGGTGCCAGGCGGCGGTGTCGGGGTGGCTAAATCCTGCGAGGAACAAGAGGGCATCCTACATCCTCTCCAAAGGTGCCTGTCCTGGGGAGATGTGCAGTGAGCTCACATACACAGCAAATACATCCTCGCTGCAGCACAGGATAAACCCTAAACTCTGCAGATTGGAGCCCCACCCACCTACCCATCCATCCATCCATCCACCTATCCATCCATCCATCCATCTCAAACTATGTGTGCTGGGGAGGCTCACAGGTGGCCTAGAGCCAGTCCCAAGCAGCACATGGCACGTGTGGGATGGGAAGCTAGTCCATAGGGCACATACACACACAAGCTAGTTAGAGACGCTAGTTAGCCTGCACACATTAACCACAAAGATTGCAGGCAGGATTTGAACCCTGACCTCGGGAGGTCTAATGCAACAGTTCTGCCCACTGATTAGCATTATGAATAAATACACTTTTTAAATAACCAACTAAATTACTGTAGCGCACTGAAAAACCATAAAATTTTACTAGACGTAAAATCGCAAACACCTGATCTACATCACAGCTGCTGTTTTTCCTCTAATACGGAAAATAATAATCGGTTTTGCCATATTAGGATGTTTTTCAGAAACCAGACTTAAAGATTTGCCAAGTAACCCTTCTAATTATTCTGCAAATCTGGAGATTAGTATGCATAAAATTATATAAATATCTATATATACACGCATTCACACAATTATTAATCGCTTGCATGCAGTCAAGATAAATCTGATTTTAATATGAAATAATTAAGAAGTGATTAATAATTTCCAAGCACAGCTGGCAGCCGAGGATTTACTGAGGTTCTGTGGAACGTTCCACTAATGCCTGCGACGGGGGTGACCTCCCTCGACTCCGGGTAATTTACTCCCGCAGCCCAGTTTAGAACACACTTGGAAAATTTGGACAGAAACCCAATTCAGACTAAAACCAGATCAAAAACGGATGGATTTTTTTTTTTAAGTGATGACCCCATTAATTCAGAAAGGAAAAACAGTGAGTACATAAATAAACGAGCGTGTGATAAATCTCTGCTTGCCTGACGTATAATCACAGCTAGGGGCTTGCAGCACATGACTGATGAGGCTAAACGCACAACACGCAGCGCAACACGGCGGGCATTAAGTCACCCTCGCCTCCCATGCTACGTCTTCCCCCAGACAGCTTTACAGTGCACCACTGTCTTAAAGGTGCATCTCGAGCCAAAAAGGTTATGTGCCTCGCGAAGAGAAGCTTAAACAAAGAATGAGCACAAATCTCTACATCATTCTACCAGCAACGAATGAGCTTTGCGTTTTGGGTCACATGGTCACGTAGCATCAGGGCATTGGGTCACATGATCACATAGCATGTGGGCGTTAAGTTACACGATCACTTAGCATGTGGGCCTTGGGTCACATGCTCACTTAACATGAAAAGACTACAAAACAAACAGTTTTCCTAAAAATGATGTTTAAAGCTATAGCTAACCCTCTAAAAGCCTTGGATAATTTCTGCCGCAAAGAAGACCTTATTCAACAAAATATCACCGCTAAACAAAATGCTTGACGGAACTTTCAGGCAAAGTGGTGTCTGATGGAGGTGTGTCAGAGGTAGACGTGTTCCCATGTGTTATTAGGGGAACAGGAGGCGGCCCCTTTAATTACACTCTTAATGAAGTCTTCATTTCCAAAACATGCAGTTCATTAGTGGGGAGCAAGGCCACATGTAAGCCCACTGTTCCATTTGTCATCTGGGGGGGGGCGCCATCTTCATACATGCCTCTTTGGAAGCTTCACATCCCCCCACCCCATACACACACCTTTTCTGCTGATGATTTCACTTTGAACAAAATACAATTAAGGCGATGGGGAATTTGTCACTGTGATTTATCCACACATTGTCACCTCGTGTAATTTTCACCGGGGCAAATGAATGGGGGAGGGGGTTAAGTGTGCAGTGCTTGGCCCCCTTTCGTGGCCATTAAAAGCGGCACACTAATTCAGCTGCGGCCTGGGGCGGTGGAGGGGGACAGGCACTCGCGTGCGGGGCGGTCCGTCTAATGGCTTCCTGAGTAATAGGCCCCCGCTCACGCCATGGCCAGGACTCGCTCGGCGGCCCCATTCCTTAAGCGTCCAGGGAAGGAACGGTGACCGTTGATTCCAGTAGGGGACCTCGTCATCCTGGGATACACACCGGCTGTCCCAAGGACACAGAGCATTGGATGGGACAGGGAAAGGTGGGACTGCGGACTGCCGAGAGGCAACAACTCTACGAGATTATCATCAGCGCATGACTACAGTTGCTAAACGTTAACCGGATTAACCCTGTTAACTAGCTATGTGCACGTACCCTAACCCCACTCGGAAGCAGAGTGTACGCTGGGTGGGCACGCAGTTTGATTTGTGGCAGCAATTGCGGTGGCAACTGTAAAGGTTGTCATGCAGTGATGGGAAATCGGTAACGACTAGTAAAATTTGGTCTGTCTCTGTTGGGTGGGCACACAGCCATAGTTATGGTCCTGCCAGGCATGTCAATTCCCGACTGAATGCGACGGAGGATATCGCCCAACCAACAGCTGATCTAACAGAGCAGATGTAAAGTCAGAGGTGCTCACATGACATAGTGTCCGCTCGATAGCCACGACTACAGGACTACAGGAAGATCGATATAAGTAACGTGTATTAACTCGCAAGCCGCTGACAAACAAATCGCCTAAAAGGAGCCAAGCTCAATTTATTCCTATATGGCAGGTTTTACAGCACAACATGCCGTATCCTTCATATGTAAACATTTAAAATAATTAAAGCTGCCTTGCATGCAACGGGAACCAAAATAACTGAGGGGGATTTTACCATGCGGGGGTAATTTGTATCGATTGGCAGTTCAGCAGGGGGAGTGAGTAATCACGGAGCCCGGTTCCATTGGGCACTCGAAACGAAGCCTCAGCGCGTGATTAAATCCAGGTCCCGCAGCCATCCTCATCGCGGCCGGCCGTGCATCTCGATAGATGGCGAACAGTGTCGGCTTTCACAAAGGTCACCATATCGACTGGCGAAAAACCTGAACGGCAGAGGCCTGACAATCACCATCGCCCCCCCCTCCCACCCCTGCTATCATTTCATGCCACCGAATATTTCCCCCCTCCCAGCGCAGTCAATATCGCCGCCGAGAGCGACGGCCTACAATGGAGTTGGAAATCGAAACCCACCGCATTGCTGCCCGGCCGTCGCCAGTGTCTCCGTCCACGAATGGGATCACGCGGACCTGCCCGCCTGTTTACGGCCCACACCGGCCCGCCTGAGACGGGAGCCAGGGGGTGGGTGTGCGTCATTAAGGCCTCTTGGGGTGCTATTGACCATCCCGCTAACATGCACCATCGATCAACCTCCCTCCTAGTCCTCACTGTCGCACGTCGCCGTGCGAAGGCGTGCACACGTGCGGAGACTCCTAACCACTCCGGAGCCCTACCCCCACACCCCCCCGCCACACGCTTCATCACCCAAGATACCGGCACACCACAGCAGTCACGAGACACATCCTGATAGAACCGCTGTCTACCATTTCACAGGACGTGCTGAGTGTTCCTCACCAAAGCTGTGCTGACAGCCACCATCCTGTGGGGGGCGGCATGGAGCTCAGTGCCTTTCAGATCTGCACCCAGGGCTGAAAGGGCATGGGGTAATCGAAATTGCTGTTTCCCCTAAAGCAAGGCCCTTAAACCCAGTTGCTCCAGTGCTGGGTGCTGGTTGGCCTTGGACAAATGCATGTATGTGTGACCAGGGGCTTACAGCCAGTGAGGGAGATTTCCATTCAAACTGGGCCACTTATACCTGCACACTCCCCCCCCACCCCCACAAATCTGCCATTTCTCACTGCAGCTGGACTCCACACTCAAGCCCCCTCCTCCAGAAGCATGGGTCTCTACCTCCATCCACTGGTTCCCCCTCTCTCTCTCTCTCTCTCTCTCTCTCTCCCTCCCTTCCCCCTGTGTCACACTCCTATCCAAACACGCCAGCAGGATGCAGTGCGTCGACGCGCCGACAGCGAAGCTCTCACAGTGGCCCGGTTATTTACACCCCGTCCCGTCAAGCGACTGAGCGCCAGGGTGCGGAAAACAAACAGGGAGGAGAAGAGCGGAAGCCCCCCCCCCCATCCCCCCCCCACTGAAACTCAGAAAAGCGGAAAGCAGTGGCATGCTGACCCGCACCTGGATGCGTGTTTATGAAGAAAGCCGCACAACAAAATTTAAATAAAATTACTTTGTGCAGTATAATTACAGGCGAAAAAACGTATCATGCATGCAAGCGCACAAAGACTGCGTCACACCGCTCCGGGGCGACAGGCTGTGTAAACACGCAACCCACAGGTGGGCACCTGCTATGATCACCACGCACGGCTGTTAAAAACCGCTCTCCGTATGGCAGATACACGCCGAAAAATAACAGACAGGACCAGGAGTGAACGCACAACCACGTAGGACGATCCTGGAATGTTCTGGAAGGAGACAGTGGCGTTGGCGGGAGCCTGAGCGCAGGAGGGATTTACACCGGTGTGACGCGCGCATTCGGCGGGGAGAATTAATCCAGGCGGCTGAAACCAGCGCAGGACTGACATCCATATATATTTTTTTCCCCCTGACACAGTTGCGTGTCTCTCTGAGCGACACTGCGGAAGCTGGTGCCATGACCGAATGCCAGGGTCCGGGGGTGCAAGCACACCACCACCGCGCCACACGCCATGGCCAAAGGCTTCCAGAGCAGCTGCGGTTCCTGGCTGCTCCTGAAATTTCTGCCCTCATTAAATAAATAATACAGATGTGCAGCTACAAACACAATGCCTTTAAGTGTTATTGACATTACCTTGAAGGCAAATGGCACCTGCAGCCTTGGACGTGTGATTAGCACGACATCCGCCACTATCTCCTCGAAGGCGCCATTTAGCGAGGACGGCGGGATGGGTGGCTGTGGAGGGATTTTATTATTGAGCGGCCGGCTGCATTTTAAGGCCTGCTGCTCCCTTTAATTGATTTATCACAGAGCTGCGGTCCTGAATGCTCAGTCTGACTAGCTAATGGCATTCACGCCTCTCGCCGTGTGCAGCCCGAGACGCCCTCGCACGCGCTAACTCCCTCGGATAATTTATTTATTCTGCCATGACACTTGCCAGAAACAGCTGATGGCTCTCCTGTTTCCCCCAAATGCAGATTAGACATACAGAAAATTAATCTTTCCATTAGTTAAAAATCAGATAATGTATATTGTAATCTAGACAAATACATGTGTTTTTTTTGCCTCATATGGTTGCTTTATATGGTTGTAACACCAAGGAAGCCCATCTGTCCTCATAGGCTGCAGACCAGACAGCTCATCTTATAAGCATGTCTCCTCTAAGCAAACACTCAGAGCTTATTTTTTCCTTTGAAGAGGGTTCGTTACATATGGTTTGTTTTTCTGGAAAAATACACAGTTGAAACTGTCATTAAGAGGCTTTCCACATGGATTATTCTGGATAATTGTCAAACTATTGTCAACATTCAGCCCTGGAACGACATGGTTGGACCCGTGGTCCAGGTCGCTAGCTGAGAGAGTGTGTTTGCACACTGTGACTGACAGCAAGTGTAAATGACAGTCATCTTGTTGTGGACACTCAACCAATTTTTATGCAGAACTATTACGTACAGAACTGAACAGCACTGTGGCCCCCAGCGATTATGGGCTGTAAAAAACAGCAGTTTCCAGTGCCAAGCCCAATACTCCCAACCTACTTGTCTTCGGTTTCTGTCGTATTTCATTTTCTGCTTTAGAATTGCTGAGTCTCACATACATATACATTGTCTGATGGTCACTGATACACTCAGGGAAACTGCAAGTCATTTACAGAACTGTTATCATCACAATAAACACATCAGACACAAACCGACGTTGACATGTACATAATCACGTCATAAATCCGTGACAAACCAAAGTGAAATCTGTGTTAAGTGCTACGGAGAAATCCACTGATTTGATTGACTGACGACTGACTGACTGACGATTCCATGGTCACGTGACGTGGAGAATCTCAGGCCTCTCTGCGTATCGCTGTCCAGATAACTGACGTTTCACTCAGACACAAGTGTCAAACGCACCTGGCACCTCCTGGACAAAGTCACATGCTGCAGGTCACAGATGAAAGGCAGTGGTGCCACCTGCTTCCTGGGACCTTAAATGGGCTTGGAAACAAGGGAAGAGAAGGTGGCCAGTGTGTCCCATATATATATATATGATTACATATCCCATGTAATCAAAGCCCCTCCCATCGACACCTAATATTTTGAAGTCCCAATACAGCGTCAGTCTCCAATTCTGCAATGGACACTAAAATGCAAATAGGGTAAATCAACACTAAACTGGTCCAAAGAATTCTGCTGCTGACAGTGCTGGTGTCCGGAGAGACGGAGGGAGAGATAGGTACGTGTGAACGGGCCGCGAGGCGTGGAAAGGGTACGTCCTACTTAATACACAGACCAGCAGCTTTGCGCCCAAATCGCATTCCGTTCACAGGGCAATGATCTGGCAAATTTAACACAAGTGAGGGGGCAGAGTAAGACAGGGACCCGCCTAAGCAATCAGGAGCAAAAGCAAATGCTTCGGCTTTATAACTCAGGAAAACTTTCTGGGGGGGGGCAGTGTAGTATAAAAGCTGAAATGAACAAAGGGTTAGTCGGTGCACTCAGGAATATCTCGCATCAGTAACGAGGAGCCGAGAGAGGCCAGATCTCTGTTGTGCGGGTGAAGGACTCTGGGATTTATTCAAACCTGAGAGGGGGGTCACTGTTCCCATCACGCTAATCGGGAAATGATGAAGATGCAGGCAAATGTGAAATGCCGGGAATAAACCAGGCGAATCGACAGAGCACCCCGGAAAACGCAAGCAGCTTGCCTCCCACTTTAAAATTAAAATGAAGCCATTGGCAAAGCCCCCCCCCCCCCCCGGGAAATTACATGGAAAACAATCTTCCGAGTGGCAGACGGGTACTCCGAGCAGAAGAACGGCATAACCTGGCTTTTACCCCCCCCGCTTCGCCCCAGGTGGGGTATTTGGTGACATATCGGGCCGTCTGAAGGGGCGGATGAGGGCGGCTTGGGTTCCGGGGCCAGAGACGCAGCGTGACAAACGGGACGGTGACATCATAGTGCCAGACTCATTGTTCGCACATCACGTTGAACAGCGGATCCAAGCCCCGTCGAAGTCTGGGGGGGCATCATGCCCTTATACGGTCACAGCGCCTGCAGTCACACGGCCGTCTGCACGTGTAACGGGAGCCTGCCGGAGACATCTTTACGCGCAATGGCGCCGTGTCCATGCGGCGGGCCAGGTGCGTGTTTCAGAAACCGCCGTAGCGCCCAGCGCTGGCCCGTCTGCGAGCCGTGGCTGTCGGCACCGGTAACCGGACACCTTGCCGTCTGGTGACAGCAGGGGGCGCTGAACTCAGCCCAGATACATGCAAGCGAGCAAACGCAGTATAACGAACACAGCGTGTAGGTGCGGTATGGGGCCAGTAGAGCTGATTGCGGTGCTGGGTGAAAAGCGCTTTAGGCAACTGTGATGCCCTCAGAGGTCACCATGGAAACGAGCCCTTCCTACCACAGCCTGCATCCACAGAGTGCTGCAGTGCATCCTGGGCTGTATTCCCAGGACAGACGGTCCTGTGCCGCTTCGTGGCTTCCTCGCCTCGGGATCCAGGAGAGGACGCGCGCTCCACCTTCACATCCGCGGGACGGTAACCGGGACAACCGCGCCGGTCACCGCGGCGACCGCCAGAGCTGTAACCTCATCCTGTGAGCATTCTGGTATGTAAATAAACAGGTCCGGCACCCCCCCAGTCCAGTTACATTTTCAGGATTGACATGCAACATATTTATAACTGATAAATGGAATGACAGCCAGCTTCACACCAAGAAGACGCTCAGAGGGACTCCGCACGCACCTGTTAGGCCCCAAATGAGCCAGGTTAACCTTCATTCTGTAGCCGATCTGCCATGTTACACCCCCTGACCCATGAACCAGTGCAGCTAAATCACACGTCTATTTATACCTACATTTAAAGGTTAAGAATACAGCAGATCCAGCTGAACAGATCAGAGTAGGAAAATACTGAGTGTTATGATATGAAATAAATCTCGTAAAAAGAGATATTATTCCAACAGAAATGCTAATATAGGCTTTAAACATACCTAGGCAGAGGCAAACGCAATGCACACGTGCAAACTCATGCCTGCACGCTGTGTACACATTCAGATGTTATTCTCGGTGATTTCCATGAGCTCATGCCCTGGAGAGCCACACAGCCCACCTGGGGGAGCATTGCTGGCAGCAGGGTGGAGACGGTGAGTGCGGTGAGTACGGTATGTCCCGGTGATGTTCGGTATGTTCCGCCTTCCAAACCGCACCGAACGCCCCCCAAATCCGCTGGGATGTGTGAGCGCCAGGTGTGGGTCGATTTTCTCTGCCCCCCACTCCCACATGCCTGTCTTTGGTTTTCTTGTCCGCTCCCCCATGGGAAATAACACTTCTGTCTCTGTTTGCACGTGTTCAGCAACCACAACCTTTACCCCGATAGCCGTCACCCCTGAACAGGCCCTGATCTTCCCCAGATAAACATGCCATTCACTGCCCCAGCTGCGAGTCACATGATCCCGGTGTGCCGACCCACACACTAAGCGGCAGCCCCATAAAGGCCGCTAATTCCTGCAGAGCTTTACCGGAGCACCAGTGGATCTAAGCGCAGGGGATTTTTCTGGCTATGGGCAGGGGAGCGCCTGGTCAAACTGTCGCCAGGGGCCGGTTTGTTGTTTCTGGGACCCCACTCAAGTTACTCTGGGGCCCCATGCCCCCCTCTCGGATGTTTCAAAAACTAAATAAATAGATAGCGAGACAGAATATCGTAGCTAGCTAGCTGGTTAGCGGAACATGCTGCTCCAGGATCTCCTAAATAAGGAACAGGTTTATTTAATATATAGTGTAGGGACAATCTGTGGCCAACAGGGCCATTAAGGCCCCCACACAAACGTGTGATTTGATTGGTGGAAAACACTGACCATCACCTGAAATTTATGGAGAAAATGGCTCTGGTTTACTTCGCCACATTTCAGATAACAGATATACCAGACGATGGTGAGGTGAGAAGGTGTGGACCTGCGTGCGGTCTGGCTGTCAACCCGACCCATGCGTGAAAAATGGCTTTAACCAACTGGTCAGACCTTCAGACTGTACCCATAGTGACAGTAAGACAAATTAATAGACCCATTGTTTGAAAACACTCACACTGGGTATCGTTCACCTTCGCTATTGAATGTCGGACAGCTTTAAACGCGCGCAGACAGTGCTTTGGTGGGTCTGGTGAATCTCAAGGCTGCTCTCCTCTGTGCTCATGCATCACACTGTCACGAACACAGATGATGAATTAACTTCTCTTTTATTGTGACATTCTTAGGGATTAAGGCCAAACCGGGCGTGAATATTAAAATTTTTCAGTTCATTTGAAAGAGAAACGTAAGAACTGCTGAGGAATTCAGTGAGCAGGAGCTGTTTCCATGGTATAAACGAACGCCATGCAGAAAACCAAAGGCTGTTATTTAGAGAGTGATAAGACTGTGTTTTGAGGAGTCTGCGTCTCACCAGCCCTGCTCCCGGCTCAAAAGCACCCCAAAGCCTCTCCTAATAAAAAGTGCATGAGGTTTTTTAGAAGCCCACTCATTGAAATGTGCTTTTCACAGACAGCCGGCGACAGGCGGGCGGTGCCCGGGCGGGTTTGAGGCTACGTCTTGCCATACATAATTCCGACTGTTCAAGTCAAGCGGGGGATGCAGGGATGCAGCTCTGCCAGGAGCAAAAAATGATGAAAAATAATCAGTGTGGGGGGGGGGAATCACATTCGCATTTCGCAAGTCGTCTCCATATGCGTGTAAAATCGGGGAGACGCGTAGAACATGTACGCGAGCATCCGCGACACGTGTCGGGAATCGCCGCTCTGCCGTCGGAGAGGGTAATTTACCCATCAGAGGCTGACGACCACCCCGCAGGACCGGCTCCATTCCGGCGGTCCGACGGGAAAAGCTGCCTCATCCGGAAGATTAAAGATTAAGCAGCCGGGGGCACGTCGGGCCAAATGGGGAACAGGGCCCTGCAGAGGAGGGGAAGGGGGAGGCGGGGGCTCCAGTGCGGGTGCAGGGGCTCATTATACAGCACTTACGGGCCTTGTGGCATGGGAAGCTGGAAGAAGGAAGGATGGATGGATGGATGGATGGATGGAAATAGCCATAGAGTGTCCAGACATGTTTTGGATAGGTTAGTTGAATACCGAACAGCACGGGAACAGGTACGACCCCTGAGAGACACGGCTCTGGACCGGAAGAGATCAGCAAGACTTTGTTCAGAAAGATATTACTCCGCGCTCAGCACCCGGACAGATTCCTTTGTGCAAACTCTCGGCTATTTTATACAGCTTCATAACCCTTAATTACCTAAGGCAAAATAAATCGATCGCCGAGTCTGAAAGCGGGCATGCAGCTCTTAAGAATGCTTACACAAGTGCACCACCAGTCATAAAAGGAATTCAATATAATGTTTTACCTATGTAGGTTTTAATTATTAATGATATAATTTAGAAATTTTATGAGGACAGAATTGGGCTGACTGCAAATAAGTTTATGCCTGCCGTTCAGCATGACTCAGTCTTCGTCTTTGAGAAACATTCTCACTATAAGCAGTCTATAGCACTGCTAAGGCCAGAGGCGGCATTGGCCTCCGTGGGGCGCCGCTGTGAACCGGCGTCTGAGTCAGTCATGAAAGCCAGTCACCTGACTCTGGGATAATATCACTCTCACCTGCTGGTGGGGGGGGGGGGGCATTATATCCATGTCTGGGTGGAAGAAGAGCATCAGACAGACAGATTTAATCAGATGGAGGTTGGTGGGGGGGGGCATCCCTCACCCCCCCACCCGCAACAACAATAACGAGGGCGAGCTTTTACGCCAGGGAGCCGAGCCAAGCGGACTGTGACACGGCTAAGCGAGGATGGCCACACGCAGGATGTAAAACGTCTGCACGATGCACATAGCAGATTTACCCTTTATTCGGTTTCGGGGTTGTTCTTTATCACGGAGGTCAGCCGTGAAGGTTATTCATTAACCACAGAAACAAGGCAGAGACACCGATAAAAGCTTTCCGGATGGCTTTTTAAACAAGGCCCATTTCTTAGTTACTGATGTAATGTGAATATGTTCCATATAACTGGAGAATGAATCCACCTGGATTTGTATTGTGATCCACCAGCGAGCGCTGCTCCCACGGACCGCCACCCACCAAACACAGGCCCTGCTTGCCATCACAGCTACATATATCAGCCTGGGAGAGATGGGTTAAGTCCTCTAGGGCCGATTAAGGATTTTTACTGCTATTTTGATGGCTAAGTCCCACCCTGGGACCCACGGGCCCTCTGGGTAATATCTATAAGATTGTCCGTCGGTCTTTCTCAGTCGACCCAGTAGCCAAACTCGATTGCATTGATGTTTCTTCTCACAGCTAAGAATGCTTAAGGCTTATTTGGCAGAAAAAGGAACGAAAATTGGGGGGAAAAAAAGCCAGACGGGCATTATCTCTCTCCTGCTTTGATCAGGATGAAAGCAGCAGGCAGGAAGGGCCCGCATGGCGGTAATGTTTG
This sequence comes from Petrocephalus sullivani, assembly GCA_026780845.1. Classification (NCBI taxonomy): domain Eukaryota; kingdom Metazoa; phylum Chordata; class Actinopteri; order Osteoglossiformes; family Mormyridae; genus Petrocephalus; species Petrocephalus sullivani. Next base: position 15,720,294 of record JAODKM010000099.1, on the reverse strand, counting down.
TTTGTTTGTTTGTTTCTCTCTTTGTGCCTGCCACCACTCAGTGGGGCTATGTGTTCCTTCAGGCTAACAAAGGAGCCTAACGCCACCGCGATAGAACCACCCCCAGACCCAGACCAATCAGCCGGTGGCTCCACGTGCGTCAGCTGGCTCCCTCAACCAATCATAGGGCTACGTACCAACCAGAGACAAGCGAGGGGTACGTGGCTTTGTGAGCAGCCTCTGACCGTTAGGTGACCTCTACTGCTGCGCTCAACCCGTAGGGATGTGCGGGAAAGAAACGCTCCTGCACCCTTACCCTGAAGGTGGCGCTGTTGGGACAAGGGTATTGATAGAAAATACACTTCCTGATACAGTATATCTTGAGCTAAGAAACCGGCATTAGCAGCTCCAGCATAGCATGTGCATGTTATATATTTCAATGTACAAGAAGGCAAACCCCCTCCCTCGCATCTGCAACTTAATAGAGGAGTGTTCAGGCGAGACAGATCGATCCTAAGCCCTGGGAAGATATCACATATGCACATGTCACAACATCAGCACCAACAGGGCTCGCGTGCTCCTGCCCACGGCCACCTGCCCCCCCCGGCCCAGCTCTGCACAGAGACAGCGAAGGTGCCCGGTAATAGGCGTCTGGAAAGGATGGAGAACGTCCAGCGTGTGACATCAGCGTCACCCCAAAGCGGCTCAGAAACTGGAGGAAGCTGATAGGAAGGAGTGGGCTGCATTGGTGATGATGCTGGGCATTAAACCAGCACCATGGGCCTGTCACACTGTGGTCTGTCCATCCATCCATCAATCCATCCATCTTCACAGCTCATCCCAGTCATGGACTGCTATGGTTCTGTACCTAATCCTATAACAACACAAGCAGTGTTTTTAGAGGATTCTCAGACATGTTCATAAACATGCAGGTGTCAGCATATGTATACTATACATGTTCACATGTGCATATATGTACATGTGTTTCTATGTACATGTGACTCATTTATGCTTTAAATATGATTTGCGGGTAAAGATATAATTTTTCCTGTCTTATGCGTTAATCTGAGTGCCTTAGAGGGCTGTTTTCCCCAGATAAACCAGATGACATGCTAATGGGGGAGGGAGCCCAGGGGGCAGCACTGCAGTGCCCCCCCCCACAGGTGGTGCCCGGCTCAAACGCCACCATCAGTCACATCATCGATCCGAGCCTCCGATCGATCCCCATACGCAGCGGGAACTTAGGGAATCGGGAAGCGCTGCAATTAGGAGATTAGCCTGACAATATGGGGGGGGGCATTCATAGCGCAAAGCAGCAGCAGGGCAAATAGCACAAACATTCCCGTTACCGCTCCCCCCCAGGGAAACGCAGGGGTCCCCCCGGGAACCTCTGTCATGATCAGATTCAGCCATACCAAAATGCCTGTCTTTCAGAAAGCTCCTGGATCGCCCCTTTCCAAAAATGGGGGGGCATGTCCTCTCGACAGTCCCAAACGACCAGGAGATGCTCTGCTAATCTGGGGAAAATGCGGGCAAGTTTTTGTGTGCCGAGGTCTTTGCTGCCGGAGCAAATATTGGGATCGACGTACACAGTGCGGCTAAAAACACGCCTCCTTTTAATAAAAATCCCTTTAAGATGCACAGCCCGCTGCAGGGAAGGCTTATAGGAAAAGTGTCCTTAGCATTCTCCCGCTAACCCGCTAATTTCTCCACTGTCAGGATGAATAGACTTCACTAGACATAATTTCCCCGACATGGAGCGTGGAGAACGGGCGCGCTCAGGCGTCCATGACAACACAGCTGTCCCCTGTTTATCGCAATACCGAGCAATATTTCTAATTCACTTAGAGCGGGAGCACATCAATTTCCGTAATGCAAATGAGGGTTTCAATAACATAACTAATAAGAGACTGGTGGGGGGGTCGGGGGGGCGGCTAGGAGGCTTGGTAATTAATCATATTCTTGCCGCCCTGCCAAATATTGTCCAGAACACTGTTTTGCGTTAACCCCTGCCTAGCCACACTCCTGCTGTCATCATCATCACCATCGTCCAACCAGGAGTTGCCTCAGGGTTCAGGTGTGCATCAGTGTCTGCATCATCCAATCAGGAGCTGCCTCAGAAGTCAGGTGTGTATCAGTATCTACATCGTCCAATCAGAAGCTGTCTGTGTTGTGTCCACCTCAGTACACGTGTGTGCATCAGTTTGACTGAATCAATGCTTTACTGTCATGCGAAGACAGACTCGGGCAGATTTAACTGGGATCCCCAGTCAGGAAACATGGGAATCGGGCAGGATTGGGATCATTGCTACATAAAAAGACGGGCACGTCAGGGACAAAGGGAAATCAGTGGCACGTCAGGGACAAAGGCAAATCAGTGGCACGTCAGTGGCTGAGTGTCTTCTCCAGCTCACGGGGAAAAAAATTAAAACGCCAAATGAAATGACTTGGGATGAATGAGGACATGCCTGTAATTATCCCATAAAGCCCGGTCACCTGGCCTAATGTCACCCCCCTCCATACTAATGGAGCCGCCCACCAGCACTGTCCTTCATGCATAAATGCTACTGTACGTTATATCACTGGAGAGGATGCTAGCTTACCCAGGCTAATGGTCCCTCTGTATCTGTATGGGACTTCAGAGGCAGAGTATTAAGGCAATGTGTCATTCAGGGTCCGGGGCCACCTTCAGGGCAAAGACTTGGGGCCTAAAATCTCGTCTGGCTTTCCTTGTGTGACTTCGAGTTTGTTGGCATCACTCCCAATCATTCTGGGAACAGTAAACCCGAGATGGAACCTCCGACTCTGAAAGCAGAGAGCCTTGTGTGAAAGGCTCCGAGGCGAGCGGGGGGGGGCTCAGATGCAGTGGCCGTGTGGGTGTGTGAGCCAGCCAGTCACATGTGACGGTGACAGGAAGGCACTGTGACAACAGGCCGCAGAGCTGACTGCACCAGAGACGCTCCATCTCAGCCCCCTTACTTACATATTGGTTCACTCAAACGCTTCTTGTACTCATTGCGTTTCCTCACACCTGATTGCTCCGCCCACGCCCCACATCACAGGCCCCACGTCGGTTTTTAGGTCCTCCATGCTGAAATGCCGTCCTGTCTGTCCTGGCTGTTTAAAGAGCACAGGTTTCCTGCACAGAGTGGCCCTGCACTCTGCTCATAAACACGCCTGTGCTTCCAGTCAACTGACAGGACCCCACCCCCCACTTCCACCTCCCGGACTTGGCACATGCTACACACACTCTCCAGGGTCACCACAGTCAGCACCGGTGACTCATACCACGCATGTACATTAGGCCCCAGAGGTTTGGGGTCCCCAAAGTGATTTTTTGACTGGGGCCCCAGAAACAGACCATCACCATCAGTGAGCCCCCCCCCCCGACCCCCCAAGACAAGGAGTGTCCCACACATAAGGTGACATTCAAACCCCCCCACCGGCCCAATAAAACACACAGGAAACAGCTGGGGAGAGATACCAGCCGTGACTCTAATTAGCAGGCGGTCTAATTAGCAGGCGGTTCTGTGTTTGTAGCACGGCATGACACACGTGGCCGAGTCCGTGCGACACGGAACCACGCAGATCGACAGCGGCTAGCCCAGCAGACGTGCGCCGCAGAATGACACGTGCGAAGAGGGGCGGGCTGCAGGCGGGTGACAAACCTCGGGCACTAGGGTGGTGACTGAGCTAGGATAAGGGTGCTACAGTGGTACTAAATTACTAGAGTGATAGAGTGGTTACTGAACTAGGGTCACTGAACTAGGGTGATAAATATAATACTGTATAGTGCTAGGCAACCTGGTTGAATAAACTCAGTGCTAGGCTGGTCCCTGAACTAGAGTGCTCGGGTAAGAGCGTGATTAAACTGGAGTGCTAGAAACTGGGGTGTTGCTAGAATTCAAGGATGCTAGCTAAATGAGTTATGGTCATAGCATGATAAATGATATAGTGTGCAAGGGTGCTAGAGTGATAGATGAACTGGGATGGTAGGCTAGTTATTGCACGCAGGTGCTACGATGGCCCAGATCTCTTGTGCAACATGCCTGCAGTGAGGGGCAGTATTTCAATTAAATGTATTTAAAATACGTATTTAATTACTTTTAAGTATTTTGTAATTTGTATTTTTCTGGATCGAAAAAAAAATCAGATGTAATTTTTAAGTAAATACTTCAAGAGATTGTGTTTTTGTATTTAAAATACACAAAATATGCTCTACAAATTAACTTGCTAGCCTGCTAGTAGCATTCTTGTTAATTTAAGCAGGCATGCTCAGGCAGTGTCATCTTGTGGTTTGGCATATATGGAAGACTTCTTTAGCAATAAATCAGCGTAGCTACTTTTATTCCTAAGGAGAAAAATGTATTTCCATCAGCTAAACGTGTGTTTTTTTATACTAAGGGAAGAAGCGGCTGTTGATCTTGACACAGAATATTATATGCCTCTCAGCGGCTACAGCCAAAAGAAATAATACATTTTGTTGTTTTTTTGCGTGTATATCTGAAAAAGTTTATTCTTTGACTTTGCGCACGTTTAGCAGCCTACTGTAAAACAAAGCAGGAAATTCACGCATGATGATAATTAATTTAAGAAAACATTGGTGTGCCTCCTTGCCAGTGCATACGCACACCAGCACCCTCGTCAGCCACCGCTACTGACTTTGTAGGAAACACTGGGTATAAATTAAGGGTGTGATGGTTCTGAATCCAAGACCTAAACCGCGATGAGATCATGAACATTTACATCCTGGTTCCATCTCTCGGCTCCCACCCAGCCCCAACCCCCTGCTGCAGATGCAGCTTGTGAAGTTCACATTACATTACTGGAGATACAAAACTTTTCATTTCAGAATTAACAATGCAACACTATAATGCCATGATTTAAACAAAATGATTATTCTGTTTAAAGGGGAAGCTGTATATTGCACATTATTAGGCTGTAATAGTACACGTATTTGTCATGGCCTGCCTTTCGGCCCCTCCTGCTCCAGGCCACACCTGTTGCTTGTTTTATCTTGCCTCGCGTTCCAGCCCTCGTGTGGATCATTCCAGCTGCCCCCTCGGCAACCCTGTATGAGTGCCTCCCAGCCCTGTGCTCCCCAGTCCGGTCATTGAAGTCACCCTAGTGTGTGCTCTGCTGTATGCCCATTCACTAGCTGTGCCTTTTGTTTTGGCCCCACATAGTCTATTTGTTTGCCCTGGTCTTGTTACACTTTTTAATAAACCCTTCTTTTGGTTTGCCCTTGCGCCTGCTCCTGATTCCTTCATGTTTGACCCATGACAGTATTCATGTACCGGTTCTATTTTACATGTATTTTTGTACTTTCAAAATACAAATGACTTGTATTCTAATTGAATACATTTTTTCAGACTGGTATTTTGTATTTTATCCTGTTTTCTTTTTATAAGCAAATATTTGTAATTTGTAACAAAATACTTTTTGATGTATTTGCACCCATCTCTGGCTCTCCCTGATAGGACCACAGAGATTACAGTGTGCTGCGCAGGTTTTACAGCTCGCAGTGAAATGCTGACGGCAGCAGGCTCAGGGCATAAATCTGGTGCTCGCTCCGCGATAAGGCCTGACAAAGCTTCCAGAAAGAGCCCGTCGCCATCCCTCTCGCACTCTCCACGGAGCCTCGAACGGGGTGAAAGGCCCATGAGCGCTGCTACTGCTCCCATCAGCTTGATGCCGCACTCATTTCCACAATCATTTCGGGTCGACTGCTGACGGACCAATTCACGGAAAACTGCCCATCCCCTTTATTTCTTTAATATGAGTCTTGGCCGATCAGCAGTTCCCCTGAGAACCACCAGCAACACTGAGGAACAGCTGGGAGTGCTGAACTCGATCCCGTCCAGACAGAATTGCGAGGGACAACCCGGCTCCCATGGCACTTACATATTCTGATATCATAAGTATTACATGCTGGTACGGGCCTTGGAGTGGCCCTCTGCACCGTCACATACTGCCCAACAATTTGTATGCTCTGCAACGGCGTTTTTTTACCGCTACTCAAACTGCTTGAGGCCCTTGAGCTTTTGGGGGGCCCCTGTTGGCCACAAACAGTCACTACACTATTGGGGGGCCGGAGTAACTTTTGAAGTATGACCCCAGAAACAGCAAAGCCACTGCTGATGATCTGTGTGCCACTGGGAGAGGCCGCCTACGCACTTCTGTGATATAAATCACATGGCTCTGAAGATCAGCCTCCCCCACATTAATCAATAAGCAAAATTTATTTATAAGATAGAAGCTATAGAGTCGGAGCCCGAGGGCCCAGGAGGGCCCCGCCGCGGGCCTGCTCGGCCACATCCGAGAGAGAGAAACTGGGCTCGAACCCACTGCATTGCAAATAAAGAAATGCGATATGTGTGAGTAACTGGGAGCGGGACGCCCACTGTGCCATGCCCAGGGTAGAACACTGCGGCTTTGAGAGCTGGGCGTACAACAGCACAGTACTGGGAGCTGCCTCTGCTCGGGGGGCAATGACAGGCCAGCGTTAGCGCAGGATGCTAATTCTCCCCGTGGAAAACCAGCTGCAGTTTAGTTGGTTCACCAGCAGAGCAGCGCGGGAGCCATATGCGCGGTAATTTTTATTATAAAGAGTCTTGTATCAATTGCTGTCTCAGTACTGCTGTAATATTTGGTTCTGCGTCACAAACCTCGCTTGGACAGGGTCAGTGGTTTGCAGAGACAAGGAGAAAATACCACACACACATACACACCACACACCCCATAAAAACTGAACCCAGGTGTACCTTTAACAGAAAGCGAGCGGAGCAGCTCAGCGGAGCACAGGAACCCTTTGAGCTCTAGACGGCGCGGTGCCAGAGCAATGGAGGCGAAGCCACCTGCCCGTAGGTGCCGGCCCCACAAGCGCCGGCCGCTGGTTTCCTCAGGAGCCTCGCTGGACTGGAACTCAGCTCAGCAGAAATATAGCGACAGGAGAAGCCGGCTGCCCGGGTGTCTCAGAAGCCCAGGATGCCGGGACCTTTTCCCGCTGGGCCGCCCCCCCATTGTGTGGTTCAATCACCGCCGGCCCCAAACTTCCACGGAAAGCAGAAAAAAAAACAAAAGGCTTCAGTTTCAGAGTCACAAATAAAATACGTCGGCTCGCATTTTGGAACGTGTTCGGTAGATCGATTAAAATCCACTCGCACTTTCCCCCATTCTGGTGTGGCCTCATCCACCGTCCCACAACAAAGGTGATCAGAGTGACAATGCCAGGGGGGTAATGAGGGGGATGAGTACCGCGCTCGGCTGGTGCCAAAAAGGCACCGACTGGCACGTAACAGCGACCGCGAATGCTCAGGCTGTCCGGCGATAAGCGTCCCAAAGCAGCCCAGCGGCGGGTGCCGCCGTTCCCCCGCAAACATAATCCTTTCCACATGCCATAAAAATATGATTGTGGGCAAATAGCAACAGCCAATTACTGTAATATCAGGCCTGGCTTCGATCCAGTCCAGGCTGCGTTTGTAATTCACCCAAAAACACGTCAGACAGTGACAAAGGCCGGCCGCGAGTGGGGGAGGCAGCATCTCTCCAAAAATCGGGCAACACCAAACTAAAGTGACATTAGGCATAGTGAGTGCTTGCAGGGATGCGTACCCTGCATGGGCAATTATGCAAATCGGCCGTCTCGAGGCCCTTTAAATGGTCTGTACTCAACAGAGTTATGTCCTTATCAATTTCATTTTACACATGTGCGATTTGATTGCTGTAATTCACTTCAAGCTGGATAGAAGTGCTGAATCATTAATTTAACAGGCAGCAAAAGAGTGATTTTATTTTAATCACTTAAATTACCCGGCATCCAGAGATGGTCTGCTCCCAGCTTGTTAAACACATTCATTAATTTTTATTTTTTTCCACACCGCTTTTCCGGAGCTTTCCTTCAGTAATTATTTAGTAAATTATGCAAAACATGCTATGAACTTAAAAAATAATAAAAAACACGCCCCCCCAACCCTGAGCTTAGCCAGCCCCTTTCTCTTTGATGATGGGAGGGGGGCTTGTAGATGGCGGGGGGGGGGGGGGGGGGGGGGGGGGGGGGAAGGGGGCCCCCCAGGGGAGATCTTACAATCCGGTGATTCAACAGGCCCCCTTTTTTTTTTCTCTGTTTTTCGCGTCGGCGCCTCGTGCGGC
>JAODKM010000099.1:15693067-15712064 GCA_026780845.1 Petrocephalus sullivani | reverse complement strand
CCCCCCCCCCCGCGGGCGTGGCACGCCCCTCTTTTTCTGGTAGGGGGGGGGGGGGGTGCGGGCGGGGGGGGGGGGGGGGGGGGGAGGGCGGCAGGAGCATAAGGGCCAACATGAGAAGATCTACAATTCAGAGCATCATACATCGCACCTTTATTTTCCTCTTGCATTTGCAGCTTCGACATCGTCGGCATCGCTGCCTAATCGAACCGGAAAGGGAATTTCAGGCCTCATTAATCGTTTTTTTTTGTCCCACGGATTTTAATACATCAGCTGACACTCGAGGGTGGCGGCATCACTTGGCCGTGCGACTTATGCGTGGGCGGGAAATGACAGACGGTAACGGCTGTGGGGCTCTGATCGGCCCATGAACTGCTGACCTGTATTAGGAATCTGTAATTGTCCTTCTACAAAGGGCTGCGCATCGCACACACCCAAACACTCTGGCCCATCTGGTCTCCTAGCAACCGCATCTGAAGAGCAGCTGCTTTGATTTTTGACAGGCATGTTTGTGTTTGTCATCCCCCACCCCATTTTGGGGAGGGTTTCTTACATGTTACAGTGTAACCCTTTGTACTTACACAATGGATCCGGCCTGTTATTGGCGTCGTGGGCACGGGGCGTTTAGGCTCTTACCTGCCGCCATCTGCATGTACCCGGCCAGCGTGCAAACCCGCCGTTCGCACGAGCCGCTGGGGAGGAAGATGGTGATGATGGCCAGCAAGGAGCTGACAGCCAGCAGTGCACAGCCACCGGAGCACAGCACCGCGCTAGTCTGCAAAACACAACATGCACCAGTAGGGGTCACTGCACAGCACTCAGATCAGGCAGGAGGGTACACAATTCAGGTGGGCATTTTTCTATAAAAATGCCATTAAAGTGCTGGCAGTATTTCTCACTAAGATCTGTGTTAAACTGACCAATGCATAATAAATATTATAAATAAAATATTATGAGAGTCTAACTCAGTGTGACTGTTGCCAATCCTGGATGAATATTCCCTGAGTCTGCAATAACTTATGCATAAGCAATAAAAAGTTAATGGAGTAACTTATGTTTTCATTACAGATCATCATAATATCACTGCTTTGTCTAATCCAGAGGAGAGCTTCTAAAGAGTACTTGTAGAGAAATTAAGTAATCACGAAGTAAATATAATGCATACTTTTTTCTGTTTTCGCCTGTTCACAGTAGATTCTTTATTGGATGCATTATTACTCTGCGGACTATACGATGGCAGCGGCGCAGTGCCGGATTCAGACATCTTACTGCATAGCTAACGGGTTTAGCTCAAGTGATCTGACAGAGTTCCGATAAAAGAATTTTAAAAGGGTGTATCTTAAGCATCCTGTCATTTCTTTTAAGTCAAACCAGCATTAATCTAGCAGAAGAGACGAGGAGAGCCTCAGGTTAGACCTTTTCTTTCAGAAGCCCGTCTGTCACAAGGGAGAGAGGCAGCCGGGGCAGAACCGGTGCCTGGCTGCGTTTCAGCGGAACGCCGGGAGGGACGCGGTCGGGGTTTGTTTACGGTTCAGCTCGGGGTTTCGCGGAGCTCCAAAGGCGTGCCTCATGCGCGCACTCCGCCTTCCCGCATACCAGGCAGGGGCTGGAGGCAGCCCAGTAACGGTTCCGCACCCAGGGCGCCGTCTGATGTGGCGCCCGCCTCATTAGCTCTCCCCCAGCCAGGGATGGAGCGGCTCCTCCGCTCCCCCCCCCCCGGGCTTAAGGTGCCCCCTTCTCTGCCGATAGTCCCCCTACCGCGATTAGCATTCGTCACGCAAGGCGCGATTCATGTGACTGATGCAAGTGTCATTAAGTGTCTAGAATATATTTCATCTGTCCAAGTGACGCATTTAAGACTGAAGGAGATACACGGGAGATACAAACTCAAGGAGATACAAAGGAGACACAAGCCTATCCGATATTAGGCCACCCCGACTGAAGGGAACACAGAGGACAGCTACCTGATGTTTCTGATTCAATCCAGTATTTACTTTAAACAAAGGCTTACAGCCCACAAGAATATTCTGATCCTCTCCCTCATGGCATAATGACACAAGCCTCTTTTAAACCTTGATCTGGCATCAGGGGTTCGACAGGTGTGGAATGCAGACGAAACACTAGTCTGAATATGCCACATCTATGAAAATAATTGCTGCATAATTACAACAACAAGCTGTTATTATTGGAGTATTGAAGATTAAAGGATGGATAAAATTCAGAAGTCCACATAATGAGGTGTATCTTACTTTAGTCTGCCTATTGCAAAAAAAATACCAGCTGTTCCACATAATTTTGCAGATTTCAGGGCCAAAATATGGTTTATTAAAGGATAATTAAAGTATTTACGCAAACAGTCAGAAAAGAGGAAAGCCAGCACAGGTGTGGCACAGTTACTGTAATCATAGCTGAATCGCCATGCGCTAAATATACTGTGGATATTACTCAGGAGACGAACCACCTTCTGTAAGCTCCTGATGGCAAAATAATTCAAAATCCAAGCGGCCAGTTCAAGGCTAGGACTGCTTATTAAAAAATGTCCACCAAGAACAGGACGTGACGGCAGAGGAGGCTTTCAGAAGCCACGTTTGTGCTGCTCCCGGCCCAGAGTTAATTTAGTAGAAAATTAGATATAAAAAGTCCAGCACTTACAGAAATAGCATGCTAAATAGCTTATAATTATTTGCCCATATCTTGCTAGAACTACAAACACAGACTGCTGAACTTATAAACTGATCCATTTTCATCTGGCATGTGGCATTAGGGCATATTTTCACAAGCAGTGTCATTTTTGCTATAATTTATGATGCTGCATGTCAGAACCGAGTCGAGAAATAAAGAATATAAGTCTGAATATCAAAGGATTAAAAAAATAAGCAACTCCAAATGCAAAAATGAACTGCATTTGCATATGAAAAGCAGGCCTACATCTGATCCGACATTTATGTGGGTGCAGACAGTTATCCATATTTCACTAAGAACTGACGCTGAAATCCAGGGCCGAGCAGGGTCGTCATAGTAAAATAGCTTCTTTTATATTTGCGGTGCTGAGATGATTTATGCACAATGCGCTCAGACATGCGACAGGCACGGGGGGGGCAGAGGACACTAACACGGCCCGGATTCAGACCTTTCCAATATGCAGTATAACGAAGACCAGCCTCCAGATCCTATAAAGGACAAGGTGGGACGTGGGCAGCTCCACCATAAAGTGATAGTTTATGGCTTCTGACTCAAACCTTTTTAATATCGCCCAGTGACCTGGCTATAAAATGGACTGTGAGAGAAGGGAGGACGCAAAACTCGACCAATAACGCACACGTCAATAATCACTGTCAAAGCTGCGAATATCCAATCCGGCAGAACCCCAATGAAACAGGCTTATGGGACTGTAATATAACGCCAAAAGTCTAATGTTCGCAAAATGCCAGAAGAGCACGCTTTCTCGTTCTTTTAAGAGGAAGTATTCAAGCACTCGGGCTACGCAAACTACTGATTCCCAAAACAGCGCATTAGTAAAAAAAAAAATTCCAAAGCATGAAATGCAAATTATGCTCAATGGCTCCCAGATTATCTGGCTTATTCCGCAGGAAATGTAACATAACTGTACAGAAAGTTAAGGGAATCGGACATGGTATGGTGGGGATGTTACTGGGGAACTTAACAGAAGGTTCGTATTCCACACTGGTGGCTCATACCATGCCGTTTTATAGGCATGTGAAGGCGGCCCGCTCCCGAGCAGCTGATGGTCCCAAACTAACGCCAAGGTGGTAATAATCGTGTTTATTCGTTCCGGTCACAATGCTGACTTTCCCCAGCCAAAACTTAAATGAAGTCTCCCATATCTCAAAAAAGGAACCTCTCCAGCATACTTAAAAATACAATTCCTGGTTCCTGAACACTAAATACAAGAGTGGTAAGCATAATCAGTCCCAAATAAACGAGCCTCTCCCACAGAGTCGTGCTCAGGGGTGGGATAACACATCCACAGGGGCCTGGCTGAAAACACAGCCATGAGAGGCTTGTTACACTGTTTTCTACTGTTTCCTTACTCTCATAATAAAACCAAAACAGTCTTAGCTAATTTGCATAACACCTGCTGGATGGATATTATAATTGAATCAGAGAGAAAACCAAGAGCCAATCACAAGCGGACTTTTCCCGGTGCAAGTGATGCATTCAAACCTCATGCCCTATCAGGTTACAGATACAAAGGGTACAAATGCGTTACAGACATATTTACTGTGCTTCTTTAAGAAGCACTTCTTTAAGTCTGGCAATTAAAAAAAATAGATCACTTGAGCAAAATATCGACTCCCAGTCGATAAACTATTGATTACGATCCACCCATCAATCCATAACCGCTTATCCTGTTCAGGGTCGCAGGGGGTCTGGAGCCTATGCTTGAGGCTACGGGTACAAGGCAGGGAACAACCCAGGGTGGGGCACCAACCCATCGCAGCTATTGATCACCATTTAGTACCAAATAATAAGGCCAATGACTACATTCAGATTACTCAGGAGTTATGCAAGAGCCTGACAAATTTCCTTACAGCCTGCCCGGAAGGTCAGGCAAAGACATTCTGACTATCCCAGACACCTTCTGTGTCCCGAAACGCACCAGACAGGAAACCAGCGTGGCAGGAAAGGGAAGGTGACAGGTAAGGCGGGGGCTGGGGGGTTTGTGCCAGCATTCTATGGTATTTGCCAGTAGAGCGGGGGGTCGACTTTCTCTGAATGCTTGTTCTATGGCTGTCATACCCATTATTTTAACAGCATTTTCACATCAACTATCTCGGGGGGGGGGCGGGGGGGCGGGGTGACATCAGACAAAAAAACAAGCATGAATAGGAAATGCTTGTCACGTCACGATAGCGGGGGGGGCAGGAGCCGCTCCCCCGACAGCCTTTGGTCACGGCTACGGCACACCGCAACGAGCCCTAAATCTGACCGCGGACTGACTTTTTTACAGCCCCCTTATCGCACGGGCGTCCTCGTCGTCGAGGGCACAGCGTAGCTAGCGGCATGTAGCCGGGCCGGGGGGCTGCTGCTGCGACTTCCCCGGCACACAGTCCTACAGTCAGGCACCATTACCGGCATCTGCCGCTCAGCTGGCCAACAAACGGAGCAGAACTCTGCTGCTCGCCCCCCCCCACCACACACACACACACACCAACCCCAACCTCCCCTGTCCATCCCATAATAAACCACAAGATGTCCTGGAGTGAAAAGTTCTCAAGGTCAGGAGCCACATGACTGTCTTCTTCCAGACTTTTCCACAGTTAAAGGTTCAGCCGATCCCTCAGGGTCTGGAGGATGCTTAGAAAGCGGGTCAGAAATTCTCCTAGACTGCCTTTAAGTCTCAGCCTGTAATGTAGGAAAGGTCCTCGAGGTTCACGCGCCTCGCCGATCCAATCGAATGTTTAGCCACCACCGAATTTCTCCACGCAGAGCTTGGCAGCAGCAGTGAGTGCGTTACATAACCCTCCGAGTAAGAGCCCCCGACTACCTCACGATGCCTGAGGACAAAAAGACAGAACAGGGCATCCATTTTAAAGGCGTCCCCAGTACTTCACAGAGGAACGTTGGGGGGGGGGGGCAAGCTGCAGCCCCCGCGTTTTCGGAGATGTGATCACGAAACGGACTCCCGGATGGAGGTCACCGACTTAATGGGAGATTCAGCCACACGGCAGTCAGAGATATCAAAGAGGCATCCATTAACTCCCCCTGCAAATGAAAACCTCCTTCATTATGGATTGCCTTTTTAATGGGGGGGGGTGGGCAGGAGAATCGATAACCCCCACCGATTTGTTTTGACCTAATGGTGTCTCCGAGTGTCCGGCGACGCTGATCAATGCGGCTGAAATATGAACCCGGTCATCCTCGGTGTCACGACATGTAGGGACACATTCGAGAAAGTCCTTCGGCTGACGCCCAGATCCCTTAAATCACAGCAAGGGCCTGTCGCAGGCTCACTCGTGACAAAGAACTTTCCCGCAACTCTGAAGTTCGGGAGGAATTCATTCAGCCTCTGTCCAGTCTACCTTATCAGTCCATGCTAATTGCCTTAACCGAGAATGATAATTATAATACGGTAATTTAAAAAAGTCAATTAAATAAGCTTGCTTAGGTCCCTAACCCAACCAACGGTAGGACAGTGAGTCAATTTCCTGTCCTACTGATAATTAGAGTGCTTATCCAAACTTTTGGTGCTAACAATGTCCTGTTCAGGGGCACAATAATGCAAGGGTTTACCCAGGCAAAAGCCCAGGGGCCTCCAATCAAAGGGGACCTCAACCAACCTCAATTAATATAATCGACATGCACTTCTCGCTTTGGGAGACACCGTGACTTGGGGGTGGAGGGCATGGTATTCACTCGATTCCCCCCACAGCGCCACGGGGGCTCGGCTGACAGAGGATGTTGTTGCATATCAAACCATTTAACCCTAACCGTATGGAAGTCAGGCTGATTGTTAATAAAAACACAGCATAAATACACACACCTAAGAAAACATGCATTCAGTGACAAATAAATCGCTAGCAGGGTTACCGGAATGCATGATTTAGTACCATCTGGCAAAAACAAACATGGTATGGAATGTTTGCAATGTTTTGGTAATTTCAGCAACGCGAGACGGATAAACAGCAGCGTTTCACTCAGAACATGTGGTGAAAATAAATAAATAAACATAATTTATTCCTTTGATATGACTAAACAGTCCAGGCCTTTTTCAGAAAAAGCCGGGGGAATCGGAGGTGGGGTACTTGTGTGTGTGTGCGTGCGCGTGTGTGTGCGTGCGTGTGTGTGCGCGCACATGCACGCGCCTGAGTGTGAGCAAGGAGATGCAGGGTTTTATCTGAAAACACCCCCCCCCCCCCCCCAGAGAGGGCGCCCATGTTCACACGGAAGACTTTCTTCTGAGATCGTCTCTGTCTAACACTGGGATTGCAATGAAGGCTGTAAAAAACCCCTTCCTGTATTCCTCCTGATCTTCCTTATCTGATGAAAGAGCAGGACCAGTCTCAGTTTTTAAAAGAATGCAAAGAATTGCATTTAATCATTCATAAATAGGCCCTGTGTGTGTGTTACATTGTTACATTTCATTTATTTAGCATATGCAGAAGTGACACACATGTTTAGGGTGGCTGGGTCAACCTGTCCCAGGTGCGATTCGGGGTTAAGGGTCTCGCTCAGGGGCCAAATGGTGACATCACTGTGCTGACCCCGGGATGTGAACTGGCGACCTGCCGGTCTCTGGCCCAGCGCGCCGCTGAGTCACGCAGCACCCACCGAGCCACACGGCCACCCCCACACACCTGTGAATACAGCGCTCCATATCGGTAAATACGGGGGTATTTTTGAAGGGCAGCCTCGGGGGGAGACAAACGGCTCTTGCTTGGGGGGGGGGCTGAGAAATGCGCTCCCTCGCTTTGGGAGAGGCGATGGAGACAGAAGCAGGACGAGCCTCCGGGTCAGCGCACAGCGGAAGGGTTAAACAGCTAGGCTGAAGGGGGCGCTATCCTTGCGCACCACCACTCTACATCCCCAGACTTCCACACGTCCAGCCCCTGCATTTATGCATGAACCAGCTCTCAAGCACTCTCCGGACCGGCTTTCATAATTCATAAGCGCGACTAGAAACGTGGCGCGGCGGCGCTTCCCGCGTGCGGCCAGTACCTCACTGCAGCAAGACAGGGGTCGGGAGACGGACCCCACCCCGGGGCACAAAAATAAACTTTGGTACTTCAGTGGACCCAAAACAAGCCACCGGGTTCTTCAAGAATCACAGCATAGCATTTTACAGAACTCTACATATATACAAAGGGCACTTCCCCACAGCAAAATCAGCGTAAATCCTTAAAAAAACGTTCATGCTCACGATGGCAAGAGTCACAGCACAAATCACTAAGGCTTTAAGGATGAGACAGCCCCAAGCGGTCTGCTCCCATCCAGCAGTCTGCAAACACACGTGTAGACAGCTCCCAATAAAATATTCATTAAAATATGCGAGTCTGCACTCCCATACAGACACCATGGGTGCCTCTGTACTTTTCCTGCCGTGTTTTTTGTAGCAGGATCTACAAACTTAAGGCGCAAAATTAAAAGAAACTGACGGGGCACCACACTGGTGACGATCCCAGCGACTGCAAACAGCTCCTGGGTTTCAGATACCGGTTTTTTTTTTTTACCCCTTATCGCCCGGTAAATAAGCCCCCCCCCAGGCGCTTTCGGGCTCCGACGGGAACAAAGAGCCGCACTAATTAATCAGGCCGCAGGATAAACGGCGCAGATCTGCTGACTGCGCCGAAAAGCCATGAGTGACACGCAACAGATAAGGCATATAAAACACATTTATAATTGTTATTAATCTGCCTTTCAGGGGGAAGCCGGCAATTTGCGCGCCGCAGCCCGCGGCATCGGCAGGCTGGATCCCGCAGCCCAATAGACGGTGGGGATCGAGTTTACGACCGTGCACCATTTATATGCTTACAAGGGGGGAAAATGGATTAAACAAAGGCAAAGTCACAAAGATGTGGCTAATTGGACGGGAGCTGAATCATCCCGCGCGGTACTTAATTTGGGCCGTCAGCATTTCGGATAAATCCATATTGCATGGGGCAGCGAGAGAGACGCGCTTCCTATTTAAATTTAAACGACGGCCGACTCCCGTTAATTGCTTTGTTCTCCGGCTGATAAATCTATGTCAAACTACCTTCCCTGCTTCCTCCATCACCCCCCTGCCCCCAATCTCTAATATGCCTACATTTCACTATATTTTAGATTTCACTGTCCATGTCAGGCTCATGGTATATAAATCACTTCGCCACACAGACTAGGCGGTGTCGTTATACGTCTCACACTTTAAAAGTTTCATCCGCATTTCTCTCTGCTTCTGCAGGGAAAAAAAGGACAGATGAAAAGTAACTTATGATTAAATATGGGCAGGGCGCATTGGGGGGGTGAATCGCTTGCCGAATGTCTTGCAGTCGCTGGTAAATATTAACTATGCCCCAAGTCTACGAAAAAAGCAGCAAATGCAGGATAATGAATGGGCAGCCGGCGCACGGAAAACCCTGACGCGACACGTTTTTCTTCCCGAGGTGCATATCTTCAAAGGAACATGAAAGTTGTATATTTGCGGAGGGTAACTCGGCTACTCGGGCCTTAAAATGCTCTAAAGGTCTTTGACAGGGAACATCAATCCCGGGCAGCTGCTGGCTCAGGGGAACTTCCATCCAGTGGCTGAACATCTCCCAGTGCAGGAAGTTCCATCAGCCAAACCGGTAGGAGGAAATGGAAGGCGCTTCCTCCAAAGGGCATCTGCAGTGTCGTGACTCCGGCTGAAGGGGGCACTATAGTGATTTACTTCATTTTGAAGCTGCACCCAAGACAAAACAGAAATACGGGATATAAATGGCTATATTTGCCATCTGTACAGGCACGTCGGAATTCTCCCCCCCCCCCCACATTTTGTGTTCCTTTGAGACACACTGCGTGCAGGGTGAGCCACTCATTGAGCACCCCGGAGTATTTTTTGGGACAGGTGTTAAGGGCTAAGCTCGAGGGCCTAATGGAGATATGACTATTCTGCCAAGCACAGGATTCGAACCAGCGACCTTCTGATTACAGCCCCTCCCCCCCAAGTGAGGTAATCCCTGAAGAAAGAGAGGTTGGACCTAATCATTCTGCTGGGAAAAAAAGTGATTAAGCGTACGATTCCACAAGAGAGTGAAAGGTCCACGTGCAGCATGTCTGGGTTCCTGAAGGTCAGCCCCTGCTTGCACTGAGTCTTGGCGGGCTGCTGAGCACACCGCAGGGCCTTATCTGATGCCGGGCCACCCTGCATTCGAAAGGAGCCCCCAGCACGTGTATTTAACCTGCCTGAAATACCACGGCTATGCTCAGCCGCATATGCTGAATGAGATTTATTTTTGGCCGTCCGCCGGACCCCGAGCGCTATCAGGCCTGCCACAGACATCCCTTTAGTGGGCTTGGTGGAGACATGGGGGGGGGGGTTGATGGGAAATTGTATTTGACCCACTCACCTGTATTTTCTGCCACATGCCTGCCTATTCCCTCATCTACTGCTTATTCTAATTGCGCCCCCTGCAGGTGGCCGAGGGCGGCTGGCGGCGTGCGCTGTGTGGCTGCCTCGCCGCTCCCAGACCTTATGTTCGGCTACGTTTGCCTCCTCTCCCCTGATTAGCACTTGCTGTCAGAAGGCCATCATAGGATTAGACAGTGCAAAGCGCTCGGCACCGTGGTTCAGAAGTGCTGGGATTACACGCCAGCCTGGCCTCTTTTCATGCCAGTCAATTCAATTGGAACCGGTTTCCCCCTACGGAGGGAAAGCGGCCGGGGGACAGGGACGACACGGTGCCGGGAGGCAGCCTGAGACACAGTGACCTAATTCATCATAAGACGAGCTGTCGGGGATCCGCCATTTTCACCCTGTGCCCCGGTTCTGCCGGCGACTCTAGCGGCATCTGCACACTCCCACTCGACACGGGTATCTATGCCAATACGTGGAACCCAAAACACCCCTCGGCAGCTCCGCCCACCACAGATTTCCACTCCAGGGGGGCATGCGGATTGGCAGGATTGTCAGGGATGGGGCCATTTGCTATTAACTTCTGAAAAACGGGACAATGGTTTTGTGCAGGAAGTGGGCGTGGGGATTATCCTCCATGCACCAGGGGGCAGTGTTTTCACAGGAGGGGAAGGACTTTCACAGACACCAAGCACAATGTTATTGATTTCTCTTTCCATCTATGTAGAGGAGCATAGTAGACAACTGCTCAACCCCATGTCACATGACAACCCCCCCCCTCCCCCATGGCCAGAAGTCACCCTAATCACCGCATTAGCAGTGACACAGACAGCCAATATCACTGGCCTCGGAGTGCCATCTCTCATCAGTGTGGTCCTCAGTCCGCCTCCCAGGTTACACTCTGGGGGAGGTGGCGGGAGGCTCATCAGGGAGGGGCCCTGCTTCTGCTCTGGATCCACTCCTCCCCAAGTCCTTTTTCCCACTGTCTGCAGCTCTCAATGCCCGAGGGGAGAGACGGTGACTCAGACGGTGCACGCTTGCCAGATTTTAACAGCTACACCTGTACCAGTAGACATTCTCCAACTGTAACTGGTGTCCAGGCCCATTCACTGGCGATATGGAGAGGAAATGTTACAGAAAGGTATATAAATGGTTGAATGTGGCATAGAATTGTTAGTGATTACTTCAGATTCCAGCCAGGTCATGTGACTGGCTTCAATCTCCTACCTTTCAGTCTGGGACTAAATCCTGTGGATCTGCTTTAATATGTAACCATTCATGGGCTGACCTCTGCGGCCTGACCTATACCACTCTGCCTCTCTGCTCACATATGTGGGCTTCTATCTGGAGATAAATAAATAGCCGCGTTTCCAGCATTTTATTAGGTTGCTGGCTGTGATAATAAACCTTTGGTTTTCTTCCTTGAGCCGAGAACCCTAACATGCCCGGCCAGAGTGAATTATTGCCTTCTCTCAATGCAATATACAGTAAGAAAACAGAGAGCGAGAGAGGCACTGCCACCGGGCGTCTGGCAGTAAATTCCATTTGAAGAACATTCCAGATGATGCCAATTCTCCCTCAGACTTGAATAGGTTTTATAATACATGACAGAGGCCTGTGTGCTATTCAACACCATCTGAAACACAATCTGCCTCTCAATTCCCTTCATGTCTCAGATCCTTGTGACGCGGAATATTGTTTTGTGTGAATTTGCTCAGATGCCCCTCAATCTCCAGATCCCAGTGAGAAAAAAAAAAACACCAAACCTGAGGTAGGTGGGGAAGGACGTCTCACGGGAAACCGGAGCAAACGGATAGGGTGACCCCTCCTGCCGCATGAGTATTAACGGGCTCCCTCAGACTGGTCATGTCTACAGCCAAGAAAGCTGCAGATCGCAGCTAATCCACCCCAGGTGTTTATAGACTGTGAGAGGATCCGTCGCTTTTGGCTGCCGTAATCACATAAGCCGCTAACGACTTAAGTCAAATTTCTCCAGCAGGCAAAAACACCACCTCCGCACCGTGATAGCAAACCCTGCCTCGCATGCTGACAAGGTCAACATATTGTTGAAAAAAATATGCACCCTGGCCATTTGCTAAAAAAAGGCACTTGTCACTATCCAGAAACCAAATCAAGCTCCCTCAAATGCAGATGAACAGAGCACACCACTCCCCGCAATCCACACAATCCCCGGCAGTCAGAGTCGGCCAGAGAACAACGCCATGCGCGTCGGACCGCTTGGCACCAAGCTCAATACCATAATGTGGCTCCATCTGTTTCAAAACCGGCTTCACAAACGCAAAAGGAATGTTGATTCTTATACCGGAATCAATTTTTCATTGACAAAAATGTCAACAACCGAAGAGTGGTTTTGCTACTCCTCTGTGCACTCCTGAGTGTTTGAGTGTTCACAGCTTGCCTGTAAATCTGATAATACGCAGAACTGGGAGGGCGGTCCAGATGAATACAGCGGGCTCTGACCCAAGAACTGGACCCAAGGCCTCTGTGCCAGAATCAGACAAAGACGAGACGGTGCTGTAAATGTGGATGGATTCTACAGCTCGCCCAGTGTCAAAGGCACCAGGCCCAGCTCTCATTCATCGGGGTTAATAAATGAAGGCACAGCTAGATAGCTTGTTTTGCATAGCGAAGAGACAGAGTGCAGTTAAACCAGTAGCCTGGAACAGCCTTGGAGCTCATTTGCAGGAGCGACTCTGTGCTAAGACCTTGACAAGGCCTAATGAAACTTTAATGCGTTTTTACATTAGACGCACGTGTTTTAGCGTGAGCCGTGCTCTCACATGTCTAAATGCATGAAGCCACCCCTGACACCTCCTAACATGGACTTGTTTTGTGATTCCGTGCCGATACAAGCAGCACAACCCTGGAATCTATCAATGAACGCAATGAAACATCAGCCACCTCTCTCAAACTCAGTTTAATATCTGATCTACAGATATGTTCTTTCTTACAAATAAATTAAAAATATTTCTCCCAATTGAACTGCAAGCCAACAGCCCATATATACTGCCATAAACAAACCTCTGCTGTATAGCATTTAAAAACACATTCCACTTTGTGTATTTAATATATTGTACATGAACATTCCTTAACACAAAGTCTCATCACTGTCCCCATAATAAGAGTGAAGGCTTATTAATGATATATTTTTAAGTGGAAAATAATATCACCTCACATTGAAAATGATTCAGGGACCCCAGCTGGTCCCCACTAAGTTTAATTTCACTGTTCCTTTTGTCACCTGTAATAGGTGGCTGTAGAGGAGTACTGACAAGGAAGCTTTAGTATAAGAACATCTAATGTATAAAAAATAAGAACATCTCATCAGTTGCCAAAAGGTTAAGAAAACATTAAGGACAACTTGGTAAGGTACTGTTTTCCCTTTAAATAAGACTAAGTACAGAAGGAAATTGTTGCACAGTTGCTTAAACAAAGACTTGACGGAAAACCCAATTCCCATCATAAGCAGAGCACACAGCCCTCAGAGTAGCACGCAACCCCGTGCCACTGGTTCAATACTGCACTCGTGAGATGAATGAAACTAAATAATGACTCCCACAGAACTTTAATGCACCAGAAGTACAGTGTTTGAATGTTAACTGCTAGAGTGTACAGCGGAAGCACAAACGCCTGGGAATAAACAACACAGAGCGCATAAAAGTGATGCTTTAAAGGGGAAAAAGCCCTTCGCAGAATTGCAGTTCATTTAATCTGCGAGTGGGAGAAATGGCGCCCCCTAATGGTGGTGAGGAAAGTCTGTTTGAAGCTCTCTTCCAGTTTGGTTCAGCCTGTAATTTGCACTTCAGTCCACCTTCAGTCCGTATAGCTAATGTCAAGGGGATACGTGTAATACCGTAGGTGTTAGTAAGGGAGAGCACAGGAACCATAGGATCCAGGCTGTTGGCCTCATTAATTCATCCTGCTTTCGCCAAATTGACTAAACTTCGACCTAATTTATATTCCGTGACTCCTCCACAAATGTTGCCTAAGGGGTTTCAGCAGTTGCGATGCTTGAGTGGCGAGCAAAAACTGAAGCTGCAAAGTACTCTTGTGAAGGTTAATAAATTCAAGCAGAGAGATGCATTCGGGACAGACGCATGTTACCCAGGCCCAGAATTACACTCTTATAATAAACGCGCAATCGACTCCACTCCAAAGACGAGCTGCGCCTAATGTGACATTTAATGACTGAATGAGCGGCACAGCATTCATTTTATATGAGCACAATTTGAATTGCAAATATGCGCGATATTTTACGATCATTTGTAGGTTCAAACGCCCAAAACAGAAACAGTGACGCGAATAAAGGCGCAGGCACAACAGATACCCAACAAAGACACTTGATAAGAGTATGATCTCCTAAAGCCAGCAGTGCTGGGCGTGTCTGCAACTGTCCTGCATACGGCGTGTTTCCCCATCGCCGCACACTGACGGGTTTACGAGAACCTGAGACGTCTGTCTGTAGTCAAGTGCCATGTCCATTCCCTATAGATCCTGCATGTACACATTATGTAGGAGAAGGATGTTTGCAATTAATAATAATAATGACATATGAATATAACATAATATAATAACATATACTGCATTTCTCGTTGGAATTAATGTTTCTTCAAATTGTTGTTACACACCTGCCAAGAGCCAGAAGGAATTTCAGCGAATCTGCCCAGCCCGCCAAATGTATAACATCTGTACATGTGGTCCATGGACTCTGAGCAGTGCCAAAGTAAGCCGAAGCTCACCGAGTCTTTGTTTTTCAGGTGATCTTTAACAATCCACGCTGGAGAGATGAAACTAAAACTACAGATGGCAACCAGAGCCGAGGATAAGAGGACCCAAAAGCAGCCCACGCAGCTGAACATCCTCGGCGCTTGGGGCAGCGAGCTCGGAGACAGATCAGTCCCAAACCCGGCTTCTTTCTTTTTCCGATCCAGCAATGAATGCATTTGTTCCGAGCACCCGGGGAAAAGCCCAAATTGCCATACGGTTACAGCAAAAGCCTAATGGATCCTAGGTATAAAACAAGTGGAGCGACTGCAAAGAATACACAAAAGATCCAAACATCCGACTGAGATGTAACTTAGGCAAAAATGGCCCGTCGCTTTCCGTCCGCGGATGATTTCCTCCGGTATCTCCGTCTCCTTATCTTCAGTTGCAGTTTCACAGGCATGGAACAAAACATGTGTCACACCCACATGTAAATAGCCGGGCAGTGCGGAGCTTCTCCGCAGCTGTCATGCTGCAGCTGCGCCTCATATCACAGCATCTACAGGATCCCTCCCCGCTCCAGTCCTGCAGCAAACGGACGCCCCGGCTGCGCCTGTTTCTCGGGTCCCTTCGCCTCCTTTTCCCGATCCTTAGCGGCTCTGTCTCGCCCAGCGCAGGCCGGCAGCGGCAGCAGCAGACGCGGGGACGGAGCCGTCACAGCGCTGCCCCCTAACTCCGAAGTGGGCGTCTCCTTTGCGCTCAATTACACAGCGCTCCATGCCCACAATTAAAAAAAAAAAAAATCTCAACTTAATTTATGTGTATTTAATTTAGCCGCGTCAATAATTTATAAAGACAAAATGAAAAACAGCTGGAACCTCGGCTTAGAAATACGCCGCAATGACTTCTCAAGCGACATCAATTTTAATCCGTGATAACTAAATTTCCCGGCCAAGTTGAAGGAATCAATCACGAAACGAGTCAAATAAGAATAAAAGGTAAATATTCACGCCCTGCTGCTAATCATACCATAATTCAGGGCAATGGCTGTTTGCCTACTGTTGAAATATTAACTTTGCTGCACAGATTAATGAAACCGCTATTTAATATTTCATAGGGGCTCGTAGGCCCCCTACTGGCCGATGTGAGGCACAGCGGGCTGCACCTTCCCTTTCGCTTGATTCGGTACGATAGGCGCTTTAATAGTGTGCCACACGTCCATGACAAGAATTTAAAGAACATGCCTTAAATAGCACAATATACAGCCAGCCTATATATAGGGAACATTACGCCTAATAACTGTAAGGTAAAACGCCCGACAGAACTCCGCAAATAAAAAACGGATGTGGCTGGGCGTAAACGGCGGTACCCGCAGTAATATGTGTTATAGTTTCTAAAACGACCCAGCCCGAAATGTCTGGCTCGGCGGGCCCAATCCCCCCTAAAGGAAACTATGAATAGTTCCGAGCTTCCCATGTGCGACGCCGCTCAAGCGTAATAAACGCCACCATAAAAGAGAGCCGAGGCGCTTATTCTGCCCTCCGGGTAGCAGGAGCCCGGCGGATCCCCGCTCTTTTCGGCTTCCCGGCCCCATCCAGCCCAAAGGCTGCCAGTTTATTCCACCCCCAACAAAGCCGCGGCCTAGAAAATGGCTTTAGATCTCCTTCCACAGATAGAAACTTTATTAATCCCCAAGGAGATTTTCTGAGGTGACTCCGTAGTAAGATTTCTGGAGCAAGGATAATATAATTCTTCATATTATTGCTGAAATGCATATTCACACGTCTCAGAGGAACCCTGACATTATATCACTTTAGCATATTATTGCCCTGACAAAGCGGTACAGCGAAGGCATTTAACACATCATAGGAGGCTTGCATCGGTAAAAACACAAGTTTGACGACAAACATTTCAATAGTATGTATTTTAAATCAAACACAACTTAAATATATTATAGATTAAGTACACATATACATCAGAAAACATATCGGCGGTACATAGTACCAAAAAAAAAAGGACTTCTCTCTGCATTAATATATCAACGTGTTTCATAGTAATACCATATCGACCGAGGTTACTATCCCATGAAACGGTTCACAGACGTGTAATGAAATTTTTGGACATATATGAAAAAAGAAATGAGGGGGGGGGGGAACAGGAACATTCAAGATGTGGGGTTAACCAGGAGACCACATGAAAAGTCATGGGAGTTTGCAGCAATTGCAGGCCTTTGCTCCAAATGCGGTTGCGGGATGCTGTAGAATGATAGTGGCGCTTACAGGGCGGCTGCAGAAAGGGGGGCCCAACTCGCCATGTGGAAACTTAAAATACACACAGGGATCGCCTCTAATTAAAACTGTACACTGCTAAACCATACGGAACGGCGGTGCCTCCTTTAAAACGCTTTAAAAAATAGTCTCCTTAAAACAAAAAGAGGGGGGACGGGGGTAGAGGGGAGGGTGGAGGGGTCGGAGCGCACTCGGAGGGGGGGTCCTTCTGCCCGTGGAGACGCGGTGCCCTGCAGCGAGTCTCCACGCTCCCGTCCTTCCGCGCTACTTCTGCACCCCCCCCACCCCAACGTCCTACAATTAATAGTCTTCATAGTGTCTGGGCAAGGGCCGGGAGGGGGGGGGGGGCACTTCACACGCACAGCATGACGCCAGAAGTCGGGGAATGCCTCGTTTACTCCTCATTTTAAAATAAAAATACAGTTAACGTCGGTTAAATGCAATGTGCAGATCATCGGCGTCCGGGCTTCGGAGAGGGGGCCGGAGTGTCCTTTGGTAGGTCAGGAGCGTCATAGCTAGGGAGATGGGGTAAAAAGGGGGGCACTTATTAAGGATATAGACAAATTATACATGACAACTTTGGCGCATGCGCAGAAATGTCAGATGAGAAGCGAGGAACAGGCCATCAGAATTCAGCCCGACAAAGGCACCCATAGACACAGGCAGGCACGGCCCTGGGATGAATAATTAATATTATTCGCGCAGAGGAGGAAAAGCCCCGGTATTTTCATAACTCGGTAACTGCCAAGTCCCGCGGGAGACTTGGGCCGCGGTTAGACTCAGAGCCCGGGCTTCTAAGCTGGCGCATACCTCGGTGTCAGGTCACGGGCGCTGTGGAAAGGCCCTACCTTAGTCGACTTGGCGTAGGGGCTTTCATAGTCTGCCTGATGCATCACGTCGTTCACAATCATCTTGGCGATCTTCCAGGCCATCTCCTCCTGGGCCTGGCCAGGGTGGGCCCATTCACGCAGACACACGCATACCACCATACATCAACATCCACGGCCCAGGAATAAGGACGCACATGGTGTTTTTGTTCAGAATAAGGTATTTTTGCCCATGGCTGCTATAATAAAATTAAACATTTGTAACTTTTGAAATCCTCAGCAAATGCTGGTGGACAGTCAGCCAGGAATGGGCTTGTTAATAAACGAGGCTATACAAAAGCAGGTACTATTGCGATCACAGCCAGACTAGGCTGTTAATTTGCTAATGAGCATCCAGTAAATTAAAATGATTAGTTATTGTTACTGTTCATTAGTCCAACTGCCTTTTTTACCGTATCGTTCTACTGTAAACGTGTAATTTCCTACGAGATTAATGAAGTATCGCTTTAAGCAAGGCCTGGGTACCTCATCCGAGTTTCCCTGCACCCATTTCTTCATTGCTTGGGAGAACATCGAACCTGCAGGAGACGATACAGAGCTTCAGGGGCTGAAAATCACACACACACACACGCTGAGGAGATGCAAAGTGACTCGGTAGCGACGCACCAGCTTATGTCAGTATTTCTAATCAGGAGCACCTCCATGTGATACTGTCTTAGTGGCAGGGGGCCACTGGCTCTATTCCATGGCTTTTGGAAAGGTTAAGAGCCCCCCCGCGTCAACAGATGGTCCTCAAACCTCCCAAACGAAAATGTTTAAAAGTACGTCGGCAATTATCAGCTCACTAGATATTTCTGCTGGATCCGCTTGCGATTAATTAGCCGCTGATTAAATCATGACTCCCGATCGAGCATCTGTTAGCATGCTGAAACATTTCTAACAATTGTAACGATTTCTAAAGTTGCCCTGTGAGAGGTGTTCCCCTCCCCCCCCCCCCCCCCCCCGCTGCCCCCCCCACCGCCCTTCGGTGACTCCGGGACTCTTGACGGTCAGGCCCGGGGTGCCGCGGGGCGGGGGGGGTGCGGAGCTGCCGCGGCACGACCGCC
>JAODKM010000099.1:15665222-15692967 GCA_026780845.1 Petrocephalus sullivani | reverse complement strand
ATGATTAAAACACGTCCCCCCATCCGGAATCTTTTGGCCCGCGGAAAAACTTCTAAAAATTTTAACGCTTTTTAAAGTTGCCCTTTGAGACTCCCCCCCCCCCCCCCCGCAGAGGTGTGAGGACACAGATGCTTCTCATTAATGACCAAGTGATTACTGTAATGCTTATGCTTACTTTAGTTAATTAGTCACAAAAGCATTAGACCATCAGAAACATTAAATTAATCATTAATAACCATTGGGGGCGGCATGGAGATAGAGCACTGTTGCCTCACACCTCCAGGGCTGGGGGGAGTCCCACCCTGCGTGTGGAGTTTGCAGTCCAAAGACATGGCTAATTGGGGTAGAGATGGGGGATTCCCCTCAACACACCTGCACTGCTGACCAGGAGGAATGGTTACGGTATGGATGGATGGGTGGATTAATAACCATTGTAATGCAGTCTATTTCGAGAATAGAATTTGCCAAACTAAGTGACAAATATGAATGAAAATGATATGACATTCCCCCGCGATCCTGACCATGATAAGCAGTTAAAAGATGGATGGATGGATGGATGGATGCATTGTTAAATATCATTATATTAAATAAACGATAGCAGCTGCATTGGTCAGCACTTTCTAACAGCCCGGCGAGGGCTAATACAAGGTTAAGGGAACGCCACGTCCTTATTAGCCCAAAGCGACATTTCCCTCCTTTTTCTTTCCTGTGTGGTTCTGCCAAGTCGCGGCAGCTGGGAAATGGGCTCAGTCACCTTTGGACTTCTTCACATCCGGTTCCGGTTCCGCCTCCCTGATGAACTGGCCGAGCTCGTTGACCTTCCCGAAGGTCATCCTACTGGAGACACAGGAGACATCAGAATCCCGCATGGCGCCCAACCGTGACACACAGGAAGTGAAAGAAAGGCCCGATCATAAGACGGGCGACTCGCCCGAGGCTGGCAGCGCATGTGGGCACACCTTCCCAAGGAGGATACACTGCGGATACCCTGACCATGTCAGCAGACCTAGTTACCATTCCCTGAAGTTCCCTTAAACTGGTGCGGGGGTAATACCCCAGTAAACAAGGACGAAGGTTGCCAAATCTACGGCCTAGAGAGCCAGACCAAACATGGGGAAGACTTTGTGCCAACGACAGTGAGTGGTAGCTATGGTCCATCTGGTGAGTTAAACAGCTCATCCACTGTAGGCAAAGATACAGCCAAGAGAAAAGTATGGTGCTTTTTAACCAGCAGGTTAGCTCTGCGACTGTCAACAGTAAGTACTGAAAATCAGGGCGCCCTGTGACTGTGGGGAGGACCCTCCCCCATAAGACGTACCCGGCATATGGGCGCTGGTACAGCGACTCCGGGTCCAGGCTGGCGATGTCCACCGTTATGGCCTCGTCAAAGTTCTTCAGGATTTTAACTGCTGCTTTTTTGGCAGCCTGTCGCAGAAAAGGAAAAAGTCCGTGGCAGTTCCACAGACGCCCCTCATCCTGGCCCGACTAGGCACCGCGGACCCGGGAGGCCACGGGGGAAGCAGCCGGAGGTGGTTTACCTGGGACTGAGGCCCCTCGGCGCCCCCTGAAGCACGGTCCCCGTCGGGGCCGCTGCCTTGCCCAGAGGGGAGCATGTTCCCGCCGCAGAACTCGTCTCCTTTGACGGAATTAATCAAGTCATTCAGGTATTTGTAGTAGAGGTTACTGCACAGGAAGCCCGGCAGGAAGACCTGCAGGAGACAGGGTTCATGAGAAGATGGCCGCCCACAGTGATCCCTGTAACCGGTCACTTGCCGTGCTGCCGTTTCAGAAGCAGACTGTCTGAGATATTACACGCCGAGCCCCACCGAAATGCCGCCTCTGACTCCCTGTTGCATCATACTGCTGCAGCAAAGCGGCCTAACATCCCCTAGCCTCCAGGAGGAGTGGCCCACCCATGGAGATGGAGTGAGGAACACGTCACGAGCCTTAAGGGCTAGGAGTTGGTACGCAGTAGGTGGAAATGGGACCACAGGTAGGTTGGCACATACCTTCTCCATGGTGGTCCACGCCTGCCGCAGTGGAGTGGTGAAACAGTCGGGGAGGGGGCCGCCCTCCCGGCATATATTGGACTCAATCTCTAACCGTACGGAGTCATCAAAACCCAGCGGGTTCGTGGCTTGAAGTGAGAAATACCTGTGAGTAGGACACGGAAATAAATACCCAGACAACCAAAGCGATTTGCTATGCGATGCGCCTTCTAGCAGCCATGAGGGTCCCGCATTCAAAGAGGGCGGAGATCAGACGTTTCAGCACCGCCTGAGCCACTGCAGCGAGGCTCACAGACACTCCCAGGTCAATGCCATGTGTCCCAAATGACAGCACACTGCTCACTTGCACACACTTCTCAGACCATTGCGCTAAAATCTTACTTACCTACGCCATGGCAATATTTACATTTATATTGCACAGTGTTTATGTATGTATTCGTATCTGTACTCATACTTATAGTCTTATTGTAAGTGCCTTAATTTACTTTTTGGCTTTGTGGTTACTTTGTGTTTATCAGTGACCGGAACGACACGCAGACTGAGATTTTCACTGCATAGTGCAACTAGCTGCTTATAGTGCATATGGCAGACTCTCCTGAATCACACTACAAAGGCCATCAATACAGTCATGTGACTCGAGCAGCTCCCACCCTGATTGGCGGATGAGTCCCCGCCCCCCTTACTTGTCATACAGGATCATGGCATCGTTCTGTGCCTCCTGCCCGTCATACTGGCCCTTCTTAGACGCCAGCTGATCCTGGAAGTTATCGGCCGCCAGCCAAAACTGCAGGATATTCACAGCTTCCTCCTTCTCCATGTACTGCAGGGGAAACCAACGGTCGCGTCAGGTCAGGTCAGGTCAGAGGACCTTAACTAACTAGCTGGTTAGTAGAACTAGCTGTTTCGGCGTCTCCTAAATGAGGAACTCATCTATTTAATGTAGGGACTGTTTGTGGCCAACAGGGGGCCCCACAAAAATGCTTCACTGTACAACAGCAGCTGTGATTTGGGTAGGTTAGAGGAAGTTACGGCTCCCCCTACAGGTTGGAGAGCTAAAGGCGCCCATCCCGCCAGCTCCATGACGTGTCACTGACACAGGTGAGACTCGGAGATGCTACCGCTGTGCACTGACGCTCCCAAGTCCATATGGGAGAGATGAAATACAGCAGGACGGGCGACCCCCCCCCCCCCCAAGCAGCCAAGGTGTGCACGGGCCGGCCCCCTCACCTCCGAGAAGTAGAAGAGTGCCGACTCGCAGAAGAGGATGTCCGCCAGGAAGACCGTGCCACTCGTCAATACTTCGATCTGGTACTTACAGAAATGATGACTCCGCAGGAATTCAGTAAAGTGCCTGGGCATGACAAGCACACACATCAGTGGTGGCCACAGAAAGGACACCATGCAGCTGCCGCCCGCCCCCCCTGAATGAGACCAGCTCGCACAATTGCCCGCAGTACAGTTAGAGTAAATCGGGTCAAATTTATTCCTCGGTGTTGGTGAACCAAAAGGTCGTCACCTGAGATCTACTCCTGCAGTGGCCACACGCGATACGGGAACATGCCCCACCCCCCCACGATGAAAATCCTCCCTGAGACACGACCAGGAGGGCTGGGACAGAAGCCATGTTTGACCCGGGAGGAGGACTCACTGTTGTTCCATGATCCCGAAGACCATAGACTGTGCGATCACAAAGCAGTTGGGATCCACCTGCCCATCTTCGCCACAGATCTTTGCTGTCAAATGTGAGCAATGGGACAACTTCAGTGTGTCCGCAAGAATCGTCTAGAAGACTCATGTCTCATACCACATGCCAAACCTCAAGTCTCGCCAATAACCGCCAAAGATTCTGACCAGACCAGTGACACGCTTAGGACACACCAAGGCGCCGAGCTCTTACCCACTATGTCGTTCCTCATCGATTCCGTTAGCGGAATTGGACGAGCAGCATCGGGAGAGATGTACTTGGTGAAAATGTTCACCGCGTCCCTTTCTATGCCTGAGGAGAAGGACAGGCTGGTACAGTGCTCACAGACTTTACGGCTAAGCAGCATTCGGCCGGAAAGACTCCTACAAACACCGCCGTCTCCAGATCACTCCGTGGATTAATTCTTATTGCAAGTAACAAGTTAAATAACATTAAATTCATAAATAAAAGCCCAGTCTCATCATCCAGCGGTCCAACCCGCTTTTCTGAACTGTGTGGTCTTTGGACCTCATGCGTCCTGGACCTAATGCGTCCTGACATTCTTTAGTTGTGTTTAGTCTGTGTGGGTTATGCTGAGCCACCAGCCAAGTCTCAGCCATGTGACTGAAATCATCTTAAAATTACATTTCAGTGATGATACTCAACCACAATGCAGAAGTCACTATAAATAATAAGAAACAGCCACAATCCCTAAAACCTCATAGATATATTAAAAAGATCAGAAGGCCTGACTTTACAGGGTGTTCTAGATGGCTAAGAATTTCCTGGGTGGGGGACTCACTTTTCATGAGTTTTTCAGAGAGCTCCTTGAGCGCGCTCCCAGGCTGCGTTTTGAACGGCGTCCCCGTTCTGGAGGATGGCCTCCTGGACGGCGTCTCTGGCCTGGGGGGGCCCTGAAGCTCGCCGACTGCCTTCCCCCCTTCAGAGTCCGAGGGGGAGGCTTGGAGCACCCGCCTGGGGCTGTGGCAGTTCATGTCCAGCAAGCCGGGCCCCTGCGCCCAGGAACCCCCCTCGGGAGAGTCGTCGGCGCCGGGCCTCTTGGCGGATGGCGACGCGGGTTCGGCCAGAGAGCTGTGCTTGACGGAGTTCAGGCTATGGGCTCGCACCCGGGACCAGCTGGTGGAGCGGAAGCTCTCAGCCTCCAGCCAGAACCTGACCAGATGGTCGGCGAAGCGCGTCTCCATGAACTGCATGTAGTACGGGATGGCCATGTTGTCCCGCAGGATCTGTTCCACCGTCTTGGACAGCCGCGACCGCGTCTCCTGGGCCTGGTAATTGACACTGGAGCGCCCTGCATGAGAGTCACAGAATCACAGAGTCGCACGTGTCACTGTCAAGCCGCAGCGACCGAAAACGTCACATGAAACACAACATCAGACATTACTGCCCGTTTGACCCAGGACATTTTTTTTTTAGAAATCTGCGATAAACAAAGAAAAACAATGCTGGACTATTAAAGCCTCAGCATTTTGAGCCACAAGCCAGCTGCACATCACAGATGAGGGACGCCCCCAACCTCAGGCCACATAAACCCTCAGATGGGCAGCAGCGACTCCCCAAAGACCCTTCAAACTCCTGCCAGGGCGTCTGGGGATGGAGCCGCAGATCAGAGCTTCGCCGTCTCAGAAATGACAGTGTGGCAGTAATATCTGGGGCAGTGTGTAGCTCAGTGGGTTAGGTCGCTGAGCCCATGTTCGCAAAGTTGCCGTTTCAAGCCCCAGGGTCAGAGTGCTTTCCATGTGACATGAGGACTGAAGTCACCGGTGAGCCCCTGACCGAGGCCCTTAATCCCCAATTGCTCCAGGGACTGTCTGACCCTGCATCCTCAAAATGTACGTCACTTTGGATAAAAGCATCTGCAAAACAAACACTGCAAAAAAAACATTACGTGGGAAATATCACTTCCTTAGGCCACGGATTTGCTTCTGTGTTGAGTACATATGTATGTTTTTAATCAACGATAAGCACGGTGAGCTTTATAGCATTATAGTTTCATTTGCTGATGCTCATTTTGGATGCGAACG
The DNA here is from genome assembly GCA_026780845.1 of Petrocephalus sullivani. Taxonomy (NCBI): domain Eukaryota; kingdom Metazoa; phylum Chordata; class Actinopteri; order Osteoglossiformes; family Mormyridae; genus Petrocephalus; species Petrocephalus sullivani. The sequence continues at coordinate 15,687,229 of JAODKM010000099.1, read as the reverse complement.
ACTTCCAAAATACCCAATTATAATTATTTAAGCACCGAAGACTAAGAACTGAAACGCTAAGATATCTGAAGTAACATAACTGCTGTCAATCGGTAACAAAGAGGTTTTAAAGTCAGGCATCAGACCAGAAACCACACAGGGAGAGTAAATGCTTCAGTTAACCAACTGGCTGAACACTCAGTATATTCGTTGTCTGGGGGCCAGGGAGCATCTCAGAATCTCCATCTCTCTAACTGCACATCCCTGCCGGAGGCTGCGACCCTTTGAGTGTGGCTCCCCCTGCAGTCTAATTTGAGCAAAAACAAAGCATCGCCATGACAACGATCACATGGGCAGCCTGGCAGGCTTGCCTCACGGCTGTCTGGCACGCACAAGCCTTGCTAACCGCAGGAGCACCGGGTGGGCTGCCACAGGCCTGTGTCGACCAGCGGTTAGGCAACACGCTCAGCGCACGATACCGCGGGAAGCTCGCTGGCGACCGGCGCACTTATCTGAATTTCCCAAACCTGGAGACGAAGAAACGACATCTCCCGGGATACACGGAATCATGGGGGCGATCCGCAGGCATTCAGGTGTGCCGACCGACGTGTGGCTCAGCACAGTTCTGCGGGGCGTCACGCACGTGCCGACACGCTACGGCGCGGTACGCCGACGCCGCGCAGCTGCCGCCCTTTAGGAAGCACTAGACCCGTTTTACCTGCCAGTGCCCAGCTCTGAGGTGCCAATTTGCACTGTGAAATCGGGCCAGATATCTGCCATGACGGTGCCAGGGAGTGAGAACATGAGGGTGGAGGTAAGGCCTCACAGAAAAATCCAGTACACCTCATCCCAGCAGCTAGGAACCATCATGAATTCCAGTTACCCCCCTGCAATTTGAAAGGCTAATTCGGGCCGCACTCAAAGCCACTGGATGAAAGCCAATGGGTGCATTACTATGGAGAGTCCCGTACCCAAGTCGCCGAAGTGCGCTGCCTCCATGTGGCTTGGCTGCTTCTTGAGGATGGCGGTGCGCCCGCGGGCGAAGGAGTCCATGTTAGCCGAGATGGCGTTGATGGCCACGTGGCTGGGACCCGCTGCCTCCAGGATGGCATGGTGATTGCGGCCGCCAGAAGGGGACGGAGGTGCTACCGAGGTGGGGGAGACGCAAGCTGGACCAATAAGATACAGACAAGCAGCCGCAGCCAATCAGAATCAGGCAAGGAGTCATGTGACACACACAGACATACAATAGCACCATGTGACAACTGCTGGGCCACACTGTGTGAGTAGCTGTTAAATACCATTATACTGCAGTCAGCTTTACCATGAAGTGCTCACCTTTCACCAGACAATACCCCAAACCCTGGGGGCTGGTATTTTCAGCACGAGGATGTTGGATGCTCTATTTGAATCTCAGACAAAGACACCCTTTTATGTTCCACGACTGTAGTTCAACTAAATTCCAGCCACACCTAAATTTCAGTGGCAGCCTAGCATGACGTCCCATTGCAGTGTCTTTCCCCTCTTCTGGGTGTGTTCCGGGGAAAAAGGATGTGAGCTGTCTTTCAATCACGCACAAGCCCTGCGGCAACATTGCCTGTGCATTTGCATGGCCCTTATATATATGCAGAAACAGCTCTTTAAAAAGTGTCCTACTGAGCATTCCTAGCATATATTAGGGGTAACTTGCACTGGTTAGCAACGAGACACGGGAATTGTGAAACAAACACCTGACTATTCTTGCACACTCTCAGTCCGGTACTTTAGTCCTATCCATCGGGCTACATTAATACTCAAACAGCACAGTAAAAAATTCAGGCACTCAAAGCTTTTGTATCACTATGAAAATCCATCATGGGAAGGAGTTACATAAAAGCATTAATCTGAATATACATCACTGTCATTTTAAACTTTGCCTTTACAGACAAACAAAAAATATTCCCTCAAGTGAAAAAACCAAATCATATACTAAAGCTTGACTTGTTTACCGAGTTTAATATAAACTTTCAATATACCAAGAACTCCTCGTTTGGGCCAGTTACATTTTCTTTGGGCAATCAGCAGATTAACACAAACAGTTGATTTAACACATAAATCAGTGGTCAGCTTGTAGGGACAAGATGCATCACTGCATTCACTAAACCAACTTTTAGTTTGGCTGATAACAGATTAATGGCACTATTTCCTTACCTCTGCTGGTTTTTATATCAGCTGCTCTCTCATTTTCCTTGCCTTTTGCTGTTAATAAAAGAACAAAACAAGCAAACAGTTAGTTCCAGTCTTAATATTGGCTGACAATCTGTGAACAAAGAAAAAAATCTTTATAAATATCATTTACAGTATTTAGAAATATGCAGCAGGCCAGGAGATCCAGTGTAACCTAAAATCAAAGGCGAGTTCAGCAGCAAATGGACAATGGGGTGTCCTTTTTGGTAGGTGCTGTGCAGCTCATTCGTTTAGGGGTCTGTCCCAGATACAGAAGGCCTTAGGGCTGGATTCCCACCACCAGCAAAGTAATCATTTAAAATCATTTAATTGTCACTGTTGACACACAACAGTATACAAGAATGAAATGTGTCTTCTGCATTTAACCCATGTGACATTGTGACACAACAATGAGCAGCTAATTCAGTGAGCAGTGCTTGGGGGACGGTACCGTGCTCAAGGTTCCTCAGTGGTATTTACGGGTTGGGGACTCGAAGCAGCAGTCTTTCGATTACCCAATCACTGCCCTAACCATTACGCCACCACTGCCCCTAAACATATCACCACTGCGTCCGTCAGCCAAAACTGCTCGAGTGATGCTGACTGACCATGCTCTCTAAGCCCGAGCTTTCCTCATCTGGACGAAAGACTCCACACCATGAGTAAATCACAAGTTGGCTTTATTTCTCTAGCTGCATTTGGGTGCTGGCAAACTGTAACTCTCTGGGGGCTCCATCAATCAACAATCTGTATGATGCCAGCGCACATCTGGGAGTGTGAACACAGGCTAGCCTGCCTCCCATCCTGTCTGTGGGAAATCTGCCCGGTCCTACGAGAATGAGCACCGGGCAGCTGCTGCGTCTCGCAGTGTAACCATGTACTTGTTTGGGCTGTTCTTAGGGTAACAAGACCCAAACACATACGCTTCTGCAGACGCTTGGAATACGCATGGCTAAACAATGGGTGTAACACCATTATTCCAACTGACTCGCTCTGCAGCCATTGTTAGGCTAAATATGGGTGAACCTTACTCTTTAATTACTTATTTTTAGTTATAAATACAGCGACATATTTATCAAACCTGAATGCATCTGGGATTAACAACAGACATGAACTTACCACAATGCCATTGCATAAGGAAACAGGCTTCTCTATTAACTTACCACCATTATCGAAGATTAAAATTGACCATGCTGGTTTACTTTACTTACTTTGTAAAACAGTAGTCTGCTACAACACTGTACTGAGCGATGGTCATTAACAAGGATATTTAAACGTTGGAGACTTTTGGGTATCAGAGGACCCATGATGAATAACCTCTACAGAGGGGTAAGAGTAACTGCATTATATTACATTCCTGTAAGAGTTCAGTGACAGTTTTACACTGGACTGCCGATTAATATAATAAGCAGAATCAATGTCCACACAGCTGACCCATTAACTGTATAGAAAAAAATGCTTTTTAAATTTTAAACGCTGCTCTAATTTTAGGTCATGTGGGCTGACTTCAGTTTTTTGTATTCAAACAGCAAACCCCAGGCGAAATCTTACACCGATATAAATTATGTTAGCTGCGCTTTTCCATAACCACGCACTTTCTCAATTTGAGATAAAAAAAAAAAACAGCTGGAGGCTGAAGGATCAGAAAGATGAGCGAAGTTACGGCGCGTCAGGTCGCTGTCACACTACGCAGGCAGTGCGGGCTGCATCAGGCACCAGCGCCCGCTCGGGATAATGCACTGTATTATCAATTTTAATAAGGGAAAAGTATCTATTTAATGCGAGGGTTAATTTAATCACAAACGCAGAGGCTGCTGAATGGCACCTGATATTAAATGACACAGAGCTACTAATGAAATATATAGCTACTAAAAATAATTACTGTTCTCTTCACAACTGCAACAAAGTGATGACTACTACCTGGGAATTTCGGGGAGATTGAGAGAATTTAAATAACGTGCTTTAAATATATTATTAGTCAAATACAGCTGGCGGAAATGTACTTAGCCACAACGCAAACAAATGATTCTTAGGTTCCAGTGTAAGGGGACAAACTAACACTGAGGGACCTTATCTCGAGTCACTTGCGAGGCGTTTTATGAGCTGTTATCCGGTATAGCCACGACTTTTTAATTTATTTATACGTTTTGAAATGATAGGATACTCCAGTGAAATACCCTCCGCGTGGAAACGCAGCGCTATAGGCAATCACGTCTAGTGAAAGGAGGATCACTGCTCCGGCGGATTCGCTAAATATGCAGGTGCCATCTAAGTATTTGCATCTACCAGCTGATACGGCCGCTGCTGCTGCACCAGAAGCCAAAGCTTAAGCGGCGCGTCCCGGTTTTGCACCTGAAGTTTAATCGTGACGGTACTAAGGAATACCGAGCGGGGAGGCCTCGATCCCCAGCCCGAGCTGTCAGGCTGCTCGCTCACCATACATTCCCAGCAGGCGCCCCGCTTCGGTCCCCGCTTCCATCCCCACTTCCTTACCTTTCCTCCGAAAAAACGACATGGTTGTTCTCCTGCTCCGATTCTGTCCCTCAGCTCAGTGAACGCATCCCGCGAATTTCCAGCTCCCTTCATTCATAGCTTGCTTCTCTCGTTGGCCCTACAAGCTGTTAGGCATAATTAATCCAGAACCCGCAGACTGCTACAGTACAGACTTCCTTCTTCCCCTTTAGCTAGAACGGGCCGCCATATTGTCAATAAAGAGCTCACTTCCGGTCCGCGGCGATGTGCATTGTGGGTAATGCATGCTGTTCGCGGACCTCCCGCTTTTATTTTACAACTGATACTGGATCAGTTAGGCTACCCCGATCGTGTGAAACACTCGTTGGTTGCCAGGGGTAAACTGATTCTACGTCAGTTTTAAAAGATTACCCGAATCCCCGGAGCCATTTCACATATGTGGTGGTATGATATTCAGAAGGGGTTTAAAAGAGGGATGGGAACCCAGGACCTTGAAGAGTGTGGAATATTTATATTTCTGCCTTTTACTTATTGAACTGTTTTTATTAAAAACTCAATTCTCTCCTGTCTTGGAAAAAGAAAATGTTTAAAATGTTGTTCACAGATATGTCTATGAATTAAAAACCATCATAAATCCTTATTTTTAAATGTTATGAATATTCAGTATGGGGCATATAATGCACACCAGAGGTGTGGGTCTGAGCCTAGAATGTGTTCTCACATAGGCTTTCACCAAAAACATATGGATTAGGTGGATTCATGTCACTAAACTGCCTGCAGTATAAGTGAGTGCCCTGTGCTATCTTGGGTAGGCTCCACAGCCATTGTAACTCTTTGGTGGATAAGCAGCTATTGACTCATGCCATTTAAACTTTCTCATTTTGCTTGACAAATAAGAACTGAAAAATGTCATCACTCTAAGCCAGGGGTGGGTAGAAAGGGTCGTTCTGTATGCGGGTTTTCACTGCAGCTCCCTAATCAGGTTACCAATTAGGGGACTGATTGGCTAAAGACTCCACACACCTGCATTTGACCAGCTGACTTAAAGGTTATCCCAAAACCTGCATACACGCCAGCCCTTTGCGGATAAGATTGGCTGCCCCTGCTCTAAGGCCTCGCCTTTTCTACCTTTAGATGATATTGAAAAACAAGCCGCTTGTTCATGACAAGGCCTTGGTGAAGCAAAGAAACACAGAACTGAAGGGTATAATCCATATTGGTGCTTCTGACACATTGCTGGGTTCAATGTGGAACAGATTCAGAGCAAGACAAGATTCATCGGTATTAGCAGAAGCTACAGAGTAGCTGTGTATTTATGGACATTTCTGATTCCAATCCCACAACAGCGTGTGGTGGTAATCACTTATTCTGTCAAATTGTGCATAGATCCACAGGAGCTGAAACATTTCTAAAATAAATTGCATAACTTAAGTGATACATTTCTCATAAACTATTTCACATTTTTCTTTCAATAAAAATTAAAGCCACATGCAGGTACTGCAAGTGTTGGCCGTTGTTGACTGCAAGTGTATCCAAACAAAAAATAAGACAAACCACGCAATTTCAGACAAAAACACACTAATAAATACAACCCCATTTACAAAAAAGTGGGGACACTGTGTAAAATGCAAATGACAGAATGCAATGATTTACAAATCCTAAAAATATTTAACTGAAAATGGAACAAAGACAATATATCAATTGATGAAACAATTTTATTGTTTTATGACACACATATGCTCAATTTGAATTTGATGCCATCAACACAAAACGTTGGGACAGGGGCATGTTTGCCACCATGTTGCATCACCTCTTCTTTGGAGAACACTCTGTAATTGTTTAAGAAACTGAGGGAACCATTTGCTGGACCATTTGAAAGTACAATGTTGTCCCATTCTTGCCCAGTCCAGGATTTCACTTGCTCACCAGTTCAGAGTCTCCTTTGTCATATTTTTTTGCTTCACGATGTGCCAAATGTTCTCAGTGGGTGACAGGCCTGGACTGCAGGCAGGCCAGTCTAGCACCCGGACTCTTTTACAACAGAGCCATGGTGTTGTAATATGCTCAGAATGCAGCTGGCATTATTTTGGTGAAATATACCAGGCCTTCCCTGAAAAAGACATGGTCTGGATGCCAGCATATGTTGCTCCAAAACCTGTATATATTTTTCAGTATTAATGGTGCCTACCCAAGCTCCCCAAGCCATGGGAACTAATGCACCCCGACACCTCGCAAATGCTGGTTATCGAACTGTCAGCTGATAAGGATAAGCTGGATGTGGCACCCTTGATATCCAAAAAGAATCTAAAATTGTTATTCATCAGACGACAGGACAAGGCCCAGTGAAGGTGACGACATTTCTGAGTCTTTCACAGAGCAGTGAGCCTCTCCCCATCTTCACTGCACAGAGACTCAGCCTCTCTGGGAGTCTCTTTTTATACCCAGTCATCTTACTGACCTGTTGCCTATTAACCTAATTAGTTGTGAGATTCCAGTCATTTGTTGCCTGTCCCAATTTTTAGGAAACACGTTGCTGGCATCCAGTTCAGAATGAGCATATATTTGTCATAAAACTATTCAATTTCTCAGTCACAACATCTGCTATGTCATCTTTGTTCTATTTCCAATTAAATATGGGTTCATATGACTTGCAAATCATGGCATTCTGTTTTTATTCACATTTTACATAGTGTCCCATTGGGGTTGAGTCAACATACAAACGTTGCACCATTTATATGATTATCATTCTAATTACCTGCTAAACTTAACATGTCACAAATAAATACCAAAAAGTTTAATTACGGCTTGGACATGCTTACTTTCATATCAAATTGTAATTGTAATTATACTGGTGAAGTATGATTATTTATGTATAATGGGCATTGCAAAGCAGGGCCACTAAAATGTATCACAAATTGCACAGAAAATCAGGGTGAGGAGTTGGATTTCAGCTGGAATATGAAGCAGAACTTAGATAAGACCTTGTTCCTAAAGATCTTAACTGCCAAGCTGATAACCAAATGCTTGGCACATTTTTTTTAAACTGTGGCTTGTTAACAGCTGTAGTTATAATTCCGTCATTTGGCATTAGGTTTTCCTGCACGCAGCCAAAGGCCTGGCATGTTATCACACAGACCTCCATGGCATCTGGCAAATGGAAACAGCAAGAAAAACAGACCATTTTCCTCATGAAGAATGTTCTCTTCCATGCCCTGCCCTTTAGTTTGGGGGTCAGGCTGACACAGGCAGTATCCGTGTGGTGAAAAAATAGCCAAGGTCATGTGGCACTTCCTGCCTCCCCACAGAAGCTGGAGCTGCTCTACACCAAGACTTTTATAGTTTGAGCTAAACTTTACACCAGGCCAATATAAAAATGCACATGGCTTCTTGCTACTGAGGAGACTGGGTGTCACCTGTTAATTTTATACAGTTAGGTTTCCACCCATACAAGTGCTTTCTTGAAATGATGTATTGACACTCTTTCTCTGAGATTTTATATGACAGTGTCCCAAGTGTACATCAGTGCTGTGCACAGACTTTTCGAGGGGCAGGGCAGGAGGCTCAGGGTAAATTGCGCCAGCCAACAGAGGGGGGTCCCCTTCGCAAATTTTTTTGTTTGTGTTTTAAAGGGGGCACTCAGAATCTCAAATGGGGGCCACTTTAAATCATTCAGGCAAAAGGGTCAGGTGCTCAGGCACCCCAGTGTTCTGACACAACAGCATACCTATCAGAATGGTATACCCTGGGTTCACTGTGTTCGGCGTCATTCCATACATTTATCATACTGTAGGCCAAAGGTGCGCAATTGCATTTTGTTAGGGTCATTGGGTAAGGTTATGGTTAGGGTTAGGCTTACTTCAAAATGGCAGTTGTACTGTATGGAGGCGTGCTTATACGGAGCCGGTATGCTATTCTGATAAAGTATGCCAAAACACCGGCACGTTAGAGCTGAAGATCCTTGCCCGAACCTGTCGGGTCTCGTCGGTCGGGTTCGGGCTCAATTTCTATCATTTTACACGAGCTCGGGCTTGCACGGTAAATGAGCGCTAGGGCTGAGCGATTTATCGGTTTCTCATTATGCATAATACAGCACGTCTGATACAGACTTTAAAACTGTCGTAAGAATAGTTTTACAAATGCATTTCGTCCTCCTTGTGTGACAGTCTGTCTCACCAATCAGAAGTGCCGTGCTCCTCGCGTGCCAGTCATGCTCACCAATCATAAGCGGCCCAAAGTGACTGCGTATACGCCCACAAACACGGACACGTGAAACCCAAGGAAAACGTTACATGCGCAGTGCGGAAAAATATCGGTTCCGCTGCTGAGCCGTAAGTGAATTACCTACCTATGTAATGGTCAGAGATTGTCCATAGAAAGGTCCTATTGTTAGGGGTATAAGCAGCGTTAGCTACAAGATACCCAATATTTTCATTACTTAATTTAACTGAACACAATCGCGGCTTTTGCGATAGTAGTTTTATGCGTCATTGTTCTCCGCTAATTTGACCCTTGTGTACCTGGGAAGCAGGTTACTAAGGGTAAGAAAGCGGTCGAGCGCTGTAAATACATTTTGGATTCAATTTATATATTTCCAGTCTTATCTATGGATTAATGTATAGCGTAGTCCAGATTTCAATGTACGGTTGTGCTCAATTAGTTTTTCATACACATATAGTGAGTACTGAACTGAGTTTTTTTTAAATAAATCGCTAATGAAATCGCAATCGCGGGTTCGGGCTTCATTTCTATAATTTTACTCGGGCTCGGGCCTAGCTTTTAAAGTCCGATTACAGCTCGTACGGCACATGTCCGATTTACATTCCGGTGATAAATCCCAGAAAAGAGACAGAGCACGCTGTCGATTTGGCCACTCTGATTTGATATGAATGGCTGGCAACCATTTAGTGCACTGATCCTTTTTTGTATTTATGAAATCAATATGAAAAATTAACTCCTATCAGAAAAATGTATAAGGGCCGTACCAGAGTATACACTGATATTTATGTAAATATTATAAATTAATTTATTTCCCTTAGACACAGAGGCAAAAAAAATCTAATTAAATATCAACATATATTTGGAACAAAAATCAGTATAACTAGATTTGGAAAAAATGCCTATTCGAGATACTAAAAAGGAAACGAAACAGGAAAAGGGTTCAGTCACAACTATGCACATGTCACATGACAGGTCCTCCCTGCACGACAAAGCTCCACCAATGACTGCTGCCACAGAGGCAAGGTGATTAATCTTTATTCATCAATTTTTGCATGTGTAAATAATGTAATATAGTCTTGATTTTATGGGGTATAGTTTACAAGAACTTAAAGCATTTTGAGTCCATGAAAAGAAGTCTATGAATAGAATTTCTATAAGAAAAGAGTCAAGGATCCAAGGAAAAAGGACATTCCTTGCCTGGAATGCTCACAAAGGTATGAGCTGATGTAGGAACATCAAGAAGGATCTCATCAATATTCACAAACGATCATTTGTACATTTGCAAAAAAGTCAAGTTATTTTGCATTTACTATCAGAGATTGCACGGTATAAGTTCTCTGTGCTCATTTTCAGTCCCGTCCGACGTTATGAGTCATCTCCGGCCGATCGATGCGATAGACAAACTCGGCTGGGAGGAAGTAACCCACGTACTCCACGATATCAGGCGTGGTGTCTATGTAGTAGTGCCCGCCTTCACCATGGTGACTGAAGCAGTGAGTGTGCTCTACACGCAAGTCCAAGCCCTGGAGAAGCAAGAGAAAAACTCTGGGATCTGAAACGTGCATCACTCTCGATCATTTGTCTCAAAAACCTTTACTGAAGAACTATGACTTTCTATTATTCAGTATTTCTAGGTCTACTGGAATCTCCACAGTTCTAGCACTCCTTGCCAATCTAGGCATGAATATCTACATATGGATGGACAAACAGGAGGGAGACCGTGCCCGGGTACTCACGGGGTCTCTGGACACCAGCACAGACTGGCAGATGAGTGGGGAGCTCACAGTGAAGTGTTTAAGCCACTTGTTGACATCTTCGTTACTATTCAGGGGACAAGGGGAGAACTCGCGTGGCTACAGACAAGGAAATCGGGGGGTAGGAGAGAATGAGAAATACAAACATAACAATCATATAGAAAACGAAATCCATGAAGTTCTTTCACGAGGCCACAGACAAGCGACCAGGCCACAGAGACGATCATTTACCATAATATGGATCTTGGCTTTGCCTTTCTGGATAATGAATGTCCCTCCCAGTGCCAGGCTTTTATCACTGTAGCGCTCCTCCAGGGTCTTCCTCAGACAGGTGACGAGACTGTCCTCTCCTGTCCTCCCGCTAGCCTTCACCTCCAAAACCTGTTACGCGTGAATCGCACGCCATTTAAAGTCCTGCAGTGTAATGCACAGCAAGCCCCCACCCCCCCGCGGGCACCATCCCCCACAGCCACCGCCCTCACGTGACCCTACTGCCCCTCACCTTCCCCGGCTTTCCCTCGCACGCGTAGAGGTTGCCCAGCAGCCCGAAATCACAGTCTCCATGCTTATCGCTGTACTTCTCCTGCAGACATTTGCCATCTGCCGGGTTAATGGACGAGAAATAGCTGCCATTCACTGCCGGCTTCCCCTCGGCTTCGGTGAGGACCAGGGGCATCAGCTGTGACACAGCCAAATTAAAGTCAAAGACATAACGCGTTACCCAACAAGAATCGCACACATGTAACCGCAATTTATTCTTACATAATGAGAAGGAAAACTAATCTGCTGATGCTGCACAATCCCTTGCACTACCACTGCATCCACTGGCAAATACCATACTACTAAACAGTTACTCAGCATTATCGGCACTTATTCGCATTCTTAGTACCTTACCTTTCATCTTCATTGGAATTATCCTTAATTATTGTTACCATTGCCATTTTTGGCAGTCTTATTATTCTTTATTCTTCTATTTTTTTGCATTGTGGTGTTTTAAATGTGTAAGCTACTGGATGCCTAAATTTACTTTGGGACCAATAAATTATCCATCCACCTCGAATTTCGAATCAGCGACCTTCCAATCACAGGCGCCGAAAGCCTAAGCCGCTGAGCCGCACACCAACACAACAGTGATGCAGTCACTGCGGTAATTACCGGGTATAGTGGCTGGGAGCAAGTATCTGAAAGGCAGGAGTGATGCAGATGCAGGCGGCTGCACATTTCTTGGCAGTAGGATAACTCACTTCAGCATTCATGCCGACGGTCTGTGACGAAACGGCTCCTGCGCCCAGTATGAAGGCCCCCGGGAGCTCCAGCGCCTTAGCTACTGCGTTCATGTCGTACACCTGCAAATCCAAACGTGACGTTTAACTGAAATAATAAATCACATGAGGATGTAAAATACTATTTTTATCAAATGAAAAGCACCAACACCGTGTAGCCTTAGAAATATCTAGAATTCAAGGTACAGGTAGCTCTCGTCTGAGCCATTTCGTTCCAAATTATTGCTCCTTAAGCGGGAGGTATGTCCCCATACAAATGTTACAAACATGATGACTTTGGTCTTCAGGAGCGTCGTAGGTGGGTGAAAAGTGGGACTAAATTTCCAGGGCCCCAAGTGGGGGGAGGGCCCCTGAGGTTGTAGGTAGTTGTGAACCTCTCCCTTACGGGGGCCCATGGCCACTGCTTGTGCATAGGGCCCAGAATTTGGTGCTACGCCCCTGTTGGTCTTAGCCAAAAAAATTGTCGTTCATTTTTTCCAAACAAACAAAGGAAACACAGAATTATTACGAGAATTAACATTTAATATATTTACATTTAAACAACAACAAAAAAATCACTGGAGAAAAACACAAACACTTTGCAAAAATTGTAACATTCACAGTCAATTTTGGGCACTTTGATTTTAAGCAGATGGGGTGGTTGTTTCCCCATGTACTCCATTCGGAATTATCCAAAACCTTTGTTAGGCCACGAACGGCGTTTTTGGGCAGCGAGCGTTGAGTTATTTGCAAATTTTTAAAAAGTTATTAAGAATTATTTTTATGGCAGAAAATCTTCCTAAAGACATAAACTTCTACAGGACTACCTGTGCAGACTAGCTCCTTCCCTTACTAAACTGAAATCGCGTTTAATTTTAAACAGCGGGTTACATTTTGTGACACTCTGTAAATGATAAACGCGGGCAGTCTAAACCCATATATTCTTCATATTAAGTAACCAAGGAAAATGCACACAATTTCATACATTGCAGATTGTGTGATTCTGCCTGTCTGATCTCTCACCTTGTCCCGGTGTACCAGGGGAATCAGGTAAGGGACGCCCCCAACATCTGTTATCCGCGGCTTACCGCATAGTCCTGTTTAAGTGCAACAAACACATTTCCATAAGCAAACAACCTTCTCAAACATTTAAGATAATAATAACAGAAATAAGAATAGTCAAATAATTGTACCCTTTGCAGGAAAATTAAATGGCTCCTGGGAGAGGTCTGGGCATTCCACCACAGTAACTTTGGCGTCAGCAAAGTTGTTTTTTAGTCCATTCTGGAGCACTAAACGGGGATTACATTTTAACACAGTCAGTGACCGGACGGCCGGGGCGACTCCTGTAGCAGCAGTGGTGCGTGTACTTCTGACCGTGTTTTAGAATATCTTTAAAAGCACCCTGATCTCTGCAGATAATTCTTCCCGCTCTTCAATATTGCCCAAATTAAATATTAGAGATTTTCAGCACGCTTCTCGTGTTATTATTATTATTATAAGGAGTCAACGCCGTGGCGCATTCTGACGGACTAGATCATGAATGCATTTTTTTTTACCACGGACATATTTGAAAACGTAGCCTACATAGTTTATTCCAGTCTGTCCGGACTGGTTGACGATCCCCGATTATCATAATTATAGTAATTATATTAATGTCCCCGTCTTCTACAACACCTACATTCAAAAGTATGCAAGCTAAGCCGCACCGCAGCTGTGCAATAACTTGTGCAGCACGCAGTCTATATGTATCCGCGTGATTTCAGATCCATTTGTACCTTCACACAGCTCTTCCAGCTTCGGGACATGCAGCCCGACTTTTTCCGTTTTAGTGTAGGCTGCCATTGCGCAAGACGGACCGCTCCGTACCACGGGGCGTGTGACAGCGCAGCCACCCGCTTCCCGACTTCATAAGTGACGTCACGCCATACGTCAAACCCCACGTGACAAGTCGACGTAACCATGTTATTCACCAATTGGCTTTTGTTTACGGGAGGAGGCGGCACTTTGGAGACCCCGCCGGCTGCACCACGGCCGTCGTATGTGTTCGCCGTTTTGGAAACTAAGTGCCCCTTATTATTCGATGTCGTTTAATCGTTAACTCCGGCATTAGAATTAAGATTACTTAAAAATAGTCATAGGATAGGATACAGTGAAACATCCGAACTAATTCAGGAGGCTTACACAAGATATCGCGAGAATTTGTAGGTGCGAGATTATACTGGAACAGGGTCGCACATGGTTGTCCGTGGAATATTAATGCAGTTGCGATCTGGGAAGTAGGTAGGTCCAGAGCGCTATCTAATGGAGACGCCGGATAAATCGGCATGTACAAGAAAAGAAAACGAGTATCCATGTAGCCCCGTTTGTGTTAAAATAATGTTGTACCACACTATGTCTAATAGTTTCACTTCAGATAGAAACTCCATGTTGGCTGAAAAAGCTACATCGTTTCATAAATCAGATACATGGATAGTTTGTAGTATAAGAAGATTCTTATCCGTGTAATTAATAAATCCTAATATAAAAGTTGCCCTGCTAATTAGTTCTCGTTGGCTTATTATTGCATTGCAGATGTACTTAAGGGCATTCCATTCTGTTCATATATATATATTCCGTTAGAGTTATAGCAAGATTTTTAATGTACGAATGCAAGACGACGCGTGTAAAGTGCAGCAATCCGCACGCCATCGGTCACACGTTATGTGCTTTTGTTTCCCTTCTGCAGGCATGAGCGCTGACGCTCCGCCCGCTGAGCCGGCGACGGCTGCGCCGGATAGGTAAGGGGGCCGCCCGCTAAGCGCGCGGAGACAGGCGGAGGTGAGGCTCGGGGCGAAGACGGGCCCTGTCTCTTTGTCACGCCTTTCAGTCGCTGCAGTTACGTGCATGTTTATGCTGTGGAGAAACTGCACTGCTGCGTCTTTGCACGTTAAACATAATGATATACCTAATACTGTTGTGGCTGAATATTTTAACTTGCGGTAAAAAAAAAAGTAATGGGCTTGAACTTTAACCTGCATTTCAGTGATTCTGGAGACAGCCTGTTTGGAAGTCAGCATGTGACGATACCATTACGGACGGGGAGAAGAGAGCGGCCAGGGCCAGTGCGGCCCCCAAGCACTGCTCATGAGTCTACCACTGACAGCGAGGAGGACTGCCCTCCACAGAGGCCATGGCGACATCTTTTAAAATATAAGTCCGTCCAGGAGATACGGAAGAAGAATGTCCGCCACGTGCCTGCATTTCCATTTCTTGCTAAGAACAATGGTAAAAGTGAGAAGCTGCCCTGGCGGCAGGTCCTGCTGTTCCGGGTATGTCGTACTGCGCCGCTCTGCTGTCTACTTCAGCTATCTGTTGTAGCTCAAGATTTCATAAATCATAAATTTTATCTTGGAAAAAAGTGCCAGCTTTAAATTATTTGTATTTTATTTTATATATTTTTAAAATATTCGGCAGCTCGGAGCCATTGGTGGTTTTTTTACCCTCATGAGGAAAGAGCAAGACAGGTCAGAAGATCACTTCTATTGGAGATATTTGTCACTCAGACAAAGGTTCCTAGAGGAGAGAGGAGGACCGCTTCCCGTCTCAGATCCAGAGTGAGTCGGGCCGCTTTTGCGGGAGGAATCTGACACGATAAGCATTACAATTTGTATGTAATGAAACTGCAATGGAGGGGCTTTTAAACATAAAACATTTAATGCTGTATTGTAGAACAGACATAACGTATCTTGTTACCCAATACAATCTGACTATTTATTCCCTTTCAGACAAACTGAGAACAGCCAAGCCAATGATGACATTAAAATAGTGGTGAGTGGTGATTTTAAAATGAGAAACACTGGTTGTTATGTGATCCATTGATTAAGGAATTCTTTTATTTTTTTCAGGCGCAGAATGATTTTATTTTAAGATGTCCTGGTAAATTCAGGGGACACAACACATGGACTCATAGGTCTTCTAGTGATGCTGGACTAGATTCAGTGAAGGACAGAAGAAAAGTCTCCGCAAACCTAAAGAATAGTCAGGTACCAGAAGTTCAGACCAGATCTCATGTCAGAAGGCCTTCCATTACACGCAGTACAGACGTTGAGGATGATGGTTCAGACAATCATGGTGTTACCACAGAACAGGATCATGACAGTAATACCATTGATGACACCTTTCCAGAAGGGGAGGATGAACGTACCGTGACGGGTGTTTTGGACCAGCAAGGGGCTCTTAAGGGTAGGAAGCCCACTAGGAAACAGAGGAATACCCATACTACATCACCAGTTTTTCGCAGATCAACTCCTTTGGATGCAGAAACGGTAGGAAATAAAGAGAAGATGCCAGACAATGAACTTCAACAGAGCCCTGACGTGATAAGACTAGAGAAGAAGATGCTAAACAGTACTGAAAGTCAGTGTCTCCCTTTGCCGATTGAAAATTGCGATGCTGGGATTTCAGATACAAGCACTCCAGCTAGGATTTGTGAGCAGGGAAGCCTGGCAGGAGTGAAAGAAGATGTTATTCCACATATGGGATCCAAGGAGCTAGGGGACATCTCAGTCAAGAGAAAAAAAGAAAGGAGAAAAGAGTGCTTGCAGGAAGGAGCTGTGGATGCAAGCAAGGAGAAAGTGGTGGCACAGACAGAAAAAGTTAGAACGAAGAAAAGACGAATAAATGACGTACCTGTGGAGCAAACAGGCCTTCCTGAAAACAGGGTGTCTGCATCAATCAATGAAGACGGCATGAGGGAAGATGAGGCACTGGGCAATCAGGACACTGTAGCTGAGGATGATGCACCTATAACTTCACGTGACAGTATCCATGAGATGACTGCAAATACAGTAGTAAGTGTACAGGATGAGCATGGCCATGTTGAAGACAAGGCAGGTGAAAATGCTCCAGAGAAGCCAGCAGACAAGAAGCCTCGAAAAAGATTTAAAGGTTCATCGGAATGTGAGTATGAAACTAACAAAGCAATCAGAAAAAGGCAACATGTGTGCCAGGAAGTGTTTCTGAACGATGAGGTTTGGCTGGAGAATGAAGGGTCTGAAGAATTGTTTGACAGTCCTTATGGGCTAAGATCAGCCTACGATGAGGAAAGATCTGTAGAGAAAGAGATGACTCAAGATGTTTATGCTACAACTGACAGCCAATCTAAGAAACCACCTGCTGAGACAGCATGTGGAAAAGGGGAAGATCATCTCTTTATGAGGAAGTCCTCCAAAGCTGAGAGACACAGACACAAGAAAGCATGTAAACAAGACCTGAATGTGAGGGGTGAAGACGGCACAGAAAATGTGCCACTGCACGAGAAGGAAATTGAGATGCTTGTGGAGCACATAGACCTGCAGGATGATCTGAGTGAAGAGGGAAGGGGTTCTGCATATGTGGCCAAGTTGCCACCTTGTTCTAGTAGTTCTAGCTACATCCAGACTAAGACCAAACGGGTCATGTCTGAAATAAGAATTGACCAGAAAACTGACATAGGGTCTCATCCTCCAAAGCTAAAAGACAACACTGACTCTGACATGGCTTGCCATGACTTGGAAGAGAGTAGGAGGAGGAGGAGGAAGAAGAAGAAGAAGAGAGAGAGAAGTGAGACCAGATCTCATGTCAGAAGACCTTCCACTTCACGCAATACAGATGTTGAGGATGATGGTTCAGACAATCATGGTGTTACCACAGAACAGGATCATGACAGTAATACCATTGATGACACCTTTCCAGAAGGGGAGGATGAACGTACCGTGACGGGTGTTTTGGACCAGCAAGGGGCCCTTAAGGGTAGGAAGCCCACTAGGAAACAGAGGAATACCCATACTACATCACCAGTTTTTCGCAGATCAAGTCCTTTGGATGCAGAAACGGTAGGAAATAACGAGAAGATGATAGACAATGAACTTCAACAGAGCCCTGACGTGATAGGACTAGAGAAGAAGATGCTAAACAGTACTGAGAGTCAGTGTCTCCCTTTGCCGATTGAAAATTGCGATGCTGGGATTTCAGATACAAGCACTCCAGCTAGGATTTGTGAGCAGGGAAGCCTGGCAGGAGTGAAAGAAGGTCTAAAGCTAAAAGACAACACTGACTCTGACATGGCTTGCCATGACTTGGAAGAGAGTAGGAGGAGGAAGAAGAAGAAGAAGAAGAAAGAGAGAAGTGAGAAGGAGGAACAGTTCAGTATCTCCAGGCCCCAAGAGTGTTTGTCAGCTCTGAACTCGGCTACACACGAGGACACTGATGGGGAACGGTACAGAGAGCCAGCTGAGATTCCCCCTTTGTTCTCCCCTAATGATGTGGTGAAAAAGAAGAAAAGGCAGAAGATTGGGGGTGCAGAACAGAGTGATTGGCTTGGGAGCTTCAGAACAGGCTACTCTGGCTCTTTTCCTGGGGGAAAAAATGCAGTGAGACAGAACAGTGCTCAAAATCAGCCCGTGGCATACAAGTCTCAGGGGGAGAGGAACACAACTGATCCTGAGCACCAAGTTAGTGACCATCAGTCCGATAAGAGAAAGTGTAAAAAAGAACGAGATTCTGATAACAGTGGTCACAGAAAATCAACAAGGGAACTCTCCACATCCACAGTAAATCTCGAAACAAGTGTTATTGATTTGCGACTGTCCCCCGAATTGCAGAGTGAAGCGTCCAGAAAAACTAAGGCTGGCAAAAGGCAGGAAAGAAAACGGAAATTAGAGTCCAATTATGATCCCGCTGTAAATAAATTGGCAAGAATGGACACAGACGGAGACTGTCTTGGTGAAACCACAGATGTCCAGGAAGTCCGTTCGGGAGTGAGTGCTATACAGAAAAGTGGTAAGGTGTCACATGGGAAAAGGCAAGACACAGAAAGCCATGTGGCACAGCCGACAGTAAAATGGAGGCCTTCTAAACAGAGGTTGTTTGCCTTAAGAAGATTTAAAAATTTGCAACACAATGCCAGCTACATTCATCAGACGCTGATTAGGAATTATTTACATTCAAAAAAAGGCCATAGGCAAAGACAAGACTCAACATGAGTTATTTTAATAATAGTTTTTTTTAATGTAACTTTAATAGCACTACAGTGAGGGCTCGTGTCTGTATTTTAATTAAAAACTTGTATGTAAATATGCAGCATGTGAACTAATAAACCTTTGATGGCCAGATTGAGAGTGTATCTTTTAACCACTGTTTTTAAGGCAGGCTAGTGTACAGCTGTGGAAACATTTCCAGTTTTTAGAGACTGCAGAACTTTATCCAACTGTTGCTTCAGTTATTTAATTGTCCAATGCATGATTTTACAAATATCCATAGAGATTAACGTTTTCTAATTAATCTCTTGATACTACTAGGTAAATTTTTATATTGATAAAAGAAAATATTCTAGAAAGGTACCTTCATTTATTTCTTAAATAATATATATTTTTTGTTTTCTATGTTGATAAACAACATACTTAGTAAGACTGTGACATCTAAATTGTGTCCTCTTTTGTTACCAGTTTTGTTTATACTACTTCTTTGAACATTCTTAGTTTATATGTAGCTATATGGTTGTGATGTCACACCGCAAAAGGCAGCAAACGCTATGTAAACGGAAAACAGTGCTCTACCCACCCTGCTCTATAAAAGGTTCATTCGCCAGCACATCCAATGCAAAGTATTGCTGCCAAATGTACTTTACTGAGCAGTCATTTAACCCAGTGTCTCGTCCCTCCGGTGTTGCCTCGACCCTGCCTGTTCCTGCCTTGCCGGTACCTACCTCGCCTGCCCTGCCTGTTCCTGCCCTACCTATTCCTGGGCTTATAATTCGTTGGCTTCTTATTCATGTTTTTGGGTCCACCTTATATACGGGATGTTGTGACAGGATCATTATGCCAGAAAGCACTTTGCTTTTCAGTATGGCATAGTTGTAAATTTCATAGAAATACATTTTGTAAGATCGAAAACATACTTCTGTCCTACAATTTTTGACAATTCTAAATCTAGACCAGTTTAATATGTAATTTATGATGGATAGTTTTTCTAATTGAATCAGTTTGTTCAGATGACTCATCAGTTGGTTGGCTATTAAAAATCTTTTACTTTAGATCACTTGCTATAAAACCTTCTCTCTGAGAGTTTTTCAACATCATTGCTAATTACTTCCATAACAATTACCATTTTGTTTTCCAGACACTGTAGTAACATTTTCCAGATATATCTCCATTAGAAATCAGGACCATCTTAAGACACGAATGAAACAATGAAGCCTACTGTAAGAGCGCACAAGAAAGTGTTCAAGAGAAGGTAGGGGGTGTTCCATAAAGCAAGATTTCCTGCTTAGCTAGATAATTTGTCAGATTTAAGGTAGTTTGGGCTAATTGTAAGGGAACAAAGATAGAGTTTATTTAGCTCAGACTAACTGAAATCTGACAGGTTTTCAAGCTAAGCAAGAAATCTTGCTTTGTGGCCATCAGGCAGGGATGACAAGTAAAACAAAAATTCAGATTAAGAGAAACAAAAATACTGGTTCTTGAAGGTCCACAGACGATGTATGTTAGTTATATTAGGTCAGTGACTGTTAATTCTTGTTCATTCATTCATGTCATGCTCGTTATACCCAGCAAAAATCCCAGTGTAAAATGAACATTTCCAAGGTTCGGTGTTCTTTTGAAACCTGTTCCACTCCACACTGGGGGCTTTGCTGCGTTCCAAAAATCATCTAAAAATTTGCTTGTTAGTTTTTGACCCAGTTACTATTTTTTAAAAATGTTTTTTTCAGTCATATAATTGTACTGCACTGTTGCCTTTATAGACAAGCACAAAAGTTGAATAAACATTATCCACATTGTACTTATGTCGCTTTCCTACGTATTCTTGGAGTGAATGTCCTTGGCTAGTGTGCAGCTTGGGGCTGGCAGCTGGTTAATTAAACATTATTCGATGGAAAAAAATAATCCAGTAAATTAGTACTGAATGTATTTCATTTATATTAGCTATTTTTAAAAATGTAATTTAGATAAGTTGTTCCATAATAGTGTATTTAGTACACACTAAAGTGTAATTAAAATGAGGACATTAATAGTACGCATACATTCCGTTTTACTACTGCAGTGCACTCTAGTACACTTTTTTCCAGAGGGATATGTGTATGAGCTGTCTGTTGTCAGCACTAGCAATACATTTTACGACTACATATTGTTGCTTGTTGCAAAGCATTCCCTTCTCCCGTGGTGTTATTAATGGCACCATAAGCAATTAGTTGACTTCGACTCGACTTTCATGCCAACTGACACCTTTTAAAAATCTGAATTTGTGGAACCCCTGGTGTATACTGGGGTGCGAAGTACTAATTACCGGCCTTGCAATGAGAAAAGACAAGTTGTTTAGTCTTCAGAAATAATTCTTTCGGTCAGTGGCTTAAGTGCTGAGAGTGATTTCCCTTTGACCTCGATGTACGAGATTAGTCGGCGGCTTTTTATAGAACGTGACTGTGTGTAGTGTTTCACCTGTTAGCTGGACTCAAACACGTCAGGTTCACTGTCTTGCAGGTTGTATGTCTGTTTGATCTTCCTTGAACCAATCACACAGGTTTAACTGTCTAGTTGCTCACACCCATGCATTTCCTGAAAGCCAAAGAAAAACTCAGTTGGTTGTTCTAGCAAACAAGTCTCAAAATGTGGATACACACAGCCTTCTGGGGACAGAGTTGCTTGATTATAGCTTTTGAGATTTCTTTGAAACCTGCAAGCCTTAGGTCTTGCATGACGGAAGATTCTGTACTTTAATATATTGCATATTTCATGGTGTGCTTTACAAGTTGCCTTATATTTTTATATGACATAGTCAATGCCATTCATCAACAACTGGTATATTGAGCTAAAGATTTTACAGACTGTGGTATTGGGGTATTTTTTAAATTATTTGAAGAAGCATTCCAGAGCAGAGAAAATCTTGATGGGTTTTCTTTAGGTTCAGCTTTGATTGGTTTATTTTTGATGTGTTCAGCCATAGCCTTTTGCACCCCCGCCCCATCCTGCCCGCCGTCCCCCCAGGCTGCGCCCCCCTCCCTCCCACTGTCCACCCCTGTCCTGCCCACTTTCTGCCCCCTAGCCAGCCATGTTCCCCCCACTGTCCCCCCCAAGCCCCCCCCCCCCCCCCCCCCCAATCC
>JAODKM010000099.1:15615260-15649768 GCA_026780845.1 Petrocephalus sullivani | reverse complement strand
TCACTGCACTGCCAAACGCATGCTTAGGGCGCACAGCTGTAGCTATCACTGCACTGCCAAACGCATGCTTAGGGCGCTTGGCTGTATAGCTGTAGCTTTCGCTTTATTAGTAGTATCAGGTGTTGAGCTAGAAGGATGGACAGGTTGGACTGTGAAGGTTCCACAGTTGAAGCTGTAAAACTTGCCGACGTGGACGAAACATCCATTTACTGTAAATGTTGTTGGCGGAGGCGGTAACACAAGCAATTGACTTTAGTGTATATTTTATATTTACAGCATATATTGGCGAACCTTTCACCACTGCATGAACCCTTACCGCGCAATACATTTATGGTTCCTTACTTGGTCCGGCTCCCCCACTCATTTTTTAATATCCCTTTTTAGATGTAAATTGGAAGGTTAGCTGGGTCACTTCATTAATGTAGATGACTGGCTAAAATTGAAACTTTTTTTTGTTTTGAAATTTTTTGAATACCAGGCAATCTACCCGCACTACTTTTGCAATCTCAAAACCAACATCGGTTGACGTCTAGTTCGGTGTGTGTGTGTGTGTGTGTGTGTGTGTGTAGGTGGAAATTTATTTTGGCAAAGGTGGGGAAAATTGTTATTGTGGATGTTGTACATTTTTTATTTGTTTTTATGTGTAGCATCATTGGTGGCCCAAGGGAAACTGATGTGTTGACAATAAAGAACTCTTCAGACTTGGTCACACCGATCAGATTGCTGCTTTGGGTCCTCACTTATTCTCTTGCTGTAACCAGTTTCTGTGGAGGTTGTGCCCTTTCACCCGTGACCCTGAATTGCTTCTATTCTGTTAAAATCTGAGTATGCTTTCAGTTTTGATTTTGAGGCACATTAGTGTTCATGCAGTACACAGGGGGAGCGATGGTGCTTGGCATTTTAACACAACTCCAGCACTGATGATTTACTTTGTGGTCTGTCTGGTACGGGGGGAGCTGTACGCACACGTGTGACCACATATACTCAGCAGCCATGTGATGGACCACTGTGACGGTTAATGTTGAGTAAGTGCTGGTTATTGGTATCAGTTCAAGGATTTCCCAGACTGGTATGTCCACTCTGCCAGGGGTTTCTGGTAGATTCCAGTTCCACACTCTGCCCCCAAATTAATCTGAATTTTTAAAGTGTCACCATTCTGAATTAAAAAATTATATTTAACAATGTCACTAAAACGTATCCAGTATTTAGTATACTACTACTACTTTGTAATCGAATCCTGCCCTGGTGCTGTTTATGGTGTGGATTTCACTTGCTTCGTTTTCCTCCTAGGGGCAGGGCTTCTGTGGTGGATAATGAGTCTCTATTCTTGTTGAAAACAGTCTTAACTCTTCCCTGAGCGAGTAGTAGCTGACATTTTGGAGTCGTGGGTGATGTCATGCATTCCCTCTGCTATGGGGAAAACTGCTGATAGGAAAATGCAGGCCTGTCCCGAGTGGCAGTGAGGGTCTCTCGGACTGTAAATGAACCCTCATCTATTGAATGAACAGCAGGACGGGCGTCATTCGCATTGCTAGCTTGAGGCTCCCCCGGCTGGAACCTTAGCAAGTTGCTGCCATGGCAACCCGAGGTGCAGGAAATGCAGTGTGTTTTTGTGGTAGATGTAGGCATATTGTTGTATAGTATGGTATTACCATTCCTGTAGTCTGTTAAGGTCCCGGTCTCCTTTCTCCTGTGGGCTGTGCATTAATATGCTTAAAGTAAAATGAAAAGCAGAGTCAGTTGATGGGGAAATGCCACCTGTAGTCGGGAGGCAGCCAGCACAGTTTTCCACTGGCCTCTTACAGTGGTGACAGCGGACAGTGTATCAGTTTGACCGAAGTCATGCTGTGTTTTATGTTTAAATTAAGTATTTTACTGCTTTTACCTGCTATTGCACACTTAACCCGTTTAATCCCACAAGGAACAATTGTTGCTAACATAACCAACATGAAAAAATTCTTACATATTATGTGTTAGGGAGGTTTAACGAGCATGCATGCACTTATTTTGCAGGAAAAACATTGGGATTAAACGGCTTAAAGTACATGTGGATTGGACAAACCTGCAGAATCGCCATATTGATCTCTGGCTTTGATGCCACTCGGTCTTCTGGCAATAAAAATATCTATGCATACGTGTGTATCTATAGGTAGAGAGAGGTGTAGGATAAGATGTAGATGTTGTGGTTGATGTATATGAGTCTGAGGAGTGCTGAAGAGCTAGCCACATGTCAATGCCTGCTGGAAATCAGTATTAGTAAGCAGGAAATTGTTTGAGACACTGCCAGTTAGAACCCCTGCTTCTTCAAACCACAGCGACCTTTAAATGCTCGGTGGGGGGTCGTAGCTGTTTGTGTGTGTTTTTTTAATATAATAAACAGGAAGTCCTCTCGGCAGAAGGCTGTGTATTCCTGGACCACAGCTGCAGTGCTGGATGGGCATGGTGCTTCAGTGTGGAATGGCTTGGTGGGCCATAACGTGTGGTGACACTCAGCCAGTGCTTAGTCTTTCACTTCCCCTTCCCTTTTGATGGCGACTGAGTGGGGGTTTGGCATGAATAGGTCACAGAAAACC
This sequence comes from Petrocephalus sullivani, assembly GCA_026780845.1. Taxonomy (NCBI): domain Eukaryota; kingdom Metazoa; phylum Chordata; class Actinopteri; order Osteoglossiformes; family Mormyridae; genus Petrocephalus; species Petrocephalus sullivani. The sequence goes on along the minus strand of JAODKM010000099.1, from coordinate 15,647,195 downwards.
ATCAAAAACATCACTCTTCCCATTCGGCTTGTTGTCTGGACAACTGGGCACCGGTTTGGTTCAGTGGTGGAGTTACTAACTGATTAAATTTTTGGGTTAAAGATGCATCGTGATGTGTGTATTAAGGTGGCGATACAACTGCATTGTTCTGTCGCGTGAGAATCGATTTTTGGAGGCTAAATCCTCCTGTACTCCTGTAAAAGTGGTACTCCTGGTTTGTGTTCTCACATTCACATGCTACAAGGACATGGATCTCCAAAACATAGGATAGTAGTGGAAGGTCATTAATATTCATAAAAGAAGTGCTACCTGATGATCTTTGCGCTAGGATACTTTTGGGAAACTGTTTTGCAGAGCATAACGCTCTTCTTGAATGTTTAAGGTAATCTTTGTGCTACAGTGCTTTTGCGGAATATGCTAAACAACAAAAATGTGTGACCTTTATCACATGTAGTAGACCATTTTTCTGCTGGCCCTTTTTGCAGAAAGACTAGGTGTGGTAGCAGTGGTGAGGACCTTGAGGTAGTACGCTAGCGAGCTAATGAAAAAGTCATGTTGGTGTTAAAGATGCACAATACATTGGTTAACATGGGTTTTGACTGATTTTTCGTTAAAATCGTGATTGGTTTTATGTTGGCCAATATTGTTGGCTAAGGGGCAGTGGTGGTGTACTGGTTAGGGAAGCAACTGTAAGGTTGCCAGTTCAAGTCCCCGACCCGCAAATACCACTGAAGTACTCTGAGCGAGATTCCCTCCCCGAGCACTGCTCCCCGAGTGCTGAGTTAGCTGCCCACTGCTGTCACAATGTTAAATGCAGAGGACACATTTCGTTCTCGTGTGCTGTGGTGTGTCAGCAATGACAATCACCTTTCACCTAATATTAAACTTTATCGATATTCAAAGTTGGCATCGCCAGAGATGGAGATATGCATTTACTAAAATAAACTCCAGTGCAACCATCTCCATTTTCATAGTGGAGGACGAGGGATTTCATGGGCTCATTTGTCTTTGAGAAGCCTCATTGCTGAAAACCTCCCCAGTCTAGTGTCGCTTCCTTTTGTGTTTCAGTTTTTTCTGTATACTGTAGGCAATGAGTTGGCCTTTTGATGGAACAAGTCAATGTAAATGATCTATTTGATTATAACAATAAAAATGAATATAAAGGTGGTAATTGGACTAAGTTCCCATGGTGGTAATTGTGATTTTTTAAGTTAAGTGACATTGAAACCTATTTTTATCAAAATAATTGTATAATCAATTAATCAAATCGAACTGTGATGGAAATTAAAAATCTGTCACATTGAATTGTTTCCTCAATATTCATAATTCTTTCGAATTGCCTTGGGGGCAATGTTTACACCCCTATCATTAGCTGTTTATTTAGTTTTTGAGCATCTTTGGGGAGGAAGGGGGCCCAGAAGTGATCTTTTGAGTGAGTCCCCACGAACAACAAACCTGCCCCAAGTGGTCCTACATCTATGCTGATGAGGATGAATCCGAGATGTCCCTGGGCAGTCCTGTTGGCGGTCCTGAGTGACTGGCAGCAGCCCTGTATGGTGTAGTGTGCCCGGGTGTCTCCCTCCATCTTGCTGTGTCAGCATCCGCTTCACGGTCTCATGGCTCTTACTTAATCTGCTCACCACAATTAGTTCAGCTTTTTAGCTTTTCACCCCCTCAGTGGGGAAGTTGGCTGCTATAGTTTTCTGCTGCGCTGTTTCCTGGGCCCCCACAAACCTCCATGGGGCAATGGATGACCACACTTTGTTTTTGTCATCCTGAGTCACCTGGTGCCTGAGTACTGGTGTTCCTCATGCTTCACCCCGGAAATGCTCCTCAAGTCATGTTTTTAATGACATATGATGTAATGATGTAACGAGTAATGATGTATGACACTAAGTACATTTTCAGTGGACTTTTTGGGGTTTAAAAAAAAAGGAGAGGTTGCTTGTATTATGAATAGAAAGGTGAGGAGTGGGCTGAATGTTGCATTGTGGGTAAGGAAATGCATGATTTTTTTTTTGTTCCAGTTTCAGGAAAGGACCTTAATTGACTGTTAACCTGAGCGGCTCTGTTAACATATCCACCCGTTGGTGAAACTGTGTATCTCTTATTTTATTTGCTGACATTTTAGAGAGCATCTCTGTTTAGAGAAGCAGTTTTATAGGTCATTGTGCGTGCAGATGCGAAAAAGAGAATTGAAGTGGAACAATGTGGGTTTGAGCTAAGACTGGACAAAGTTTTAGCCATGACCTGAAGATAGCTGGTTCAGATCCCAGTAGGTCCCCATTCCTGCAGGACACTTGAAGCAGTTTAATAGCTTTACAAAAAAATAAAATGTGTAATTAGATAAAAATGGGAGTTTCTGTGGGGAGTGTCAGAGAAACAAGTTAATATTCGTAAAGTTTGTAAAGAACAAGAACCTCTTGTGGACAGAATTCATATTCACGTTTGCAATCAGACGTGGTAATTGGATTCTTTGCAGAAGTATTACATTTCTTTTGTGGTGTTTACATTGGTGACTGATGTTAAATGGCTAGAGAAGGCTATTGTAAGATCAGCACATTTATTCTGAAAACAGAATAAAAATCATTTGGCTCTCCCGTGTAATTTCATTTAACTTTGCATCGTAATTATGTGTAAATCATATCATCTGACTTGACGCCTCTGCTTGCTGGTGTAGATACTGTACTGGATAAGTGCTTATGGAGGGTAGATGGATATCACTCAGCTGGTCTATATATTCAGGTGGATATATGAATTCAGTGTTTCCCACAGGTAGAATGGGACAATATGCCTGAAATGTCCTCACTATAAGCATTTTCAGTAACACTTTACTTGACATGGCACAAATACTCAGTAATAACTGTTACTACTGAAGTACAAATTATCATTAACAAATCATGAACAAATATAGTTATCACTTGAGATGCATCATGATTCATTAATGATGAACAAATGAGATCAGTATTTTACTTATTCAGTCCTTCCTTTAGTAATTTCTTCAGTAGTTCACAAAGGTGTACAGGATTTACAGATACATTAACGGATATAGTAACTACTTGAGTAAAACATGAGTCACAATTATACATGAGATCAGTATGTAACTAAGGAATTTATACATAAGTGATAGTATAATATTATATTATGTGTCCCGTTAAGTGTTACCGTATTTTCATATTGGACGATATAGATAATTATCACGATAAATGTCAAATGTTATTCGTTTCCCGTTTAAAGGCTGATTTTTACTTCAGTGTTAAAATTGAAGAAACCAAATGATTAATCATAGTTATACACTGTCAGAACCTCACAAACACTTGTCAAAATGACAATTTTCTCTTATTTTTGACCCCACTAGATGGAGCTCTCAGTTCAAAAAATGGTTCAAAGCATGCTGAAACAGCATTTTGCAAGTCTGAGATGGGAGATGAACAGGTTATTTTAGTCATCATTTAACAAACATTGCCACTGGCATACTTCCGATTGTTTCTTAAGTCACTGTGGATTATTACGGTCGGTATTTCTCATGGACTGAATTTTACTGTGGACTTTTCTTTTGGATCTCTCTGGATTGCTCTTATTGAAGGGGTTGCTTTGGACTTACCTGCTCTTCCAGTGAGTTGTCCTGTTGTTTTGATTATTTTCTATTGTCTAACTGACTGCCGTATGGCATGCTCTTATTTGTTCAATAAATTCCCCGTTTGTATTTTCACGGCTGTGTCTGCGTTTGTGCTCCACTGACAGTCCTGACAAGTACAGTCACAGTGATATCATGTAGCGATGAAAAGCATGTCACCGGCCACATTCTGTCTTTGTCGCCTTCTCATTGAGTATTTGGCACATTGATCTAGAGTAAACTTATACCGTGATAATTATAGATATCATCTTACCACTCAGCCATACCCATGGGTCTGAAATATACTTTTGGTAGCTGGCAGACAGGACCAGCATTACCTAATGGCAGAAAATGGTCTACTACATGTAACACATACATGTGACCTTTATTGCAATATTTTGATTCATTGAATATTTCTATTTCACAATAATTTGCAGATACAGCCCTCCCCCCTCATTTACCCACATGGGAATACAAAGTAAAGAATAATACGAATGTGTATAAGGGAACGTCTCTGGTGCCAAAATCAGACACTTGGTTATACAGACTATACAATATATGATAAATTGATTATTCAGAACTTAGAGGTAATATATAATATTTAGTGCTGAAACCGAGAAAGAGAATTCACTTACCCTGTCCATGATTAATTAAATTCGTTGTCTAACCTTTGCTAATGTTAAAAGCTGCCATAGCCTGAAGAGAAAAAGATAAATATAAGAATAATCATCTTGGACAGCTTTTCTGCGTGTTGCACAGTGGTCAAGTTATGTGTGCTAAACACTCTTTGAGTCTTGCAGCATGCCACTTTCTTTCACAGAATTCAGAACTATTACCAAAGTCAGAGAACAGTTACCAAATATGAAAATTAGTTGCTTTACCTAGTCCATGCTTGTAGAGGTGTGTGATTTAAAATGTTTCCACGATGTGCCTTCACAAAGTGGTTAAGTCAAGAAAGTCATACATTTTTGTAGTTTAAAGTCTGGCACTTTTTATGATAAATATAATTTTCTTTTTTATTTCAGTTCATGTATTTTTTCATTTGGTGTCCATTTTTATTTGTTTTAGTTTACAATAACACTAGTCCCAACAAGCCCAACACGTCAGTCAGCGTAGAATATGCCCATATTCTAGCCTAAACATTTTCTTAAGCGCTTATGTACCTTATGGAAATTTTAAGATAACGGGCAACAAATAATGGGTGTATTAGCAGCTACAAGAACGAAAGATATTAAAAAGTTCTCCATACTAATGGTAATTTAATCAACATTAATAGACATTAATAGACCTGCCTACACCAATGACCTAGCATCCAGAATAGAACCTGTGTTTTCTCTTCCGGTTCTCATGCATAGCACTAGTGCTGTTGTGATGTGCTATCGAAACCTTGCAGTGTACAAACCACCTTTTCGTTTTTGTAATAATTTGAACTACTCTCATAATTACATAGTGATATTGAAGGAAAACATTTGTTATAATGAAACGTTTTCAAAATCAAAAAGGTAATTTAATTAAAATCATTTTTTAAAAGATGCATCAAAGTAAAATATTGATGGCGACGTTTTCGCTGCAGCCCTAGAAAGAGACCAGTATTAGTTTAGTATTAATTTGTCCCGTGCTGGTTAGTTAGGTCACTGGGTAAATGGGGGGTAAGAATTCTGTTAAAAAAATATTTTTTTATTACTTTTATTTGATGACATTATATGATGACTTGATATTGGATTGATATTTGATTGTAATATACAAAAGTGATTGTTTTAGAATGCATTTTGTTCTAATAAAGTTAATATTTTAATCCATCTTTGTATTATCTTTATTGAAGTAGACGTATGAATTGCATGGCTTGATCCATTAGGATTTAAGGAAGACGAGCGAAACTCCTGAGGAGACAGCTTGTTCATGAATGGTTGCCATGTGATGGTCACCCTAGTGACAGTTCCAGTAATAATTGTGCAGTGTAACCTCGGGACAGTTAAGCTAATGGACATTAACTTGTTTGGATGTTTATTTTTTTTGTTTCTTTTGTGCAATTTTCTGTTTTTTGGCCCATATGCACTTGCTTTCGGATTCTGGTAGAAATTAATATCTTGTCATTCTGCCTTGTCTTGTGAGGACATCAAGTCTTTTCCATTAGCCTATGGGCAACCTCAGAACAATGTGACCATAAAACTTCTTGGGATCCGATAGAAGAGCCCCATCTTAGGTTTGTCCCTTTGTGCAGTGTGCGGGACCACAGTGTTACCAGCAGCCACCCATTTTGCTGGCAGGCAGACCTGGGGCTTCAGTCCCACCAGGGCTGCCTCCTCCTTCCTGTGACTTGCGCTCTTCCTCGCTGGCATTCCCAATGGGCCACTCGCTCCCATAACCACAAATCTCTGCCGGCCATGATGTTCCGTCGTCCTCACATGGCTGCGAGGTGTTGTGGCAAACTGCCCACGAATTATAGCACCCGTGCTGATGGAGAAGCACTGTCAGCTCTTCCCATCTTGTTGCTGTCCAGTGGCTGCCCCTGTCATGGGGGGTGGGGGGGGCTGTCTCCTCCTGATCCTGCCTCTCATGCCCTTTCCCCTCTGGTTGACATCGTAAACATGCTGACTAGCTCCTTCTGGCCAGCTGACTGAACTTTTATGGCCTGTTAACAAAGGGAAGCAAAACTTTTGTAACAAATGTAACTAAGTTTGAATCGGCTATCAGCCATTGTTGCGTAATTTGGGAATTACTGCAAAATGTGCCAAGTGAATCTAGAGAATGATGTATAACATGTATACATCAATTGATTATATTTTTTGCATAATTGGTCTTTTGGGTAACTGCAATTTTACCCCCAGTAGAGGGTAGTGCAACCATTTGCAACTGTAGCTGTCTTTCTTGGAGAGTAATAGTTCAGATTAGTGCAACCTCACTGGATATTAATAATTTCTGTCCAGCTCGTTGGACTTTGCTCGGTGGCATTTGTGGAAACATTTGGACCTGACTGATGGGATCGGTGATAAATGGACTTCATTATAACGGGTTTGAAAAGTTTGCCTGAGGTTACAGATTATGAATTGTGCTTCCAAGTAGCAATCTGTTTGGTTCTTTGTAAATATTCAGTTGAACAAATGAATTTTTTTATATCCTCTGTAATTTAACACACCTATTAAACAGTTGTGATTAATCTTACTGTGAATCTGGGTGGCACTTAATGGGGTAATTCTACCATTGTGTGTCCTGATTTCTTAAGGGAACAGTACTGCAGTCATGCCAATCACGGGACCATCTGGCACGCTGAAAGATGTCATACTTTCATAGCATGTTGCCTGATTGTAATACTTTTATTAAAATGCAGCTTTGACATTATGCTGAAATGCTTGCTGGCAATTACAGTTACTGCTCGTACCCAAAGGGTTTATTATGGAAAAGAGCACATTATGTTGAAATGCTCATTGGGAGTTATAGCTCTAAGCGTTACTATTCACGCTAAACTAAAAGGGTTTATAAAATCTTTTTGTTCACTGTTTGTTTCTGGTAGGAATGAACGTCAGTGTGGAATCACTGATTTATTTATTTATTTATTTATTTATCCCCGTAGGATTCCTCTGTAAAACGACACATCAAACATGTTTCGTAATATTCATAAGGACCTTTCTGAGCTCTCGTCAAATGAATGTTTGAGTTTAATGCGTAAGTATATAACAAGAGTGCAAATGCTTTTCTTTGGTCCAAATGCTTAAAAAAAGGGTTATTGATGTTTTCCAGGGACCTCTGAGCCTCTGAATCCACCCCCTGCTGGCACAAAAACCCCTCCCTCACAGGCCGCCCAATCAGATCATCTCTTGTATGTGGTGTTTGACCTCAATAGATCAAAGTGATATCCACCAGCATGAAATATTCGCACACACCCCACCCCTAACACAGACAGCGCAGACACGTGCACCCACATGGAGGGTGATGGCCCGAGCGACCACTCCTCCCCTCATTCAGAAATGAGCAGATACGCCCCTGATTAGTCCTAAGCTAGCTGAGGATGTGTCATGTTTCTGTCTCCGTGTCCCTCTCGCTGTTCCGGCTGGCCCCGCCATCGCCGTGTTCCTCTCGCTGTTCCGGCTGGCCCCGCCATCTCCGTGTCCCTCTCGCTGTTCCGGCTGGCCCCGCCATCGCCGTGTCCCTCTCGCTGTTCCGGCTGGCCCCGCCATCGCCGTGTCCCTCTCGCTGTTCCAGCTGGCCCCTCCATCGCCGTGTCCCTCTCGCTGTTCCGGCTGGCCCCACCATCTCCGTGTCCCTCTCGCTGTTCCGGCTGGCCCCACCATCGCCGTGTCCCCTTTTCTGTCCCACCTGACTCTGCAGTCTGTGTCCCTCTTGCTGTCCCAAACAGCCCATGTTTCTGACTCTTACCTTACTGTAAATGAGGAGCTCTTCATCTTTCATTCAAGAGCAGAAATAGAACTGAGATGAAGTCATTATGCGCATCTCACAGGTTTGGGTATTTAATATCTAAATGATAACTAGTAATGACTAGTGCTGAATACAAATGCACTCTTCTACTCACTACAGTCCCCCACAGAAGTGCTTCTTAATCAGGCCGTGTGAGTGTTCAGCGGGTGTGGAAAGGCACCAGGTTTCCATAGTTGCAAGGGAGCCTTGATGTGGACAACAAAGAGCAAGTTGACTGTTAGTGGAATTATGGTCTGTCAGTCCCTCTGCCCCGGAAGAGACGTTGCAGGGTGAACCAGATCTTGGCAGGGAACCACATATTCTCAAAAACAGTAACGATCAGAGGCTTTGACGACGCCAAATACCAGTGACTCTCTGTATGCTTCCTGGTGGGAGAGTCATTGATGTGAACATAAAGTGGTCAGCGTGTGTCTGCACAGGAGTGCGGGGATGGGACGGGGACGAGGATGGGGCAGGGATAGGATGGGGACGGAGCGGGGATGGAGCAGGGACGGGGCAGCTGAGACTGCAGGGGCTGTGCGGTTACAGAGTGGGCTCTGAAGCAGGTTGAGAGGTCGCAGAATGGTTGGTGGGGGGACAGGAAGGTTTGCAGGGACATCAGAGATCAGGCTGGTGGAAAGTCAGACGGCTTCTGGGAGCCACAGGCGAGAGGGGGGTCAGGAAACATGCATGTTTTCTGTTTTTTTTTTTTTTTTTTATATAATGCAGTCACCTTTCCAGGGGGCCTGAACACCTCAGGTCAGAATTGTATTTCCCCTCCTAATCACGGGCTCCTCTGGCTGTCGAGTCCACTCTGTACTGCCCGTAGAGGCTTCCCGGCGGTTAGCTAGCGTGTGTGTACCATGTATCATTATAATCCTTGTCATCATTTAACATTTGACTGATATCTGTCCTGTTTAAACTGCTGCATGTTTTACATCAGTGTATTTGGCTGAAAAATTTAGCGACCAAGCCCCTGGCCATTTGTCATGCATTTCTCTGTGCCTTATATACATCTTTCAAAGCAGAAATATATATTTTTTCCTCTGGTCCTGACACTGCTGAATGCACTTGACTCCTGCACAACCTGAACATTACCTTCCACCCCTACACCCCCCCCAGATCAGCGTGCCCATCGCCCTGGCAGCCCCCTATTGCTGTACGTTTGTCTACTGGCACAACGCGTAGCCTCTTATCACACAGCATGGTGATGAATCAATTTTTAATGGTGCTGGGATTCGGGGGTGGGTTGATTTTCTTTGTTTCACTTCCTCGTGGGGGGTTGGTGGGACTTATATGCAGGAGAGGAAAATGCCGCCTGTCTGCTCTGACATGCCATGAAACCATCAAATGATGACGACTCCTCCTACCAGGGTCACAGTTGCAACCCTGGTTTGCGAGCCTTTAAAATGGGGGTTGCCCCACTTCCACAGCGTCTGTTTTGGACTGTTTCCAAAGCTGAAGTGGGAAGATTTATTTTTTTTATTGGTCATAATTGTCTCTTACTCTGGGTATGTCTGTTGGTGACAGCATGTGGACAAACACATCACTGTTCCCAATTAATTGACTATGAGATTGGGCAGCCAATCAGAAGACTGGAGTTAAGTGCCTTCTGTTTGTTACCACGGTACCCTGTCGGCTGCCTGTTCCAGCTGGCACGTCACACAGGAGACGGCCCCGGGCTGTAAACTGACTGTGACAATTTGGGGTTGCGGGGGGGATCCTGCAAGCTTTTGTGTCCTAATAGTGACTGCCTATGGTTCTTCAAGCTCCAGCACAAAGGGGATGGGCTGTGGTGGGGGCGAGGAGCGAGGATGGGGCTGTGTGTCAGGCACGGATCTCTCATGTTTTGCATGGATACCCTCTGCCAATCACAGCTTCGATCACGAGAAGGGGGTGTGGCCAGCTGACATTAGCATGCGAGTAGTCTGTTTATTCATTCCTATTCTGTAAGTGCTTACACTTATTGAAGTGTATATGAACAAGCAAGCCCAATTCTAGCGTGGGATCTGAATAAATATAAATCTAGGCTAATTATTCTTTGAGTACTCCTTATGTTGCGGTGTCAATTTACATATTCCCTTTTTAATGGCACTGGTTAATATTTTATGTCTGTGTTGAATTAATTTACAAGCACTCGGGATCTGCACTGAGATCAGCTTTAGGGGTTGCTTTTGTTTCCTGATTTTACAAACGCGCTAGTACGAAGAGGAGTCTGCCTCTTTCCATGTGTGTTGCAGTGCTATTCTGGGGTCCCCTCCTCCTCCGAGTTCATCCTCGCCGGACGATGTCATCTCCGCGTCCTGCTGCACTGCCATCTGCAGCTTGTGGCCCACGCGCCTCCCCCCCACGCACCTCGGCTGATTAGAATGGCTCCAGATTGCCGATCGCCTTTTAAAACAGTGAATGTGAGATCAGTGTCACTTAATCCACGTGGAAGGACTGTATTGTATTGTTGTTTTTATTTTCTAGTAAAACAGTCGGTACACAAAATATTAAATACTTACATTTATTTAGGTGATGAGAAGTAGCGTGTTCTGCTCACCAGGTAGCTATCTAGAATCCTTGGACTCTACTTGCTAGCTATTTTAGTTTTTAAAACTTCTGGGGGAGCAGGAGGCCTCTAAGTGTCTCTTTGACAGGTGTTTCACAGATGATAGACCCAACCCTGAAGCCAGTAACTTAAACGAGATACTTCTGGAGACTTTGTCACTCTTTTCAAGATGTGTGCCTCTGGCCTTAATCTCCATGCTGGCTGCTGGGATGCGTGAGAACCTGACATCAGCAAAGGAGGGTCACCCTCTGAAGACATGGGGGGTGTTAAAGAAGTACAAGTTGGGTGTGTCAGTGTCATTAAGTCTCAGTCTAACCCTTACAAATGTTTTGTTCTGATTGAAGGCATGTAAATATTTGCTGTGATTTCCCTCAGTTGGGGGATCCTAGAGGCTTTTTAGGCAAGGACGGGATTTCTGCTCCATGAACACTGGTCTGCACATCGAGACCCTCTAGTGCCAGCTCGGTTGTGATCAGGCCCATGTGACTGTTGTGATGTGAGCCTTGATTCTGTGTGTTTATATGGTGTCCGGGGCTGTTTTTGCCTCGAGCAGGTGGCTTGTCGTTGCGTGAACAGACTTCTAATCCGTGCCCCGCTCCCCGTGTCGATCCTCCTCCCTCTCTCCCCTTTCCTCTTGCCCCAGCACCCCTCCCTCCCTGCTGGCTGTGCCTGGGTGTGGTGGGGGTGACAGACGGGCCCCTTTCTTCCTTCTGCCCCTCCTGCCAAAATGCAAGCCGGCTGCTTTTGTCTGTGCCCCTCCACATTCCCCCCCACTTACCCGGGAGCGTGGTCTGGTAGGCTGGGCCATGGCGCTGCACGCCAGCAGGGTCTGGGGGGTGCGTCAGGCACAAGTCTGGCTAAGGACGCCCCCCCCCCACCCTCCCCAAAATGAGAGATAGAGAGAACAAAACAGCAGATCAAATGGCCGGTCCTCTTCCAGCTCAGGTTCCAGCACACGTCTTCGTATCGTCCCTGATCCGGGGAAGCCCACTGACTCGTCTTCATGGGATTGTTTTTGTAGGAGGGTTGGGCAGGGTGAGTAAGCGAGCATGAGCGGGGGAGAGCGAGAAGGAGGAGGAGGCAGCAGAAGGGAGGGGTGAGCGCTTGAGAGGTAGCCCGCGAGATGGAGAGAGCCGAGCCCTCACTCCTGTAGCAACGCCTGTGTGCGAGTGCAGGCTGCTGCTCCAGCTGCCCCGTGCGTCTGCTGCGTGCATCTGGCCCGGCTCTCTGCGCAGTAAGCAGCTGCGGCTGCGTCCACTGGCTGTCCAGCCGTGTTAAACACGCGGCTGCTTTCTGGCTTTCCTTCCTCTGACTGCCGGATCCACCTCTTATTTTTTTATTTTTAATTTATATTTTTTAAGTTTGTGAGCCCTCCCCCCCCCCCCTCCATTGTCGTGTTTTTTCGGGGGCTCCTTTGTCGCGCTGAGATGAGCGCTGCCTCTTGGCTCTGAGCAGAGAAGAAGGATTCCCAGCTGCACATCGCAGTGGGGGTTGGGGAGAGAGCAAGGGAGTGAAAGAGGAAGAGACTGAGAGAGGAGGAGGAGAAAGGAAAGGAACGAGCATGGAGCACCTGAGCACTCGCAGCCTCCCTCGGCTTTCGTGGATAGACACCCTCTACAGCAGTACGTATCCTTGCTCCCTAAAGCCTCTCCTTTAGTCATTGGGAGGATGCTGGGGCATCCCGCACCGCGAGCGGGTCTTTGGCCAAACGGCACCGCCGTTACCGCGGATTTTGCCACCGGTGCTGCTGCCACTATCGCCCTGGGGCTGGACTTCCTGTCGGCCACTTTGCCGCTTGACCCGAGCCGCGAGCCTCGGCAGGTTGGGGGTTAGTGCGGGTGTGGGCCTTCTAATGCAGGGTATGCCTTGTTGATGTAAGTAAAACTATGGTTCGGTCTTGGGGAGATGAACGGGAGATAGTCAGCTGTCGGATCCGCGGTGTCGTTTTGTCGTCGTTCCTGGGAATGTGGACTCCCTCTTTAGTGAATTATTAAATCATATTTTGCTCTTTTGGCTTTCCTAAATGGTCGCCCTGACTGTTTATCGTGAGTGTCTTTGCTTTAGGTTGCCCAATCTTGATGGGGGAACGTGGTGCCTGTCAGGTGGGGTAAACGGTAGAGCCGGCAGGGGGTCGGGGAGGGGCAATTAGAGCCTGGCAGCCAATCCTCCGATGCTGACCGATTCCAAAGAGACCAGATGCCAGTCCTGCCCCCTCCCAACCTGTCCTCAGGAGACATGATTAAGTTTATGTAACAGCCTTGGCTTTTGTTTTCTGTTCCATGTTTCAGGGTTGTAATCTCATGATGCTTCTGCTCGGGGGAGTGGGGGGTGGGTAAGGATACGCTGTGTTGTTTGGGGAAAGTCTCCTCGTGTGACCTGGAAAAACACATGTAACGTAGCAATTGGTGTGGGCTGCTTAGCTTGTGCATGTTGCGAGTGTGTTAGGGGCTGTGATTGTGGGTCCCTGCCTTCTTCATGACAGATGAAAGTCCTGCTTAAATCTTCTGTTCACTTGTGAGTCAACATGGTCAGTGCTGCCAGCTTTGCTCTGATGCATAAATATGCATAAATACATTTCCCAGCATCCTTCCAGGTGCCCTCATACATCTTATTAATACCGTGCTTCCATTCCGCTCTCAAAGGGCACTAAGTGTGAGTGCAAAGTTGTACAGCTGTAATGACTTTGCCATTGTTTATGATTGTAAATCATTCTGCTGCCCTGCTTAAATAAGGTGATTTGGATAGTTTTTTTTATACAGAGGAGGGACGATGACAATACACACAAATGGTACTGTACACCTAAGGTTCAGAAACCAGGCCATCCATTTCTATGAGCTGAAATAACTCACGATTCCCACATGAAAGAAAAACTAATATAATGTGATCACTAAACTTGTGTGGTTGTTGAGTGGTGTTGGTTCAACAGTTGGTGTCATTCCTAACCTGAGGCTTGTTTTTCGATCTGGTGATGGTCCATTTGTTGTGCACTTTCAATCAGACCTGTGACTTTTATGCCTTTTAAGTTTTTAGAGTTTGGCGTTCAGCAAGAAATTTGTGCCAGCCATGTTTTTGTTCCACCATAACAGTGCGGTGACATCAGTTGTTCTCTGCTTGTCTAGAGGACCGTTTTCTCCTGGGCTCTCATGGATTATTTTAGCCTTCAAACCATCTAGGTGGGCGGTGGGGAAGTTGACATGCTGAAAGCCCTGGAGACCACCAGCTGCTGTCTCGTGTGCCCTTGTTTCCCTGCAAAATATGCCCCCCCTTGGTGTTTATCTTGACACGGATAGTAGGATGCGGAATTCCTGCCCCGGTTTCGCGCGGACGCTGCTCCTCGGGGTAATCTGGCTATTCAGAAACGGTGCTTATGTAAGGACCCAGCCAGCCTCACTGCTGCTTCTCACCACTGCCCACTCCAATGGATGTTCTTCTTGGGGCAGAAAATCGCCGTTTTGTTCAGTTTAATTAGGAAGAATTTGAAGTCTTTTGAACTGCTTAGTGATTCAGTGTGGAGAACAGGTTTCTGCAAAGCTGCGGTGGCTGTCGTAGAGAGTCCTGTTCTGTTCTGTCACGTCGTTCCTCTGCCTTGAGGACTGATCATTTGGATTAGCACTTCCAGTATTAGTCTCATTTAAAAAAAAAAAAACAATTTTCCAACAGTTTTTAGAGCAGGGGTGGGCAGTAAGGACCATTGTGTGTGTTGGTTTTTGCTGCAACCCCCTAATTAGGCTACTATTTGGAAGACTGATTGGCTAAAGAGTCCTCACACCTGAGTTTGAACAGCTGATCTGAAGGTTATCACGAAAACCTGCATTCCTCTGCTCTAGAGGGTTGGTATTCTTAGCCTGAACCAATATCAGAATGTATTCACCAGCGGAGACCTAAGCACTGATACAAGTCGTTCTTGCTATGGGCGCCTGCCAAATGCTATAAATGTAAATGATCAGACCACATCAGCATGATGGGCGTGCACCCTTAAGGTGGCTCGTCAAGAATGACACTGTCGCATGCTGGAGCCTGGCCAGCCTCCCTCCAGGGGGCCACTCGCCATTCGGAAGGGCCTCGCGAGCTCGCTCATGGACGCGTCCTGCAAGATGGGGAAGCTCCCGCACTGCGTCGCCTTTGCCCTTGAGCTCGCCACCAGCTTCCAATTCTGGACGAGGGAGGCCACCCCACCTGCCCCGTCCTGGGCACTGTCAGCACCCCCAGCCCCTGGCGAGCTGATGTTCCACCGTTAATTAGCTCTTCTCACCATCGGTAGGCGGTCTGCCAGCCTGTGCCAGCATGTTACGTAATTTGGTGGTAGTTGCTGTCTGCTTAAGCCCTGTCCACTTTGCTGTCGGCCCCCTGTCATGCATTAATATTTGGTTCGTAATCACTCAGGGTTTCTAAAGTCTTTGTGTGTTCATCCTTTCTGTGGTTTCCAGGCCTGAGCATCTTTATTTATTATTTATTTATTATTATTATTTTTATTATTCATTCCTTTGTTTATTCAGATTGAGCTCAATGCACATTTTCACTTATACATTTTTGAGATTCTGTTCACTGCAATGGCTCTATTGCCTATATTTGAAAGAGGAAATAAGTGCTTTTTTCGGCGGTGGTGGTGGTGTGGAGGCTAATTTTTGGTCTGTTTAAAGGACTTTGTTTATTGGTTGTCATGTAATGTGACCCTCAACAAACAAGTAATAGAAATTGAGCTCGTTTTGAGGCTGGAATGGAATGATGTGGCTGTAGCTGCTGACCAGGAGCCCACAAGCTGCATCACTGCCTCACGTAGGGCTGGACTGGAATCCAGTAGGTGGGTGCTGCTGGTGTTGCTGGAAGGTGAACCTGGCTCCCAGCATTACATCCCTGGGGGTGCTGGGTCATCGTATGTTTATATATTCGGTCATGTGATCAAACTCAGTGCCTCACCTGTGACAGGGGGTCCCAGGATGTCCGCCGAGACAGCAGTGACTGCCCCAGCCTCATGGCAGAGCGACCGCCACCGTATCAGGAGCGCTGGCCCTGCACCAGTAGCCTTGGCTGTTGGGTCCTCTTTGCAGCCCTTCGGCTGTTCGGGGTCCTGCTTCTGTGGACTCCGGTACAGACACTTTCTCTCATACCGTATACCTGTTTGGGGTCAGTGTCTTTTGCCACCTTGCTGAGGTGGCCTTACAGCATCTGTAAGCTTGGCATCTGAGAGAAGCCCGGAGCAGGCTCCTCCATGAAGGTGGCCCTGAAGCCTCCGGGCCGAGGAGTTCGCCTGCGGCCTGCAGCCGCGATCTAGTTACCAAACACATCGATGGTGTATGACCGCAGAGTTCTGGAGCTCCTCTTCCACACCCACTATCAGCCCGCGGCCCTCGATGGACATCAGCTGCTGTGGGTGTGGGACCGTGTTCAGCCATCAGGGTAGATGGGGGAGGTTGTGCACCCCCAGACGTGAGTTGTAAACATTTAAATGGAAGCCCTTTTAGTGACATCTGCCTAATATACGGCACATAATGTTATGCGAGCATTATGTGTGTAATGCGCGTAGCTCATGAATCCTTCTTTAAATCTTGATGTCGTTTTGTTAATCTGAATTAAAAGTAAGGTAGTCCCCTTCCCGAGGCACTAATGGTTATTCATCTTTCCTGCTCTATAATGCTTTTTTTCTCTTGTCATGCTGTTAGGAAGCTGGGTAGCTGGGTTTTTTCTCCATTTTGCCAGTAAACTTAAGAGGGATGATCAGCGGGCGGGCGGGGGACCTAAATGGAAATCCTCTTGTGCAGTGTTTCTCAGCCCAGTCCTTGGGGACCCCCGGACAGTCCACATTTATATTGCCTCCCAGCGTACCCCAAATGCTGGTCCGGGTGTGCTGGGAGCTGGGAGGTAGCAAAAATGTGGACTTTCTGGGAGTCTCGAGGACTGGGTTGAGAAATGCTGCTTCAGTGTTTTATCGTTTATATAGCGGTAAACGTGTCGGATCTCACAACTGTGGGAGAGTGTCTGTGGGCGCTTCCAATGAATTACGGCTCGAGCACCGCGTTCTGCACCAAGATTGAAGCTGACGTTTGCTTCTGGTGGGGAGAACATTCGGGCTTATGATGTTTGACTAATATGCTTCTTCTGTTTTATGTTCCCAGTCCCTGTGCTCAGCACAGAGTGGTACCTGCAACCTTTTTGAATAGAAAACAAAGTCTGCATAAACGTTTCTGCCCAGGTAGATCATTTCACCGTGCCTGTTCACTTGGAGTAAGGAGCAGTGCCCATCATTATCTTCATCAAAGCAAGCGGTAACCTACGCATCGCTCCGTAAGCCCTAGGTCCTCTGCCGCTCCAAGCCGTTTCTCCCATTCTGGGTTTGAGCCCTGATGTCAGGTTCTGCCAGTTTCCCTGGTGAGTTCTGGTTCTGTAGCAGTATTTTATGGGAAACAAAAGCTTGCAGTCTTTTCGATGGGGGTGGGAGGGAGGGAGGGGAAGAGAGGGAGAGCGCGAGAGTAAAAGGGAGGGAGGCGGGTGAAGGCTACTCCAGAGTGGGCAGCACATTTGTTCCTCCTCACTGCCCACCTGCATGCACTCGCTCATTTGCATTGAGCTGCGCTGGGCGGCCACTGCCGAGGTGCCACCCCTTTGTGAGGGACAGCTCCGCAACAATGTGGAGTCACCTCAGGACCACCCTCCCCCATGACTGCATGAGGGCATGGGTGCGTGTGGGTGCATGTGCGTTGGTGGATGTGTGAAGAACTCGCTGTCCTCAGCCTGCCCTCAGGACTGTGGCATAGACGATGATCACCGAGGACATGGTTGTGATTGTAATCGGAGGCTGTTTCCATGGGAACAGAGCCTCCTCTTGTCATGGGCACCAGTTTTGCTGGTCACTGAAATGAGTCACGGGGGTTTCTTGATGTGTGTGTTTGTGTGTGTCTAGTGGTGGTGTTGGGGGGTGGGGGGTTTATCTGTGTCTCAGTGACTCCTCCTCTAACAGCTGCTACCAAAGCCTCAGACTTGGAGGTGTATCCATCAGCCCCCAGGGCACGGCGAGCTCCCCGCTTGGCTGGGGAAGGTGGAGGATCATGATTGGCTCAGGTTGGCTGTGGCGAGCAGGCCCTGGCTTCCTGGTTGCCAGGGACCTACTGTCAGGAGGGGTTTCAGAGGTATGGGGCTCTGAAGAGGCAAGCTGGTCACTAAGCAGCCCTGTGTGCTAAGCGATGCGGGAAGGGAGTGCTGGGACCTGTGCGTTCAGGTGGTGTCTGTCAGCCAGTGACAAATGCAACATGAGTTTGGCAATCCAAGTGGAGTGGTCCCGATCCAGCGTGCGCTGGGGGGTGTGAGCCGGTGATGCAGAGCGAGTGGGACCTCGCATTCATGGTCCGAGGTGTGGAAATGATTTGATTTGCTGCAGTTAATTGAAATAAAATTCTCAGATTAATGTCTGACAGTGTAACTAGCGTGCTGATTTTCTCGCGCTGCTGCGGGTAACGCTGTATGTTAGATGGAAGGTCGGTTACGTAAAGAGTACCTCTTTGTTGGAAGTGGATGGCTGCCCCCGGGTTTCCCTGTTGTAAATCTGGATATTAGCAGGCGGTTTGGTTCCCTGAGCCGTGCATTGAATAAACATGTGCTGTTCGCTGTGCCTTTGATAAACACAGAGGCTCGTGGTCATTTTGAGCTGGCAGTTTTACTCCAGAGGGCTGGGCAGCATGATGAGAGCCCCCCTGGCTGCACACTTGTGTAGGTACCGTACCCCTTTGTCCGATGTCTTCTTGCTCCCGCGAGTCCTGCCCGCATCCAGGCTGCTGTTGCCAAGGTAACCAGTCCCTTGCAAACAGGCGGGCAGTCAGGGCTGTGAATGCTACGTGCCAGCAGAGCCCCCCTCCCATTTACCACTAGTGGGACAGCCCCCAGGGCTGAGCATTGGCTCCATAGTCGTAATGGCGGTGGGCCTTGTTTTTCCCTAACAGAGTGGCTGTGCACTGTATACACACACACACACATTTATATTCCTATCTTGGTGAGGACCATCCATTCATTTCTATGGGGAAAGCCCCAATCCTATTGACAACACCCTTGACCCCTACCCAGCCCTAACCGCACCATAAGTAACCTAAGAAAATACAAGACTTATGACATTTTTAGTTTTTTGATTGCAGTCACAGATTTTTATAAAATTGAGTTTCCGTCAAAATATTCATCAAAATATTTTTAATTACATTGTGGAGCCATTTGGTCCAAGTCTGCTTTACTAACAAAATACAGCCACAATGCCTGTTTATCTAAATATACGGACTGCCTTTCTGTTACTTCCTGCCGGTGGTCACGTCTGTATGCGTCTTCTGGATGCTGCTGGGTGTAAATACTTTTTTTAAACTTGTTTTTACATAGTTCCCCCCTGTTTCTGGATGTGGAACCCACAGCCCACTCTCCTCATGCCCGTGTTGTTTTGCACGTGGCACTGAGAGCAGGTAGAGAAGCCATACCCCTGAGCTCTGTGCAAGGTTACGGTGCTGGTTAAATGGACGGCCCCAGTGGAGCCAGCTGGGCCCACCTGGTTGCCGGCCGCCGGGGCAGAACCGCAGACTGTGTTGTGGATGCTTCCTTTACAAAAACATTTTTTCATGTTAGTGGGTTTTTAAAGGTAATATGTGGTATTGATGTAATCCAAACTGCATGTGACTGGCAAACATTTGTCACATGCTAATATAGTAAAATGGAAGATCCTAGACATAGTGTCAGACAGTGCCATAGCTGCATGCCTGGTGTGGGCTTATTTCATTCCATTGTCACTTGGCCACTGTCATCACTGGGGGTTTTGTCTTGCGCACCGTTCCGATTTGGATCCCCCCATGTGAAACGAGACCGTAAGCTGTGTCGTCTGAATTTAGACATGGGAGAATGGCAGCTAGAATTTATTCAGTGGAATGACATTTTAATACCATACTTCTCCCTCCCCCACCCCACAGTTCACTTTGGGAAAAAAATCTAAACCGATGGAAATATTTGTGTCATATCTTGAGTCTTTTAAATCGGAGTATAAAGAGCAGGTGATTCCAGACTGACATCAGAGCATGGAGCAGTTCAGGGCTGTGGTCATCCACTTAAAACAGATCTAAATACGTATATTTTTGAGTAATGACTGACTGATGCCTCTATGGTTCTTATCCGTCTGTGTGTGGTGTGTACCCTGCCCCGCTGCCCTCTAGGGGGCAACAAGGACACGAGTCTTGTCCAGTAACCTACGTCTGAATATTTGCCAATACTGGTGTCCCCCCCCCTCCACTATTGTGCTTTTCACCATGCTCTTGGTGACGTGATATACCCTTTTATTTCTCCCCCATCCATTCAGATGGATGAGTCAACAGCTATACTGCAGGGCCTCCGGATGTGTGTGAGCTGTTCGTGTGGAGGTGTTCGCTGAGGAACAGTGCAAAAGCCACCACTGTGGCCACATTTCATGGGTTTGGAGAATGGAGGCGGCGTCTGGTGGGCTCCTGCCCCCTCCCACCTTGCTGAGAGGCTAATCCTCCTGACCTTAATGCATATGATGCGGAGTTGAGCCGTGGCGCCCGGGGAGGCCGGATAATTGGAATGTATCATATGCGACGGCATGAAAAACACAGGGATCCAGCGCACTAAGAGGCACATGGCATTGAGGAGGCCTCTGCCTAGCTTCCCCCTCCTGACACTGACCTCTCATCTGATGGACGGTATGGTAATTTCCTGCGCTTTAATGCCTTCTGATTTAAAATACTGCACTTTTTTGAACCAGGTACCAGAGAGGTTTTCCGCTGGGTTACTGCATAGAACAAGGCAGGGGTGGCAGGGTATGGCTGCAAATCTGAAATGGGAAATTAGGCTTGTGGTGCATCCGAATGGGCTTGAGAGCCATATTAATTATCACTGTTGCAGTCTTGTTAAAGCTCTGGCTTTCCGAAAGCAGGTTTCTCCATTAATGTACAGTCTAAAGTGCTTCTAATTGCCAGACAGTCGCTCATCTCTGCTCTGTCTGCAGTCAGCCTTAGCAACTTTTCCTCGGTGGACAACAGGTAAATTACGGATTCAATTAACTAATGTGGAGGTCAGAGCTACTGCTGTATCCTGCATGATCTCCTACATTCTCCAGGTCAGCACTCATCCTGTACCTCATGCTGCTTGAGTAACGTCACACCTCCTTTTGCGGAGGAAGAGGGCCTTGGGGATTTTTTAAAATGCATCAGCATTCCTTTTTAAATTCCTGGGGAACTGACCAGAAGGCATCTGATGATTAGAAGTGGATGTTGTCTTTGGACACTCAGCAGAAAGATTGTTTGGTGCAGCGGTGGTCCAGTGGAGCGTGGGATTTCTAAGTGTTACACATGCACACTTTTTTGATTTGCTCTCTTTACATTTTATTTGAGGTGCACGTACACGAGTGAGGAATGGCCAGCCATATAATTTTCGCCAAATATTGTCAGTAATATATTTCATTATGTAAATAATGTTTCATGTGTGTCAAGTTTTGCTGTGATTTGGGGATAAATTGTGTAATTTTCTGTTAGTCTGATTTCTTTGGTCCTTTGGTTATATTTTCTTTGATCTCAGTTTTAATGAATAAGATCAGTTGCTGTGAGACAGGTCGTTTGCTATCAGATTTCGCATGCGCTGTGAATACCTTTTATCCCAATGCGAGGTGCTCACACCTCTGTGTAGCAGTCTGACTGTCAGTTGTACCTATCTCTTATTGTCAGTTGTTCTGTGGATATTTCCCAGACCACACATCACCATCTTGTTCATGCTTGTTCAGTGAGAGAATCCAGCCCACCTGCATCCTGGGAATTACGTAAATGAGGAATTAATGGGAATAAACCTAATAGCAAAATAGCAGGTTAGCCTATGATTGGGGAAAAACATCTTGTTGACACTAATAGTGACATTATTGTGTAACCAAGTGTCTATGAGTAATTGTGTGTGCATTAAACATCCCAAAATAAGCATCTGCATCAAGATGCACTGCATATCCTGCAGTGTGCTGTATTTTTTAGGCAGTTTGCTTTCTTTGCCGTATCTGACAGCTCACACCATGGAATTCCATGGAGCTCAATATTTCCAAAATTCCCATGGAAAGTTTCTGGAAGTTTTCCACCCCTTTGCATCCCTAGGTTTAAGTGGTGATCCCACCAGCAATGGTGGTTTGTCCTGTCCAGACCTGTATACCTACAAGTGTACAAACTGTGCAAATTTGCAGCTGTCACTAATGTGATCTCTCTCGGGATTGGTAGGTGACTGGTGGCAGCCCTGTGGTGAGCGCCCATGGACCACACGTTAAAATGCTTCACGGTGATACTTTTAATTTCTGCAGCCTTCCAACTCCAGGTTAGATCGTTTGTATGGCAAACCTTTAAACGTCACCTGGGTGGCCTCACACACAGAGGTGGTGGTCAAACATTACAGTAGTTATCCTCCCTCCCTTCCAGTTCCTTCCCTGCTCTTCTGAGCCCTAATTGCATCCCTGCGGCTGTCCGGGTTACCCGTCATCCCCCCCCCTCAGCTGAGCTTCTGCTCGTCACCATCCTGTGCCTCTTGCTCAGAGAATGTGTGTAATGTCATTAAAGATTTGCTAACGAGATATTGTTATTCGGGAAGACTGGCATAAATGCAGTCTGCTGCCACGAGCTGAGGGAGGGAGGAGGAGAGATGATAGACTGCAGTTTTTTAAGCCTGTCTGTAGCTCGAAGATCGTCAGGGCCTTGCTGCCAGTGGGCCGAGTCTCTGCAGTGCAGTGTCATTGTCATCAGAGCCTGACCCAGTGCAGTAACGTCATGTACCATATTTATGGCATTTCAGGGTCTGAAACTACTGAAACTGTGTCGTGATTGAGGGGCGAGCCTCTGGGCGATGCTCATATTATGGGTGCGACATGTTAGCCAGTCTAATGGCCTGTGTGTTGCAGGACGACAAAGTTGGTCTGGCTCTAGGTGTCTCAAAGTTTCTTTTGGGGCCTTTAAACCAGCTGAGAATGAGGGGCTCATTGCTGTGATGTGCCAATTTCAGAATTTTAGATGTATAAAGGGGTGGTGACCCCCTGGCAATTTACCAATCACTGCTGCTTCTTTTCAACATCTGTGTCCTGAGAATCCCAACCATTACCCTGTATCAGTGTGGATAGAAAAATTGCCAGACTTTTGAACAGGACCTGTTGGCTAGATGGGACACGACAAAGGTTTGATTTGCACCTGATAATTCAGTGCTAGCTCAGCTTAAAGGTTAGTGTTGCTATTTCGATTAGCTTTGTCATGCGGCCACTCAACTGAGTCGATTGAAAAAAGAAGTCCTTGCAGAAATGTTTCTTGGTGGTGTCTGGAGGGTGCTCTTCCTCCGGGAATACCTGTTCCAGAGTGTGCTGTGTTACCTGACATCATTCTTCAAAGGTTGTCAGTGGTGTATGGTCGGTCCCAGCAGCCCTTGATAGCTGGCCAGTTTAATAGGCTTAATAAAGCTCTCCGTTGAACCCTGCAGGACTGATGCCACATATCTGAATTTACAAGCACCTTCAGATCTACCGTAGGAGGCGGTCGTTGACTCCATTAGGGGCTATTGATAAGCCGACCTTGGCCTGGAACGAAAGAGCGTGAGCTCTTCAGTGCCAGGGATGCTTACTCTCTTATGTACCGCTTATAGGCTGCAGCATTTATTAATGATGTTTACTGTGTAGCAGGAGTTAAAATAGAAACATCTTGAAGGTGTCTTCTTGACATTGCTGCTGTACTGCTTTGTGGCTTGACTTGATCTGTTTTTAGGATGTGATGGGCAGTTATGGAGTCAAGGAAGTGTTTTACTCAAAAGCTCAAGGGATTCTAGGAACTAGAAATCTTTGAAGTTTGAAGGGGCCTTCAAGAAAAAGCCTAGTAGTCTCAGGATTTTCTGTCGTTTTGAATCAAAAAGATTGCTGTGACTAAAACCCTTAAGTGGGGTAACACCGCGTCATTGCAGTTAAAAGCAGGATTATGTGAGCTGCAGGGGTTCTCGGCTCCACGCACATAACAGCCCTCTGGGAATGGGTGACCCACATCGAATGTTGTCCATTTTCGACAGCATCGCTTCTGGAAAACAGCGGGGCGATGACACTTGATGATGTTCAGTTGTTCCTGTGCACATTAAAAAAGGTCAGCCGGTGGAGGGCATGAGTGAGTTGGCACCTTCTCCCATGGACCCTGCCCGGCTCCTCAGGGGCAGAATTAAACTGCCCCTCATCTGGCTAATCTAAGGAGCTCTGTCTTCTGGCTCACAAATTTTAAGGCTTTATACATCTCTCTCCACCAATAAAGAATTTTACTTGTCAGTCACAGTTGTTGGGAGTAACAGTCCACTATCAGTCACTGCCTGGTTTAACCCCATGAGGACCAAACCAGCACAAGCCTGGTTATTGCTATGGCTAGTCTAAATGTCCTTAACAGGATCTGAGATTGCAATTTCCAGGGCAGCAGTGAGTACCTGTCTTAAATCCACTAGTCACAAACTCTGAATGTGTGGTCTCTCCCAATTGGAAATTGCAGAAACCCCTTTTTGAAAAGCTGTGCATTGCCTGTCCTCAAGATGAGCCACTAAAGGGGTACCCACTGAATGGGCATTCCAGTGCGATTGTTCATGAACCACGGTCTCAATGAGAGCCCTGTACTGATTTAAAGGACCATAATCATCATTAACAGCAAACCGAGCCAGAATGTAAAGGCACCCATCGTGAACCAGCAGAAGTCAGAAGGCAGCTGCTTTTGGAAAAAGAGGCGCAGTGATCAGGGTTCGAAGAAATTTGAATCCGTTATTAATGGACACTGGTTGGCTTGAGCACAGCGTACTTTCTCAAGGGTAGAGCACTTCAAGATGGCTCTGGTAAAGGTGAACCAATTTTTAAAACTTTCTTTGCACAGCGGCTCCAGAACACAGAATCTTGATAAGTCAAGGATTATTGCCGATTAGCATCACGGTTCAGGCAACGCCTGCATCGTGCATTTGTCTTGACCATGGTTTATGGCAGATAAAATACACTTCCTGTACTGCTTACTGAACGGGGCTGTCGTCATGTGTGTTGTAAATTATCCAAGTCTCAAACATACTTGTGACGCCTGCTTCAGGATTTCTGTCATCAGTAGGCCTTTTGGTTAAACATTACTTTGCAGTATCACCCCTCTAATTATGCCTATGTAAATTTTGGCTTTGCTCATGTCCCTCTTTTGCGCTTTTACATTAGCATAGCATCGATTTGGGTTGTGGCATCGCTCCTGCTGCATGGAGTCCTGGATGCCTTCCAGATGGACCGCAGCGTTCCTCTCCTTCGCTCCCACTGTGCGTGTATTTCTGTAGATGCAGCATATTAAACGGGTCTGGCTGCAGTACTTGGGGGGAGTGCACAGCACAAAGGCTGCTGTGTTGGGTATTCAAAGTAGCAACTGGACGGTGATGCTGACTGTGTGGGAAATTCACACCCTGCTCCCACACTGTGTGTAACGTGCACTGGTTAATATGGCCAGTGTTTAACACACAGACCTGTGCCATGTTTTGCCACTAACACTTGTACTTCAGTAACCTGTTTGGGAAGTGCTGCGTGGAGGAATGGAGAGCCAGCATTGTGTTGTCGTCACAGAAAAGTTGAGGAGCCCATAAAACTGCTTTTCGGCTCGGTTAGGGAGCTAGACGCATGTGGCTTTGCCTGGTGCCACCTGCTTTGAATGGGAATTTGAATTAATTTGACTGTAGCCCTTTGAATCAAACTCCTTGGTCTGCGTCAGTGCCTCGGTTTGCACTAAGTCAAGGGGAGGCTCGGGATGCATGCCATGTGCCACCAGTCACCCTGAGATTCGTCCCAGTGAAGCTGGCCTCATGGATTTCTTTTTTGAGGTCACCTGTATTATACGCTCTTTCATTTCATCCAACGGTAAGACTGGCGCTAAGCGTACAGGTTTCTCTACATTGCTCAGGAGTCATAGGAAGTAAATTTAAGCAAATGATTTAAGTCAAAGTGATGACAAAGAGAGGCTAGGCTACTCATAGAGTCTAAATAGCACATAACTGGCTAACCTCACATTATTGGGTGAGTCCATCAAACTTGAATGTCGTCTTTTAAGACTTGCATTGAAGTTGTGCTCTGGTGATATTTAAGTTCTGCCTTGCAATACTGACAGACTGCATTGCCAGTCAGTTTAATGTGGTGCTTCCACATAGCTGATGCTTTTGCTCTTTAGTTTGTTCCTCATCCTCTATGGGCTGTCTTCCTTCCCCCATATTTACAAGTAATCGATAAGGAAGATTTTAACTGCAGCTATTTAATAATCGAGTCATTGAGTTTAATCGAGTAATCGTGACAGCTCTCCACCGGAGAATGGGCTTTTATGTGTGGAATGTATCCTTGGTTATTAGTCTGTCTTTGAATGTGTTGAACGTATATCCATGTTCCGGAATCTGCATAGATCCTAAACCTTGCCCGTGGTTTGGATAAGGTCGGGTGTTATTAACTCGGAGGACAGCAGATGTTTACCTTGTGGTTTTGTTGCCCCTGTGTCTCACTCGTTGTGTTTGTGAAAGTGCTAACTTATCGTCAACTTGGGGAGCTGTCCCACCAAAGAGGAACAGAGATCGTATGTTCTGCTAACTATGTAGCTGACCAGTTTGATAATGGCATGTAACTGGACCTTTACTGGGTGTCAGGGTCATCTCCTCCTTGGATTCATTCAAGGCACCGGCATCCATCTCTGTGCAAAAATGCACGCAAATGGCAACAAGGTTCAGGATGTTTTAATACCTTTTGTCATGTAGTGTAGTTGAATGTTGCCTCAGACACATGGTACAAAGAACCACTAACCGCATACAAAGAAGTTGACAACAGAACTGTGAAAACAAGTAAGGCAGCACGGTTTAGAAGAAGCACAGAGGCTGTAATACTGCAGTGCTCCATCTTAGCTATTCACTTCGGGGACCGCCTGTATTATGGTAGTGTGAAACCTCCACGCTTTGGGTTAATTTAGTTATCACGGGCTTGGTGTCTCTCTCTAGCTCGTTACTGCTGGTTGACCATGCTGCTGACCCTCCTCCTCATCATCGACCTCTTATGTAGGTGGCAGGAGGGTGCTCTCCCTCCGTCTCATATTGAATTTCCATGTCATTAAATTGAATGTACCCCATCACGAAGTCTGAAAACGATTCAACCGGAGGGCTTGTTTAGAGGGAATATGTGAAGTTGGTGTCAGATAAATGAATTTGTGTGGATTCATGGCATGGTTAGTGTATTTAGGCCCATTGCTTTTGAGGTGTCTACACTCAGGCTGAGTCTTTGTTTCCTGCGGATCGCGTTATTTCTATTTACAACTAGCTGATTCTATAGCCACTGCTGGCTCATAGATTCCACTCCTGCCCCAGCTCCATTTGTGAGGTTTGTCTTCTCTAACAGCAGTGTTGTTGTGTCGATGTCCTATTGCATTTCTGACGGCATGTGCTTTAGGTGAAATGTAATTTATTTTTATTTAGCAGGTGCTTATGTTCAGAGCTGCATGCAAGTGAGGCAAATAGATAGAACTTTATTAATCCCACGGGAAGGTTCCTCCGAAAAATTCTGTAAATATAGGACATTGCAAACATTCATGCTGTCAAGGAGTCGACTAGGCATAAGTACAGCAATGCTGAGCTTCCAGTGAATGCTCAGGTATAAAGCATTAAGTATATAGTAGGCATAAAGTATAAGCAGTGTAGAGTAAGAGCATTTTCCATCATCTTTCAACAAAGCAAGAGCCTAATAAGACTTTTCAGTGATCAGAAGTGTGGAATTAGTCTGTAAATCGCGTGTCGTGGGCACTTGTATGTGTATGTGGGCATTTCCTAAAAGTGAGTGACCATCCCACCCAGCATCCCTTGCCTTGTGCCATGAGCTTCAGACTCTCTGCAACCCTGTAGTGGACCGGCATTTACAGGAGGTGATGAATGAATGACCCTGTACATGGACAGAGTTGCATTAAAAGGGTGTCTCTCTTAGCAGCTTGGTGCGCTTCCTTTGTGGCCGTGTTACTTCCTTTCCGGTCAGAGAAATGCCCCTCCTCCGCAACCAGTAGCGCAGCAAGCTCAATTTCTCACAGACTCTGCAGGGAGGTGGGAGCTCTGTGCTTAGCCACACGCTGAAAGCTTTTGGTCTTCATCTCCTTCTGGTATACCCTCCATTTTTCAAAACATTTCCTGTTCCTGTTCCCCCGCCACTTGTGTGCACAGTACCGTCTGCCCATTTTAGAGATGGTCCATCTAGCCTTCCAAACCTCCTTTACTACATTACATTGATTTTGTTTCTCCCCGCCAGACCTAGTTTTATTGGTTCGGCCACATTCCACAACGTCTGCTCTTACCGTATGTCTTCCTAGCAGCAAAACGCTGATATGATGTCATGTTCTGAGGTGTGTTTCAGGGGAAGCCTTTCGGTCTGCAAGGGGATTAATTTATTGTAACATGCGAAGCACGTTTGGCCTTCTGGCTGTCAGCTTTTCCTAAAACCTCTCAATCACCACAGCCCTCAGCACGAC
The DNA here is from genome assembly GCA_026780845.1 of Petrocephalus sullivani. Classification (NCBI taxonomy): domain Eukaryota; kingdom Metazoa; phylum Chordata; class Actinopteri; order Osteoglossiformes; family Mormyridae; genus Petrocephalus; species Petrocephalus sullivani. Next base: position 15,619,114 of record JAODKM010000099.1, on the reverse strand, counting down.
ATGTGGACATGGATGGATGGATCTCGGTGTGATCTTCCTGCTAGGGTTCTTTTCCTCTTTTTAGTATAAGCTGAAGTGCCAGAAGGGTTCAATTAAGTGGTAGCTGGAGTGACTGATTTACACACTCACACTTGACACGAGCCACCCAGAGCTCCCAGTAAGTTCCGGGCAAAGCCATTTATCAGAAGTGAAAATGTTTACAGCCTTTGGTCAGCGACTGACGTGCGATGCAACCCCTTCTCCACACCCACTGCACTGTCATGCAAATGTGTGCGGCTTCTCTTGCTCGGTAAGGATGGCATCAGGGAAATGTAACCACTGCACACTATGACCCTCCTTCAGCTATGCTAAAGCTTTTGCTACCCTTGAACTAGCGTCCCTATCACCTGTAAGGTGGGGATACCCAGCATTCTTTAGCCTCCATTTTACAATGGGTCGATGGGCCTGTGATGCGGCCTGACCAGATATCATCATTAAGTTTGATGGTGACCCAACAGTCATTGGCCTGATCACTGGCAATGATGAGACTGCCAGCTGGAGGGAAGTGTCAGACCTGGTCATGTAGTGTGAGACTAACAACCTCACACTAAACATCAGCAAGAATATAGTTGAGGATATGAGGAGAGGCAAGTTACTCATGCCACAGCTGATTGGAGTCTGATGATGATGATGCAGAACATCCAGTCTATGCACCCAGGTCATCAAAAGGATCAACAACTGCCACCCTCTTCCCCTGCCTCCTGTGCCCCCATCCCAAGTGCTATGGCTATAGTTGGCCAGCTCACAGCACTTTATAGGCAGTTCAACAATTTTTTTGTACTGGACTGATAAGTACCATCCACTTTATGTTCTGTTCTATTACCATATATTTTATATTATTATGTTTGTGTATATTATGTTAGTAACTATTTTTTCTATACTTAAATATTTTTTTCTGTTACATATGTATATTTTATATGCTGCCAGGTGTTCTTGTCTTGCAAAGCAGTCAGCCACGAAAGGAAGGAGCAAGCCGGGCTAGTAAACTTCTCGCACTCTGCTTTGTGTGGAGAAACGCCATTTGATTGGTTGTTGTTCATGATAAATGCTTGTTTTTTTTCCCTTCTTTTTGACAGCTGAAATGTGGTTTGAATTGCATTTGGAGTGTAAGTGGTTCAGGCCCGGTCCGAGCCCTCCTGAGCCGGGGAATCGATGTCGGGGGTGGGTCGGTGGTATTGCCCCTTGGGGAGCAGTAGACTGACAGTGTGTGTTTGTGTGCTTCACACCCCCAAACTTATCCCATCATGATTTCTGTCTCCCCCATCTTCCTAGACTTCAACTACAACACAGACGGCTACGATGGTGACGCCGCGGAGGACCGCAAGTCCCAGGACGGCTCAGAGACTATGCCCTTCATTGACGAGTCGCCCACCATGTCCCCCCAACTCTGCGCACGTGGCCCCGACGGCGAAGCCGTCTCCCCAACACCACCTGAGGGCCTTTTGCCTGGGGTATGTCTGTGCCCCGTGGCATTCTGGATAATTGCATAGCCAGCCTTCTTGAGTAATGGCTTTTTTCTTTCTCCTGGGTGGGGGGAGGGGAGGGCTGTGCTAAGTTGTTCTCCATGGTGCTTGTGTATCAGTGTGGCACCCGATCGGAGCCAGGAAGGATGATTGAGAATATGATGGTGAAGTGACCCACAGCTGCCATGGCGACACACCATGCTTCTGAGCAAGGCAGCCCCCCAACACTGCCGTCCCTTTAGTGGGCACAGGGACATTTGGGTCTGCCCCCCCTTAAGCCTCGCTGTCAGAGGCAGGTGCCTCTCTCGCAGGAATCAGCCTCAGCCTGCCCCCGCCTTCCCCCGGAATCTCCCTGACCCCCTCTCTTCCTGTCAGGGTTATTTCCCAATACTGCTGGGTGCTAGTGAGCTACTGCCAGCCCTATATCTGGAGTCTTTGAGGGGGGGTGGAAATCATGGGGGTGCAGTGGGGGTGCTGGTGCAACCATACGTCAGTCTCTCACTGGCCAGTACGGAAGCATCTCATTAACTTGGAATTATTCACTCCCTCTGGATAGGGGAGTGGCTGTAGCTGAATATAAATTATTCATGAGATGATGATGATATTACAGACATCACATATAAATATTAATGAAGGTTAATCAAAATTGTAAGAGGAAAGAAATGAGTTGCCTGTGTTATGATTAGGAGGAGAGCTCCTGCCTTCTGGCGGGTAGGTGTGGTACTGGGCAGCTCGCGATTGCTGGTGAGTTAGGGCAAAGGGGGATATGACCGACCACGAAAGTGACGGTTAACAGCTGTCCCACCCTGTGATGGGGACACCAGGAGAAAGGCCTTGTGGTTTTTGTTCAGGTTACGTGTCACGTCAGGAAATTCTGCTGACTCAACAGAAACCCCTGGCTGAATAAACCTCACTTTACTTAGTCATCTGGTAAAGTAATTTTAAGATTTTTGATAAAATTACTTTTTGCCTCCAGTGTGAGGGCCTTGAGAAGACTTTCCAGAGTGTGCTGGTTAGCACGGAGCTCTGTATGCAGCACAGCGAACAGTGCAGACGCTTAACTCAGTAGGCAATTGCATGCCTTGATATTTGCATTTCATTTTCAAACAAGTCTGGGGAAATTAATGTATATAGTTTAAACGGACAGGTTTTAGTTCTTAGGCCTGGTAAAATTCAAAATTAACCTTCGTTGTGCATATTGATTGACTAGAATGAATCCTTTTGTTCAAATCAATGATCACCATTACCTTTGGTGATTCTTTCTGTGATTTTATATTAAATGATTTTAGGTATCCTTCCAGAGAAAGACAAACTCCTTGTTCATTTGCCATCATTCTGTCCTTCTATTTCCACAAACGCTAACCCAGTGGATTTCTTTGTTAATCTGCAGTGGAGTTAACAAAACTATTTTGAATTGTGCAATATGCACTGTATGCTACCATCTAGTGGTAGCTACTGGAAAATGCCCTGCATGAATTTGATTCCCTTGAAATACACTATATGGACAAAAGTATTGGGACACTTTACCATTACACCTATAGGAACTTTTATACCATCCCATTCTAAATCCATAGATATCAATATAGAGTTGGTCCACCCCTTGGCAGCTATAAGAGCTGCTGCTCTTCTGGGTTTGTCTGTGGGAATTTTTGCAATCTCTGTTCTAGGTCACCTCAAAGGTGTTTGATGGGGTTGAGGTCGGGGCTCTGTGTGAGCCAGTCAACAAACTCGCCCAGCCAGGTCTTTATTGACTATGCTTTGTGAACACATGCACATTCATGCTAGAACAGAAAAGGGCCTTCCTCAAACTGTTCACACAAAGTTGAAAGCATAGAATTGCCCAAAATGTCTTGGTGTGCTGAAGCATTCAGAGTTTTTCCTTTACTGGAACTAGCCCAGCCCCTGAAAAACTACCCCATACCTTTACCCACCAAACTTTACAATTGGTACAGGGCAGTCAGGCTGGAATGTTTGCAATATACTCTTGAATCCCTTCTGCATTTTGGTGATATACTCCTCTATCCCTTATGCTTCTTGGTGATATACTCCTCTATCCCCTATGCTTCTTGGTGATGTACTCCTCTGTCCCTTATGCTTCTTGGTGATATACTTCTCTGTCCCTTAAGTTTCTCGGTGATATACTCCTCTATCCCCTATGCTTCTTGGTGATATACTCCTCTATCCCTTATGCTTCTTGGTGATATACTCCTCTATCCCTTATGCTTCTTGGTGATATTCTCCTTTGTCCCTTATGCTTCTTGGTGATATTCTCCTTTGTCCCTTATGCTTCTTGGTGATATACTCCTCTGTCCCTTACGTTTCTCTGTGATATACTCCTCTGTCCCTTATGCT
>JAODKM010000099.1:15593644-15603714 GCA_026780845.1 Petrocephalus sullivani | reverse complement strand
GGTCCCCCCTGGGCGCGGGGGGGGGGGGGGGGGGGGGGGGAGGGGCCGGGGGGTGGGTGTGTGGGGTAGAATTGACACGCCGGCCCTTTAAGACACCGCTGAGCCCAGCCCCTCTGCTTGTGTATGCGGAGGCTGGCTGAGGCGGCCGCGCCGCGTCCGCTGTGTTCAGAGCGCCCCTGCCCGCGGTGCCGGCCGGCTGTGAGACATGGCAAGGCAGTGCGCGGCAACGGTAACCCAGCTGCCATGGAGATGCTGCTGATCCTCCGGCTGTGTTGTAACTGCACCTACGGTGAGTTTGGGGACCCCCCCCCCACTGCGCCCCTGTGATGAGTTTTTACTCCTTTTTCTTTTTATGTTTTAAATGTGAATGCGGGTCACTTCAGAGTTCTTCACAGCAACTGGAGGGTTGCTGGTCCGCATGTTAAAAGGCAGGGGCTGCGTTTTGCGGTAATCCTCCGGCTCGTCCGCGAGGAGAGCAGCTGCTCGTGGTCGTTTGGACTCGCCGATTTTTCCGTGAGCTCCGCATCGTGTCTCCCGCTGAACTGTCATGCTCACCAGGGTTGCCGATGTCGCGGGTTCACCGTGAACCGGAGTCCGACCCACCTTAGACATCAGCAGCATCGCTCTTCTCAAAACGGACTGGTCCGCCACTAATTTGATGTCCCACGCGACACCTGTGACTTCAGCGTTTCCCGTACGCTGTTTGACGGAGAGATCCGCCATCTCTCTGTGACAGGGGTCCGTTTACGCGCTTTTTTTGGTTTCCCCCAGTCCCAGCCTCTTATTGTGATCTGGCTGCGATGAGCAATTGCAGCTTCACCGGTTAACCAACTCGGTCAGAAGTCATGAGAGAGGTGGTGTGTGTAACAGTGGTGGCATCTGGGATTGGGCGTGACCTTTGAACATGACCGTGTGCACTTTATCATTTAAGGATCATTGAGGTCAGATCATATGGAGACAGAGGACATATTTAGGTCAACATCCCATCTCAAATAGACACTGGTCCTTTAGCCTTTCGCTACTGTGCTCCCTGTTTAAAAAGGGATGAAAATGAGCTCATTGTATTTTAGTTGGCAGTGAGCTGTGGATATTGCTGCCATGCTGCTGATGGATGGTTTGGACTTCCAGTTCAGAAATAGTGAGTTGTGCATCTGGGTTGTTTTGGGTTTTTTCTTCCTGGTTAAATACAGTTTCCAGGCTTTGAAGGTTTTATTGTATGCCAGCATGGGCAATGTTATGTTCATATGCCAAATATATATGAGTAAGATTTTATATTATGCCAGTTTGGAGTAATGTTGTGCATGTGCTAGATAAATCTGAGTTGGGTCGCATTTCTTTGTCTGGTAGTGAGGAAATGATTCTTATTAGATCAGCCATCTTTGTGTCCTGGCAAAAACAAAGACAGATGGCCCACGGAACATAACTGTACAAGTAATCCTTCAGAATGATAATTGTCCTTGTATTTTTGACAATTTTGTACTGTTTCTAGTGTGACTGGCATTTTCCCCATTTTGCAATCTGGCTCTTTATGCACACGGGTGAGATGATCACTCACCTTTTCACCCCCAATTTGTGCCCCTGCTCCCGCCAAGAGATTAAAACATGGTGTAGGAGCCCCATCACAGAGCTAACTGGCTGGATGCTACATTAGTTAGTAGCCGCTGTGACACATTTTTATGAAGCGCAAACTGGCCCCATTACTCTGGGTCGCCAAGGAGCCTCAGCCAGCTGTCACACCTCCACAGTTTGCATGTTTTCCCATGTTCTCTTGACAGTCTCGTGTCCTCCCATGGTCTAAATGTGCACGGTTGGTTTTTATTAATAACTCAAGATGAACTTTATTGTATCTAACCCGTAGTAGACCTGTATCAGATCCATGGCACACCAAGCTGTGCTTCCTAGGATAGGCTCTGGAGAACAGCGATCCTCTGCATAGACAGACGACTTAAGCGGCCTGTAGCAGATATCCCAAAGCCTCTTGGAGTCCTTCTGTAAACAGTGGAGATCCCTGCATTTGCTGGTTTCATTCCACTTAAGCTTTTGATGGGTTGCACTTCACAAGCTCCCAGTTTAGAGCCTCATCCCGAGGAGAGGTCCTGTAGCACCTTGTCTACTGGTTAATTTTCTGCTCTGTTTCAGCTGCTTAGATAAGGTGCGAATGATGTATGACTTGAGCTGTATTTATTCAGGGAGTGGTAATAGTAACACTAATTGATGTTTAATTTAGAGTTTAATGAATAATGAATTTGTAATGTGCAATCAAAAGAAACTGTTAGTTTTTTTATCATTGTTTACGCACCATTTCAAGTGCAGCACATGGAGTCACATCTGAATGAGTCATGGACTTGGATGTAAAGGCATCACTAATGATAGTTCCCCCGACAAGCCTAAAAACCTTGGGTCAATAGAGCTTAGGGGCCCACAAATACCAAATTCACCTGTCTCTCCATGCATGTCATGCTAACCAGTCTGTTGGGCCACTCCTTTGACCTTTAGCTTTTAATACCTCCATATGGTGAAACACTATTTCGTTGATCTGCAGTCATATCTTAAGGTCCTTGCATGTCACAACCAAGAAGCACCAAGTAGCTAAAAGGTTAGGTTGGTGTGAAATGTTGGCCTGTGTGCTAAATGTGTTCAGTTTCTGCTTTTTGGAGTGTATTCCACAGCTAGATGCTTATTTCTCTGTTACGCTAAATGTATGTGATGTTTCAGAGTGTGGAGCTGCTTCCACTCTCCCCCGATTCCGCCCACCGGTCACATCCCCTCTCCTGAGGGAGCCCACGTCTCACATCACCCGGGCTTTGATTATCTGTGGTGCAGGGTTTAGGAAAGCATGCCCCATCGGCTTCCCACACAGATGGATGTTCAGGCCCTGAATCTGTCTTCTGATATGCTAGTGGGGTAATTGACTCCAGGTCATTGCTGTTGGTCGATACCCAGTTTACTAATGGGAGGCTTGTCCTGCGCTAAGCCTGTATGTCCTTGAGAAGGAGCATACAATAAAGAACACTGACAGCTGGTATTAGTTTCATAGTCAGCAGAACTTTTCCCTCTCTTCTGTTTTTGAACCCTAGGAGTGCCTTGGGCAGATCTCCCCCTTTCCTTGTTCTTTGCTGTCTTTCTGGACCTGCAAGATGAACGACCTTCTCCTGGTTCTTGCAGTTCTCGTCTTCCTCTAACTAGATAATCAAAGGAGTCGTCGTAGGAGCAGTTAGTTTTCTTGGTGTTTGGGGTGCCCCTGCTCTCAGTGTCAGTCCCTCGCTGTTACCCAAACTGTGGGGCTTAGTCTTGCAGAAATACAGCTTATCTTTACTTGGCTCTTAATGGCAGCATCCAGCGGTGTCTAAAAGCCATATTCTGAGAGCGTCAGATGCTGATAGCGGAGAAAACATGCCATTCTGATGGCGAACTGCACGCTGAGGAGAGCAAAGAATCTGTGGAGGCTATTTAGGACACAAACTGATTATATAGTTGGTTCTTGTTGGGTTCCTGATTTTTGCACATCAGCCGTAAGTACTTGTGAGTACTGATGGAAAGCCTGATATTAATGATCAATGGCCTGATCACCTACTGGCTCTTCTGGGTCAGTCTCATTTTAATTGTCCAATTAGGAGTTTGCATGGAGTTCTGTCTGTCAGTTGGTCTTGAGCTATGAAATATTCATGAACGACGTACCATGGCCATCTTGACATTGTGTTCCTTGGGGTAAAGCTGTTATCATGACTTGGATTTTCATAAAAGCACAAAGTTTTTTATGTTGTTCTGTAGATAGAAGGTGATTATTAAAAACACAAGGAATTCTTTCAAGCCCTCTCTCAAATCTCTCTCGAGCCTCAAGTCTTCTGGAGGTTCGTTATGCCGTCCCAAAGATCAGTGCTCAGTATGCAGCCTCTATCAGGGTTACAAATCAGTCCCTCAAGCAAACTGAATTTGTTGGGGGAAAAAAAACCTTTGCAAGATTCATTCATCAGAAGTAGAAATTGATACTGTAAGCATTATTTATGATGTTCTAGGAATAAAGTCAGATTAAGGGGAATAATTTATCCCTGGGCTTCTTTAGTGCATGTTATTGCAACATGGCACGGCATTTTTGGTTTTGTTCTAAGACAACATCAGTCGACCAGTGTGGAAAAACTGGAGCTCCCTGTGGATGTGTACGCTTTTCTGGCTGAAACACACTTGGGGGGGAGGGGGGGGGGCTTTAATACCGGCTCACATGGCCCAGCCCTGTGGGTGATCTCTCACGCAGTGCATGGTCTTCGGGGAAATAAACTTGTCTTGCTGTGATTCGATTGTTTGCGAGAGTCAGGAGCTCCAATGACTCCATTTTCTGGGCGGGGGGGGAGAAGAAGAGCTGTGATGTCACTGCACTGAGGCGGTGATTAAGAAAGCTTGCAGATTAAATGCCTCGCGTCTCGTGTAAGAGGGAATGAGCTTCCATGCATGCCTTAATTGTACGTTATTTGCGCTTCTGTCTGCTCCCTTCCGGCTCTGATGATGCTCCAGCTACACATCTCCGCATTTGCTGGTTATGCTGCTGAAGCTGTGAAGTTAGGGGATTGCCTCTCCCAAGGCATGGTCCTCTTTGGATGGCAGTCTAACAAACACAAATGTGGTTTGTGAGAATGTAGGCAGCGTTCACTCATTTGGAAAGTTGTGTGCCAGTGTGTCGACCTTTCGGGAGGTCTCTCCGGCCGTCTGTGGGCCCTTGAGCAAGGCCCTTAACCCCCAGCAGGTTCATTTAACCCCCGTCATGGCTAAGCTTACTCTCATGGAGAGCAAGGTTGGGGGAGGTGAGAAGTGAATTTCCCCACGGGGATCAATAAAATATAATTATTATTATTATTATTATTATTGCCGTGGTGGGGGGCTGAGGCATGTGCTCGACGTGGGTAATGTGAGCTGCGCGTTATTGGGTGGCGATATGATTAATGAAGGACAGCGATGAGCTTTAGTGCTCTCTGGTGGTGAACAAAGAAGGTCCATGTTGATCCTCCTTCGCTGGCCGGCTGGGTTTGTTCACATCCTGTAAGTACCGCCCCCCCCCCCCATACACCCTCTAACCCTGTGCCCCCTTCTCCCCTGCAGCTTTGTTGTACAAGCCCATCGACCGCGTGACGCGAAGCACCCTGGTTCTGCATGTGAGTATTGTACACTCCCTAGTGGCCCGTCTCCCCTCCCGGGTGTGACTGCGAGGCTCTAGCTTTGCCACTGCCTGCTATAGTGCTCGAGGTGAGATGAGACTGTCACTTCCAAGAGGATGGAGCCTGTTTTTAATCAGAATCTCCTGCCATAGGGTGCTTTTAATTTAAGTATGCGGTAGTGAGAGGGTTTCCATAAAGCAGAGGGAGGGAGGAAGAGAGCCTGGGCATCGGGCTGCTGATCCTGGCATTAGCATAAATATCATTGGCTCTCAGCAGCGCCTCCAGCAGGCGAGCGCTGGGACCAGCAAGCACGGTGCAGCCTGGTAGTTTATCAGCAGCCTGGCAGAGCGCAGTCTCCTCTCAGTAGTTGCATAATCCGGACCTATTTTAACCCATTTTTAACGTGCCTCCCTCCCCAGGCGGAAAGGCATATCGCCACCCCCAGCTTGCGCGCTCACTCATGGCTTGTCTTTCAGGACCTGTTGAAGCACACGCCCAAGGACCACCCCGACTTTGCCCTGCTACAGGATGCACTGCGCATCTCCCAGAACTTCCTGTCCAGCATCAATGAGGAGATTGACCCACGCAGGACTGCAGTCACCACGCCGAAGGGGGAGGTACGTGTGTGTGGGTTTTAGATGCTATAGCGCCAAAATTAGCATGCGATTTGCTTACCTTTCATGAAAACATATATATTTTTGCCTGTGCTTCATTTTAATTCGTCCCTCCGTGCAAACAGTGACACGTCAAAAATTATTTAATAAAATACGATATCTTTGTATTGAAAGTCCCTTTTTAACGTACATCTGTAGCGTCTTGACGCAATATAAAAATGTGTCTACATGGGTTTTTTAAACGCATAGATTTATGCCACGGGTATGTAGAGACGTATTTTGTCTCACGGCATATATACCCCGGTGGCATTCCATACACTTTCTCCTATATTGTGTGTGGGAACTGTTGGGTCGGAACAAACGTTTACGCGCTTATGTTCTGCGGAGCTCTCTTTAGCGGGTGTTTCTCTACATTCCCATTGGTTGCTGCCCGACCGTGTCATAGCTCATTACAATAAAGTTGACTGGGCTTCAACTTCGTCTTGACGCTCTAGCCGCCCAGACCGCGCCACGCCGCTCCTCGACACCTCCCGACACGCCCTCCCATAGAGAATGAATGACTTCCGGTCGCTTTGATGCTCTAGCCGCCCAGACCGCGCCACGCCGCTCCTCGACGCCTCGCGACACGCCCTCCCATAGAGAATGAATGACTTCCGGTTGCTTTGACGCGCTGGCCGCTCGCGGGTGTGAACGTAACTTACTGTCCTCTTCTTTTACAGTTTTGGGTACCTTCCTGGCTTCTAGTTCTGCAATACATCATCAAGCTTTAAGACTATTTCCTCTGTGTGCCCTTTTAATAAATGATACATTTCAATTTTCTCAAAGTGACTGGGCAGAGTGACCACATCTTGTGCTTATGATATTACTGGAATGCTCTTTTGCGCTATAGTTAGTTGAGATTTGTGGATGTGGATGATTTGCCTTCCGTATACCGCACCTTTAGCAAGATCAAGCTTTTCATGACAAGGCTCCTGACCTGCAGCTTAGCAGATGATGATTAGCACAGCTAAATTTAACTGAATGGGGTCAGCCGAGCTAATGTGATCCACACACGCTCTACGTTAGGACCCACCTCCACCCCCACACACAGAGATACCAAACCATCTTTTGTGGTCTCTGAGATCCGTCTGTACCCCGCCTCCTCCCAGTTCCTGAGTTCATTTACATTTCCTCAAAAATCTGGCCGCCAGCCAGATCTGATCAGCTCGAGTTTGCTCGCGATGTGAGGCAATCTTGGGGAGGGGGATTCGGCCAAACACCTGCCGTCTGCTGTCAGGTGCACCGTAACTGTCGCTGGGCTGTTGGCTTGTTTTCACTGTGATGAGGTGGGCTGCTTAGTTATTGTCAGGTAGCATTTTGAACAGAGGGGTTAACACTAGCCCTTGAGGTATTGGAGCTTCCCAACGATAAATGTATGGTTCAGAATGGCTGCCCTTATTTTTCTCATGCTGGAAATGGGTCTTTGAGGTTTTTCAAGGGTTTTCTTCGGGCCGTTGTATAGTAGTCAAGGGCTCTTCCAGCTGTGTGGGAAATTCACTTCGCTGAGATATCCAGCTGTGTGGAATTATAACCTGAAGGTTTCCTTTCGGACTACAGTATATATAAGATGATAATTAAATAGTGAACAGTAAATATCAGTGTAGTAGCTGGTCTGGAAAAAGTCGATTTGGATAAAAGCATAATGAATTCTGGCCATTATGAGATGAGGATCCAAAGCATTGACTTTCAGTCAGGGCTGAACCCTCGGCCATATTTATGGTTTAATTGCCCTGTGCCGGATGCCAAACAGGAAGCGATGTCACAGCCGGCATAGAGCAGATGCTGATTGGCTCTTTTCCGGGCAGGCTCGTCAGCTCGTGAAGGACGGCTTCCTGGTGGAGGTATCCGAGGGTTCCAGGAAGCTGCGTCACGTCTTCCTGTTCACGGACCTGCTCCTCTGCGCCAAGATGAAGAAGACTGCTGTGGGGTGGGTCTACTGGCTCCGGAACCTTCCATATGTACATTGCTGCTTGGGACTCTGTCGCCAGCACAGAGAGGACCCTGAATTTGCTAACGAGTCTGCAGAGTGTCTGCTTGCACTCGTTTGCATTTGCAAGTTACTTGGTCAAAAAAAAAGAATAACCTGAATGAAAATGAACGTACAGCACGGTGACCAGACAAACGCAGCCTGTGGTGATGACATATCCTCTCTTCTGTGTGCCTGTCTGCATTTGCACATTACCCTCTAGGCTCTCCATACGTTTCCTCCACGCTGCATGCGAGTGCAGGCATGTGTGGAGGTGGCATGCCTGTGATCTGAAGATAGCAGGTTCAAATCCCAGGGTCGGCAGAGCGATTTCACCCTTTGGTTCTTGTGCAAGGCCCTGAGCTCCCCAAGATTGCTTTGGATAAAAGCACCTTCCAAATAAATGTGGAGTGTTTGTTCGTTCAGGGGCTTGTGACTGAGGCAGCCCCCCCTGACCCCTCCCCAGGAAACAGAGAGCTGCTTTTTCACACTTATGCAAAGCTGCACTTCTGCCCCCTGACCTCCAACACCGCCACACTCGTCTTGCACCCGGCGCTGAGGGGCCCATTCTGTGTCTGCCAGGTTTTCAGCTCACTTTACATATAATTTATTTTGTAGATGCTTTAATCTAAAGTGCCTTACATTTTTGGGCTTAAGGCCAAATATTGACTTTAGTCTTCCAGGCCTGGTATTTGAACCAGCACCCTTCTGATCAGCTACCACACTGAGCCACACACCATCCGTGTGATTAGTCTGCTGAGTGTGTCCACTGGATTTGAACCCACACCTTTCCAGATAAGGGCACAGATGCCTGTCTTATAAACCCATGTGTAACTCCATTGTGTTACTTGGTACAGTAACACAACAAGTTCTTCTCCAGAGTGCAAATCTCAGTAGCCTCTATTCTGCCTTGCTTGCAGCGTCTGCCCGTGCAGATCAGGGGAGCTCCTTAGTGAAATGTGTCCTGCGCTAAAACTGTGTGTAGTCTGTTGGTCCTTCAGGATAATCGCTCACTGACCACTTACTGTCCCCATAAGCCCTGATCGATGACCACTGGCACACACTGCTGACCACTGGGAGATGGTGCACAACACAAATCAGAACAAGCGCTCCTGCCTGTGCTGCGATTACTCTAAAGGCTTGACGTCCATGCTCAGTCAGTCTCCCTGTAGGACGACCAGGTGTTGCCGCAGGAGCTAATTAAGCTAATTACAATCCAACGGCAGTGCACAAACCCAACAGTGTCAAACCTATTAAATTTCTTAGCTCAGTCAGTCTTTTTGACTTGTCAGTCTGGCGTAATCATTATCTGAATGTACTACGTTTCCTGCACTTGATTTCTGGCAACTGCTTTTATATCCGTAGAATCTGATTATGAAAATTATGAGCCAATGAATTACCGAGGCTAATTAAGCAAATTCAGGAGCAGGCTGTGGGTACTGATTCATATACATGAAGAGCTCAGCATCAGGCTGCCAGGTTATTCAGTAAAACCTATATCTGGAACTGCTATTTTGGTCGTTTCTGACTACATAAATACATTTACATTTTAATTATTTAGCAGATGCATTTATCCAAAGCGCTGTATATTTCGTGAAGGCTGGATCAGTCCCTGGAGCATGTGGGGGTTAAGGGCATTGCTCGGGGGGCTCAATGGTGACATGACACTGCTGACCCTGGGATTTGAACCTGTGACCTTCCAATCAGAGGCACTGCATCCTAACGATGCCCTTGTGCGTGTGGAACTATTGGGTCAGAACATAAGTTTACACGCTTATGCTCTGCGGCGCTCTCTTTAGCGGAGCATTTCTACATTCCCATTGGTTGCCGCCCAACCGTGTCATAGCTCAGTACCATAAAGATGACCAGGCTTGGACTCCGTCTTGACGCTCTCCGCGTCGCTCCGCTGTAAGACAGGGCGCAATAAGCTCTACCCCCCACTGGCCATAATCTGGGGCGTTTGCTTGCAGACATTGAGAGGGTGAGGAGGGGATGAGTCAGGATTAGGGGATGGGGCAGAGTGTGGCTCAGCAGGTTAAGCTCTGTGCCTCTAATCAGAATGTCTGGGGGCCTGGGCGCACCTCGAGGTTGTTGCCTTTCACGGCCAAGCTTGCTCCATGGGGCAGAGGAGAGAGATCCAAGCAAGGCTTCAGTTTGGCAGCAGACTGAATTTTTTTGAGCTTGTAGTGTTACATCTCCTAAAAGGTCTGTTCAGCACATTTATGTGCAGAGGTGTCAATTTCAGGTCCAGAAAGTAAAAATCCAGACCAGGATTTTGTTTCAACCAACTAGTTGAACACTCTG
>JAODKM010000099.1:15555115-15575288 GCA_026780845.1 Petrocephalus sullivani | reverse complement strand
GAGTATGGAATAGTCTTCCTGATAACGTAGTGCAAGCGGAATCCTTAGGTTCCTTTAAATCAGAGCTAGATAAGATTCTAACAACTCTGAGCTATTAGTTATAAGTTCTCCCCAAGCGAGCTTGATGGGCCGAATGGCCTCCTCTCGCTTGTGTAGTTCTTATGTTTTCATGTAGGTGTTGGAGGAGCCTGTTGTATCGCGTGACTTGCTCTGACCTCACCGACACGTCCACAGGATCGCCAACATCGAGGTGCAGATCGCCAAGCTGGATAGCGAGGCGTGGCCGGGCCTCCTGGACCCAGAGCGGGACCGGCTGATCCTAATTAACGAGAAAGAGGAGCTCCTCAGGGAGCTGGAGTATGCCAAGCCCAGGAAGAGGGTGCCCGGAGATGCAGAGAAGATAGAGACGGAGAAGAAGAGGCTGGAACAGGATCTGCAGGTGGCCCGGGACAGCCAGAGCAAGGCCCTAACTGAGAGGTCGGTGTCGGGTGGCTATTATTGCCCCCTTGTGGACCGACATGTTATTTAACAGAACTATCTAGCCACATGTGTTCTAGTCACTTCTCTTAGGTAACGTATCTATGAGATGCTAAGATTGTATAGTTTAGGCAGGGCAGCTTGAGGTTGTGTTGTATCTTTTCAGGTTAAGTACCTCCCTTGAGTACTATGTTTAGCTACTTGGCTCTCTAGTAATAATAATAATATTAATAATATTAATAATTGATACTTTATTTATCCTCGTGGGGCAGTTCTTTTTTCACCTCCTCCAACCTGTTAAGGTGGTTAACAGTTAAGAGTATTATCTTAGCTAGCAAGTTGCTAATCAGGGTCCCCGGGGGTAGTCTTGTTGACACACCTTAGAAAGGCAGCTGGTATTATGAATATATAAAGAGGTAATGGAATTAAACAAGACAGAACCCACATTTACTGCTTAATTAGCTGTCTAACAGGTTTGTGTTGGTTGAAGATTTTGATCTGCGATGTTCCCAGCAATAACGTACTTCCTGGTATTGGTGTTAGTCAGAGCCCCAGCTCTGTGAGATATGGGGCTGGTTCAAGCGAGCTCTGGCAGCCCCCTCGCCTCGCTGCCTTTGCGTAGACACCTGCTTCCATGGCTCGGGTTTCCCTTGTGTGGGTGCCAATTAGAGCTCTGCGCTCCCCCGCTGCTAAATAGGGTCCTTGTTCTCCGCACCCCCTGCCTCTACCTGCCTTCTGTAACCCGACCTCCTGAAAGTGGGGATCTAGGTTGGCCACAAAGGATGCCTCTTTTTATTCCACTGCTCGTCTCCTAACAACTCACTGTCAGATGATTTAAAAAAATTATATCTAAAGAAAAGGTCTGTTATTACATCCCCCTCTGAGGGCATGGTGCCGTGTAAATGTGTAAACAAGCCAGCTGGAATTCTGCGCATAATGTCTTTTTGGAGTGTGGCGCGTGACTATCCCCCCCCCATTCTTCCCGTCAGGTTACGGTTACACTCCCGGAGAAACAAACTGGTCAGAGAGCTGGAAGAAATGGTTCGGGTGGCCTCTTCCCTCCATACCCAGCTGAAAAGGTGAGGTTGGGGTCAAAGGTAACAGTTCTGTTGGTGTTGGCCTGGGAGTAGCTATGGGTATTGCAATGGCGTGTACCCTTGGTCAGTCATGGGTAGATGGAAGTGGTGAAAGAGTCTGTTAAGAAGAAACCCAGAGAACCTCTTGACTTGGAGGTGCTGATGTTGAGTGGAAGTGTCACTCTACGTGGACGGTCTACTCAGCAAGTGGCTACATTCCACCCAGTTTTATGTGAGCTTGATGAGCTTCTAATCATGGATTAGTTGAAGGGTCTCCCCTCTCCTCGGACTGTTTCGAGGTCAGTTGTGTGCTAGCTGGGCTGGCAGAGCCCTTGGCTGTTCTGAATTCCCCCTGTTTTGCCATTTGAAGCTGCCATGTCCATGAGACAGCCTGTGCTTGTTGACCTTGTAGTGGTGCAGCCCGGTCCAGCCGAACGTCACGGGATGCACCGGGTCAGACCATCCCGTTATGTTTTGGCAGTGATCCCAGATTTCTCTCTGTCTGAAGCGACCAGCTTGTTTTGACTTGATTGTTTGAGCAACCTTGACAGTTCATGGCTTCTTGTCTAGGTATCTATGGTCATTTAACATTCCTTTTACAAGACTCCATTCCCTTTTCTATGGGGGACGGCAGCTTTTCTGACTATAGGATGATGTAAATATAGTGTAAGTGGGATGGGTTTCTGTCTGCCCTGTCCTCGTGTTTTCCTTGAAAGTCATCAAAAAGGCATTCAGATACATCAAGGTACTTCAAATAACCTGAGTGGTGATACTGCCCCGCCTTTTTGATTCCTTTCTGAATGTTTGACGATCCCTTTTTCTTGAACTGTGAACATCAAAGGCCCGACAGCAATTCCCCCATGCCATGGCTAACGAGGCGCCGTGCTTTAATTAGTCTGTTTCTGAGGGAAGTGCATTTGAGGTTTTGGAAGGGGGGGGGGGGGTCGCCACTCAGACGGAAATAGACATGGGAAGCTGGAGTGATGCGGCCCGACACTGAGGCTGCCATCTCCACGCCTTGCCCACAGCCTGTCCGCCAGCACGCTCTCCTGCTCCTCCGGTAGCAGCCGGGGCTCCTTGACGTCTAGCCGGGGCTCTCTGGCCGCCTCTAGCCTGGGATCGTCGTCGTCACCCAGCCTGACTGACCTGTACCTGGACCCGCCCGAGCTGGGGGACCCAGATCTCCGGCACAAGCTGGACTCCCTTCTGCAGGACGGTGTGGCCGGAGGCTACCGACCATCCAGCTCCATCCCCACCATCCATGAGAACGAGGTGGTGGGGGCAGCGGGCGGCGGCGGCTGCGGAGCCCAGCGTCTGCAGGCCCTCCGGCTGTCGGAGACCCCGCGCTCCTCAGGCTCGCTCTCTCCCCGCTCCTCGCTGTCCTCGCTGTCGCCCCCTTGCTCCCCGCTGGTGGTCGACTCCAGCTTCCTGTCTGGGGATGCCTTCCTGGGCTTAGCCGGGACGGGTCTAGACACCGAGCTACACTGCCGGTTGACAGAGCTCGCCCTGGGAGCTGACCACGAGGACACCTTGCGCCGGCGCCCCGGCGGGGCCAAGCGAGACATGGGAGCTGGTGGTGCCGAGACCGCAAAAGGTAGACAATGCTTTTTACAAACCATGTGACCTAGGTACTCTGTCTTTGAGCCATGTGACCTTTTGAATCATGTGACCAGATGACCTTTTATGTCACTTAGCCTTTTATATAAGTTATATAAGAAACAAAAGTTCCTGAATTATAATTATAAACCGTCTCTTTCCATTAAGCATCCAAATGCATAATGTAACATGAAGCATTTGACCTGTCACATGATTTTAATGTTTTGAGTGGAACAATAACCAAGATAACACAAATCATTGGCTAGGTTTCCTTTATTTTACTTCCGGGAATCCTGATGGTGCCTTTTTGCATGTGATGCATTCCTGAGTGTTACCAAGGTGTCTGCGATATAATTATACTGAGTACGGAACTGGAGTGTCTCAGGTAACCGCAGCCCTGGGATTAACAGGTGCTCGGGGAGACTATAAGGTTTCGCCATGCTGCCTTAAAGGTGGAGGCCAAAGATGGCCGCTGCAGTCACATGGCGCACCGAGAGCCACCTTCTGCAGTGTCCTCATTGATGGTTCCTCATGACAGTTTAGCGTAAAGATTTGGAGGCAGCCAGAAGGCGGGTTTCGTTAACCCCCCCGCCCCCCCGGCCACACCCGACTCCTGAGGCCCCTTAGGCCCGCTTACCCCCCGTTGTGCCCCCCCCCCCCCCCCCCCCCCCCAGGCGCATCCGTATGCTTCCTGCGGCCTGATGAACAAAAGAGTGCAGGGAGCCTGCTGGTGCACCATGCATAATTCAGTGCCCCCCCCGTGGGTTCCAGGGCCGCACACACTGAGTAGAGTATGTGTTAATAATTTACAAGTGCTTTACGTGTAAGTATTGTAGGGCAGCACCGTGTGGTGTTCTGGTTAGGGGCTTTTGTCTCTCTTGTCTTGACCCTTCTGCAAGGTACCCTCATTTGTCTTCCCTAACTGTTTATCCGGCACACACGGGTCTGGATGGAACAGGCACTTAACGGAAATGAATAAAAGCCAGCATGTGTAAATGGGCCACGGTTTGCACCCGTTAATCCCCGACGGCGGCACTGAGCCACCCCCCAGGCTCCAGACACCCCAGCAGTATAAACATGGGACACGCAGGCTGCGACCTCCGACCCCACAGCAGCACAAGCGATTTGTCAGAGCAGCTGGCCACCACGGGGCCGTGTAACTCGGGGGAGGAACCCCTCAGGTGCCCAGTGTAGCGTCTCTGACCGCTGGCTGCCCAGTTTCCTGCCGCATTCCCGGCCACTGAGCTGTGTGGTGCTGTGCTGGGCTCAGTCAGCTGCTGTTTGGGCAGGACACACAACACATCTAACAGCTCGCCGTGCCGGTTCCGTCTCCCACCCTGTATCCTGGGTCTTACAACAAGTTTTTTGGCAGCTTTTTCTGTTGATGTCTGAAATGCTGCTTAGGGAGGAAAATCATGTACCGACGATCACAAGGACTTTTGCTTTGTTAATGTGTAGCTGTGTTTATTAACCAGTCAACAGTGCATCGTTATCGCATGCAGGAAGATGTGAGTGGGGCTAATGCTTACAGCGATTAATATCTGTACGGCAACCATGCTTATTCTCGATCACCATGGTGAGTCCTCGTCTGCGAGGGGAGCTGGTCCCAGTGTGCTGTGTGCTTTCTGATTGCATTAAGAAATGTACCAGTTCAACCCGGCCGATGGTTTGAGCAGATCCTCTGGGCAAAGCTGAGAGCTGCCTCACCTCCGGTTCCCATTCCAAGTCCTTAGGACAGCCAGCTTGTGACGTTAGCTGGGTGTTGGCCTAACAGTGGGCAGGGGCAGGGGGTGTGGCCTCCACAGTGGGAAGGGCCAGGGGGTGTGGCCTCCACAGTGGGAAGGGCCAGGGGCTGTGGCCTTCACAGTGGGCTGGGTCAGGGGGTGTGGCCTCCACAGTGGGAAGGGTCAGGGGGTGTGGCCTTCACAGTGGGCAGGGCCAGGGGATGTGGCCTCAACTGTGGCTGGGGTATCTTTCACAACATGGCCAGCTTGCCCATCATCCATCCATCTTCGGCTAAGCAGATTTTTTTAAAACAGACCTTGTGAGCTAATACATCACTTTCAGCATAATTGTTCTTGAAATTAGGAGTTAATGGAACGTTTTGGAAAAGGATCCTGCTGTCGATCGATGGAGTCTGACTGGCTGTGGTGATAGATGCACCTCTTATTTAAGCATTTTTAGCTAATTCTTGGTCAGGTTGTTTCCATTTATTTTCCTGTTCCCTCAAAGGATTTTTATGCCCATCGGTGGTAAAAATTTTCTGTATAACAAAGTTTGTCCTTTTGGCATGTATTTTAACAAATTAGTAAGAGAAGCTTAATAGCCATGGGGAGCAAGGGGCCTCCCTACTCTGCCTCTCGCTCTCAGCGTGCAGTGTGGGGGTGCCGCTGTTGTTTTAGATGTACGGGACATGAATTTATGTAAAGCGTTGCGTAACAGAAACTGGCATAACGTGGCCGTCACTGACTGAACGCAGTATCGTGTCCAGTGGAGCGCTGTGGGAAAATTCCGGACGGCTTACTGGTGGGGGGAAGCCATTTTAGGGGATGTGGAGGAATATGATTTCAGAACATTCCAGTACCCCCCAACCCCCACTGAAGCATTCCATGTACTGCCCCTCTCCCCACCCCTTGCCAGGCTGATGTGGGAAATGCACTGCTGGGTAGCCTGTGCCAGTCAGCATGAACTAATACTCACCAGAGAGATGGGGGTGGGGGGGGGTTGGGGTTTGTCTGGGCACCTGGATGCTGTTTTGGGGGTTGCTGTACATTAGGCATCCAGTAAGCAGAGAGAAGAGCTCGTAGCCACCTTGGAGACTGCACACTGCTCTCCACACTGTTTGTGTGGGGACTCGTGCAAATGGGGCAGAGTAAACAGCAACCCCCAGAGCCAGTGTAAGCAGTGTGTTTCAGGCCTGCTGCATGCATCACCACCAGGAAGGGATCTTGCTTTAACAGAATGTTCATGCAAATAGCGCAGACTCCATCACATCTCCAAGGGACTGCTCGCAAGGTTAGCACGTGATTTTAGGGGGGGGGAGACCATAGCATATTTCGGAGCAGCCTGCGGCAGCTTGAACAAAGCGCTGGGCCCTACGTGGAGTTAGGGGAGCTGTCATGAGCTTGCATTGTCATTCATGCTCATAAGGCAGTATTCAACCTCCACCAATGTTTGTGCAAATCAATACCTAGCAGAGATCAGAGGTCGGCCAGATGTGCTGACAGGAAGCTCCTGCAGCTGTCCTCCTGTCTCGAGATCACTCTCCTGCTAGGATACGTTCAGCTGCCCGGAGTTCTGTCCACCCGGTTGATGAGCCGCAATTGCAAACAGATGTTTGCCTGGTAGTGCGACTTTAGGTTGGGTGTGAGGAGACATTGTTAGGGTTGTGCTGTTCAGTCAGCCATTGGTGTGGTCATCCATCAAGCATGCCCAGATCAGGTATGGAGCTGCCTGAAGAGGCAGGAGCCTGTAGTGTAAAGAAAGCAAGAGGAGGAAGGATCTCTGTAACGGACGTCCGTATCGTCATTGATCATGTAGCTGTCATAAATGAATGGAATAAAAGTCTTTGACATAGAAGCATTTACCATAATGCGGTTCTGAACCCCTGCTTGTTGGATATTATGTCTTGTAGGTTTTGCCAGTGTCTTGATTCCTTAGGTTATTGGGTCAAAGTACCGTTAGCTAATGAGTTTATTTGTAACAGCTGTTTTTAGACTGTATTGGAAACCACCCCCTTTTGTATTCTGTAGTTTATTCCATGTGCACTGTTTGGATGTGGATCATTATCCTTTTCTTAATGTGCGCTGCATGTTTGTATGTTTTGAGGTTCTAGCTGGAAAGTGCTTTTGGAACAATAATTTTTCAGGTTTGTGGTGTTTACACAAACAGTCGTCAGCTTTATTCTTACTGGCCTGATCTCTGGATTGAGAAACAAATGGCCTGGTGAGTCTCCAACATATGGAGGCCATTAGGAGTTGGTTCATGATTTTGGTGGTAGGTGCTTGATGCTTATTGGGAAATGATGCCCAAACCAAAGGTACCTGGTCTGTGACAAAGGAGAGTAGTGCAACATATAGCTGATTTGTTTATGCTCTGCATACTGAATTATCCTGGTCTGTAATAAACTTAAGTATTATTTATATATGTATGTGAACGGGTTTTGCGATACTTTTGAGGACCAAAAGATGCCAAAAGTCTTGTATTTGTTTACCCTTGTGTTTGTTTACTCGTGGTTAAGGTTAGGGTGGGTAGGGGTTACAGGTGTCCGATCCTCACTAAGACAGGAATATAAATGTGTGGGGGTGTGTAAAAGCAAGCATATTTGGGTCATGGCAGAAGTGCAGTGTTAGATTTTGTTTTATTTCAGTCTGAATTTGTACCACTCTGTTCAGAGATGTTTACCCGAGAAGATGAAAGGATCATCACCCCAAAAAAGTTAATGTGCTCCAGTACAAACTCTGCAGACTGGCCTAGTTCAAGATCGTCTTTATAGCAAACTTCCCCCTTTCAACCATTGTGGAGGAAACATGCTTGTGACCTCTTTCTGAGTCAACGGAGCATCCCCATGGCTGCAGGCAGCGTCACCCTTGGGCCAGATTCTGTGGGCGCTGTGGTCTAGCCACGCAAAGTAGTCATTTTAAAATTTTATTTACTGAATGATGTAAGCAACAAAGCTCAGTCTCATAAGTGTGTTGGAAGAATCTGTTGAATACCTCTGCAGAATTGTACACAGCACCACACTGATCTGCGGCACCTCTTGTATTCTGTGAGCTTTCTGGTCTGGCTGTTTGGTTACCAAGTTCTTTTATTTTATAATTATTATTATAATTCTCATTTTATTTTAGCACCAAAGACTGCATTAAGTAGCACCAAACAGCTGAAAGCTTGCCTGGTTGATAATCTTGCATTGGAGGCAACACGATTTCCCAAATGAGTGCAACAGGAAGAGGCTGGTCACCATAGTTACTGTGTAGGTTTGTTACGACAAGTGGCTATTGCACTCTGTTTCAAATGCTCCAACGTGTAGCCTAATTATGTAAGTGCACAGCCAAGAATAACCCCTGATTATGTGAGCTTTCTGGTCATCTCTATTATACTCGTACACGGTTGATGGCACTGAACACTAGCCGCCCTCACGCGATTCTCGCTATATCCTGAACTTTACCCGCCCTCACGCAATTCTCCCTATGTCCTGAACATTACCCGCCCTCACGTGATTCTCCCTATGCCCCGTACACTAGCCGCCCTCACGCGATTCTCCCTATGTCCTGAACACTAGCCGCCCTCACGCGATTCTCCCTATGTCCTGAACACTAGCCGCCCTCACGCGATTCTCCCTATGCCCCGTACACTATCCGCCCTCATGCCATTCTCCCTGTGTCCTGAACAGTAACCGCCCTCACGCGATTCTCCCTATGTCCTGAACACTAGCCGCCCTCACGCGATTCTCCCTATGCCCCGTACACTAGCCGCCCTCATGCAATTCTCCCTATGTCCTGAACACTAGCCGCCTTCACGCGATTCTCCCTATGTCCTGAACATTAGTCACCTTCTCGTGAGTATTCCTATGTCCTGTACATTAACCTCCCTCTCTTGATCCTCCCTAAGTTCTGTACATTAGCTGCTCTCATGTGATTTTCCCCTGTGTCCCATACATTAACTGCCCTTCATGAACCTTTGACTCACAGGCCAGCAGGTTACTTTGTCTGTTTAGTTTGGTTTTAGTCCACCTTCTCTGTCAGGATGTTTATCTGTTAAAATGCTCCGATATGTGGAAGTGGGCGCTTTGATCCACACGAGGCGACCTTGCGCTGAGCTGCGCGCCAAGGCAGATGGCCCCTAGGAGCAAGAACTGTGTCATTGGATCCCCTCATTCCTCGGTCATGGGTCCATGCAGAGGTGACCCAATGTGTGGTGATCTCCGCCACGTGCTTTTGATTTTGCGGACAGGTTGAGGTAAACGGGAGCATTGTGCGCCATGTTATTCACCAGTGAGCTTCAGCCAGTCCATGTTTCAGGGGTATGATGAGACCAGAGCCTGCTGAAATCCAGGGTGGAGTTTGGTGGAATACAGGTTTTCACACACTGCGGAAACAAGCTTCTGGGTTATTCCCAGGTGTACTATTAGAGTCCCGAATAAAGTATTAAAATCTGAACAGTAACATCTCTGTTCTGAAAATCCAGAAGATGTATATTCGACTTGGAATCGTTGCAGCTGTTCAGGTAGGCATTGCATCAGATTATGTTGGCTATGTAAATCTGAGCGAGTGCTGAGCTGTGGCTGGAAGTGTGTTTTCCTTGAGCATCGGTGGTACTCCAGATGACATCTCCATGGTGATGGAGCGCGGTTACTCCAAAGCTGAGATCGGTGAGTTTGTGAGACTCCTTTCCAAAGTGGGTGTTTCCCGACTGCTTGAGAGACGAAGGGTTATACCTAGTCCATCGCAACGCTTAGAACGTCTTAGAATATTTATTCAGAGATGGAAATAAGCCTCGATATAGCGGTGAACAGTATGGCTGATATCTACAGAGAGGGGATAAAGCCAGCACCCCTGCAGTGATTTAACCCATTTTCCAGAAACAAACATATATATTTGCAGATTGGCTGCACTCGCTGTATATGTATCCAGAGCTGGGGTTTTGTTGATTAAGTCATGTACAGTCAGATTATAGAACTTGGCAGGGTATATGTGGCAGTTGCTATGCTCTGTCATGGCCAGAGGCCTCCCCAAACTGCTCTTGAACAAAGGCTTGTGTTTTTGCTCTGGGTGGCTTCAGTATATTTAGAAGAGATCCCACACGTCTGTCTGAGGGTCTTGCAGTTGCTTCTGCCACGGTTTGGTGTTTCGGTTCTGTGAACCGGTGCCAGCGAATAGCACCCGTGTTCTCCTGCTTGGTGCCGAGCGCAGCCCTGTGACATTTCAGAGGACCCTCATAGCTCACAGGAAGGTGCTGATCTTCATCTGGGGGCACCTCATAGCTCACAGGAAGTGTGGCTTGGGTTTGAGCTTCCTTAGGGTATGGTGTTACACCCTCTCTGTGGGCTCTCATACCCCCTGCCTATTCTGTGCCGGCCAGCTGGGTACTGTGCTGCGGGACAGTCTGCCTGTGTAAGGGCCACATGGTGCTGGGGGCTGTTTCCTGCTGTCCCCAGGGTCTCCTTTGGCCCCCCTGTCTGTATGTAAAGGCCATTAGCAGTTCTGCCTGTTTATCACGTGGCAGCAAACAAACGGCCTTATTCACTATAAACTGCCTTTTGTTGGTGGTCCAGGGAACCTTCTGACTCTGACAGCTTTTAGAAGAGCGCTTCCCGTGTGTTCTAGCCACCTTATTGTCGGAGTGTGTCGGATGCACTCTGTCCAGGTAGGGGGGTCAATGTGCACGCCCTGGGCTTGTCCCCAGGATGGCGTGGGAGTGACCGCGGGATCTCGGCACGTGTGAGCCTGGCCTGGACGGCTGGGAGGGGGAGAGAAGTGGGCGTCTCTTATCTCCTGGCAGCTGGAACGGTATCAGTGAGATCGCATCAGAGCGTTTCTCCATCCATTCTCCATTCCCCATCTCTCTCTCTCTCTCTCTGTTCCACACTCCCTCATACAGTGGCTGCTTGTGGGAACAGACTGTGCTCAGTCTTTGCCATTGGGGACTGGAGGATCTCTCTCTCTCTCCCTCTCTCTCTCTCTCTCTCCCCTCTGCTCACATCTGCAGACTCATGGGGCCCAGGGGCTGACGACAGCAGCCCCCCGCTCCCTCTCTTACTCTCTAACGCACGCATACCTCTCTCTCACTTGCACACACCTCCCTCCCTCCCTCTCTCCTCCCTCTCCCTCCCTCCCTCGCTCCGTGCCGCTCGTGTTCCTGGCATTCGGCTGAGGACACCGTGGAGGCTGGCAGCTCGCTGTGGAATGAGCAGGAGAGGCTGAGGGATCCAGCCTGGGGTTTCTGCAGTCAGCCAGCAGAGCCGCTGTATGATTCCGTCGCAGGATAAATGCTCCGACTACGCTGCCGCGCTCTATCCCGGAGCTTCCCTGGCCCCCCTGCTGTGAATCGGCAGACGTAGGGGCCTCAGGGGGGTGTCTCTGCCATCCTCTCCTTCTTTGCTTCTGCTTTTTTTTTTGGAATTCTACTTTGAGCTCCAAGAACAGATTTAGGGGAATTTTCGGTCCACCTCCCCTGCTACTTCTATCCTACCTGCACTCCTTCCCGGGGGTGCGGCTCTTTGGCCCCCCCACCCCCAATCAGCCCCCCGGACTCCCCGGAAGGATGACGGAGGTGCTGGTGTCCGACTGTAGCCTGAGCTCGGTGTGCGAGCGCCTGGAACGCTGTTGCGTGGAGACCGGCCTGGACAACCCCCCCAGCAAGCGGCCCCCCAACACTGGGGCCAAGCTGTGGGGGCGCGTGCGCAGCAAGCTTCTCCGGCAGAAGGTCCGCCCGCCGCCACCGCCGCCGGCCCCTGCCGACAGGGGGGGCCAGAGGGAGTGCTGATGGGGGGGCTGGGGGGGGCCATCATCCCGTCTAGCCTGCGTAAACTGGGGCGTCCTTACAGGAGGATGGAGGAGGGCGCCCCTGTTGCCGTGGGGATGTTTCTGCAAACACTTTGCTTCCCCAGGCCCCACCTCAGGGGACCTCAGGGCTGAGTCACCAATCGCTGACGCTCTTTTCCCGTCTGACGCACGCTGGAATCGGCCCGTGCACAGCTTGCCGGGGACGGCGTTTATGGCTGTGATCCCCGGTTTGCCGGTACATTCCAGGCTAATGCTGGCAATTAGTGTCACTCGCGAGCGCCTGAACTTGTGTGTTTTGTAGGTGGGGAGTTGGGGACTTTTGACCTTTGTTTGACCCACAAGTGTGGGGCCGGCAGACAGCACACAGCATTTATGTGCTTGCCTGGAACCGCGGGAGGGCACGGCTCATCCGTCGTCTGCGGTAATTTGAGATCTTGGAAAGGGAGCCCCATTGAAAGAGGAGCCCTGGGGGTCAGCACAGCATCAGCAGGGGCCCCGCGTGGCCCTTGGCTCCATGTCAGTGCTGCTGCTTTAGTCAGTGAATGATGTGGCTGTTTTAATAGCTGTACCAACATAGGGCCTCCATCTGGGCGCTAAATTCATCCAGCATGTTGCGCCCTCCAGATCGGAGCCGCGGCCGCTAAACCAGGCTTTAGTGGGAAGAACGGGATTGATACGGTAAAGGCGAGGCTCTGCAGGAAACGGGCCAGCCTCTGAACCTACAGGAGCCGCACCGATTCGTAGGTCTGTCCTGTTGTAAATGCCGGCTCTCACGGAGTCTGCCTAGTGCTCACGGAAGGGTGTAGACTTGCTGCTTTTGAATGATTCTGCATCTTTGCAGACAGCTGTATTAAACTCTGAATTGTATTTGTGGATGTTTATTGTGGAGGAGTGTTTGGATCTACCAGCCTGGTCTCCGGGTTTTCTGTGCCAATTACAGATACTTGTGAATGTACTCCTGCTCGCTGCCGCCCTTCTCCTACACAGTGAGCGTTAGTGTCCTGCCATGGCACACTTTGGCACACGTGTGTCATGCCGCAGTGGGGGCAGGCTGGGGCTGTGCCGTGCTGGCGGTGGGGAGCTGGCGCGGGTCAGACACATGTTACATGTGGACACCGCGTTCACCACAATGCCTTTGCTCAAGCACAGAAAATACCCAAGCTACTCTTGGGCCAGTTGGCATCAGGGAATGTGTGGGGTTGGGGCAGGTTCTGTGCCAACCAGGGATGGTTTTCTCTCATTAAACCTGAGGCTTGGCACTGCTCCTCAACATCAGGGCTTCCCGTTTACTGACTTACACAGCAGGTGGCTTTCATTCACTGGAGGATTTCCCCTTGTAACTTGGTGTTCTGAGAATGTGAATGACGTCATGGACAGCATGTTCTGTCTATCAATATCCAATATGCTGGTAGTCTGTGCCTGGTCTCTCAGTGGTCTCTGTGCTGTCTGTCTGTGGTCTCTGTATGGTCTCTAAGTGGTCTTCGCACCTTATCTGAGTGGTCTGTACATGGTGTCTGCATGGTCTCTGCGGTCTGTGTGTGGTGTCCTAATCATTGCTGCACGTCTATGCGTGGTCTCCGATTGGTCTGTGCATGATCTCTGCGTGTCTCTGAGTGGCATCTGTGCGGTCTACGTGGTCTTGCTCACCACAAAGTAATTGTTTTCTTAGCACTCCTATTGAAAAATACAGCTCAGGCCAGCTGTGAAGAACATCTGTCAAGCCTAGTTTTATGAGGCTCTTGTTCCCACACAGACCTGGTCATTGGGTTGGTATTTCCCTTTCAAAGGTCGCCTACAATCAAGGACCCAGCCAGGTCATGCTGGTGGGAAGGTGGGCCTATGGGCCAAAAGAACGACCTTTAAATCAGATACCCATGATGTTGGGGGGGTTCATTCTGGGAAGTTCCTGTGGGCTGAAATGCCAAAATGTGTGTTACTTTTGAAGAAGCAGAAACTGTCTGTAGTCTCTACACCACAGCTGGGTTCTGAAAGTTATAGCAGAACATTCCGCGGACCCGTTGCCCACCTGTCTGTCAGCGTGGGCCTTCAGCATACGTTTCTGTTCTGTGTTTCAGTGAGACATCTGACCCAAACACCTTGTCTGGTTGAAAGAATGACACTTCCTGTCAACTCAGTAAATTAAGTTCTGCTAAGTTGCTTAACGGTAATGAAACGAGACAGATAAAAACTGCAAACAAAGGCCTGCGAGGAGGAGATTAAGCGCTTGGAAATAATTTAATGTATTGCAGCAGTTTTGGACTCGGCTGTTTAGCTGTTGGGGGTCTTTGGTGGGGTACACCTGGGCGTTAATCACTAATTAACATGTGACAGATGTCTTGCGGGGGGGGCTCTTTAACTTTTGTTTCTCAGGGTACCTCCTCTTGGCTGTGAGGACACGTGCCTGATCCTGCACCAGCACAACAACACAATAATAAGCCATCAGTCAGCGATCGCTTTGAATGTCCGTTTACTTCCAAACGCCAGAAAATGAGCACGCTCTGTGCTGCATACATGCCCCTCCTGTCAGCCATAGCTGCGGGGAGCAGCAGCACATTGAACCCTGACGCGGGGCCTGGCGGAACGGTTAGCTTGCACTGCGCTTGTGTGAGACACCTCGGGGAATCCACGGTCCTGCTGAGGGTGTCTGCCCTGTATCTCCCAGCCAGCCTGCTTAGTGCCGATGCAGCTCCGAAGCTCCCCGCAGCCCTTCCAGCTCTTTCTAAATGCCAGCGACAAGGGGCCACAGGTTAATGACGGGACCTCTTCGCCTCTGGATGTAGCTATTGTTCCTTCTTTTGCTCCCTTTCTGTTATTAAACGCTCTCTGGGATTTTCTTTTTTTTTGCAGCCTATTAAATAAGGGGGGCTACAGTGTTTCGCATGTTGCCCACTGATTCACATAGACCCCCCCCCCCCCATGCATCTAGGTGGTACCCTTCTCCCATGACCCGTCTTGGTTGAGCTTAGGAGATTTTCTTCGGAGCCGGACGCAAGTGCCGTCGGTTTGCTACGTGAATGGTGACCGTAGGAGCCTTTGGCATCCACATGGCTGGCGTGTTGGGCGAGGGGCCGTTCCGGCAGTATGCCTGTGGCTGTGGGGGGGGTGACCCGTTAACAATACCGTCATTATTCCTGTGCTTCTTTGAGACCTGGTTTACCGATGCCCCACTTAAATCTCACCCTCCATGTGCCGCAGGGTGCTTATTATAGCTGACCTGGCAGAGCTGACTGTGCTCTGGGCCCTCCTCCCAGCGATGCGGCCCAAGCGAGCCTCCGCTTTGGTGCTAGGACTGCCGCCAGCATGCGGCTAGGGGCCCCCCAGCAGGGCTTCATCTGGTTCCCATCTCCCTCAGAGCTTGGCGAAAGCAGCCCATTCACTTCACTCCAAGCCATCACCGTCGGCCTCCATCACTTTCTGGAAATGTGCTTGACACCCAGGACATGATGCTTCTCTGGTGGGCTCTCCTGCTCTCCTAAAGATTAGTCCTGCGACCAGCCTGCCACTGAGCACACATGCGGTTAATCGCATTTAAGCTGCGGCCCGCATGCTGGGATGCGTCGGCACACCTCCCTGTTTGTCTGGCTTGGTGGCGATTGAGCGATCACCCTCCTCCTTCTGCAGCTGCGCTTCTTTGCAGGCTCTCTCCTCGCACCTCGCCACTGTGACTTCACACTGCACAATGAGTCAGGTTAGGGGATTGTCTGCTTATGGCCTCATTTGACCTTATTCGTTTTTAATACTGGCGATGCATAGGGGACCGGCTCAGGTTCGAGCTCCATTAGCACGATGTCGCTCAAGCATCTGGAAGGTTCTTGGCTTGGCCCTCCAAGGCCAAGTAGCCCTCCAGTGGTAGTATGTCTGCTACTAAAAGCCAGTTTCAAATCCCCTCCTGCTCTGATAATTTGGTACAGCAAAGCAAGTAGTTTAAATTGACCTTTTTGTTGCAAGATTAATAAGATCACTGTGCAGCTTAATAGAGCTGCAGTAAAAAAATAGTTTTTACACACAAGCAAGCTATTACTTTTATGAGCAATGGTGGACAGGAATGATGCTGGACCCTGTGCGGGATCGTACTTCCCATCATCATGGGCTAGCACTGGTGTTCTTCCAGCATCCTGGAAGTCACTCCAGCGGTGAAATTCCTTGCTGAGTGAATCCTTACGAGTAACCTGGAGTATGTTACCATGATCCCATGCACGGATTTGGTGTTTACTAGCGTGAGTCACTAGCGAAGCCCCTTGGCAGATTCTGGGTTGGGACGCCTGAAAGCTGCTGGGCCACTGCTTTCTTTCTGTTGTACGATCGCCACCACCACAACCCTCAGGACAAAAAAAATAAAACAGCCCAGATTCCATTGTGCGGAGAAACTTTGATGAAGTCTGATTGGCAGCAGGCATCCGCATACAGCTGTTTCACGAGTGTGTGTGTGGGGGGGACTCGCATAATGAAGAACAGGAGCCGGGAAATGGTGGTGGGGGGTGGTAAAGAATGCAAGGATGCAATGGAACACGCTGTGGTGGCCCCGTTCGAGCACGAGATCCTGCAGAAGCAGGGATCAGGTCGGCAGCTGAAAAATGTCACCAGGAGGAGAAGAAACCCACAGCAAAAGCATGAGTACTGTATTCTGCACAGCAAAAGCATGAGTACTGTATTCTGCACAGCAAAGGCACGAGTACTGTATTCTGCACAGCAAAGGCACGAGTACTGTATTCTGCACAGCAAAGGCACGAGTACTGTATTCTGCACAGCAAAGGCATTCTGCACAGCAAAGGCATGAGTACTGTGTAAGCCTGATTATTGTATTCTGTTCAGAGCTTCATGTTCTCTGTTTACTACTTCTGATGATGTTTATGGGATTTTCTGCCTTTGCCTTGGCCATGGTGGTTATTGCAAAAGCAACATGGTTTGGTGTGACTTGTATTTAATGACATTCTCTTTTGTTCAGGTTTATACAGACCAGCATGGCATTATCCAGATGTTGGTACTTTGGTCTTACTTATAACTGTTAATCAAACATTGCAAACAATGCTGCGCCAATGTGCATGTGCAGTGCATCAAGGCTATTAGGAGCCGAATTTTGACTGTCACCTCAAGGGCCATCTGCCCACCCTAGTAACTCACAGGGTCAGGGCTGTGATGCACAGATCACCCCCCTCCATGATATGGCTTTCTGCAGCACTGGCAGGGGTAGTTAATGCTCACAGTGTCCCAGAAATTTAATAAGCAAGGGAAAAGAAACGTCAACTTCAGTTCCCAGGGATTCTTAAATATAGAGGGCCAGTCTGGGAATTTCCAGAAGGCCGTGGAAAATGAAATCTTCGTCGAGAGCGCTGCGGAAATGTCCCAGGAGATTCCGGAGTCTCGAAGTGGAACGCGGCTGTGATCTCTTGGCTGAGGTTAAAAGGCTGCCTAATTCAGACGGGGGCTGGGAAGCTGTTTTTGGCTGGGGGTAGTCTGGGCAGGTGCATACGGAGACTGGTGCGGATGGGGTGGGGTAGGCGGTTCCCTCTGATGACTTCTGATTTCCTCTGAGTGCTGAGGTTTTGGAAAACATGGGGAATTTTGGGATCAATGTCAGCTCAGCATGTTAAGGCCTGGGGTGTGTAGCCTGACTCGGGCTTACGCTGGGAAGCGTACTACACTACAGAAGATGATGTTCCCTCGACCTGCTGGGCGAGTTTGGCAGACACTGCGAATAAAGATTGAGTGTTCAGCTTTGTTTCATCTCTGAACCAGAATGAAGTTCAGCATTACTTAGAACATGAGTGGCACTTTGTTTAATTTGTTATTCAGATTCTGGGAGGGACTGTACTGTGAAGATCAGAGTCTGTACCATGATATGAGGGGTTAGGGTTTAATTAAACGTGCTTTCTCTGGGAGATGGTTTTGGTCTTTCATGGGTTTGTTCAGTTGTGTGTGTGTTGGTTCTGTTGCTCGTCTGCATTGGGGCTGTTTGATGCCAATCAGTTATGCGGTTTCCTTCATCCCTTTTTATGGGTTTGATCCCTGTTGACCTGTAGGGCTATTTTACTCCACAGAACGTTTCAGAAGTTGCATGGGAGCATTTGTGGCAAAATGGAAGTGTTTGACAAACAATTATTTTGAGTGTTTTAATCAGGAACATGGTACCAAACATACAGAAAGGAAATGACTGGCACAAGTCCTTAGTCACCCTGCCTCTTTGTCTTCCAGCTGGACCCACAGACTGTACAGTCCAAGAACTGGCACATGGACGTCATAGAGATGAATGGGGTAAGTGGGGCCCCCTGAGGACATGAGGGGTATTGCAATTGTGAGCACATGCTGATGTCCATAGACCCCCTGAAATATCTATAAGCATGGTACCTTCTGGAAGCAGTAATGGAGTCATCTTCACATGTCTATGCTGGGCTGCTGCTTGCATTTGGTCGAAAATCGTAACTAACAGATGGCCACATCTTTCAGATCAAAGTGGAGTTCTCCATGAAGTTTACAAGTCGTGACTTGAGTTTGAAGAGGACACCGTCCAAAAAGCAGAGTGGAGTGTTCGGCGTCAAAATCAGCGTGGTGACCAAGTAAGTCCCCCGATTCCTGCCGAGAGAGCGATTCCTCGACCGCCGAGTAGCTTTCTGTTCTTCTGTCCGCCCGGTGTGCCGACAGTGCTGGACCAAGTAACGCTGTCTGTCGATCCTCAGGCGCGAGCGTTCCAAGGTGCCTTACATTGTACGCCAGTGCATCGAGGAGGTGGAGAAACGGGGCATCGACGAGGTGGGCATCTACAGGATCTCTGGTGTGGCCACTGATATCCAGGCCCTGAAAGCAGCCTTCGATACAAGTAAGAGAGCGACACCCTGTGGGTGCG
The DNA here is from genome assembly GCA_026780845.1 of Petrocephalus sullivani. Taxonomy (NCBI): domain Eukaryota; kingdom Metazoa; phylum Chordata; class Actinopteri; order Osteoglossiformes; family Mormyridae; genus Petrocephalus; species Petrocephalus sullivani. Next base: position 15,556,794 of record JAODKM010000099.1, on the reverse strand, counting down.
GGAATGATCGTGCCTCACCCTAGAGAAACAAGCTGACCCCCGGCTGTAAACCCTGGGCTTCCCTGAGCGCTCCCCCCCCCCCCTGTCGTCTCCCCAGATACCAAAGACATCCTGGTGATGCTGAGTGACATGGACATCAACGCCATCGCGGGGACACTGAAGCTGTACTTCCGGGAGCTTCCGGAGCCACTGCTCACGGATCGCCTGTACCCAGCCTTCATGGAGGGCATCGGTAAGCTGCACACTCACTTAGGGACGGGGGGGGTCACTAACTTGGGCAGCCAGTAATCCAGTGTTCTGCCCCCCCATCCCCCCCCACAGTACTGTCAGACCCTGCTGCCAAGGAGAACTGCATGATGCACCTGCTGAGATCGCTGCCTGACCCCAACCTAATCACCTTCCTCACGCTCCTGGAGCACCTCAAGAGGTACGACTGATGAGGGGGCCTTTCAGCGTGTGCGTCCCACTCCCTTGCACCCCCGTCCCGTGACTCCTGTTCACATCGGGTCCGTGTTTACAAGCTTCCCAGCCACGGGAAATGGCGGACGGTTTGAGTGACTCACACTCTTGCTGCCTGTCTCACAGCACAGGGCCTTGTGTGAAAACCTGGCTGGAGTATGACGCCCCCTGTTGGCCGTCCCCAGTCTGGCGCCTCTCATCAGGCATTGAGCTTCTAGCTCCTCGGCTGCCTGGTTAACAGCTGCTATATCTCTGGCTCCTTTCTGCTTCTCTGATCTCTTCCTTCTGTCCTCCACTGTGTGCAGCTCCACAATGACTTCCTTTAGTGGAAAAAGTGAGCTGGGTCGACAGGAGAAAGGCATTAGCCCCCCCACCATAGTTTCGGCCCTTTTCCCATATCGAGAAGGGGGATTTCCATAGAGGGCAGTGGGAAAATGACTCGGTTTGTCAGGTGAAGGAATCAAACGATATTTTGGACCCTCCACTGGCTGACCTTTATAATCTCTTGTGCCTGTCTGCCAACCAATAATTTCAGAGCTTTGGCCCGTTCCTTCCTCTTCCAGGCTGGAAACACGCTCACCTTCTTCTGTCGCTTCTCATTTCCCTAAATGAAAACAAGCCACTAATGCATTTCCTAGCATTGGAGAAACACTTTCGCATAGTGTGCGTTGAGGGCACAGGGCTGACATCTGCTGGCCATGATGAAGCAAAATGTGCAACATACATGAAAAACTTCAGCATTCGAAAATAAATTCGGTATTAATCAAGGTAAAAAAAAGTCTAATGACTAAAATTTTCCTATGGAATTACTGTCAGGTCAATTTATATATTTGGCTTTGATGGTACATCTAATTAGCCACTAAAGAATTCATTCTGGCCGAGCAGGATGGTTGAATTGCATATCACTGATCTCACTGATGGCCACCTGATGCCGTCTTGTTTCGAACACTAAATAATTAGCTGGTGTAGTCAGAAGATCATAACTAGCTAGGAGAACACACTGCTTCAGCATCTCCTAAATAAGGAACAGGAGAACACACTGCTTCAGCATCTCCTAAATAAGGGACAGGAGAACACACTGCTTCAGCATCTCCTAAATAAGGAACAGAAGAACACACTGCTTCAGCATCTCCTAAATAAGGGACAGGAGAACACACTGCTTCAGCATCTCCTAAATAAGGGACAGGAGAACACACTGCTTCAGCATCTCCTAAATAAGG
>JAODKM010000099.1:15533528-15554876 GCA_026780845.1 Petrocephalus sullivani | reverse complement strand
CAGGAGAACACACTGCTTCAGCATCTCCTAAATAAGGAACAGGAGAACACACTGCTTCAGCATCTCCTAAATAAGGAGCAGGAGAACACACTGCTTCAGCATCTCCTAAATAAGGAACAGGTTTATTTTATTAGTGAACGTTTGCCATCTCATGCTGGTTAAACTTGCCGCCTTGCACCTCAGTGGTCTCTGATGATGCTGTTAGGCCCACAGTTGTTGCCATGGTGACACCCACATGCACCGATAGACTTGCATGGGATTTCTTCATCTTTCATGTAGTTTGGGGTAGGAGTCACTGTCCTACTCTGGTGCTCTCTATTAAAGGGAACTTTCATTTCCATTTCAATGTCACCGCTCTTAACGGACCTGGTGACCTTCTTAATGGAGAGAGCCCTCCATCACATCTTGTCCAGCGTGACCAACTGGCCGATCACCTTTCGTCAACCCGAAGCATCGTAGTCATGCTGGTCCCGCGGCTCCACGTGATGTTTTTACCTCAACAGGGTTGCCGAGAAGGAGCCTGTCAACAAGATGTCCCTCCACAACCTGGCCACTGTCTTTGGCCCCACCCTCCTGAGACCCTCCGAAGAGAGCAGCAAGGGCCACGTGACATTGGCCTCCGACATCTGGTCACAGGATGTCATGGCACAGGTAGGATGGGTGTGGGGGGAGGAGGGACTCCTCCAGATGTTTGGGGTCTGATTTGCAGTCCTGAACACTGTGCAGCAGTATTTAGGTTTGTGAAGCCACTTTTAGGCCAGTCGGAGCCACATCCTCACAGCTGAGAAATGACCAAAGAACAAACATTTAATTTATTTAGTAAATGTTTCTATTGTACATTTTTGAGAAAGCAGGTCAGCCAGTCATTGAGAAATCGTGGGCTAAGGGCCTTGCTCAGGGGCCCAATGCTGACGTCACTGCCAACCCTGGGACTTGAACTAGCAACCTTCCAATCACAATCAACCCTAAGCCACTGAGCCAGATCCATTTCATTACGTCTCTAAGACTGCGCCGTCATTAATCAGCATGTTACATATAACCACGTCCATTTTGTGTGAGCTATGATAATGTAATACGAAGTTAAACTTTACATTGCCGGAGTGTTTCGCTTTGAAGCGGCATACAGACGCACCAGGGATTATCAGATTCGGTCCGTGGGAAAACGCAGCAGCCTCCCATACATGATAGCGAGTCCGGATGTGGGTGTGTCCAAGCGCTGCACCTAGAGGATCCAGCTGGACCCTGAGTGATGCTATAAACAGGAAGCGCCGCCGTGACCAGTGCCTCATTTTAGCCATGGCTCCCGTCTTCCGGAACGGGAACACAGACCGACAGAAAGGAGCAGTAACCTGAAGAGGCGACCCGGGTTTAGTCCGAGGTGAACCCAGAGTGAAATGATACCGTGTACTGGCCAGCTGCCCCCAGGCCTGGCCCGGCTCACCCCGGCTGATGTGGTCTGTGTCCGGTGTCATCCCGGGCCATGAGAACTGAGGACACTTACCTGGCCCGTTCGCCAAATGTCGCCTAGACAGCATGGTGCCATGGCAACAGATTCAAGGAGATGGTGATTTGTCTGCGTGCATGAGTGATGTAGCAGTGTGTGATTAGTGTGCCCACAGCCTGAGAGACGGGCCGTCGCATGAGTGATGTAGCAGTGTGTGATTAGCGTGCCCACAGCCTGAGAGACGGGCCGTCGCATGAGTGATGTAGCAGTGTGTGATTAGCGTGCCCACAGCCTGAGAGACGGGCCGTCGCTCTTCTTGTCGATGGTGCCTTACTGTTACTGTTCCACCCCCAGGTCCAGGTCCTCCTCTACTACCTGCAGCACCCGCCCATCTCCTTCGCCGAGCTGAAGCGTAACACTCTCTACTTCTCCACGGACGTGTAGCCTGGATCTGGGAGCAGGCATCGCCGCAGGACAGAGGCCAGCAACCACCCCTCCCACCTTTTTACTGTACAGTGCCAGCAACAGCCAGGGGGGCGGGCAACAAACAAAAAAAAGGAAAAAAGTACACTGTGCTCCCTTTGCATTTCTTAGTCACGTTTCTGTGTATTTTTGTGTTGAACGCCAGTCCGATCCCTGTCTGGTGACAGGTAAAGAGCGGCGATGCCCCCCACGGCCAGCCAGCGCCCCCACACCCCTGCCCTTGGGTCCAGTCTTTGCCCCAGTGCAGGATTCTGGGCATCAGAGCCCTCGTCCACCTCTGCCTGAGGCCCCACTATCCGCTTCCTGCCCTCATTCGGTCAGTCGTCCCCAGCCAGCGCGGTGTCACTATGCTGGAGAGCCGCGGGGAAGCCGCCGGCGTGCCGGCCGCAGGAGCCAGTGTGGCGTGTCTGTGGTCCCTGTCTGTCCACTTAGTAATCCCAGAACGCTCCGTTACTTGTCCCCTCCCCAGAGGCATTCCAGTGGCATCTACATATTTTATAAATATTATTTGTTCAGTGCTTTTTTTTTTTTATTTCTTTTGCTTCGTGCAAGTGAAGAGGGTGCGTGTGCGTCTCGCGGGAGCGAGGAGGGGCATGGCCTCCCACGCATGGCCGCCCCCTGTGCTCGAAAGCATGTGCATCCCTAGGACTGCAAGGGCATGGCCCATCGCTGTTTGCTCCCGAAAGCGTTTGTATGTCTATTTGAGGAAGGCAGCCCTCTCCTATGTGAGCTTAGGCCAAATCTGCCCTATTTATTATAAATATATATAAATATATTAAGTGTGCCTGTACAGTCCAGTACATCTATAGAATTACTCTGCGGAGTTCATTGTTTGAAGTTGACCCTGTAGTGACTGTGTAGTTGAGCTTCTCATGTGCAGCCACCGTTGGCTGACCTGTACCTTAATGATATCATGAACAGAAAACATGTACAAAAGTCTGGCTGGTGATTCTTTAAAAAAAATAAAAAATCATGAATGAGTGGTAAACTGAATAGAAGTGGGGGGGTGGCAAGTTTCATTTTAAGACACTCCATTGCCGGCCAGTTCTGCATAAGACAGCATTCTAGGTTACCCCACAGACCATTTACCTACCTGCCCTGATTGCATGTCCAGCTTGTCGTCGCTCGGCTGGGTGGCAGTGACGCGTGACGCAGGTCAGACAGCCGTTTTCCTATTTTGGCAACAGTGCTTTCTCAGCCCCTCCGCTATCAAGCCCACAACATATCTTAAAATAAGCACTGTTAGATGAGTACTATTTGATATTTTTAATATGATTAAAGAAATCCAAACCATGTATTTTACTTCCGTTGGGGAGATACTGAGTATACTGTATCACCGATAAGGTAAATGTCAATGTGAAATGTTTTTTAGGAAAATAAAAGTGACCTGAGGAGCCTGTCCTTTCCTTTGTTTCTGTGTGAAGTTGCTACTGTTTCCACATTAGACCACTTAGAATCGCAAGCAAATTCAGAATCAGCACACAGACTGTCCACTGTTCAGCACAGTCCCACTTGCACTCTGTCTAGTATAGAAGGCATGACAAACGGCACTCTCCTCGCTACTGTTTATTACAATAAATTAGTCATTATAATTTTTACATTTAGCATCACACCACTTTCCACGCTCATCACTGCCCCTACAAGACATCCCGGTCACTCCCACGCGATAAGTGTTTCTGGTCCCTGGTCTGGTCAAACCCAGACATGATCAGGCGCTGTCCGAGTCCCGGCGATGCTCATCGCAGGTAATACTCGATAGCGGCGGAGAATGCGGCAAACCCTCCGCATCCCAGGATACCTGCTTTTGCTCCAGCTGTGGATGAAACGAAAGGGTTCATGTGACCCAGTGTGACGTTTATAGGAGCAGTGAAGACTGTCATGCCTAATGAGCAGGTCAGAAGGAGCTTCCACAGTCACCCTCAGAGGAGGGTCATCTGCTGTCACATCCACATTATTTTAAAATGTCAATGATACTGCAAGCCCTCTGGCCCTCATACTGTCATACAGAAAACTTGTTTTAAAGAAACTGACAAAACTCTAGTATCTTTTTTTTTTTTTTTTTACTGTTCCGCAGACTTATCTTTAGCAACGTTCAATTTTCATTCCTTCCCTGAAGGAATTGGGGGTTAAGGGCCTAATGACCCCCGGGATTTGATTTGGCGACCTGACAATCACCGGCACAGCATCCTAACCCTCTGAGCCACACACCGCTCCCCAAGTTGAACACGACAGAAGCGCTGAGCATAAGCATGGCGGCTGCTTGGTGACATACCGCGGAATCCGATGGCCCCTCCAGTGACACAGCCGCTGTACACTGCATTCTTCCAGTCAGACTTCCCTCTGTGCTGATAAAGAAACCATCAAACACAAGCTGTTACCCCAGAGGTGAGCCATGGCAGCATATACGACACGCTTTGCCCAGTGGGAGCTGTCCCAGTTCGTTATTTTAAAACCAGGTAACCAGAAAGAACGCAGTGGTCACGAGTGCCTTCTCTGGGGCTGATGGCACCTTCATGGTTTGCAGCGCGTGACATTTTTAGGAAAAGAAGTAGATCACTGCTTTTCAAACTTGCTCCTGAGGGACCTCTGCTGGTTCGAGTGAACTTTTACTTTGGGTTTATTGAACAGTTATAAAACAGATTTAACTACTTTCAACTAACTTTACCTTTACAGTTGCAATTAACTAACTTGAACAATGAATCCATCCATCCATCCAGCTTCTAACCAAACTGAGAACTGAAGAAAAATAAAGACTGAGGTCAGACCACCACTGTTGAAAAACAGAAAAATCAAGGGTCATTACTTACTGATTCAATCAAACACTCCGTACAGGAGAACATCGCCCCCACGATGGCAAAATTCTTTGCGTACGACATTCCTCTTTGGCCCATGTCTCTCAGGACTTCCCTGGCCGTTGGTGTCCTCATAGGGTCTTTCGGGTCGAATCCAACGTTGCTGTCAATGCCTGCTGTAAAAACTCCAAACGCTCCTCCTAGAACAAAACCTAGAACAAAAAGAGTGGTTGACGTACAGTCGGGGTAAAACAAGACCTGAACCCATCATTAAAAAATCATATTAATTATCTCACATATATTACAGGTCTCAAACATGCTGGAGATTGATACGAAAACATTCATTCATTTTGTTTTGGGGAATATGGGAAACTGGCTTTAGATGTAGTTGAAATATTAAGGGATATACTCCACTGGTCTCCAGTAAATATATGTGAACTATATATTAATTTTTGCTTTCAAAGCACCGACTAATTCAGAAGCAAACGGACTGGCCATTAATTCACCGCAAAGTGTATGGTTCTCCATACGTTATGCATCCAGACTGAGGGTGCATTGGCTGAGATGTTTGTCATCTGAGTTTCTTTATTTGTGTTTTCGTATCTATCCTGTTTTCTGTGTGTATCTATGGACCTGAGTCTGTTAATAAAAGCAATTCAATTGAATTGTATTTACATATTTAACACATTAAATTGCAATTGTACAGAGTAAAGTAACGCGCAGGCTGTCTCCCATGGGCTCGAAGCCCTGTTTGGTGTCCGCTTACTACACATGCGGCATGGTACCTCCAACGCAGGCCAGAACGGCTTTGAAGGCGCAGCTCTCCATCCCCCGCTCGATCATCTTCTGCTCGTCCGTCTTGTGGGGGTTGGGCAGCCCCCCCATGACGGCGGGATTCAGATCCTTTATTTGCCTCTTATCGCCGATCAGATGCTGCAGGATCACACTGTACTGGAGGTGTCCGTCGTCGGCGGCCGAGCCGCCGGGCACCGCGCTGCCGGACGCCGCCATGACGGGGGTGACACTGACAAGATGGTAAATGTAGCGACTTTCACGGATCCCACTTTCGCAACGTCAGGGATTTAAAAAGACATACTTGACTGGACTGCTGTTGATGAATATGAAAATTCACAGTAGTTTAAATAAAACTCTATTTTTTCTCTCAGTAAACATGATCCGAAAAATACAACGATAAAATGAACAGATTCGACAGTTTTTAGAATCACCGAAGTATTGTGCACTCCCCAGTATTACCACGAGATGTCACTAGATATCTTTTTTAGAAAGTTACAGCGTATATTTTGGTACATTCCAATACGAACAAAAACATGTCTCTTTTTTTCCCTGCAACCAAGTTGCAAGTCATCAGATGAAAATAAGGGCCATATAACGAGACGGTGTGTGGCTCTGTGGATCGGGACTTGGGGCCTGTGTTCGGAAGGTCTCCTTTCCAATCCCAGGTCGCAGCATCCCTCGACTGTAGTTTAATGTTTAATGCAACACGGTGAAATTCTTTTGCCATAGCAGCAAGACACTGGACAGGTTCGTGGAGGAAAGTATAAACAACAGCTAGTGCAATCCAAGGCTAGACAGTGCAAACAGTAAGCAATACAGGTGTGCAGTGGAAATACGTTTGCAAACTGACAACAGGGTAGTTATAAATGTAAATATTTTAAAAGCACAAAACTGGAATATAGCTAAGGTGGAAATTGTAAGTCCAGAAAGAAAAAAAGAAAAATGATTTTGTTCAACCAGCCAGCTGAGTGCTCTGCGACTGTGACTCTTAATACTCAGCTGGTTGAACAAAATCTTTGTCTGGATTCGTGGTTTCTGGACCAGAACTTGCTGTGGTGAGGTAGATGCAGGTCATCAGTGATCTGACCGGGCAAATAAGTTACTTCCAAAACGGGTGGTGCGGGTTATGATGCCCCATGCAGTAGCGCTTAATTCCAGAGGACAGGTGTATGAAGGGAGAGTGAGCTGGGTGGCTGGTATCCCCGATGATGGACTCGGGCTTGTTCTGGCAGCGGAATAGTACCGCGGCAAAGTATGGCGAAAATAAACATGAATTTACAGCAGTTAGGTGACGGCCGATGTAGTTCGTTTCGGCCATAAAAATGTCGGCCATGATGCGGCGAATAAACTACACGCCCCAGAATGCCCCGGGGCCACTGCAGTCGCGAGCCGTGCCTCGCGCGCACCATCTGGCGGAATAGCGCGAATGTCAGTCAGAGCGGCTTCGCAGCGCACATCGGGCGACCGCGAACAGGTGAGGCGGGGGCGGCCGCTTACTTAATGCCCGGACTTCCATTTGTATATTAAATTACACCTTGTTTTCACTGCGGTTGGGGGTCATTCCTGCGTGATAAGCGGACTGTTAGCGCGCCGTAGCCGCACTGTGCCACGTTAGCCGGTGTCTTAGTTGAGTTGAGCTCGTGACGGCTGCGGTGTCCTTAGATGTTGGAAAATATGTCGCGTCTTTTTTTTTTTTTAATGAATGCCAACTTCAACTTCAGGGCAGCCGATGTAATATTTCTTACATTTTCACTTAAAGTATATCAGCAGCCGAGTTCTCCTCAGCGGCTGTCCGGCCGCACACATTTTGCGAAAATACTGCAGTGTGGCTCTCCTCGGCTCCCCGGTCCCCGCAAGTGGGGCATCCCTGCTGTAATGTCTCGCGCTGCATCCCTGTAAATATAAGCACCGGGCCACTGGGCATGCTCCGGCTCGCGCGGACGGCGGGACGCGCGCGCCTTTGGCGGGGGGTCGCGCGGACTTGTGGAGTTCGCGGACGGTCGGACGTCCCTCTTGGCGTGTAAAGGGAGAGGGATCGGGCTCTCCCCGCCGGTGCACTGTGCCATACTGTGTCCCCGTCCCTGGGATCCGATGGGCGATGCGCCTTTCCCCCGTTACGGGGGCAGGGCGGGCAGGGTAATGCGGTACATTTGAGCGCCCCCCCCCCCCCCCCCCTTCTCTTGCAGCCCTGCCTGCGTTTTCGTGTAACCTTTCTGATTATGTGTGTACTAGATCATCTACATCAGTTTTAATCCACAGCTTATTAGTTGCACAATAACTATTTCAATATTTTTATTATGTTCAGTCACAATTCACAATTAATTTCCCCAAATATGCTTTATCTGGAACACGGACAGCTTGACGTGTTGTTTGTTGTAAGAAAATTGCCATGCCCTTATTGCAATTGTGTAAGATATTTAATCAAGACGTCGATTAAACGTTGTTTTCTTAGTTTGTTTTCGCCTGATGTTTAATTTGAGCAAAACTTTGTTGTCGTAAAACTGCCAGTGCAGTGAAATTTTGGCTCTGTAAACATATTTCCTTTACTTCAGTAATAACCGCATTTACGCACAATTAAATGGTTTAATTCTAGTAGCTGTATAAACTACATTTACTTTTTTTGTAGGCCTTAGGAGTCAAAATTAAACAACCTAATAACTGAAGAAACAAGAAGTTATGTGTTAAGAACATTTGAGTTTGGATTAAATAAAATTCTAATTCTAATTTTACCACATTATTCTAATTACAAGCTGCAACTGCCAATTATCCCACTTTTCATGAAATTTTAAATTAAAAGTCTGCAAGAAATGTATAATATTTAGTAAACAAAAACAGTGGGAAAATATTCTTTAATGGTATACCTTACTTTGGTTTTCATGAGCAAAAGCTGTAAGGAAAAAAATCTCTCTTTTCTAAGTTAACTAAAAACTGTTTGTGGGTGACTGGAGTCTGATTTTCTCATAATTTGTCATCCAAGAAATGGAAATACCAAGTGTTTCTCACTGGCACAAGGTGCTGAATTTCCTGTGCAGAATGTGGCATTTTACAACGAGGGCGTGTTACCAGGGCCTGACTCTCTGAGGCTTTCAGAAATGTGTGCAATTTATGTAAACAAAATGCCAGCTTAATAATCTATCAGAAGATCAGTTTTAAAACCCCCATTACCCACATAATCAACTTAATATTTGCTCAGAGATAGACAAAAGCAATGTGGTTATGCAATTAAGAACCCGTTAGCTGCTTAAATGAAGTGGTCTTTGTTCTGTAATAATTGGCACCCAAAACAAGCGTTGTCTGAGTGTTTATGTTTTGCTTGTTTTGGTTGTACGTTTGTCCAATGCATAGTAACCCCCCCCCCGCCGTGGGTCTTAAAAGCACTGCCATTTACATCACGCTTTCTAGTCACGTCTCCTACTGCTGAGCTAAATTTAAAGCCAAATGCTGGGGAAATAGGTCCCTATAAATAGCCAGCAAAGGGACACGTCCTGGTGTGTGGTGGGGGAGGGGTGTCTATGACACAGACAAGTGCCAGCCTACTTTATGCTTGTGTGGGAACCTATGGTACACTGGTCCCCACAGATTGGATGTAAAGCTTCATCCACAGCGTCCTCTGCAGAATCTAGGATATTAACCGTAACAGGGCAGGCCCAGAGCGGTGAATGTCTAACTGTCACAAAGATTTGCTATTATGTAATAATAATGTTGAATCTCTCTGCATAGCACTACATCAACTTATTTATTGTGTTTGCGAGTATTGATTTATGAAGCTGTATGAGAATTGTAGGTAAGCACCTAATTTTTGACCTGAGGTTTTTGAACCCAAGAGCCCAGAGTAATATTACTCCAGGGCTTTCTTTTTGTTTGATATACAAAATGAGTTTGTGTGTGTGCATCTGTGAGAGGAAGACACTCAGCTGGTGAGCAAGCTCTTTGAAAATCTAGGTGATTCTAAGCGATTCTCCGCATGTCAATGCGTGACGTAGAGAGCCAGCATGAAAAGAGATATGACCTTCCCCCAGACGTAGCTGGAGTGTGTTCTCCGCCCAACCCCAATGAGGCATCACTGGAATTCATTTCAGTCCATTCTGCCACGTGTCTGTATTACCTACATCACCACGACATTCCTGTCTGCATAGCATGTATTTTTGGCTTTTTGGTCTGTGTCTGATAAATTGTAATTGAGTGCTTGTGTCACGTTTTAATGTGGTTTGTAATCAAATGACAAATTAAGAAATAGCCTTGGTACTAAGAGACAAACATTGTAGTTTTGTGGTCTGTGGTGGCGAAGTGTTCCAGAGATTAATGATATTTGATAAATATGTGCAACCTTTTTATTCCAAAGCAGCCACTTATGTGCACCTAGCTGCGAGAGTATAATACTAGGCATTCTAGCCATGGCAACCAAGGATATTACCCTTGGTCTATCCGGTATTTGCCAACACTTCTTTAAAGGCCTTGTTGAGTCAAAGACCTCATTCAGAAAAAAACACCATGTGGTTCATTGGAGTGTGGCCACATGGTTGGACTCTGGACATGTGACTAAGAGTGTTATGTGAGCCAGACAGCGTGCAGGTTAGTAAGGAGAGCATCAGGTTGGAGGTGTGGGACATTTGATGCGCCACAACTGATGCCAAAGCCCTTTGGGACACATGCCACCTCGTAATGGAGATGACTCCAGTACAACAGAAATGCAAGCAGCATGTAATTCAGACTGCACAGCAGGTGAGCTACTGTGTACTCTGTGAATCTCACAGAGAGCCGCGATCTGCTACTTGTTGCTTACAGTGAGTGAGCAGAAACTCCATAATTATTAAGTGCTAGCCAAGAGCTTTTACGGAGCAGGCAGCCGTTGGGCCTAGGTGTCACGCCTTATTCTATGCTCTAGCACTTTGAAAAAAAGCCAGAACACACCTTTTTGCTCTCTGCCTGGTTCAGTTTTATGCAGCAATGCCTTTTTATTAACATATTGGTGAAAACAATAGTGACTGGCTTTGTAAATTAGTCATTTTATATGTCTTTGCATGCCATACTGGTTGTAGAGGTGTGTCATGTGGCCTTATATTATTAGCAGGAAATTTACTGTAAACTTCAAAAATACTTCTCTTACAGAGGTGACATTTGGTTTCTTGGGCAGTTATCTCAATGACTTCTGCTGCTTCAGTTGTGAAATGAATTGCACTGCGCTGCAAGAGAGGAGTCAAGTACTTTTAAACAGGCAAACACTGATATTAAGCATTAGACATTATTTCTCTGAAATTTTAACCGAAATATTCTGACCTGGCTGGCTGCACTTGCATTCGTGCCCTCAGAATTGGATAGTGATTGGATAGTTTGAAAATAGAATATAAAAATTTGCTTCTAAGCAGTTGTCATAAATGGAAAAAGGTTGTAATAAAGGCTTTCGAAGAACAGTAGGTGATATTGTCGTTTATATGTGTCACATGATAATTCTGCTTCATTTAAGAAAAAAGAAATCCTTGAACTTGTTTAAAAAAACTGCCTGGGTTTGGTAAATATGCCAGTAACTGTTTGTTCATAACCAATGAAGAGTCATTCAGCTGTGACAGTTCGATTTTCCACCTGCCAAAGGCAAAACCAACACCCATGAACTTCAAATAACCGTTGTGAGAACACCTGAGCCCAGTATCCGCAAAGAGAAATGCGTTTTTACAGTTTTGTCAGCTCAATCAGAAAGAATGTCCTTCTGGAGCATCCGTTTCTAGTAACAGAAGTAACATGTAGTACTTGGTCCGTTCCTGTGGAAGTCAGGCAATATCAGATGTGAGGAGTTTACCTTTAGACATCACAGGGCTCGCCGTGCTCACAACAAAAAGTATCCCCTTCCGTCTGACTTCGGGAAAGCGGATAATGTGTTTTAGATAAACACGGAACAGGAGATCAAGTCACTTGAGAACATTTCTGAAGAAGGGCTGTCAGGGGAATAAAAAGAGAACCATGGCGAATGTGCAGTATTCACAGAGCTAAGGCATTTCACGTCATCATAATGTCACAAACATGTATGGTTTTAGTGTGAATCCTTACAAAACCGAGTGTCTCTCTTGAAGGAAACAGTCCCTGTTAGGTCAGTGGTCAGCCTGCATCAGGAAGTGCAAAGTGTTCTTCTACACATTGATCTGAAAGTGCTGATCATAGCTGAGTAGCTTCTAAGCACTTCTCTCCCTGCTGGCTGTTTAATAGTCTCCAATGGAGTGGGGTTCATTCTTTTATGAAGTTCCACTGGAAAATTTCACTTCTCAAAATCTTTGTTGTTTATTTCTTTGGTGAAACGCCAAATATATGATTTAGAGGTCAGTTTTATTGCTTTATTACATTTCAATCTGTCTTTTTTCCAATTCTTTCTCCAGTACCTTGGAGCCCATCCTATGAAGCTCAGGGTGCAAGGTAGAGGTTGGGGTGCCAGCCCATTGCAGGGCACGTGTAGAGACACACTACAGTGGGCAATTTAGTGATTCCAGTTCACAGAGCAGGTGGAGGCAACAATAGTACCTGCTGCACCACCACATTTCTGACATATTATTCCCTAAAATCATGGAAATTAAGCTACTCAATCAAATGAGAAATTGAGTTGTTATGATGAGGTGATGAGTATAGTTTGGAAGAAGACATTGCTCGGTAAACATATTTTAAACTCTCCTAAGATGAGTTGGAAACTTGGATGACTTAGAGTGGAAACTGCAAAATATATTTATTTTGTTTCAGTGCCAGCTGGGCCTTCTATGAGATTTTGCACAAGGAGAATCTGAGAAATGCGAATCAAAGCATTAGCTTTATTGAACAAATCTTGGTTCCAAAGAAATAGATGGAAAATAGAGGAAAAAACAGGGAACTGGGGTGTGTGGCTGAACAGATGAAGGCCTGTGTGCCTGTAATAAGATGGTTGTTGGTTCAAATCCCATTAGCAGAGTAACCACATCTCCACTTGGCCCTTCAGCGAAGCCCTTAGCTCCCCCAAAAAAAGCTCCTGGATAAATGGCAAACCCTGTGCTTGGACCCCAAGCTTCTCTCTTACCTCTAAATGTGTATGTATGTTTTTTTAAAAAAGAGTGTAAGATTGGATATGGAAAGACACATTCCAAGGTACCTGTACTTGGGCTAATGAAAAGCTTTATTTTATAATGATTATTTCTGCGGGTGGACTGTAAGTGAACTGAAGTTTGCATTCTCTGAGCTGTGTGCTTTGCCTCGTGTGTATCTGGGGCTGCAATGGGTTACCCTTTTCACACCCACTTAGCCCACCTTTCTGCTGTCATCCAGTTTGAAACCATCATTGTAGGTTGTTTCTGGGTCTCAGAGGAGCTCTTTGTGCCCCTGAAATCTCTTACTCCTGGCCTCTTCATAAACCAGCTACTTAGCTGGTGTTAGGCTTCCGACTTGTTACATGGGTTTTGGTAATTGACAGTAGACACACTCAAGCAAGGTATAAATCAGTATAAAAGCAAGGACTTCATATAAATTAGGCATACCGATGAAGTGAAATTCCTAGGTCACTATTTCTAAATACTGTCCAGTTGGGGTATCTTGTCTTGACGTTTAGTAAAGAAGATTCTGATCAGTGCATAATAATGTGTCAGATATACATTTGCTTTTCTCTTGACTAAGTACCGGGAAGTACCACTAAAAGTACCACTTGACTGGAGTACCACTAAAAAGTGATTTCTTCACATTTTTCGTTAAATGTTATATATCACAGCTGTAGAGCTTGAGACATTTTGCTCTGAAAATAAGCACTATAAGTGGAATTGGGCAGTTGACCCCATCTATCACATCCTGCCTGCTAAGGACAGAATAACTTAATCACTGTGACTTTTGACCACCAAATGCCTTATCTGATGTAGAAAATGTGTGGTCACGCCCAAATGCTGTGTATGTCCTATATAATTCATAAATGATAATTTCATTTTCTTACTGCCAGGCCTACTTCATTTGCTAATGCAATATAAATAAAATGCAATATAAACCAATATCTTCCAATCTGTAGTTTTTTGAGCTGTTTTCCAAATTTAGCTTATTTTGGCCAACATTTTTATTAAATTATTTTTCCAGTTACTTGTAATAGCCTGTTTCTCCCAGGATGCTTTTGGGGCAAATGACCTTCTCTTTTAGCAGTGATCGCCAGGCTAATTTGAGCTTCTCTTCAGGTGTCTAACCTCTTTAGATTTACCTTTGTATATGTTCTTTGTATTCTTATGTATTCCTTCCTTGATCTTTGTTCTGTCAGTCATTATTTGCCCACTGGTGTCTTTTAGCACACCCACTTCTATTTAATCTCAAAGGTGATTATTTTCTTCTTTGGTGACTTTGTTGTTATATTTGTTATTTTGTTCCTTCCTACATTTCAGCTTTCTGTAATTCATAATTTAGTACTTGTAAGAGATCCTTGCCTTTCCTGATATTAGTTTCTCTTCTGTCAAATGTTTCCATTGTCTTCTGTCATACACTTAATCTTTTTTAATCTTTGTTTTAGTCTTTTTTGGACTTCCCCAAAAAAACTCAGTTCCACAGTTCTGCTGATTCTCTACCAAATAGCTCCAAAAGCACACATGGTAAACATCACATGACCAAAATTATGAATGAATGAATGTTGAATGAATGTTGCATTTATATGCGTCCATCATCAATCATACAATCATTCTACCTGTCCTCCTAAGAAGTAAATAAGCCAGAATGAAACAGTCACATTGGGGATCCCTCCCCTCTTCCACAAATACCACTTTTCAGTGGTGCTCTACAGCGAACCTGTCACTTGTCCTTATGTTACCTCTTTCACGCTGGTCAGAGTTAATCTCCTTCCTGTCTACGCAATTATGCTTGTCTGTTGTGGCGGACTAGTAGAAGTGCATAGTTTGCCTCGGGCGAGGAGTAAACACGATAGCAAACTTCACAGTGACTGTTTACTTTAAGCCACACCTTGCTTGCTTTGCCAGGATAATGTTTTTTGAACCCTTTGAACTGCTTCAGTGCTCTGAGAATGCCAACAGTCTCCTATCAGTCTAATTCTCGCAAATGGTCCTCCTAGTTCTTCTCTGCTGATTCTATGCATGCATATGCTGGGGTGCGATAATGTGTCAGTTTTACATGAATGGAGGTGTGGCTAGATGGTTGTGTGGGTGGGGCTTTACATTATGCTTTATGTTTCTCGATCAATGCCTGTGCTGTGAATATGCTGATCAATAAGCTATTATTACTGTTCGTTGCTGAATTTAATGTAATATTAGCAGTACATATGTTCATTTTAATGAACTTTAGAATACTGGTATTCTACTAGTAATGAGCAAAATACTAGTTACTCATTACTAGAATACTAGTAATGAGCAAAAAGACTAATGTAGTAATATTAATCCACCCCTCCATCTGGCTGTATTCCAGTTGTTGTGGAATTAGCCTGGAGTCTATCCCAGGAATCACAGGGCACAAGACAAGGGAACGCCCTAGATTGGATGCAAGACCATCACAGGACACAGTTCTGCAAATTGAGTGACAAGTGCTTGGAAACTAGCTCCTTATCATTCTCATTTTTGTATGAGGGCTTAGCATCATCAATTTCAGTATGTGGGTGTTACGGCCCTCCCCCGATAGTACTCTCTCAGGTCCCCTCTCTTGTTCGCTGCTTGGCGGCGTGCTGTTTTTCTTTTTTCTTTTTCCCCAGGTGAGACTAATCACAGCGGGAATAGGGCGGTCCTAATAAGATGGCAGCGTCCCTCGTGTGGGGGGGGTGGGGGCATTCTTGCAGCGACGCCTCGAGCGTTTCGGACTCGATGGTTATTTTTTCCTCCCCTCCTGTGGCAGTTGTAATAAAATTCTTTCACCTGTTACAAAGCTGGGCGATGCTGTTGTTTATGTTGCACATGGTGTATCCCAGCGTAACGGGGGGGTTTCCGTATGGGGTCCGTCAGTAGCGGCCATTATGCCTACCCCTACTGTCTACTGTCGTTTCATGTGATTTTCTTCACTCGGCAATGTAAGCATGGCAGATTTCTATGGTCACATTAGGGTCACGTCATGTTCTGTTCTTGGGAGACTTTCGTTTAACATCACGCATGAAAAAGGTTCCGTAGCAGATTGAATTCAATATGAAAAATGGTTCCCAGCTGACCCGTCCAGGAAATGGAAATTGAAAGCAGCATTGCTGCAGGGCTGCAGAGCTATTGCGACGGGAGCATCTGGGAGAATGTGTGGCCCCATGGGGACCCCTGCATGGCTGATTGCTTCTTCTCCAGTGGGAGATCCGAAGCGCTGGGAGTGGGAAAAGAGGACAGCTCCAAGGTCCAGTGTTTGCGAGAACTTCCTTATGACTCAGCTTCAGGATGTGTAGGAGTCAGGCCGAGACTGGCCGGCTATATACCTCTTCAGTCTTCTTTTTGTGTAATTTCCTTCTGGCCGGGGAAGCAGCATTTTTATTTGTATGAGAATAGCTGGAATATTCTGTATTCCAACTATTCTCTCTATGGACTGTATTTTAGGCTCATGGATGGAGCAGGAACAGTGTGGTGTTTACTTTCCAGAAGTGCTGTGTACCCAGCCCCTGATGCTATCGGCTTGGCCCGTTGAAGTCTGGCATTTTGTTGGGCACTCTGTACACTGATTAGAAAATATGTTCAAATAAATGTCCGGTACTTCGTGGCTTTAGATGGAGGGTGTTTTCGTTGATATGCATCAGTTTAAACATCAGGTTAGGCTCGTCCTGTGTACAGTGAGCGTGAATTAATGTGTATATGTGTGTTTATAAGAAATGCCTCCGAGATTTAAGGGAACACAGTGTTCAAATAAGGCAAAATTAGAAAAACATCCCTGGTACGATTCCAGTGTAGCCAGTGTTCGGTTTATTCCAAGTTGTGATGTCACTGTCGGACTAATGCTCTACTTTTAAAAGAAAACTTTGGTAGGTTTTAAGTAATGTGTGATCACGACTGACTCCTACTACTGTCTTTCCAGAACGAGGAAATTTCCAGTCGTTTGTTTTTCTTTGCATTGAAGGGGAAAGACTGGCAGATGGTAGCAGAAATGCTAGCGTGTTAGAAATGAGAGAGGTGCTCCATGGACCATGATATTTGGCTCCAAATCTGAAATAAGGGGACACTGGTTAATTTTTCTGACTGCTCACCTTCAGGTGCTACTGAACTCGGCAGTAACGCAGAGGCACATGTGGGCAACTAGTAAGTCGAAGGTTGTATGAGCCCTATAGGTGGCATTTATGAGCCTGGAACAGGGTTGTATCCCCCTGCTGAATGTGCACGGTTGTAGTAGCAAGCTGGATGGACTGTCTTGCTTAGCCGCATATGATTGTAAAGCAGAGTCTGTGCGGTATGAGGGTGTGGTGGCTGGTCATCCTAGGTTTCCTTATATGGCTGACCAGAGAAAGTCAGACTTCTAATCATGCCTACATGCTTTCCGAGTGCGTCCCTGCTCTTCTCATTTTATATGCTGTTATAGTTCTTTGGTTTTGCCCCGAGTTTCTAAAACGGGAAGATCAGTTTGCTTGCGAGCGTGTGGTCATCAGTCTTCACTTCCCCTCTGTGTCTGTTGCAGCAAAGCACGCTTTTGCTGGCTGGGTCGTGGCTGTGGCACCTTCCTTCAGTTCCTGCGCTTAGCAAATGGTCAATGTCGAGTGGACAGGTGATGCAGCAGTGCAGCCATGTGTCCCAGCCACCAGTATGTGCAGTTTAAGGGTCCAGGGGGTGAGGGCTGGAGAGAAGAAATGTAGTAGGAGGCAATCCACCCTTCCTCTCTGCCAGATGCCCTTCCCCCTCCTCACTTCCTCCTTTGTTTCAGTGACTTTTGGCTGGAGCACTTCACAGTTTCCCTTTCTGGCAAGGCCTGGGTAGAGGCTGTGTCGTTTGTGTACACATGCATGCACAGAGAAACACACATGCACACAGCAGGAACCCAGCAGTCAACATTGGAGGCCACCCCTGGCCCAGCTGTGCCTTGCATACAGTGCCCCTGCTGCCCCCTGTGTAGCTGTTTCTCCTTCTGTCCATACGGAATTTGTGTATGGAGATGAGCAGTAGGGTGATGGTGGGGGTCCCTGCTTGACAGCCTAGCAGGTGAGGAGTCGGGAGTTGGTAATAGAGCATGTGCTTATCAGCAGAAGGAAGTCTTGAGCTTTGAGGTGTGGAAACTGTCACCGTGTCAGTGTCCAGCAAGACATCTGTGCTATTAACCCAGGTTTCAGAACCAGACAGGCATCGATTGAAATTTGATCAGCTTATTTAAGTAGTGTACATAGACTAGGACTGACTCGGCTGGTCGTACTCTTTGTGGCTTTGCAGATGGAGCGAGAGAGAGCATTCTGATTTGCGCGTTTGCAGGTTGTGTGTTCTGAGGAGGATGTCGATGGGAGGAGGGCCAGTGAGTCATTGTGGAAAGAAAAAAAAGCCACTTCTTTATTTTCTCTTGGCCGCCGAGGCTACGAAAATAAGCTGGGTTAGGGACAGCTCTGCTGTCTGCGCATGGCTCTGCCAAAGCCCGCGCGCTCTGCTGCGTCACACGGATGCAGCCCGCGAGGCTAGCCGGCCGCTTACACCACGATAAAGAGCAGAGGCATTTCCTCCGTGCGCGGTTCAATGATGGCAGCACCCTGAAGCGGGGACATGCTGTTGCTGATATCGTCTTCTGAGGCTCCACGCGAAGGGAAGATGTCAGATTGCAGTAAGGCCTTGCTTAATGTCAGCTGTGGATTTTTAACAGGAAGCATTCATGTGTGACTGAAGATAACTGAGACATTCTGCTTAAAATGACACCAGTGTATCTTTTAGTGACAGTCAGAAAACCAAGGGTTTATTTTTATTTATTTTTCTGGTTCAAAATAAAACATTGAAAGTCAGTTAAAAGTAACCTTTCAAATGTCATCGTGGTGAAATATACATGCATATTCATTTACATTACTGTGTAAGACATATAGACCACGTTTTTGGCATTTGTGAAGCTGGATGCAGGTAGGTTGAGAGCCTGATTGTGCCGTTAGCCCATACAACTTTTAATCTTATCTGCTGTGTGCATATTGAGAAATGAAAATGCCATGCTGACTGCTCAAAGGGAGTTTTAACCTTCATTTGGAAGGATACGCTCCTCGGAATGCCGGAATAATAGAGGGTCATTGGGAAATGCTGGACTGTGTACACTGTTTTAAAGATTCATTGTAGCTAGAATTAGATTTTGTTAGGAGATTTTGCCTTAAAGTCAAGATAATACTGCTTTTTTTGGAAAAGACTTGGAGACTTCATTGTATTTTTGTTTAAAGGAATGTGTGCAATATAATTACAAGGAGAGCGACCCTGTAATTAAAGGGACGGCCACTGGATGTGCCCGTTTTAAATGTCCAGCCCTTTCTCTGACTACAGAGTGCTGCATTCTACTGTTGCAGCTGGAGCTACTGTCTTAAGGGAGCCTTTTATGACCATTAGATCCCACAAATATCAGGCAATGTAGAGCTTCACATTTGCAGTCCACTTCTGTAGGGATGCAAATGAATGTCTTTGTAGAATGACATGCAAGGTTGTGTACAGTAAATGTTGGACTTACTGGCTGTGAGGAACTACCCAAGTCGATCGATTGATTTTGGCAATCACTGTAGAGTGATTATAGCCAAGTGCCACTGGGATACCCAATTCACCCATATAGTGCGCCGTGGTCAATGACCCAAACAGAGCTTTTTCTACATCTTAACTTATGGTCTTGTTTAGGATGCTTTTCCAATGGCCAGGCCAGAAGGCCTGCAGGACTTGCGGTGCCTGCCCACAGGTGGACGTTTCAGGTCCAGAAAGCAAAAATCCAGACCAGTACTCTGTGACTCTTTATATTTATACTCAACTGTTTGAAGTAGGGATGGGCATAATTAATCGATTATCGATTTATTGATAAGAAATTTGTCGCTCAAGTGGAATTTGATTGATAAAGTTCGTGTCAGCCTCACACTGAAGCAATGCAATGGGTTTCACTACGTGGCAGCAATCAGCATGCTTTCTTGTATATTCTGTATTTTCCATTGAAAATTATTGTTGTATCACTGCTCAGAGTCGCACGGAAGTTCCAAGGGAGGACGAGCCTTTCGTTGCCATTATTTTTTATCATTTAAAAAACACAACAGCAATTTAACATGTACTCCTCAGTTCTTTGTGACTACCGAAAATGCATTTTCATCTGCAGAAAACCTGACTTCCATCTGCACTCACTACTCGTGTTTCTTTTTACAATATAATATCATAGTTTTTCATTCCGGAAAGTGCAAACGATACTCTGCATAACAATGCACAGATAAAACTAGGGCTTAGCGCCAGCTATCCTGCATGCTACAATATATATATAAAAAAATATGATTAATCGATAATGGTGGTGAATGACTCTCTGCTCTGGATCTGTAGGTGCTGTAGTTTTTTGTATTCTTATTACTGGATGGCTGTTTGGACTGATGGTGCAAAACACAAGAAATTTAGTCTGCCCCTATGATACTAATCTGCTTTCGTTTGCTGGCCTTGTCGTTGTCTGGCATCACAGCTGCAAGCCGCTGTAGAGGTTGTGTCTTGCGTAGAGTATATTTGTACATGCATGATCAAAGAAGGCTGAAAGAAGGAGGCTGTTCCTCCTGGTTCCTAAACAGGATCACATAATTCCTCTTGCACAGTGCTTTCTGTGTCTGTTAATCAGATAATGGTCCTTAGACTCTTTCTAATTGCAGGCCTATTTAATGCTGCTTTAAGCTGAAACTTCCTCTAAGGCCTTAGCACCAGACACTTGATTTGGTTGCTTTTGGTCTGTTACTAGTCAACCATTAGCTTTTCCATTAAAACGTCTCTACTGCTGTTCCTAGACTTGAATATATCAGTGGCTTTGTAATGTCCTATAACTCCCCTGTAAACACTGTTGTTGGATTTTTAGAATGCAGTTTGTGTGAGATTGATCACACGGGTGGATGAGAATAAATCCACTGAGGAATCTGGGAATAATGTGAACCTTATGAAAATGGGAGCCAGGTGATTTCAGGGTGGCCTGGAAATGAGTGGATTACAGCAAATCCGTCGGAATTATGTCCACAGCAGAATTGAAAGGTCTTCTGCTACAGTGGGAGAGAGAGGTGGGGCTGCTGACACCATTCGAAAGGGAAGATCATAAAATGAGTCAAAGGGCCATATTTAGAAGCATTGTCAGGGGGGCCTTGGTTATAGCTCAGTTGCTGTGGCCTTCGCTCTTTTGTATCTGCTGTGGCTGCACACTTCGTCCGTGGGGTCAGGACAGGCTGGCAGTTAAAATACTCATTAGGTGCTTTTGTTATTGGTCATTTATATACCACAAGCACGGGTGCCGGAATTATGGTATGTCCCATCTCACTTTCCAGTTAGACACACTGAGAGGGAAGTTTGGAGTCAGCGCACAGGGTTAGCCATTTATGCCCCTGGAGCTGTTAGGGTTAAGGTCCTAGCTCAGGGCCCAGCAGCCGTAAGATTACTATGCCAGCCATGGGACTTCAGCTCTTTGTCACCATCCTTCCTGCTGTGTGCTGCTACTCCCGTTGTTCACATTCCAGTGCACACGTCCAGCAGCCTTGGTGAAACACTGTCAGCTGCCAGCTGTTGGCGTGCAAGTGGCACAATGCAGCCCTGGCTGCGCTGCCTCAGACACTGTTTGCCTAAGGCTTTGTTTCCGGAAGCACATTGACAGGGCCAGCGCTCTCTGATGTAGCCACATGCGGCCACCTGCCATCTCCACCCAGTTAAATCCTAAAGGTCAAAGGTCAAAGACCTTATCGTGCGTTCCTTTTACTCTCGAAAATAGGAGCTCGCCGCGCGGAGTGACGTCACATCCGCTGAAAAACCGAGG
>JAODKM010000099.1:15438835-15463575 GCA_026780845.1 Petrocephalus sullivani | reverse complement strand
CCCCGTACTGACGGCACTGGGGATCCGGGGGCTCTGCCACACAGGACACGGAATGTGATCTCGCCCCGTACTGACGGCACTGGGGATCCGGGGGCTCTGCCACACAGGACACGGAATGTGATCTCGCCCCGTACTGACGGTAGCGTGGACCCCCTGAAAAGTGCAGACTGTAATACATCACACGTTTATTATTTTAGTGAAAGGAGTGGGCTGCCATTTTTTTTTATGCAAGAAGACCAAGCTGGTATTCAGCTGGGTGAGCAGAATTGTGGGGTTCAGCAGGGACAGTGACCCCCATCCCCAGTACAGACCAGGAAACAGCTGTGTCCCTTAGGGCATTCTGGGGGGGGGGAGTGTGAGAGAGGAGTCACAAGGAGGAACTGAACTTCAAAGGCCAGAAATGTTAGTGGCCCAAGGCATTAGCAGAACAGGGCGTGGTTCTGATCAGCTCCGGCAGTCAGGGCGTATGCTACAAATCACGGCTGCAGGGACTTTCAGAGAACTAAAGAACTGGATGCGTGTTGTCCGGGGGACACGAGTGTCGGTGCTGAGCAAACAGCCACCCAGACAGCCATGGGCACGGGCTCTTCCCAGTGGGTGCAGCAGGACATGTCACCCTCACAGTCAGCCTGGCTACACTGACACAGTGCTGCCAGTCAGTGGCTTCAAGCAAGCAGGGAGTAAAGACCCTGTTCCCGGGGAGGTCAGTTCCAAGCCAAACACACTATTTACTGCTCCAAACAGCTGGAAAAACAAAGTTTCCCTGAGTGTTCCTCTACTACTGATGATGCTCACACTTCTGCTACGTGGACGCAGAGATACAATCTGACTTAGCTTTTAATTACCTTGTTGTAATGGATGTCTGTGATATGCACATACTTGTGTTGTGCAAAGATGAGATTTCATCAGATGTGTTTTTTTTTTTTTGCTTCTGTTTTGGTATTTCACTCAAAACAAACAGCTCCCAGCCTTCGAAAATTTCCCCAATAAAACTTGTTGATTTCAGACATATTACTGATTGTCACTTTAATCTGCCCTTTGAAAGGATGCCCTGGAACAAACAGCAGTAGTGCGAAATTTACGTCCATGTGACTGAGCCCAGAAATGCAGGTGAAGGGTCCTGAAGGTCGTTCATAAATCTCATCTGCCCATTACAGGACAGCCTCTGGAAAAACCCTCCGCTTGCTAGAGGCAAGACATGCACAGCAGTCAACACTTCAGTATCAGCTGCCGTTTGTTAAAAATCCAGCATGATATCTCCATCCGTCCAATGCGTCAGTATTGGCCGCTATTGTCATACTTAGACTTTAATCGAAATTTAAAGCTAGCAGCACCAGAAATAAAGACATTACTGCTAAAACAATGGATATGATTGCACTGGACAAGCAGCTACTGTCCTTAATGGCGGATGAGGGATTCCTTCGGCACGTTCATCACTGAGGCCCTCTACAATCGCCCAAGTTCCCCCTCCCTCACCAATGCATCACTATCTGCGTTGTATGACGTGGTTGCTGCAGACATTTACAGGATATTAACAAGAAATGTTACTGACATCAGTTTCACAACAGGTTTCAGAGATTCCGAGGTAGGCCAGTTATTAGCACGGTAATATTACAGAAAAACAGACCAATATTGGTGGGAATTTCCACACTGGTGGTCCACCACTAGAGGCTGGCTTCCTGTGCAGGGAAGCCACTTATAACGGTCAGCCAACAGTTCCTGGAGGAAGTTACCAGCTCCTGAAGATCTGAGAAGGTCAGTCTGCCTCCTACAGTCAAGAAGAATCCATCAATTAGGGGAGAACTCAATAACTGCAAGTCATGTATGCAGATGAAAGATCTAGCTGTCAAGATTTGGAGGACAGTATACATTTTTTTTCAGAAAAAGTTATACTACCACTACATGTATGACCCCACCTTTTCATTACACAACTACTAATTAATCAAATACTCATTTTATTAACATTAACAGCATGGCTCAGTATAGGGTTAAGGAAGAAACTGGATATTTCATTTAAGAATTCATCAGTCCATTTTAACAGACTATCCTTCCACGAAAAAAAATTCTCAGTTGACAGCACAGAAAATTCCCAGATGTTAGGCAGATGGCAGATTTTAATAAATTAAATCAGACGGACACATTACTCATGGTAGTTTTTCAAACGGTTCCAGAAAGACAACCCTGTAAATACGTCACACCAAATGACTATTTAGAGCCTCTCTCACAGGGTGTTTATCAAGACAGGATCCCCACTGTCCTTAAAAATCATATGATCCTCCATAAACCTAACTAGCAGTCCATCTCAACCTCAAAGTGACAGAAGTAGCAGCATTAAACTTCTGGAAACCAGAAAAACCAGATAACTAACTTACTAAGAAGCATAATATTTCAAGTGGAAAAAACATACAGATACATAGTATAAAGGTCGCAATGACTCATGGCCACACAGCAGGGCAAGAAAAAGAACACGGAAAGGCAGAAGAAGAGTAGCCCGTTCCAGGATCTGACCCTCACCCAGAGACCATCGGGCCAAGCGCCATGGGTCCCTGGGAGCCAGGAATGCCAGCATCGCTCACACTCACACGGCAGTCAGGGGAGATGCAGGCAGAAAAGGCTGCACAGTCATACCGCTGTGATGATATTCACCTTTTAAACTGTGTGTGTGTGTGTGTGTGTCTGTGATGTCACAGAAACCACAAACTCCTAGAGAACTCTTCATCCCTCGCTATCGCACAATGCAATTTAGCATATGCACAGCAGCCGGTCCCATTTACATTCTGGAAATGTGGCAACATGTACATGTGCAAAGATGCACTTATATTTGCACTGCAATAAACATACAGCAGTCATTTAATGTCCTTTATTATTACTTCCTTTAAAGGAAAATGAACATCACAATGAACAGATGCCAGCGGGTGTCCGCCAATCCAACAGAGGGCAGCACCAACCCGGCCGACAAGGCTGAATATTCTGAAGTAGCTATTCGACTGGGCTGTGGGTGAGTCAGCACTTGCAACACGACTGGGAAAAGTTTAACGCTAATTAGCTTGATTACAACCTTAATACACGATGTATTGTGTTGTAAGAATCCACCAGCCAATCCCTGTCAACACCGTTTCACTGACAGTGATTTTCCCGCCGCCACAAAGCAGCACTGGTCTCACCACAGCTGCACTAAACTACCAGATGAAGGCTGAACTTTCAGAAAGAACAGCCCCAGCACATCAGCGATACCACGGGGGCCTGGGAGCAGCACAAGGGCCACGGCAGGGTAGCGTCCCGGGGGACAGGGACCCTCCGGCTTCCGCTCACGTTAACGTCAACCGGCGGCGACTCCATGGCCTTTAAGGACACGACCACACGGGACAGCGAGCACTGGGGAAGCGCTACATCTAACTGTGTCATGTTGCATTAGGAAACGCTCATGTGACCAGTGCAACCGCACTGGGAACAGCAGATGAGGGCCATCCATGAAAATCACAGCCCGGCCTCTTCAAAGACACGCAGAGGGGATCCATTGCGGGAGGTCGTCCATCGCGGGGATGGAAGCAGTGGCCCCTGCTCTACAGCCCTGTGCAAACGCAGGCTGCCCCATGGGGGCCCGTGAGGGGGGCATCGGGCTCTGTGCCATAGTGGCCCCTGCTCTACAGCGCTGAGCAAACGCAAGCTGCCCCGTGAGGGGGGCATCGGGCTCTGTGCCACAGTGGCCCCATGGGACGCGCAAACATTATGAAATGCAGCTGTAAAACTCGTACATGCATTTATAAGGATGCAAAATAAAAGGCACAATAAGAATAGTGATGATGCTGATTTATTGAGTGGCGATACGACAGTGCTTATGAAGAAGGAAAGATCCAGGTACAAGCCAGTGAAGGGGGCAGGTGAATATCTGTCAGCATGAACCTTTGTCACAGTTTGCTGCTTAAGGACAACTATTTTTGGCAGGAAAGAGGGTGGGGGGGTGTTAATAGGAGTATTTCCATTGGCTTGGCAGGAGACCCTGCCACACTGAGCAGTGCCGAGGTCTTGGGGGGGGGGGTACCTGAAACACCCTGCGACCGCTGGGCGAGCAGAGGCAGGTAACGGAGCGCTGATCGACCAGGTCCAGGGCCTGGAGTGCAGAGGAACCGAAGACGAACTTCAACCTGACAGAGAGCAAAGGGCGGAGCAGAGTTCGGACCATGGATCAAAAAGGTTGCAGGAGGTCATTAGAGTCACAAAATCTCTCAGGAAACCTCAACAAAACCCACCCCTCAAAAAAGAAAAACTGCAGGCATCTTAAAGGGCACCAAATCACCACACGCCACCACTCAGAGAGGTCTGATCTCCAAATTTGTCTGTGATGACCATAATAATATAAAGAAAAATTATACTCACGCCAGGAGAAGGTCATCCGGAACTGAAAGACATTGAAAACGGGGACACATCGTTATATTACCCTGATGAGGAATGATTACAATTATCACAGAGAATCTCAATTAAAAAACTATCTGTATTCTTAAAATGTCAAACTACCGACAGCCGCCCCCTGGCCAGTCATCATACTGCGGCTGTCGGCAGAGCAGGGCAGTACGTTTCCGTGAGCTTATCGTGCGTTCCATTATCCTCGGGAGGTCGGAATCCGAGCCGGATTGCAAGTCTCGAGGCCGGAAGTGACGACATGCGCGCTCCCGTCTCTCGAAAATCAGAGACAAAAGCTCGGGCAGCCCAGAGTACACCGAGTTTCGGATTTGAGATGGCTGCCCAGTGCAAAGACTGTAAGTGGTGCTGTGATATTTTACATTTCTAAGCACTTTAGTGCTGTTTGAGTCAACCTCGTAAGCTGTGTACACCGTACAGCGTTATTGTAGTCGATAGATGTGTTGCTACGGTGAGCGGCATACGCTTGGAGCCGTTTGTACTCCGAAAGAGCGAGCGCAAGAGCCACTTTCTTCTTGGATCCGAGTTCGGCAAATGGAATGCATCCGATTTCCCGAGTTTTTAGCGGATATGATGTTATTCCGAGTTCCGCGCTCCGACCTCCGAGGATAATGGAACGCACGATTAGACACATCTGTAGGGACGCCATTAGCCCGGCTCCGTCACGCACTTCTCGCGCTCTCCTCGTACGCCTTCTTTATGTCCCCCAATAGTCCTTCAGCCACGGTACTCAGGGTTAGGGTCCCGCCGGGTCCCGCCAGGGGCGCCCCCGCGGACATCACTCCGCCGAGACCGGACCAGCGTTATTCGGACCCCCAGACCTCCATCCGAACGAACGTCGTAAATAAAAACGTGAGAGGCGCTCACGCGCGCCGCACTTTCTAACTTCGCGCGCCTACGTCAGATCCGCGAGGCGCGCAAATACGGATTCCGGTCTCTGACGTCAATCGTGGTTCTCGCGCCATTTGGAAAACAACTGCGCCCCCTAGTGGCCAGAAATGTGACCTACGTTTATCGGTTAGTACACAGGGAGCAGAGAAAGGACTTAAGCATGGCTACGGTTTGTTTTTGAGTGGAAAAGTAGCTTGTATAACGCACACGTGAAAGAAAATGCAAGTGGCCTGACCCGGACTGACTTTACAATAAATGAAAATGCAGCCACATTACTGAAGGTCGTGGTTTTATGCTGACTGATGCAGCACAGACACAAGTACTAGTCTTTCATGTGCTGTATCTGTAGTCTTCTGTACATAGGTTATGTACATATGTTGCCTGCTGACGTTGGGCCCTTAGTGAGGGATTATATATATACCTTATCCACAAGTTATGGTAGGAGCATTTGTGAGATCATCGTGGTGGCCACAGAGGAGCTCCATGGTGTGTCTGAGGATCCTGGACTTTCAGATAGCCAGCCAGAGTAGGTGGCCATTCAGAGAGATCTGACATGCTGCCATCACATGCCATGCCAGAAGGAGAGCGGGTGAAGATAATGATATTACGAAAGAGGGTAAGAACACAAACATTAAACCAGCACATACAGATGACCGGCAGTATGTCAGTACTGTCAATTTCAGAACAGAAATAAGGGATCATTTACTTCTTGGTTAACTGCAGAACATCTTTAGTTCTCATTTGAAAAAGTACTTAAAACTTGTTAGTCAAATGACTGATTCTTCGGACATGCACAGCTACAGTCATCTTACATGAAGCTTCTCGCCAGTATGCGCAACGTATTTCAAATTAAGTACATTCATCACTTAAAGGTTCTAAAATTGAGTAATTCACCACACAGAGAATAAAATGGGTGCTGGAGAACTAATCCACTTTATTGATTGGTCTGAACTCTTTTAATGGACTACTTAGTGACACTGTGCGATACAAACATTGCATTTCAATATCGTGGCATACGCGGGGGTTTCAAGTCTCAGATTTAACAGACAAAAAAAAAAAGTTACCACTGCAAAATATGACATGAGGAGCTCAATCAATGATTACTGGTTACCTTCTGTTTAAGATTCAAGTGTTGTAAACTTTTTTTTATCGTTGTTATTGTTGTAAACACTCAACATCCCATTATGAACAGGATGAGAAACATTGATGTCAAAAATAAAAAATGAACATCAGCTCTGGGAGTTTTAAAACCAGGTTATGAATGAATTTAAGCAGAGTTCGTAATATGTTGCTGCTGAGCAAAAGCAAAAGCAAATTATAGCATGTTCAACATCATTTGAGACGCGTCATAAACATCATCGTTGACCTCGTTACAAACTCCATAGAAAGAACAACTGATAAACAGATCGATAACAGGAAGCTGAACTTCGGCTTGATTCTGGAGAAAAAGGCGAATTCAAGTGCATTTAACAGCCACTGGAGCAAAGCAGCGATTTCACTACACTTGACGGTACCATTTACAAAATGAAAACTGCAGATCATTTCGTCACAATACAAAATAATAAACCAGTAACAAGAACAGACAGGTGCCGAAAAAGATCTGGGTTTGCAAGAGTTACCAATGTTAAAACACGCAAGCATAAATTCTCTATATGAGCTCAAATAATTTATAAAACAGGTAGTATGATTATTTCTCGAAGGTTACGATGCTAAAAGTGCAACAATGGTGCAAGGATTTCATTTGTTTGGTAAGTCTTTTTTTGGATAGTCAAATACAATTAAAGTCTCAGCTGCCATTGTTTATAGAAGGGGCACCGTGACTGATTTTAACAGGAAATGCTTTAAGAGTGTGTGTGTGTGTGTGTTCACATATACATTTTTACCATGACAGGACAACACGAGTGGAAACATCCCAAACCAGTTAGAAACAGACCCCCAGAGCTTCAGTTCCCACCTCAGTCACCTCCAGCTCAGCCTAATCTCTTGGTTTAACTGCAGTGCAGATTTTACCACGAGGTTGAACAACAAATGACGACAAAAAAAAAAAAAAAAAAACACACTATTCAGCTTATTCTTCTTTTCTTCAAAACGACGCCATACCAGTGTTCAATCAATTGCAGTTCGCCTCAAAAACCATAAGGGAAGATATGGGTGTCCTTGCATACCGGGACAGTAATCTCTCTCAAACTGTAGAAAAAAAAATAAAATACCCATGCATTTTCCACAGTGCTGCAAAAGACTTGTGTCAAGTTAACCAAGCTAATGTTTATGTCCTTTCATTGGGTGATATTCACAAGGTGTCAGGCAGAGCACTGGGCGACTAAGATCTGCATTCCTGTACCTTCCCCACAGCAAGCAGAAAGGGCTTGCTTCACTGTGTGTCAGCATCATGGCTCATTGGGGGGTGGGGGGGCTTAACCTCGGCCTGACCTTGGAATCGCTGGCGAAACACAGATCCGTCGTACGAGGAGAATGGAGCAAATTCAAAAACATAAAAATGAAAGTATCAAGTAAGGGAAGGAAAAATGCAAAAAGTTATTCTATTTACATACGACATTTTTTACAAACAGATTGAGCAGAAGTGGAGAAATAAGTTTCTTAAGCTTCTTTACAGTCAAAGTTCTTTTTGTTGGGTTTATCCCCTCTTTTTTTCCACTAGACGCTGGCTTGTCGCTGACAGACTAGACGTTAAAGCTTCTGGGCGTGGGCCTCGCTCCCGGGGGAGGAGCCTGTCGCTGTGCCGCTGTGGCTTTGGCTCCCCTCCGCGGCGCGTCACCCACGGGGGGGCCAGTGCAACGCCCACAGGGGGCACAGGGAAACGCCCGGGCTGGGCCAGCCCGCCGTGGGGCTCGCGGGGCCGGGGCCGGGGCACGGGGTGGGCTCAGTCGTCGCTGTCTGACAGGGTCTCGTACTGCTCGGACAGCAGCGGCTCGCGGTCCCACACACGGCTCTGGGGCACGGCGCCGGGCTGCCCCGCAGGGGCCTGCTGCTGCTGCTGCTGGGCCTGCAGCGAGGGGGAGGCGCAGGCCATGGAGGAAGGCGGCGTGCTGCTCATCATGCGCATGGTCAGCGGGTTGTAAGGGAACTGCATGGAGCCTGCGGCCGGGAGACCAGTACAGCGGGTCAGAGGGAATAAAAACCAGCCAGGGCCACTGAGTCTGTCCTACAGGAATGACGGGATACACGGGGTGGGAACGTACCGGTGGACGAGGGCCGGTCCTCCCAGGCCCATGTGGAGGCCTGCCTGTGGTAGTCCCCCTCCGAGTGCACAGAAGATACGGAGGAGGGCCGCTCTACTCCTGCGTAGCCCTGCCCCGGGTTCGGCGACTTGGACTTCCTGCTGCTGGCTTTACCCAGTAGCTTCTGCTTGCTGCCTGACTGGCCTGTGGGAGATCAGAAAAGTCAACACAGCCAGCAGGAGGCAATGCAGAGCAGCAAACAGAAATGGGGGCGGCAGTGACCTGTGCTGGGGGAGGGGCTGGCTTCCTGTCGGCCTTCCATCACGCCCATGGGGCCGCTGTTGCTGGGCTGTGAGGCGGTGCCCTGATGCTCTTCCTGTTTGTCCTCGAAACTGCCCATTAGGGCTTTGCGGATAATATCCTCCAGGCCCAGATTACTGGCCGGGTCACTGACAGGGTGGTTCCTGGGATTGATGCCACCTAGTGGTAACAGAGTCATGTAGGCGGTGTGACTTACACTCACAGTGCTGCCAGAGGGTGAAGAAAAACCAGGACGGTACTCACTTGAGCTGGTTACTGCAGGCAGGTTAAAGATCTCAGTGCCGGGCTGGGCGCTCGCTGGAGAGAGACAGGGAAGCCAGATGGAAAAATGAGCAGAGATGTAACGGCAGTACTCCCTCAGATAACTGTGAGTAACATGAAGAATATCCCATGGGCATGGACCTCCAGATAGCCATCATCTTATAAAACCAGTTCACAACAATAAAACTTCGAGAAGCATTTCTTAAACATTCATAACATAAACGGATTTTTAAACTGAACATAATACAGAATGAAATTCTCCCAAACTGACATCTAGGGTACTGGCGTTCCCAGCCACTTACGGACGTCAGAATCGGCTCCGGCCGAGGAGTTTAGCTTGCGGAATATCTCCTGCTTCTTGGACTGCACCATGGCTGATGTGCTCTCCAGCTTCGTAAAGAATGAGGGCAGGTAGCTGGCATTGCCTGGGGAGCGGGAATCCGTCCTGCAGGCGAAGGGAGATCAAGGGCTCAGCAGGGGCTGGCCGGGGCTGCACCCAGACTGTCCAATCAGGGGCAGAGGGCCCGTTTACACCATCAGATTACTAGTGGTGTTTTACTTTTTATTTCTAATGAATTCATATTTGTTTTTATATTTTAAAGAACTGTTAAGTAACAACTCTATATGGAAACTGAGTCTTTTAGATGCTAGGTACCTTTGCTCCACGCTCTCAGCCTCTCGCCTCTGGGCCGGCTGCATGATGGCGTCCGGCTTTTCCATGCCTGGGTAGCTCTGTGGCGGAGAGATGGGCTCATAACTCTCCAGGGGGGCTCCACCTCGCTCAGGGGACTTCCCAGGCCTGAGGGGGACACAGGCAGATTTCCAGCTACAGCGTCCTTAAGGCGGAGGCTGATTAATCCCAGCCAGCACGATTAACAGAGCTATTTATGAAGTACAAGTCCAAAAATAAATACTGATTAACGCCAACCAGGACGCCAGGGCAGAACTTAGGGCATCTGCAGAACGCTGTGACGCACCGTGATCTGGGCTTATCGGAGGAGTTCTCAGGGGACACTCTGCTGCACGGCCGCTGGTGGTGGGCTGCCTGGCTGAGGCTTTCAGGGCTGTAGTGACTGGCCAGCTTGGCCCTGCTGGAGGCGGAGCCAGGCGGGGCCTGGGTGGCACTCTGGAATGTGACTGCGGACGAGGTCACGGACGAAGCCTGGGAAGACTCTTGGTTCTTGGCGAAATCCTGGGTGATGATGTGCTGTGGGAGGCCGTCAGACACATGGTTTCAGGGAGCAGTTTGAGGCACCGGGTTCGGGTCTACGGCTCGCTCCACATGCACTCTTTGGGCCCTACCGATATGTGGTCTGCCAGGGTCATGACCCGGTGCGTCTTGGTGATGGGCCCGTACACTTCTGCCTGGGAGCTGGGGGGTAGGGGCTGCAGGCAGCCCGGTTCTGCTGCCTGCCGGTACCGACTGGTGGTCATCTCAAACCCACGGCCACCACCTGCTGGATCAACAACCACAGAAACGCACCCGGGATAAGAATCGCAGGACATCGTGCTCTTAGAAATTGTGCCCGGATGCCCTTCTAGGGACTCACTGGCTTGATGAATTCCGCTTCGCCTCATTTCTCCACATATAGCGAAAATATACAGTTTGATTTAGCTAAAAACGTACTTGATAGTACTCTGGTAAATCTGATCTGGTCCTGGGGAATACTGGACAAGCACAGGAACAGACAGGGGTTAATAAACCCAATTTAAGGCCAATTAGACCAAAGAGGCTTCCTGCAGGACTGACCTGTGTTAACCTGATCAGGTTGAGCTGCTGTACATTCGATTACGGGCAGGAAGATATAAATCAGTGGAGTGACAGACTGACACGCAGGGCCCGTAGGATGATACAGCCCTCAGGACCTGCTAAGGCACCTCATTCACACTGATGGGATATGCTTAAGTTCAGGAAACACATATAGTGAATTCACTGTTCAAATAAAGGCTGGTGCTACGTGGGTCTGGTACCTGCACCCTGGGGCACTTTATCCTGAGCAAAGCCACTCTCCTGCTTGTCTTGAAGCTGTACAGGGGAGCTAGCAGGGCTGATGACCTCAATGGCGCTGCTCCCTGGGCCTTCGTAGCGACCGGAGGGCACTGGGGGGGACAGAGGATTGCAGGTTAACCTCTATACGCTTAACCAGGTAAGCGACTCACTGCCACTCAAAGCACAATACGCGCCGCCTCCTAACTGCAATTGTCTACATGCTCATCTGCCCTCCTTTGGGACAGAAGCCTGATAAAACCTAATGATCGAAGGCTGAAGTACATGTTAGCCACAAGGGAAGGAGCACTGGCAGGCAAGTGCTAGACCAGCTGGCTGCAGGGCACTTTTCCTTCTGGCTGCAGGGTGGCTCCTACGAGACACCCAGGTAACGCAGATGAAGACCAAACAGCTTGGTTTTGTCCATTCTCGAGTGCAGAAAAGGGCCGCTGAGTGAGAGGGGCCCTAAAAAATTTGGACTATAACTGGATTAGGGGGCCAAATACGATTTGCTTTAATGTGGCCCAAAATCTCTAACGGTGTCCCTGCCATCACCAGGCAGGGTGGTTCTGGAACAAACCAAAAAGCCCTACCAGCTTCTGGAGGAGGTACAAGTCCTCAGACATGTACAGATGGTTGCCGAATTATAATCGTAAGCAGAGGTTCAGGAAGAGATAAATGGGGGAAAGGGGAACTCACAGCCACCAGAGGAATCCGAGCTCTGAGAGCCTCTCTCCCGGGAGTCCTTGTCGGGGGCAATCTGCCGAGTGATAATGACATCGATGAAGTTGGCGGCTGTAATGGTGGTCTTTCCACGGGTGCGCAGCTCCTCCTCGATGCGGGATTTAGTGGCTGGGCCCTTGTCTGGGTGGCCTTTCACGCCGCCGAGGGCCATTGGGGCATAGGGAGACTGCATGGCGCGTCTCTCCAAGTCCTGCGACTGCTCAACACCAGCCGGTCGCCGCGACGACGCCTCCTCCCCGCGGCCTGATTCATGCTTGCCCTCCTTGGCCTTTGCCACGTCCATCTGGGGGGCGGAGGCCGCGGCATCCACCAAGGCGGCCAGTGCGTCTGCCGCCGTATTGTACCGGGCACCCGGCTGGGCGGAGACGGCCGAAGGCATTGGCCTGGCACAAGGAGAGAGAGTGTTTAACACGTCAATATGGCTCTCACTAAGCTAGAGTGGAGGTTGAGAATGATCGCGCACACATCCGTGAGACAGCGCAAGTAAAACATCTTCTCAGTAGCTTATTAAACCGTACCTTTTTCTTATTGAGCTGATGCTTTTATTGTAAAAGACTGAGTCTTATTACAGTTAAAACATTTTACCGCACAGCCGTGCATCAATATGACTGCATATGTGACAAATAAAACTAGTGAAAATGTCGACGAGCAGTAGAACAATTTCAGAAGAACAATCGAACCCATTTGAGAACATGCGAGTCGGGGACGGCCGCGGGGCGGACTCACATGAGTGTTGTGATGACGCTCTTGCTGTTGGTGCCCTGGAACACGCTGGGCCGCTGCTGCAGCACGCTCTCCTGCGAGCGTATGGAGGGCGAGGGCGAGCGCAGGTAGCCGCGGCTGCCGGGCCGGCCGGGCTGCTCGGGGCCTGGGTGGCGGGAACACGCTTTGAGCGTTGGCCTCTCCCGGGACGCGGGGCACAGAGGCTGAGCGGGAAGCGGTGGCCCTTACCTGCACGCATGTAGGCAGCGTCCATGCGCTCGCGCTGATCCCTCTCCCTCTCCCGCTGATCCCTCTCTCGCTGATCCCTCTCCCGCTGATCCCTCTCCCGCTGATCCCTCTCCCGCTCGCGCTCCTTCTCCCTGTGCTCCCTCTCCCTCTCCCGCTCCCTCTCCACACTGGCCGCCGTCACTGCTAGGTGTGCGGGGTGGCCTGCAACACAGAGAGGAGGCTGAAGCCATGCCCTTAAGGCCACACCCAGCGTGCTGCTGGACGGGGGACTGGGTTGGGGGAGCAAGGTGCCACCATCCCGGGCCAGCTGGGGGCAGAGGGGGTGACCCATGGCGGCGAAAGGTCCCTGTTTGGGTTGCCGTCCACCCTGCAGCAGCAGAGAGCTTATGCAGCTATCGGGTTAGACTGTGGCCCGTGTGTTTGGAAGGGCTGGGGTGGGGTGGGGGGGGTTCTCACCTGGAGATATGGAAGCTGGGTTGAAAGCCCTAGTTGGGAAAGGGGCCTGAGTTCCAGGGATGTAGGTGATGCGGTCCATGGGGGGGGTACCTGTTCCCCCAGGGTGAGGCAACAGGATAGCGGGAGGCATCTGGGCTAGATCAATAATCCCTTTTCAGACAGAAGCAAAGGGCCAGCGTGAATAACCAATGACTACCAATGAGCTCAAAGCACAGCCCCACCCCTCCAGGAAGCAGGAAAACGCTGCATCAAAAAAGGAAGCTCAGCAGACCAAACTCAGGAAATCAATCAGGGCTGTCAGTCGATTCAGTGCGGCAGCAAATTCGCATTTTGGGAAATCAGAGAATCAGCTGATGTTTCAATTAAGCAGAAAGCTGCTTTTTTATATCCTGGAAACATCAGAAACACCCAGAACCTCCCCCCTTCCCAAAACTAACCTAGTACATTTATTAAACTGGAGCGCACTCCCCAGTTTCAGCATTACTGTATGATGCTGTTCATTGCATTGAGGTAGTGAACTGAAGCGAATTGCAGTGTGAAGCACAGAAAACACTCATAATACAGCCAAATCAGATAATCTGGGATATTACATATCATTTTGCACTGCAGATTAACTTTCAACTGCAGGCATACATTATAGATGATATTAAATTTGAGTAAGAAATAGCCACAGCCCACATAAAAACGAAACCGAAACATCCGATTCATTTGTCCATTTGTGGCAATCGGTCCGGGTCATTTGCTTCTGATAGTCTGGAAAAGGTAGCCTCTGGTCGACAGGAACACACCAAACACGGACACACGCATGCATGCTCACAGCAGGAGGGGGGGGGGGGGGAGCACTCCGTCAGGCGGGGCCCAGTACCTCGAGCTCCAGGAGGGTATGGGATTGCGATCTGCTGTTCCCGTGGCGACAGGCCCCTGGCGACATCGGGCCGCGGGATGACTTGCATCTGCTGCGATGTGATGTAATCGTTGAGGATGGTCTGGCGCGTGTTTTCCATGGTGTACAGAGGGTATGTGTTGTGCGTGTTGTGATAGCCAGTGGGGGACGGCTGTCTCTGGAACAGGTAGGCTGTTAGTCCAAGAGCCACAGAAATGGGAGTGGGGAGGGAGGGAGGGAGAGAGAGAGAGAGAGAGAGAGAAGATTTATTACCAGCCTCTTCATATCATGACTATCCAAGGTATCTGTTACATGGCCAAAAGTCCTGGCTGAACACACTGCACATAGGCAGAAGGCTTCATGGGGAGGAGCTAATGAGTGTCAGGCACCTGGCTCGAGGGGGCGATGGAAGGCTATGGAGTCCAGGGCGGGCCCCAGGTGGGTGCGGTACATTTCACCCGGGACCACAGGCCGGTGGTGTGGGTCAAAGGGGCTGTGGGCAGAGAGGGGATCCCCCCCTGGCACCGGGGACTTGGCGGGAACGCTGTCACGCTGTGTGGGGGTCAGGGTGCTCTTCCGCTCGAGACTAGCCGGCTTTCCTGATGTTATGTTTCCTGTAGTGAAGAAGCAAAGTGAAGGATCAGCGCCATATCCACCCAGGTTACTTCGATGGTGGCCAATCTGCATATCGCGAAAGGTGGATGGAGCTGGTCGATCTAGAAAGTTCGTAAGTTAGATCCAGAAAGTCACTCAGAAGAACACGAGAAAGGCACATGCAAATACACATGGGTGGTCAGCTGGTAGTGCTACCTTCTTGTGAGCGGCCCAGCAGCGGCGATCCGCGTGAGATGGAGCTGTTGCTGTAGCTGACTGGCGTCCGGCGGGCGCTGGCGTCCTCGTATATGCCAGGGCTGACCTGTGCCTTGCCAGCCTCCATGTGCGTGGAGCGCAGCACAGATGTGGAGTTGACCACGGAGGTGTGCCGCACACGCTCACAGCCCTTTGCCCCGCCCTCCGCTGCATCCAGCTGTACCACGGTGTGTGGCAGCTTGCTGGGGTTCGTGATCAGGGATTTCACGTTGTGCTTGATGGCCGACTGGCTCACGCCACCCTCGTACTTCAGCGGCGTCACCTGCAGACCAGTGGCATGGCTGGTTGGCATCTCTGACACACTCCATAGGCGACCTTTGACAACTACTTGCACAGGTAAATCGGCATTTCAGCATTTAATGCTATTCGCTTTTAGTGAGCATAAATGTATCGACTGTATAAACTGATCAAACACAGGTGCGCAGTTCGTGTTCATCCACTGTTACACAAAGACAACTGCACTCATGAAAACCCCAGACATCATGATGCATCAAAAATGAAGGAGACCTGCATGTCCGAGAGTGACGTGTGCACTCTGGGCCCCACCTGGGATATGGAGCCCATGTCGGGGGTCTTGCGGCTGTCCTGACCCACTAGCTCCTGCCTGGGGATCTCGTGGATGGAGCGGCCCATTTCCTTGATGGTGTTGACACCCTCGTAAGGTTTGCCCTTCGTGATCCCTCCTTCGAAGGAGCGAATAGGGGGGCTCTCTCGCTTCATCTGCTTGCTGTACTTGTGGCCCTCTTCAAAAGCTTCTGCAGACGTCCTTGGTGTGCCTTCGAGTGGACGAAGAAATAGCTAGTTGTTATGCAACAATGTATTGACAAGAAAAAAAACCCTCATAAGTTCAGAAGTAGTGCAGAGAGGCATGCTTAACAGAACAGTTATTAACCAGTAACCCTGAAGCCTGAACTAACACTGAGCAAAAGGACATACAGAATATTCCAGAATGTCTACCTTGCATGATGGACCCCGAGAGCACCGTCCGGTCCTTGGACTCTGGGTGCGAGGCATCCCTGGGTAGAGCCCGGCTTATTAGGCCTGATTGAGAGAGAGGCATGTGTGACTGAGCGCAGAACAGGGATGCCCGATGCCAGCCGGACTCAGCGGGAGTCAGGGGGACTCACCTTCATAGGGGGTGGCCTCTCTCACTGGGTGCCCTCTTGTCATCGAGCCCTCCATCATGTCATACGTACGCTTCAGGTCATGGCCTGTCCGTGGGCTTCGAGTGCCTTCTCTGGGATTCTTGATTGCTTTGGGGCAAAGTTTCCATAAACACTTGAGAAGAGCAATCCCACAGCATGTCATGGTACATCGATACTATAGTTAAACTGTGGAAATGTTACTATGAAAATTGCTGTCTGTTCCCTCAGGCCACATCAAATCAGAAATGCCAGGCAGCGTTTGTACTACAACTGTCCATTCCCTTAGGCGGCAGCCAACCAGAACTCAAGGAAGGGTTACTACTATGACTGTCCAATCCCGAAAGGTGCAGCCAATCATAATTCATGGAAGGTTTACTACTATAACTGTCAGTTTCTCAGGGAGCAGTTTATGAGAATTCAAGGAAGGATTACTACTTTGACAATCCAATCCTTTAGGCCGCAGCCAAACGTAACCTGTGCAAGGGTTGCTACTACAACTGTCCATTCCCTAAGAGTGCAGCCAGTCAGAATTCAAGGAAGGGTTACAGTAATAACTGCCCATTCCCTTAGGGTGAATTTATTCAGAACTCAGTGATGGGTTATTGCTATGACTGTACATCGTCTTACACTGCAGCCACAAAGAACTCAAGAAAGGATTCACTACAATAAGTGCTCGGTCCCTGAGGCTTCAGCCAATCAAACTGGAGGGAACATGCTGCCGTTTCACACTTACAGTCATAGGAGAGGATGTGCCCACTCTTGCCCTCGTAGATGACATGGCCCTTGGACAGCGCCTCCCCCCTGGCCTTCTCTGGGCTGTTCAGGTCCTCTGTAGCCAGCTTGGTGATGGTGCTCTTCAGGAGGATCTCCGCTGGCATGCTGGACTGTGGCAAGGCTGGCGTCCCCTGTTTCCCAGCAACCCAAACCAAGGCCGGGCTCAGTATTTTCAGATAAAGAGTTTGATACAAAAACATTGCCTGACCTTGTCACTTAGGGCCACCCCGGACAGACGTGAGGACTAAGCACCTGAGTGATGGATCCCCCTCGATAGGGCAGAGCCTCGGCCGACACCTTGGCTGGGGTGCCCCTGGTGATGCTCCCCTCCTGGATGGTGGAGATGGGATTTGCTGGGGGACAGAGACACATTTCAGCAGCATGGACACACAGCTACCCTTCACCAAACTCCCAGTCATTTTTTTTTATGCAGAAACAACATGCATTGGTCCCATAAGGCCAGCAGGGTGAAAAACACGCACAAAAACAAAATGGCCAAAAGGGCAGAATACTGGAATGTGCACAGGACTGAGGGAGGTAGTAGGGGGCGCTACATACCTCTGACGCCTTCAAACTGGGCGCGGGAAAGGAGGCCCTCGGGTTGCGTGCTGAGCCCCCGTGGCGAGCAGTCCTCCTGCTTGACGTAGGACACTGCAGAGGACAGGAGACACGCAGAAAGGCGTCAGAGCCAGCCTTGACCGCGACAGCAGACCCTGACAGGCGACCGCTGATCCGACCTTCATGTTCAATCTACAGCCACATCCTCTGCATGTAACCCGATACGTTGAAAACAACTGCTGTAGTGACGCGTGACTTACATGGCAATTACACCAAACTCATTAAAAGCGGCACCACAACCGAAAAGCTTCAGTTACTACAGACGTAGCAGCGAGCGCACGGACGACCCAGACGGAACCCCCCGCCCCCCCACCCCTTACCAGGCTTGGCGGGGTCCTGCTGTCTTGGCAGGCCGAGCGATATGGATCCCACTGAGCCCTTTGCTCCCTCCTGACCGTACACAGCTTGG
This sequence comes from Petrocephalus sullivani, assembly GCA_026780845.1. Classification (NCBI taxonomy): domain Eukaryota; kingdom Metazoa; phylum Chordata; class Actinopteri; order Osteoglossiformes; family Mormyridae; genus Petrocephalus; species Petrocephalus sullivani. Next base: position 15,445,667 of record JAODKM010000099.1, on the reverse strand, counting down.
CTAGGTGAGGGCAGGTATGTGCCAGGAGTTCCCTGAAACGGTTAGCCAGGGGAAAAAGTTACAGCCGACTCTGAAATTCTCCCCGAAGCTTTAGTGGGATGCCAAGAACAAAACGTTACTTCGGGAGGGGGGAGTGGGTGGGGGAAGCTACGACTTGGAATATTTTGTAATACGCACTTAAAAATACCACAGTGCAAGCGTCAGGAAGCCAGCTTGCAAGCTGTTTAGAGACAGACAGGGGGGGAGGAAGGCTGCTCTTATCCTAAACATGCGTCTGCCTCGGAGAATCTCTGCCTCCCCTTCCCCCTTACCTGGGAAATGGAGCCCCCCTGGATGAAGGACGGCTTCTCGGAGGGTTTGGACGTGGGAATGAGAGGGGGCGGGGATGGAATGTTGGCTGGCCGGCTGTGCCTGGAGAACGCCACTCGGACTCCGTCGGACGGGCTCTGGAGCACCTGGTTTGGGGCTGGCTGCAGCACTGGAGTGCGAAAGGGACCCGGGGCCCAAAAAACGTCAGCACACAGCGCGCTATCCCCGCCCATCTACCCGCCGCTCGCAAACACGGAGGAAAAGGAACACTCCGACTGTCCCAGAGCCGAGGCGAAGCGTGCGGACGCGCCAAGCGCGGCGCGAGGCGTACAGGCTGACGCACACGGTACAGATACGCGGTGCTTACAGGGCATCTTAACCAGTAGGAGCGGAAACCCAAAGGAGACAGCTATGCATATACCCTGACCCGGTTCGGATGCGCTCTCCCTTTGTCTCTCAGCCTGCTCGGTCTTCAATATTGCATGAGCCGGCAGTGCTGACATCCCTCAACGTGCCGCCCCGCCCCGCTCCGCTCTAGGGGGATGACAGGCCCACAAAGCCGGCTCTCCTTTCCTGTAGCGCGTCACGGTCACTTCCTTTCAGGACCTCGCCAAAATGGAAACTCAACTCCAGCCCCAGGCGACGTACGTGGGGCGTTTATAAAACATTTAAAACGTGGGAGAGGCGCAGGCCGGCGGCACTGTCTCAGCAGAGTCCCAGCCTCCTGTGCCCAGGAGGAAGTGCCATGGCAGCGATCCCGACACAGTGGCTCACAAGCGGAATGAAACAAACCAGATCTGAACATACAGCACTGCATGATGCAGTTAACATTTACTGAATAAGCATTTAGGAACAGTAGGCCAACTGGGTCTTTCATGTAGCCACAGGCCGGACAACCAAAATCTGACTGAACTAATCTCTTAGGAAAAGAGCTGAAACATGGGCGGACCTGGTGGGACGCTGTAGCGGGGTGCACTGGGGTCTGGCTGTGGCGAGGCCTTGCTCAGCTCCCGGGGGGACAGCCTGTAGGGGGACGCGGACCTGCCCGTGCCACCGTGGGCCTGAGCTTCCTGCTCCAGAGCCAGCTTCATTTCATACGGCATGTAGTTGAAGGGCTTACCTGCGGTGACGGGGACAGAGGACGGGGACAGAGGATGGGGACACACAGTCAACTAGTGCAAAAACGCCTCCTTCAACAAAAGCAGTTTTGCATTGTTTCTCATTTATTCAGCGAAATCACAAATTTGGTGAAATCACAGAGCTGATGTACATGCTAGTATATACACTGCTACCAGGACACCAAAAACAGCCAGGCAGATTTCAGTATATAATTGACCATGTCAAATATAATCCATGGGATTAAATTTTTAGAGCTAAAGCCGCTGCTGGGATTTGAGTGATCAGAGCGCTGCACTGGCCCGGCACGTCTCACCCTCCAGGACAGTGGGGCTGCGAGTGGTGAAGTGGGGAGGTTGCCGGCGCTCTGAGTCGGCCTGGTCCTGCCGCTGCTTCTCCTCCTGGTGTGCAGACTCGTGCACGGCCTTGATCTGATGTTGGAACATGGTGTAGCCACTGAGCGGGGCGCCCAGGGGCATGCCGCCGGGCCCGAAGGGAGCTGAAACCTAGGAGGGCGGGAGGGAGCTTGTCAGGCCAGGTGCGGATGGATGGAGGCAAACGCATGACCTGTGGCAGCCACTGACCATGGCGGGGATGGCGGCTGCGCGCTGCTGCAGCTGCTGCATACTCGGGTGGCTCTGCTTGGCTGAGGACACCAGCACTGAGCCAGGTGGAGTGAGCAGGGACAGCTTGTCCATGGTGAAGATCCTGAGGGAGGGGAGATGGCGGCGTTAGACTGTCAGGGAGTGAGGCCAGCTGTTAGAGAGGAGCAGGAGGTGAGCGCGAGAGCAGGCTGAAAGCCAAAGGGTGGCTGCTTGCCGAGCACTGTGCTGACCTTTAACCTCACGCCACCCCCTCCCCGCAGAATGCCCTTGGCAGCTGGACAAAGGGCTTTCATTCCAGGGGACGTGGCAGCGAGCCCCATGCCTTCCCATAAGCCTGGCGAAGGTGCTGACCTTTACCCGAGCCTCTGCCTCCCTCTCTATTTACTTATTTTGGGACAGGAACAACCAACCTCTTGCATTTTTACCATAACTTGGCCTCCAAAGCTACGGAGACTGGCTGCTCAAACGGCCATGAACATAGCCATGAAAATTTCAGCCCCAGACCAGTTCAGTGACGTAATGCTCACATAAAAAGCCTAAAAATAATACAACACAAAAAGCAGCTCACACAGCAGCATGAACGACCCGAGCGAGCACGGCTGCTCCGAGGATCTGCTGGAACGTGCCTCCCAGTGGCAGATGTGTTTTTCCTTCGGATGGACTTCTTGGAAATGGAGGTAGATGCACAATTGGACAAGCAGGCCAAAGTCTTGCATGCCTACGAACACCGTGAGCCAGGCTCCCCCCCCCCACCCGGGATCAGGCACTGCCGGTCCCACCTCAGTCGCACACCAAACCCAAATATCACTTTACAGCTTCGGCATAAGCGAGCAGCCAACAGTATCCCGGCAACCCTTCCGGGGCCTCTGCCAAGCGAGACCTACCTCTGTCTGTCGGGCTCGCAGTCCACATCCTCGTCCGCACTGCAGGTGGCGCTGGAATCATTGTCAGAGTGGGCATCCCGTGGCGGCCCCCTCTGGGAGGGTCCTGGCCCCTGGTCGGCCTGCTCGGCGCGGTCCGCCTTCTCCTTGGCATCAGACTCCACCTTGATGCGCACGTCGCCCAGCACCTTGGTGTCGGCGTCCGCCGGCTCCGCCTTCAGCTGCACCGGGGCCTCATAGAGGGGGCGCGCGCGCTCCTCCGCACTCGTCGGCTCTCCTGCCTCGGGACTCTCCAGCTTGACTCGTAACTCGCCGTATGGGGGCTCGTGGCTCTTGCCGGGGCCGTCCCGCTCGGGTGTGGTGTCGTCCCGGGAAGTGCCGTCGCCGCGCTGCTCACCCGCCTTGGCCGAGTCCCCCTGAGATGGGGAGGGAGCGCTCTCCGTGTCGGAGCTGTTCTCCGCACCTGGGAGGGAACCGGACACATACTGTAGGCTGAGCGACTGAAATGGGATGGATGTCGCTACTTTGTTAGAAAGTGAGAACAACTGAAGAAAACCTGGTTTGCCTTAAAATAAAAAACTGAGAGAAATATGGGAAAAAACAGAATAGCAGCAGCAGGCCATGATTTGACATGACTTACCAGTTGTCACAGCAGATCTAAAAGTCCAGAGAAAATGCAAAACAGCCCTGACAGTAAAAAGGAATGAAAAACCTTGGGTGCAAAGTCTGTTTGGGTCTCCTTGAAGATGACTTTAAATAATGCTGTGACCTCCTCCCACAGACAACCAGAGAACAGTTGCGGTGGCTCTCGCACCAGCACCGCGGCCCCCAGAGGAGGGCGCTGGAGGCCAGCTGACGCCAGATGACAATGACCTAAACCTCCCAAGCTGGTGAACCTCATAAAATAGAAACAGGGCAGATCTCTCACCTGACTTCACCTCCGCTCAGAGGCTCACAGAAACAAGCACCACCCCATTGCACAGATGGTTAAGCGCAGGTTACACCAGATCTACAAACAAGCCACTCCAGCACAGCTCAGGAGACGCGGCCCAGAGGATGAGACGAGCTTGCTTTACTGGGCTTGTGGACGCTACTTTTGACACTGTCAGTTTCCTCCCTGAGCTCCCCCACTGACCTTCACTGTCCTCAGGGTTCTCCTCCTCGTTGGAGCCCTCGTTGTCCTCCTCGTCGGCAGCCGAGGCGGTAGAGGCCACGCTCTCGCTTTGGGATACGTCACGGTCTACACGTGAGCGCCGGACGTCCTGGGAGTGAGTAGCAGAAGCATGCGTGGATGTGAATGGGGCACTGTCAGCGCTCGGCGGCCATGATGTCACAGTGGGATGGTGCAGTCAGGCCCAAACCTGTTTGTGCTGCTGAAGCAGGTTGTCCAGGTTGTGCCTCCTCTTGTAGTTGAAGTAGAAGTTCTTGCACTGCGCCTCACTCTTGGTGCCCACCATCTTGGCGATGGCTGACCAGTTGCGCCCGTGCTCCACTAACCCTGTAACCAGAGTGAGGGTCACACAGACTCCCCCAACAGGCTTGCGCTGGCCCACTGCCGCCGATGACAGCAGAGGTAAAAACCAGGTTTAATCTCATATGAATGGATAGGGCAGAAAGCAGAAACACATGAAACTCCACCCCTCCTTTCCAAAGAGTCCCAGCTGCTCCCTGACTGACCAAGCATCTGGCCAGTCTGCTCCAACACTCCAATCAGCTTTTCTGTTCCCATGGACTGCCAGGGCGAAGCTTAATGTCAGGCTGGAATTTACCTGTAAGCCTCATCTGACACGAGGGCATCACCCAGAAAGATGGGCAGACGTGGCCCGGCCACAAGGGTGACAGCCCTACGGGACCTCAACAACAGTGTCACTGTGGCTAGTAACTCACTCTTGAAATGACCTCTTCCCTGTCACGTGCTGAACACTAACAAAAGCCCTTTAACAGTGAACAGATCACTCTGCCAACAGCAGCCCGCCAGGCTGAAGATGATACCTTCTAATGTCTGTTTAGGAGTGAAACTATTGACACCCCCTGAGGGATTTAAGCCACACAGCAGAACTGTCCCCCAAGAGCCAGAAGTAGATAGGCTTTATATATAAACCCATTTTACACATAAACACACTATGCAGGACGGAGGGCACATCAGGGTACATCATCACTCAATGTTTTGTAATATTCAGGCATCAACGTCATGCTGCCTTTGGGAGTCTTGTGTATGCCTACCACACCTGCCAGTGAGTGCATTAACATTTGAGTAAAGGACAACTGCTACAGAAACCTGCACAAACCCATCGCTCTCCTAACTTCTAAATGTGTTAAAGTTCTTGCTGTTCTAACTGTGCTCACGTAACATCAAGCCTCGAGAGCGTCACGCTGAGCCTGAAACCCTGACGAAGCACTAATGCCCTCTTAACGCCCACCTCTCTTTCATGGACGCGCATGCCCTCGATCAAAATCCGAAGCCTTGCGTGCACTTGTCCACTGTGAGGGATTACCCTTGGGCCATCGGCGCTCGTCTGAGTGGGAATGGCGTCTGAACTCAGCTCACAGGGAGGGAGGTTTGGAGCGGAAGGCAATGGTAGCAACCGAGAGGGAAGCCCTTACCTTTTTTGGCCACTTCCATCTCTTCCTCAGTCCAGCGGGAAGTTTCACCTGCCTCCATGGTGCCTGTGAATTGAAAGGTCAGCCATGTCACCGAGGGCGTCACTGTGTCCTGCAGGGGGCCGCATTGTGCTGGGAGTGCAGTCGTGTTGCATGCCTGCTAATCTAATAATCTGTCCGCTCCGACGCCCGTCCCTTTCACCAGCATCCCCCCGTCAGCTGACCACATTGCAGCTGGTCTCACCAAGCCACACTCCCCCGCCGCTCAGTAACCATACCCCGGTGTGGCCCTTGGCCGTGCGGCTAGGCATTTCGGAGAATGTGGAGGCAGCGGTGGGGCAAGCTGAACCTTGCCCCCCCCCCACCTTCTCCCTCAACGCCACCAACAGCCAGAACTCCCAGAGACTGTAAACAGAAGACAAATATAGCTCCAGATGACCCTTGACATTTTCACGATTTAATTTGTTCCAAAGCAAAGCTATGAGTGAGCAGCTCTGAATCTCATCCAAAGGTGCTGCGGCACGGGGGACATCTCTGCCCGAAGCACATTTATCTCCATGGCTGCAGAGCATGGGCATCTAAACTGATGAAGGAACACAGATTCGTGAATTTCTCATTCTCTTAAAGCTCAGACAAACTGTGCTGAGCAGACAGATAGGAGAGAATTCATTGGATGCATTTTCTGTCAGGGCACAGAACAGGAGCAGCTGCAGATCCTCAAAAGAATTTCGGCCATCTTGCACACAGGAGACAAGCCCTGTGACAAGTACAACAGCCCTAACCCTAAGCTGATATTCTATCCCATCACACACACCAGCCTGGCCGCCTCAGTCTCCAAGCCCTTCCGTCCCATATGGAGGGATGAGGAGCGACAGGAGGGTGACTGCCAAGCCCATGGGGCCTGACAGCTTCTAAACCGGGGACCATCGATTCAAGCCTGATCTGTCAGGTGAAGGGAAAAGTGATAGATCAAAAGGCATGGCACTCCCCGGGTTTGTAAGGACCTCAAAGGAAAAAGAAGCGAGAGAGCCTTCAAGAACAAGGCTGGAGAACCCACACATCTGTGCTACTACTTTCATACGCTGCCTCACTTAGAAACTTCAGAAAACTTTTAAAAGTGACAAAATTCAGGGGTTGCCTTTGATCTCTAGAGGTATGCTAAGCGGATCATAAAGCAGATTATACCATGGCATTTTTTTTTATCATCTTGGGGGGGGGGGGTGGGGGCCGGGGGGGCGTTTGGCTGTTTCACCTTTTGTTTGTGGTGGTTGCTACATTGGAGCGGGGGGGGGGGGTGCGCGGCCGTCACAACCCCCCAAC
>JAODKM010000099.1:15422741-15438735 GCA_026780845.1 Petrocephalus sullivani | reverse complement strand
GGGGGGGGAGAGCAAGGGGAGTGTGCAAGCATGATATTGTTAAGGTTTCCAAGAGTCACCAGGAGAGGGAGCAGCTTCAGCTCAGCAGCAGACACCACATGGCTCAGAATTCTGCCCGACAACCAGAATAGCACATGCGTCCAGCTGGACAGACTCGTTCTATGATTGCATTTACCGCCAACGTCCACCCGGAGGAGAGACTGAGCTTTAGGGCACTGCTATAACCAACAGCGGCAGACCCCATACCATCCCTATATGGCCCTTCTTACATCTACAGCCCGGTAGATGTAAAAAGAAGAAGAAGAAGAAAAAAAGACGAGCAGCAAAAATGTGAAAACTGAAACACTCTCCCCCCTTCCTATTGCACCAACCCCCACCTACCTAGATGCGGACATGCAAACAAAACCCAGTGGGTAATACGGAGGACCATGGGTACCGAGAGTGCCCGTTGCTATGAGCCAGGGAAGGACACCAGAGACAGCATATGCCACTTGCCCAAAACAGCGAACAAGACCCAGTCTAAGGTACCATTGGGGGGCAGGACAGAAGGGACCAGTCGCCCTTAAACGTGAGTAGGGGCTGCAAAACTCAGAAACAACAGGGTCCCCCTCCACACTGCCCACCAACAAGCTATATGGACAGGAAATATAGCCAGAGTTGGATGCAACACCTAACCTGGCTGCTGTTGATCTGATTTTAAAAGGACCAACCCTTCAAAAAACACCACTATAGGGTCTGCTGAAGGGCTTTCCCACAGAAAAGTTATGGGTCTGCCAAAAGGAGTCACTATTGGACAAGGAGGATGGCTCACCCCCAGGGTGTGAAGCACCTCGCCAAGGGGTCTTACCTCTGGGGGCTTGCGGGTCCATGGCTACAGGGGTAGCCTTCATCTGGTCACGCACATTCCTCTGCACCGACTCGGTCTTGGGCGGCTGGGCGGGTTCTGGCAACACTAGATCATGGATGAAGTTGAGCCACGGAGGACACAGATAGACGAACGATCATACAGGACGAAGAAAGGAAAACAGTCGACAGTGAAGGAGCAGAGCTTTGGAGAACGTGACTGTAAGGCAAGGCCTCAGAAGGCCCGTTTCCTGTACTTAGTCAGGAAAGGACACACCATGCCTCTATGGAGGCCGGTGTGCCATGTGAATGTCGTGGCCATGGAGACGGACTAGCGGACCGGCGGCGGCGGCGGGCTTACCTGGCTCAGGGGGCGGGGGCTCCTCCGCTGCCACGGAGGCAGCCTCACTGGCCATGGAGCGCGTGGTGATGCGGCCCTTGCGGCGGCCCTGGCTGTTGGCAGTCTTCCTGCCACGGGGGGCGCTCTGCTCCTTCCCGTCCTCGTCCTCCCCGCCGTCACACTTCTCTTTGTCTTTGATGTCCCTGGAGGGGATGCAGACAGCCAGGTCACCCATCACAGGACCACGGTCTGATTAAACCTTGACAGTAACAGCCGCCTTGAAAGCATTCATGCAGAGGCCATGAGGTCACTCCTTGTGCCACAGCACTGAACGGGATAAACTGGGTAACTGATTCTTCCAAGTACAGAGCTGATTCCATCAGAAGCTCCGGGGGAGTCATGAGATTTAAAGCAAACCCTAAGACATTATTCAGAGATTGACCAAAGCCTGGTTTCCACTACAAGATAATTCTGACCATGATCGGGCTTTTGGACATAAAGAACAAGGTGGCAGAGTTTATACTCTCAAACTCGCTAGGGTTGCTCACCCACCCTAACCCTAACCCTAACCGAAACCCACTTGGGTTCTTCACCTACCATAACTCATGTGGGTTTGTCATCAACTTAACCCAAGCTCAGTAGGGCTCCTCAGCCACTCTAGCCAAAACTCACTTGGGTTCCTCCTTCTCATCTTTCTCCTCCTCGTCTTTCTTCTCCTCGTCCTCCTTCTTCTCTGACTTCTCAGATTTGTCTTCCTCGGTCTTGTCTTCGGATTTCTCTTCCTGCGAGGGCCGCGTTATCTGTTGCTAAGGAGATACATAGAACCCCGTCAGCATGCATCTTTACATGGCATTGTGAGCATGTGGGGGGAGACACCCGTGTTCTTTCCGGTAGCCAAGAAGCATTTATCCGAGCGGATAAGGGCAGACTGATCCCTATTTAACATGAGCTACTGCTTCTTAAGAGGACCACAAAAACACTAATGTCAGGTTATGGTTAGACAGACTCGCGGGCTGAGGCATGCGCTTTGGAAACGGCACGCAGGAAAGACAGCAGTCTCATGCAGCCGGGGGTCATGGGTGTGATGCCAGCACGCTAAACGACAGTCATGGACTCTCTCTGGACTCACAGTTCAGGCCCCGGAGACTACGTGTACCGGGAGATAAACATTAACAGAATGGCTCATGCCACATATTTGAACCGAGGACAGCAGAATGTTCTCAGTCTGGTTCATTTTTCCATAGCAGTGAGATGATGATGGTTTGGAGGCCACAATCCAGCTGCATTCCAGAAGCAGGCTGGGAAAAGAGAGGCAGGCTTCTTGTGCTCAGTAACCTCATTAGGAAGGGTAGGGAACTGGCATTTTATTTCAGCACAAAAAAGTAAAGTGACCAATGCTATACAAAACCCTTTCAGGTAACTATTACGAGTTCATCAGGGGGTGGGGCAACTAGTCTAAGCCCGCATAACAAAATAGCACCAACGCTAATGGGTGTGGCTGACAAACACCATGCCCTCGACAAACCACGTCCAAATGCAAATAATATAACAGGTCCTGTTATTGTTTAAAAAACTGTATTGTGAGAATGGCAGAATCCCCGTGGGGGGGGGTGGGGGGGGGGGTGCCACTGACAAGGAATGTTCCAGACTGCTATGTCAGTGTGTGTGTGTGTGTGTGTGTGTGTAGGCAGTAACAAGCAAGACGAGCGTGAGAGAAATCAGCAGGTGGCCCGTGGAAGCCCATAAGGCCGCATCTTCAGGAGGGAAATGCAAAGCCGATCTCCCCCACGGACTGTCCCACAAACCTAAAGGTGGTTACTGTGACCGCCAGATGTAAAGCGGAGTCCCAGCACCCTGTCAGTGTGGGATGGTACAGAGACACGGCGGCCAGCGACTGAAGCGACAAAGATGTCACAGGCAGAGAAGAAAGAGGGAAGCAAAGAAAGCCATCAGAGTACAAAGGGCCTTGGAAGCCGGCGGATGCATTATCCTTTGATATTCCCTGAGAGCCCTACAAACTTCTACAAATGGGGTTATTTCGTGGTGTTTGGTCATCCTTCTTATGGCCAGAGCATCCTTATCATATGAGGGGTTTCGTAAGACAGCTGGGGAGCAGGAAACCAGAGAGCCAGAACAAGATTCAGAATAAAAACACAAAATAAAACAAAATGGAGCAGCACGGTCTTGGAACGCTCCTATTTTCCAGTGACTGGAAAGAAAAGAGGTAGGAGATGTGAGGGACTCCAGAAAAACAAGCCCCTTCAAAGGGGAGAGGAGCTCATCAGCGCCATCCCCCATCAGGGGTGGGCGGAGCGGCTCGCAGACAGCCCAGCAAGAAGAGGCGGGGTGGGCTGGAAGGGCCCCGAGCACGCCAAGGCAAACATCCCATGCTGTTACCAGATGGGCCGAAGAATGCCAAAACCCAAACTGCAAGACAGACGAGGCCGGAGAAAGAAGGGGGGGGGGGCAAATTAACGGGCAAGGGACTCGGTCTGGCAGGCAGGGCCCCGGCTCCTGCTCCCCATCCCGTCCTGTCCCGTCCCACCCCGCCCTGCCCCGCAAAGCCGCGGCTCCCATCGTGAAGTCATGTTTCCACGAAAACACAGCTCTCTTCCAGGGCTGCAGCTCGCAGCAAAACAAAATAAAGAGGCTTTCTATCTGCTGATTTCGGGATAACAAAGGGCTGAGCGAACTTGGGGGAGAACATTCGGACCAGACCGGACCGTACAGGTCACACCGAAGCCTGGCATTTAATGGAAACAGAGCTGGGGAAAATTCATTAACATGAACAAAACTATCAAACAGATTAGAAGGAGGTTTATCTTACAGAAACAGTCACACTTATTTTGGAAGTCTTGCAGTAAAGACGTCAGTCATATGCCACTTCTTCAAAAGAAACAAAAATGTTGAACAAAAGGATGTTTTTGACTCACAATGACCATTAGTCATGCTGATGCAGAGAAAAATAATGGAAAACAGCTTAATATTGGCCATACATTGCCCTGTACCACGCTCCAGAGACCCAGCACCATCTACTCAGGCCCATGGCTTGGCCAGTCACACCTCTGCCAGCAACATTCATCGCTATAGAGTACAGGGCCAACCGTGAACCAAATGCAAGTTATTACGTGACTGGTGGTCACATGACTGCTATGCCACAAAACACTGGTTACTTTTCTGCACATCATGTCCCAAGCCCTTTACCGGGCCTCCTGAAAACTGGATACAGATTGGGTGTTCTGCCCCTCAGATGGGGGGTGGTGGGGGCTGAGTCACTCCATGGTCACACGTGGTCCTGCCTTAAGGTACTCTTGCTTCTGGTTAGCACGTCACGGTTGCAGCCTGCTAGCCTTCGGCCCTGAGGCCTCCAGGGCGAAAAATTCCACAGTTGTAGCATATCCAAATGAGGAGAGACAAAAAAGGTGCATCCATTGCAATATTTTGCTTTGGAAAAGCCACAAAAAATATATCACAAGGAAGGAGTTTCTTCTAGACTGAAGCAAATGGCTGATGACATGACACTGGCATTCTTATATGTGTGATGAAAGAACATAATGGTGTTACATATGCAAACTCTGAGAAAAGCACTGAAGAGTCCATTTGAGACCTACTCATTTTAACGCTTACCCTCTGCCATAAAAGATGATGCGTCACTTGAAAGGTTCATCATGCAGACGATGCCCAAATAAATGCTTATTTTGTTTAATTTTCAAATCTGATACGCGAAAAAGCATGCCCACCACAAAGCGATGGGAGACATGTTTTGGAGCGAGGCGTGTACTGAATGGGAGATCCCGAATACATTTCACTGTCTCATCAGGCTTCCCTCCCCTTCCCCCCCTCGAGCAGGAAAGTAGGGGCTTAAGATGACTCAGTCATTCGCTCTGATGGCACCCCCTGTCACATTGGTACTGGTGCCAGCACCAAGGCAGCCGACCCCAAAGGCTTACCTGCGAGCAAGCGATGACTGCGGGTCGCGACCACGCGAGAGGTGAGGCCCACATCATGTCTACCTGCACCAAACTGGGGTACTACGAGCTCAATGTGAGGCTGGACACGTCTATAGCAGTCCAGCGTGACACCAGAGTGAACGACACTCCTATGACACACCTGGCAAAGATTGTATTCCTGGAACATCCCGCCTTAAAAACGTAGAGGTGCCATCCGGCAGCTGACTTAAGCACTTAAGCAAAAAATTTAAAAAGGAGAGGGAAAAAAAAAAAAAAAAAAAACACCGGATGGAATGTGTAGAAAAGTACAGAAGCTTCTGTATCCTTACTAGATTTATAAAGATAGCACAGCTAGTTAAAAAAAATTGGCAAGAAAATTTGCAGGCATTTCAAATTATTCAGGCCACTAAAATCATCATATGAGGACGTGCAGGTGCCGCCAGGCTCCTCATGGACAGATTTCTGCTTCCCGGCGGCACACAGTCACCACACATCAGCTGCATTATCAGGGGCAGACTCTCAGGGTGGGTGGGGGGGAGTTACGCCCCGCTTCATGCTCTAACTTTGCAAGACGAGCTGCGAGGGTTAACGAGGGAGTGAATTCGGGAGGAGGCCGGGTCTCGGAGTTCTGGCCCACTCCGCCACGGAATGCGATGTTTACACGGCAAGCAGCGGCCGCTCCGCACTGCTGATACTAACTTTAAACCCTCGGAAAAGTGCAAGTCAATGGTTACGGTGCGCGATATCAGCACAGTGGGGTCTGCAGAGAAAAAACTGCCCCGCTTCTCTGTTCCGGGATGCCGCGGCGAAGAGACGCAGAGAGAGAGACAGAGAGAGGAAAGAGAGGGGGAGAGAGGGGGAGCGAGCGAGCGAGCGAGCAAATGGCGAGGACAAAATGTACTTAGGCTGTATTTTGACTGAAGACATACCTGCAAGCTCATCTGTTGGTCGAAAAGCACTTTGCCCCCGGACCAACCCGCGAACTACCCGCAGCGGACGTCAGGCTTGGACCCGAGGTACAGCTGAGATAGAGGAAAGCACCATCGTGGAGCTCCTTAGAAGGGCTGCCTGGCCCCACAGCGCGCATATTCCAGGAAACTGTGTCATCAGGCCGCTTAAGCTGCCTGAAGGATCGCCCATCTCACATGCACGCTCTAATCTATCCGGGGTCACTCGAGGTAATCCCTGCCGAGCGCTGCCTTTGATTGGCATTCACAGCAGCACAGCAACTTTTTGGTCTTGTCAGATCACCGGACTGTACCATTCAGCTTCAAACGAAAGGGGTGTCTCACGGTCGTGGAAAAACGGAGGGGGGGGGGCAACTGTAACAAGAGCGTATGTGTAATGGCGGAAAAAAAACAAACCCTTGCACACAATCTGGTTGCTTCCTTCTCTCCCTCACTCTTTCAGTCACTTGTGCTCTTGTATACTCCCTCCACACCCCTCTCCTCCTGAAAGCAATGTCCACCAACACCAGTAACCTACTGGGAGCTTATGCAAGTACAAAACCTGGCCTGCAGTCTCTCCGGAGACGCGATATGTCAGAACTGAGCTGTATTTGTTAAGTGGGGAAGCCCTGTGACTTTTCACTTGTTGGGTGGGGTGGGGGGGATAAACAACTCTAAATTTAATCAGGGCAAGATGCAACATTGATACGGTGGACGAGACAGAACGGGCCAGAGATCTCAGAGAAGTCATCCCATCACTCTAAATCAAACTCGAGTGCTGTTTTGACGGGTGTTTATGACCAGATCAAGAGACACTGAGTGCTGAACACGCCGAGTGAACAGCACATGAAGCTGCTGTGCCCAGGTTCTCACAGCAGTACAAGAGAGAGTAATATGCATATTAATCAGGACATGAAGGACTAATATTTACATTACTGCACCTCCATGCTTCAATACATGCATCTTATAACCCCAGACTGGGAGTGATCTCTCTCCTTACTGCTACAAAAGCTCAGTAATATAATCGAGGCCAGAGAAAGGTGTTTTTGCGCCGCCCCCTCCGAGTGGATATATTTAGTAGTACCATTCATTGTCCCACTTTGGTCAGTTTCTGCCCCCTATCAGTTTTGGGCATTAAAACCACAACATGCCAGTGACAGTAATGACAGCAGCAACCCGAGCAGATCCCAAGAATCACACCAAGCTGCAAAAAAATCCCCCCCCACATGTCACAGGGTTTGCTTTGCGGCGCCATGTAATCTGCACACAGCCAAGCAATTCTATAAATGAGAACTGATTGTAGACACCTGGTGGGAAGGGGAGGACTGAATGGCAAACCGCAACATGCTTTACTGTACAAGATATATCAAGTCCACCCCCAGCTGTGGCTGTGAGCCAAGCCAGCACTTGAGCATGAGGGCCTGTGGGTCGAGCCAGGCAAGAGCAGACCCACAACACTCATTCGCCATTGCAACTTCAGCAGGGGTGAGGCAGATCACTGGCTGTTTAGGCTACATGTTTTGGAAGCAAAGTCACTAGGCAAGGCTCAACTGGGATGAGAAGGCGATAGCAGTAAGAGGCATAACGCACATTTCTGAGAGATGTCCCACTGAGATCACCATGTCCACGTCTACCAGGCAGACTCAGGCCTACTTCTTTGTTTTTAAATGTAGAGGAAGTAACATGTAAACAAACCTCTTCAGCAAAAAACAAAGTCTGAGAGTTAAAGCCCTACCAAAGTGGGCAGTTGACCCGAATGGATGGTAAGGTGACGGAAGCCTGGATACCTTCGGGAAACTAGTAGGTGAGATGTTTGTTAGATCTGTTTCAAGGCCAAATTTTAGGGTGTTTCAGGGTAACAAAATAACTCCCACAGAATTAATCTGCAGTGCAAGACACCAGACAGACAGAGAGCCTTCAAAGCGGCCTGCAGATACACGGCCTTCGCATCGCAGTCTTTTTATTTGGTCTAAATAGAATCTAAACAGAGTGCTGTGCTGCTCCATAACAATGCCTCCTTCAAGACCAAGCGTCATCACCTTATGTGAACCAGGGGCTGACAGCAATCCCATTTTCTCACACAGAGACACACATCCCTGAAAAAAGGTGCACAGAACATACAATCCTCCCACCCTGAATCCTAAAGAAGGCACAAAACACACCAATAAAGTCACAGGCACCAATAAAAAGGACAAGAAACAGGTCCCACACAGATACAGCTTTGACCAGAATTGGTGGGACGTGCCAACTGAGCATGCTGATCGGCAAAGACCAGGTCTGGGCAAAACAAAACAGAGAACGCAAATGATTATATACCGTTGTACACGACCCTCCTTAATTTTAAGTTATAAATTTAAGATGCTCCAGTCAAACCCCAACATTAAGTGGCCCCTTCGTTATAGTAAGAGGTATCACCCACACAGAAAACAATTCAAGGGCAACTTAAGTATGTCTAGCACCTCAACTGTGGGGGGACACCCAAGATCACGTGTCATATTACGGGGAAACTAACAAATGGCATTCAAACACCGAGGATCTCCAGGAACCATGGAAGAGTCCAGATTCCCTCAAGCTGAGCAATACTTCACAAGAGAGCATGACAACCAGATAAAAAGGATTCTTGGGACCTTCTCAGCACTGTTTTCCAGCTCTCTATAAATCAGGACACAGATCTGTTACTTATTTTCCCAGAAATCAGAGGCTCTACTCGTGAGACTCCAAAACAAGGAGAGCAGCAGATTCACCAGGGGCAGAGCCAAGGATGTTTTTTCTTTCACACTAGAGGGCCTCCGAGGCTTCGGAAAATGACGGGGAATGGCAGCACATGAACATGAACATGAACTTCCAAAAATATAAACAGACCCATTAACATGCATTCTATGAATGGATGGTTCTGAAGAACCTTCAGAAATCATGTCTTATTCGCATTCTAATAGCACTAAATGATCACGATGCATTTAAAGGAGCCATTTGGAAACTAGCCTCCACAAATCCTGTTTTTGCAGTTTAATCACATTGACAGTACTGTCTGCTGGTTTTGCCATGAAGGTACATGCACACCACATGCTGTCCATTTAGCAGCACAGACACGCAGAGTCCTGTCCACAGCCAATTCAGCTGCTTCTCACACTGCAGGTAAGCAAACACCCCCAAAGGATTTCACCCAGAAGGTAACCATGCTGTAACATCCAGCTTCACATACTAAAAAGCTGCAGCGTATGCAGCCAAATGCTTCCTCTGTGGAAGTAGCAGCCACTGATCACCAGCCATGTCTGCAGCCACACTCAAACCTCGACACCCAAACCAGGAAGAGCATGACACTTAATGATGGGTGTGAACATATGGCCGCCATTTTAGAGGAGGAGGTGTCCTTTTGGTGTCAAATGAGCTGTGAACTACACAGCCACTATCACAGCATTTCAGGTTCCTGCTGCTTAGGAAACCAGGTACCTTATCTGCCCAATGTCTAACCCATCTATATGAGTTAGAAATGCATGCAGCAACTTCACTTTGTCCAAGAGTCTGGGACCATAATTTCCTACAGTCAGTACCAGTCACCCCACTACAAGACACATGATACACGCACTCACCTGATTTCGCCCCCTCCGTCTCCCATAGTTACGCCGCACCAGCGTCTTATAGTTTTGGTTCTTCTTCGTTAAATAGTAGTACAGGACACAGTCTGAGACACACTACAGGGGGAGAGGAGGCTAGTCAGGAACAGAGACCTGAAGCACACACTGCCACTCCCCCGGCCGCCCATCCAACAGTCTGCAGGGGAGTGTGACAGGTCAGAAAATAAAAAAAATCCTCAAAAGACACCCAAGGCTGCCAGGGCAAAAAAACTGGGCCACACTGTGCGGAGACGTGTGGTTCTGCTCCGTGACGGTGGCAGGCCCCACCCCCAAGCCTCAGCACTCCACAGGAGGGAAGCATGAAGTCACTGTGGCTGTACCCCCCCAGGACTCGCCTGCGGTGCCTCGAGCCCTTGCATTTTGCATCAAACCACACTTGGAGAAGCTGCTCACCTTCCTTTCCAGATATGAGGCGATGAGGCCAAAGTTTTTAGGATGCTGTACGAACCTGAGAGAGAGAGAGAGAGAGAGAGAGAGACATACATAGTGAGCTCCTGCAGCAAGGTGGCCTGGGGCAGATCTGCGTATCCTATGATATGGCATCTCAGGGGACAGCACTGCCACCATTTCTGTTTACTCTACAATGCAAACTTGAGCTTACGCCATCATCATATGTTCCCATGATTGTGGGAGGTATCAGAGGAGTGTAGGAACCTGGTGGAACTGTAAAGAGACACCTGCAATTCATCAAGACAAAGGAACCTGCAGTGGACCTCAGAGAAGCTGGTAAGCATTGACCACTGTCACCATCCAAAGAGGAAGTGCAGGAACGCGGTCTTGGTGTCAACACCAATGATATTTCAGCTTCACCAATGCTAAACCATACACTTTCAATTACTCATTATCTATTTCCTTGCGGGCAGGACCATCATGCTAGCGGTTCTTTATGTAATGGTGCTTCCCCTCTGAGAGACCAACAAGACTCACTGCCCTCTCTGGATCAGAGGGCAATTCTGTAGCATTAAATCGCTACTCCATCTGACCCCAATTTCTTAGTTTGACGTGCTTCTGGAAAATTTCCAATATGCAAGTTTAATTGCATGACGTAATTTGTATTTTTCATGTTTTTTTTTTTGTCATGGTGTCGAGGACAGAGATGCTTATGACAAGACGACAGGAGTCCCCAAAGCATGCCTGTCTGATATTTCCCCCAGAAGATTTTCACAAAAAGAAACATCTGAGTGGAATAATGCCAAAGGATGTTCCTGGAGTGAGGGATAACATGCTGTCCAACAGTTTGATAATAACAAAGGCATGGCGAGCTATTGTCTTTTGGGCATGGCGTCCTGCCAATGCAAAAAGAAAGGGGAGAAAGAAAATAATAAACTTTGTGTGCTTAAGGACATGGAGAAATCACAAATGTTACGTTACAGAGTAAATTAGCATTATTTAATTGATTTCTAAGATTTGCATGCTTTACTTCTTAAAGCAGTAGCTGAGCTAATATGAACTACTGGTGGCTTCTCTCAGACGCACCAAAAGGAGGAGCTAAAGCAGGAGCTCACTTTGCCACAAGCTGCTTAGACACATGATCAGAAGCGAGCGACTGCTTGCGCTCATGCATACTCACTTCTCCTTGAAGATCTCCTTCTCATGCTCAGTCCAGACGTTCATGAACTGCCGCGCCTTGTACACCTTCATGGGGTCGTCCATGAGGCCATTCATGTTGATGAACTTCACCCGGCGCTGCTCCGAGTCGTACATCATGGGCGGGATGACAGACAGCTGACGCATCTGCTTCTCGTTGTTCTAGAGGGGTGGGAACAAGCGTCGCAACATCAGGCTGAATGACCCAGAAGGAACCTGCAGTGACCCAACGCAAGAACCACCTGATGGTTCTGATGGTTCAAGTTCCTGCCAAAAAACTTTCAAATTGGCAGAAGCAGCTGAGCACGGAAGCCAGCAATGAAACGGGAATATAACAAACAGTGATACCTGTCTGTCTGGATGAGTTGCAGTGTAATGCTACCTCAATCTGGAATAAGGACCTGACACATGATTGTATCAGTCCAGCCTTCTATCAGTATTACAAATCTCTGTTAAACAACAAGTTTGAGATTTTTCTGTTCTCTTTGAAAGAGTATTCCGTGTTATCTGCAATAAAAGTTAAAACAAAAAAACACAACCAAACTTTGAACTCCACTGGAAAACAGTGCAATGTTACATGGAAATTCAGTCTCCTGGGATTTTCACTGAGTAACCGAATGATGCAACATGGGCATGACCGACATTCAAACAAAGCGTTTTAATGGCGTGACCTACAGATGCAGAGCTTGGCCTTGTGTCAGTGGCATGGACCTTCCCAACCGTAATACTTATAATGCAGAAACACGCCTAACGACAGCACACAACGATGACACACCAAAGGAAAAGTGCACTTACCTCCTGCTCCGACAGGCCATCAATTATTTCGGAAATCTCATGCTCGCTCCGGGCAATGGTCGCAGAAAGGCCAGTTCCACGTTGGCCAACCCTTGGTGAGAGCAAACGGAGGGAGGGGAGTCATGAACCAGAATCAGTGGTTCGAAATAACAGGAAATGAAATGTACATGTGCAACAAACAAGTAATAACCTGGTGAGCTGTGCAGTCGTGTGCAAAACCCTAAAATACGACCAGCACGGAGCCCCGGAAGTGTTGGGTCACATCATCACCCTGCCGCACAGAGCCTCAATCATGTACCACCCGCCAAATTCCCAGCTTTATGAAGAACCCTTTCCTGTGAGAGGTAGGCCAACGGGGCCCTTTACTGTCTAAACAACACCGAATGGAGCTCTGGCTCTTTGGGACTTCCTGCTTATGGCTTTCATTCTCCAAATGGGGACAGGAGTCCAGAACAACAGGGGTGTGCGTTTCTGGGAAAAGGGCAAACAAAGGCTCTGCACACCAAATTACAGTAGCAGCAGAGTCAACAATGAGGCTAAAAGAAACGGCGTGGAACAAATGTGACAAGCTACTGTAACCACTGCTAGATGACCCAGACCCTGGCTACTCCTCGCTCTCCTGGAGCAGGTCACCAAAGCGAGAAGGGCCTGGGATGGACTGACTGGCGCAGAGGTAGGGGGCTAGTGTTTAATAAGAAGGGCCATGGCAAGGCCATTCAGGACCCTGCTGTCCAACCCACCTCTGGAAGCGCTCCTGCTGCTCGCGCTGCTTACGGATCTCCGGGAACTGCCGCTCGTAGTACTCGCGCGTGCGGCTCTCCTTGGCCTTCCGCCGAGGGTTGTTCTCCATGCGCTCCACCTTCTTCTCCCACGCCTCCATCAGCTGGTCATAGCGCTGGCAGATCTTCTGCTCCTGTTCCACAGGAGAACCCAGGTTCTAGGTGTGCCCCACCGCAGAGGCACGCACGTGCACACACAGATACACACACACGGGGCAGCTGTGTTTACACTGCTTGGCGTTTGGCTGGGGGCGGACATACGCAGACGCGCAGGACCTATTTCTGTGCTGTATTGCTGATATTGTACCGCTGCTTGGGATATGGCAAGCCAGAGAAAGCCTGAAGTTCTGGCGGCAGGACGAGTCCTTGCTTGAGCAAGTCTTGAAAGTCTCTGACGACCCGTGTATCAGAGCCTAAGCAGGTCATAAGCCTCTCTACATATTAGAACAAGCAGGAAACTGATTTAAGGAAGCCCTTTATAGTTAAACATCTGCAGAGGGTGAAATGTGTTTTTAAACTGCCATTAGCAGTAAGTAATTTCACATCAGCACATGACTGTTAGAGCTAAATGCAGCAACACGCCTATGTGCAGCAGACGACCAGGAAGGTAGAAATCTGAAAGAAAGAGCAGCAGGAATTAACTGCAGGATCAGCCTGCTGTGGCGACGACGCAGCCTTGTTCCTGCTCTCCGCCATACAATCTACCTTCCGCTCGGCCCGCGGCCACACTCACTCACCCATTGTTTTGGGTTTAAAGAACCGTCTGCCCATACAAAGACCAAAGGGGGGGAGGGGAGGAGCTCAGGATCTCAAGTTTCTAAAGTATACCTTCCTAAAAACAGAAAAACGCTTCCACATGTGGAGGACGTAGTATTTTTAGACAAGGCTTAGCTATGGACAGAACAGGACCACAGGTCGTGAGCCGGACATCCCGAAAGCTGCTCAGTATCACGGGGTCACATGAATGGAAGGCTGCTGTTCAGCTGTGGGTCACTGTGTCACGCTGTGAAACGAGCCTTGGTTGCTCTTCCTCTCTCGATCCTGGCCTTGCCCCTTGTTAATTATTGGTCATTCTCTCGGAGGCCTGCTATTCTCTGGACACAGTTTAATTTTGAAGAGTGGTTACTCTTGCTGGCAAACCTGGTTTGTATTGGCTGCTCGATGGCTTATTGTTAAACTACTAAGGTACAAAGTGTACTAAAAACAGTCGCTTACATGTAAAGGAAGGCATCCTTGGGATCAGGCACTCAGTCCTTTGTGTGCGCATACGAGTGCCCAGCGAGTGAAAAATGCCTGAAAGATGAACTGTTGGTGCAGCAACTCACCCTCTGCTTGCGTGCATGATTCCTCCGCTTGAAGAACAGAATGAGTTTCTTCCTCATGACTTGGTTGCTGAAACAGAAGGACACATCCTCTCACTTCTAAACTTCGTCACGGGTGAATGCCTCCCAAGACGCCGCGGCAGCCCCATACACGGTGAACGGTGCAGCTCAACCCAGAACCAGCGACCGCTGCTGCCCATGAGAACTGGCCACTAGTGTGCATTATTCCGTCTTGCTCCATTTGTAAACAAAGCATTTCAGGTCATTTCAGAGGCAGCTTGACTTTGTTTAACTGCTGTAAAAATGAGGCTTGCCACATGAGAAAGGCGAAGGCCAACAGTGAGGCGGGAACTGGGCACCATTTGTTAAAGTGCTCACACCACACCCTGTCCTACCGACAGGCAGGATGGCCCAGTGCAGACACCCTCTGACCCCCACCTGCTTTCCTGCATCTAAAATAGAAGACCTGATCCCCCCTCGTGTCACTGTGAGGAGCGTGAAAGTGACTCGGCAGATACCACCACAAATCCAGGTTGGACGGCATGTTTGTGATGCCTACTGAAGCACAAAGGTGCCAATTCCGTCCCCCCCTCCCCTTCAGAAACAAGCTGCCCGCCAAGGTCGGCAACTTGATAAGAATAAAACCCAATGAGGACAAAAAAAAACAAAAAAAAAAACACTAGATCGTCATCTTGCGTGACTTTTTATGGTGCAAGCTGCCAGTGACACTCGCCTTTGGTGACACACAATGACACAGCGTTTGCCCGGCGAGAAAAGGCTCCAAGAGCCAGAGTGGAATGTGAGAGAAATGGGGGGTGGGCAGTCACAGGTGCTAAAGAAAGGCCAGCCCCATGCAAGGAGCCCATGGACCCATTTGTGCAACCTTGGTCACAGATGACAGCCCATGACCCCATTCAGGTACAAATGCACGGACCGTGTGTGACGAGCATAACGTGTAGATTAAACATGATGGTGAGTCAGCAGTCAACAGCAAGGGAGGAGACAGGAGGCCGCAGCACATGCGTGTGCCATGTAGACTGGAACACTGAAACAGCACAACCCAGCTTCAGACGCAATGCATAGCTGCTCAAATGCAACGCAAGGCCATCACCAACAGCCAGGCCATAAGCATTTCATTACAGGAGACTTCACATCGATCACATATCAAGAGCAGATACTTACGTCTTGATATTGTCATGGTAAACCTTTGTATCCGATGGCTGGTTATATAGCGGCTGCAAGGGGGAGAAGAATATATGAGGCTGAATGTGATTAGACAGGAAATGACTCTGATGTGAATCTGAGGTTAAGTAACTTTCTGCTGAGCTCACGGATGACACCCAGTGTCTCTGGATGAACCCGCACTCACCAGCTCCACCTTCGGCCCGAGTCCCTCAAAGATCTTATGGGCCTCTTCAGCTTTTTTCTGTGAATGAGGAACCACATAAGTAAGATGATTCGGGTGGGGAACACAAGCATGGCTGCATCTAACATACTGCATCTCTGAATCCACTTTCAGCACAAACACCAAGGCGCGCAAGGCGGACGGGGGTGGGGGGGGGTGAGTTTCACGCTGGCTGCCAGAGTACGTGTGAGCTGTGTCTGGGCCTGAACTGTGCAAAGCTCACGCTTCGCGAATGAGTCGCCCCTCCCGTGATCTTACAGTCACAAAGCTCCATCACTGTGAGGCTTCCACATAAATCACACAGACAAACTCTGACAACAAATACCAACTGGGTGGCAGCAGCATATCCAGGCAGCACTAATATCCCAGCATTCTTTTGGCTGTGGTGGGG
>JAODKM010000099.1:15404406-15420630 GCA_026780845.1 Petrocephalus sullivani | reverse complement strand
GGTGCCGGGGCGGGGGGGGTGGGGGGGTGGGGGGGGGGGCGGGCGCGGTGGGCGGGGGCGCGGGGGGGGGGGGGGGGGGGGGGGGGGGGGGGGGGGGGGAGAGACAGAAGGTCATTAAGACACAGTCCCAAACACTAAACATAAGAGCTGCTCAGGGTGGAGGCATTACCTTTCAGCTCCTGGGTGGAACTCAGACAGCAGGGAAGGCCGGCGTCTCTGCTGCTGTTGCTGCTGGAGGAGCTGGGAGGCAGCACTGACCTCCTGGAGGTGCGGCCGGTAGTCAGGGACTCCAAATTCCTGCAGGGAGACAGGCCCATCAAGGAAGGCCATGGGGAGCCACAATGCAACAGAGAGGCTGCCCACCTGGGGCAGTGCCAAGATGAGAGCAAAACCAAGGTCTTAACTCTCTGAGGTCATAAAAGATCCTTGGGCATCTTTTGAAAGAGTAGAGGTGGTACCCTGATGCCCTGGCTAAATTGTCCACTGTGGCCCTGTCAATATCTGGCCTCCTAATCATCCCCTGTATCTAACAGCTGAATTCTCTCCTGCCCCTTCACCACTGTAACTACAGTGTGGCGAGTGTACTGGCACAAAATGGGTGCCTTCGAATCATCGAGGTGGGTGCTACACAATGGTGGTAGTTGAAGTGGCTCCCCATTGCATCTGTAAAGTGCTATACAAATGCAAAATTCATTCAATTCATACATTCAGAAAGCCAGCAGGGAGGGACCAAATGACGCCCGACAGCTTTTAGAGGAACAGTGACCATCTGACTGAAAAATGTACATAGGGACTCCTATATAGTCCAGAATTTAAAAATGAGACACAAAGCCCAAATACTAGACGGATAGTGGAGTGATTTTAGGTAAAAAAAAAAAAAAAAAAAAAAACAGCAGCTAATATATTGCGGCTGATTGGTCACACAAAAGTGAGTCAGAGCAGAGCTGTGTCTCATGAATAAAGTATAACACTAATTACAGTATGAAAACTATAATACTCATCTCCATTTCAGTCTGACTCCACAGTCTTGATTCTCCAGAGAAGAATCAAATAATGCAAGCTGCCTTTGGTGTTAGACCCTGCCATGCATCTCAACCCAAACCTCACCAAGTACTACTGCCCTCATTTCAACAATGTAGTTACCAGTCAACTGACTGTGCTGGCACCTCTGTTAACTAACCTGTTAATTAGCACTATTTTTCTTCATTAAGCAGCCTCATGTAACAGTTGGTTGCTCGTGTAACAGTAAAAAAAAAGTGATGAGTAATAATAAGCCAGTTATTAGTTCCTAATGTCAAAATACTTTATATATGACATCCTATTTAGCCTAGGGGAATAATGTGTGAAAGCCACAAATGCTTCTCAGCAAAACTCCAAAATCAAACCCAGGCCAACAGGCCAGACGCAGCGCAAACACTGGAAACAGTGGAACATGAGGAAAGGATTGTTTGTTTGTTTTTTCTTACAATCAAAGGGCTTCTCCCAAACTAGTCAATCATTTACCTACCCAACAAAGTCATCTGATTCATTAATATGAATGTCCCCTCCAATACCTTACGCATTGCCCTATTGTGATTTCACTGAAAATCATAAATAAATTCTGACATTCTGATAAATTCTGACCAGCCATCTCCAAAAAAGATTTAGTCAGATCCATAAAACATGTCAAGTATTTAACATGAAAGGTCAAGATACATACACCTACTATAGAATGCAAAAAGGAGTTAAGGAACAAAACACTTCACAGCATTTTTCACAACTGAGCTGCAGCCCCACACCTGACCTCCCTGCAAAGCTTGTTAAAGACAGCAGCCGGACAGTGGCGCCATCCTAGGGATGGCTCTCTTCGAACCCCTTTAACACAGCTTGAAAGTCTGTTTCCCCTCAAAGAGACATAACTAGAGGATATCCCTCGGCGGCACTGAGAGAACCCCACCCACCGCAGGAACTCCCAAACACCACCCAATACCTTTTGGGTGATCTCACAGTAAAACATCATCATAATTCCTTTTACATTTTATTTCCTAGTTCAGAATGTACCGTCACAGATCTATACCGACACTTTCTAGGGCCTAAAATGTCTCAGAAAGCTGCTGACAGAGCAGAAGAGGTGGCCACACCCTCCCCACGACACGGTATACTTGCCGGCTGGTGGCGTGCTGTGCCAAAGGTGTACTGGACCGTGTGTGGCGGGTAGCGGCTCTGCTCACTGCTGAACGCCCCCTGGCTGGCTGGGTACCCCGAGCCGGACATCCTGGCGTGGACCCTTTTTGCTGGTTCGGCAAGGATCAGTGCCACAGTGGGAACATGGCCTGGGATGTAAACCACCTAGGGGAGGGGGGGAAACAGGAGAGTGCGTCAGCTTCATCTGTGGGTGAAATGTTGTTTTTTTACAGGGTGTGCCACACATACAGTGCCTCATGCCTGGCAAGGAAAGCCCGTTACAAGCACCCGAGTAACCAAGACTGATAAACAGGCTCTGACATCTGACATTGTGTTCAACAGCTGACAGTGCATCCAGGCCCCCATCATTACTCTGCAGCTGTAACATCATGCAGAGGATTCCTCTGAGAACACAGCATCCCCCCGAGCAGCCAATAAAGGCCGCGGGGGAGGAGGCTGAGATACATAGTGACTCAGCTGTTTATCCAGGGCTGTGCTCACTTACAATGTACAACTTGGGTACCCCAACATCAAGTGCTCCCATCAATGGCTAGCTCTGACAAAGGCCTTCTGTTAACTATTAAATCAGGGCAGACACAGACCTGAAACTAGACCAATTGGTAGGCTAGCATGGCAGCACGGAATTTAGCTTTGGGACAAATTTAAAAAACAGATCAAAGCCAATCGCACAATCCACCTTCACTGCACCAACTGCTCTAATCAGCGAATACAAGATGGTGATTACACATTAGTGAGATGCACATAGTTTTTTGCGTGTAATTTTCAAGAATTATTTTCCTAAACCATCTGCCAACCAGTTAACCAGGGAGGAATTAGAGCCTGTTCCACACAGCACAGGTTCTCATTTTGTACAAACTGTACGCACAATAAGAAAATGCTGTCCACTAAGTCAGCAGCACCCAAATATATCAGTTTTCCAAAAATATCCATGCTTTCAGGAGATACACAAACAGTTGAGGCAAGCAAAAGAAACACTGGAACAGACCAGCTATCACTTCCTTGCATGAAGAGGCGATCAAGCTCTTCATTCAAGCATTACGGTAAGGCTACAATACAGCTGGGAGACGGAGAGTCATCTGAAACGAAAGCCATCTTCCTCACAACCTTACATTAGGGCACCCAACTGAGGAGCAATCTCTGTATCACTGCCTTTACTACTGCGGCAGTGCTGCCAACACAATGCTGTTTTAACCCCATTATCCGATGGTGATTGTTACAAGCAGTCCAATAAAAAGATGACAGTTAAATTAGTTAAATAAAAGATTTAAAGACAGTGTACCCCAAGGTAGACCAAGCAACACAATTAATATCATCCAGATTTGTCCACGACTTAATTTCATACTCTCAGAAGCTTACAATGTCAACAGGATGTCCCTGCCATGTGAAATAAAGGATTCGTTAAACATCTGCTGTGTCCGGATGGCTGTGGACTAGAAAAGGATCTGTGGTGTGTGTGTGTGTGTGTGTGTGTGTGTGGCGGGGGGGAGTGAGTGTGAGCCTGTGATTCACACAAATAATGGGGACTGTTGAATTATGCCAACATCTTCTTATGCCAGTTTATTTCGGAACCACCAAGAAAAACGTTAAAAATAAAACAAAATGGATTTGTTTAAAAATAAAAGGGGCACTACATTGGACTCTAGAAAACTGCATGTTAGCATTCACCTGACAAGTGTATACTGCATTGTTTCCCCCACAGCACATTTATCAAAACTCTCCAGTACAGTAAAAGAGGGTTACAGGCAATCTCCAGCAAACAGGAGGCAGCTACTTCACCTAAACCCTGTACAACCTCAGAGGGTCTCATCTCACAAGCCAAACTTGATACATCCAGATAAAATCCTCAAACAAACGGAAATGATGACTTTTGACCTTAAGGGGAGGGGCATGATGTAACAGAAAATGATTTTTTTGCTTAGCCTATGTATAGGTCATTAATGGTCACATGTACAAGGCTGGGTAATGCCTCACACAACACAAATAGTGGTGCATCTCTCCAGAAAATCTTGGAAATTAATCATTTAGAAAGCTGTCAGTGATATTTTGGTTCATTAAACCACAGCCATGAAAACCCTACAAAATAATACGGGCAAACAAGGCCGCACATCCACTGCTGTTCATTCTTTTTTCATATCTGCTTGCTAATCCATGAGCAATTAAAAGCTTTAAAAACCATGACAATTTTCCTCGTTACATTCATATGCTATTACATTCATATGCATATGCTAATTGTCTGCCTACAAAATTGCATAGCTATGCATTATTATTATTATTATTATTGTTGTTGTTGTTGTTTTAGTATCCTAATACTTCAGAGATCTGTGTGTGCATGGCTACTCCAACCATGCACAGGATCAGCAGAGTTCCACCCAGTGTAACCATGTCTTTCGGGGTGATGGCTGGGGTACAACTCGATCTTCTGTGCTGCCAGCATCAGGCCAATAAAGGCAAAATCAGACACACAATGTGGACTACAGGGATGAACTTGACCAGTCTGTTGCTAATGAAAAAACAGATAAAGAGAATCAAAGAATCCTCTGGCACACTGATATCAAACATACAACTGGCCCACAGATTAGCATTCACAATAAACCATTGTATTAGTGAGGGAAACAAACCTTTAATCAAAGTCAGTGTGGCAGGCTGCCCTTCTACAAGTTTATTTTCTGCCCCAAGTGCCCACAAAAACAGTGTAATTAATACAGATCATAGCCAAACTGCACACTCCTTGTGCCAGGAGATTAAGCATTGCAGTAAAGACTATGGAAAACATGACCTCTCCTCTCTAAAAGTATCCTAACACAAGCACCTTATTTATGCATAATCAAAGACGTATAAAATGCATAAAATATATTAGCAAGGCCAAGAAAACAGTGGCAGTCTCAACCAGGATGAATGCTTAAGAATGATATTGTGCACTAGAAGAAAGTAACAGTAACAAAGTGTCTGATGCAGAGTTTAACGCTCTTGCACCCTACACCCCCCCTCCCACAGGAATAGCCATAAAAATGTTACCGAACTGCCATGATTTACAGACAAAATAAAATGCTCACCGCTATCATTTCACTTCTGCATTATAAGGCACATTAAATACGATTTACAGACCTGGCGCACAGAAGTCTACCGATCAGAAATATACATTTGAGTGTCAGACAGCCTAATGGTGTTTTTCCAACTATCCAACATACCCCTGCTTTGCTCCAAAGGCTGTCCTTAAGGGTCTGGCAGCACTATAGCCCATCCAACACCGACTGGACATGTATCCAGACAAGTGAAGCTGCCGGTGTGATGAACTGAAAACAGCGGCCACAGACTCAAGGACGCGCCTGCAGCGTGTCAGGGGTCACGGTATAAGCGGCAATACCAGCCAGTTTACCAGAAACACATCTAATTGCTAAACTATTTTATTAAGAAATTAATAATTTAATACCACGTGTTATACACCCCGCCCCCGCAGTAGTTATCATTTACTTTATAGGATGGAAAGATTCCCAGAGATGAAAGCAGCTGCTGGAACATGCCTTCCCGAAATGCGCCGCTCGCCTTCCTACAGCCGGGGGTAGGTCGGGGGTGAGCGCAGGCGGCTTTCCGGACGCTCCGCTAAGCTAGGCTAACCGGCTAGCGGGAGGCTCCCGGGAACCGAAAGCACGACACGGAGCAGCAGACGCCCGGCTACGTCGTCCGGAAACCTGCATGCAGGAGCCACCGAGCCCGGGACAGAAAGGCGGCCGGCGGCCCGCTACCCGCGTCGCTTCGCGGACACACCAGCACCTCGCCGCTGACAATCGGCGCAAAGCGGACACTGGCTGCCGGGTAGAGCACCGCGCTGCGCCCGCCTGACGGCGGACCTGTCCGGTAGCGGTTACCTAGCCGTCGGGCTGTGTAGCCCATTAGCTAGCTAGCCGCGCGGCTAATAAAAACACAGGCAGAACAGCGTAAGCAGGGCGCCGCGCCCGCAAACCCGGATTTCTCTAAAACGACGACGCCTGGCAGCTATGCGAGGGGCGCGCCGCGTTATTTATTTCTGCCCCCCAGACGGAATAACAGGGGTTACGCACATTTGGCTGCGCGAGCCGGCTAAGCGCACCTCTGCATCCACAGCCCGTGCGCCATCTTGCAGAGTCCAGCCCGTAGTGGCACATCAGCGCCGAGGCTCGCGGTATGCCTACATTTACGCCAGCGCATTGTTCTCTGCTGGGGGTAGAACGACGGGCACCCACCTCATTTCACACAGAAATGCAGCCGTGACGGGTGAAAAGCGCCGATCCGTGCCGCCGCGCCTCAGTCGGGTTTCTAATCCAAGAACGACAGACTGTGCGAATGTTGCGGACAGCTTGTGCGGCACACTGCACTCCCGTTGTCCTTGCAGGAAAGAACGTAAGGGTTAACGGGCGAGTCGCAATTTTATTGGGTAGCTATGCATTTTCCCCCAGAGTAAATTTTTATTTTAGAGCTAAAATTTTAATTCCGGTTTAGTTTAACATCGCGGTGATTAAAAAAATACTGCTGTAGGTTTGTCACAATTTTTATGCATCAAACAGGACAGCGTGGTGTCACAGTAAAGCCGTCCCCAGGTCGTGGCACAAAGTTTCTTGAGAACCTCCTGTCCGCACTGTCATTCAGACTTTTCATTTGTGATTCATAATTACCAATAGTTTATCCCAAGAAAGAGCCCACTATAGAAATAATCTTACCGTTTTGATACATTCGCTACCGTTTTTGCAAACATTTAAAATAGTTTATATTACAACATGAGGAAACTGTAAGTTGTGGTCAATTTCAAATGAATTTAAAACATTTATCTACTTAAAAGTGGAAAGATTTTTTATTTAAAGGTAAACACCAGTAAAAAGCAAGTTTTCTTTCACTTTGGTTTTATGTTGGTGTATTGTCTCTCGTTTTTAGCGGAACCTTAATTGCAAAACTGTTTGCAGCCAGCCGGAGTGTTGACAATGGTGAACCATGTTTCTAACTATATGTATCATCTTCTCTATTTTTTCCTTGTACTTAATTTTGACAAAAAGCATTTTCTACCGATGCCGCAGTAAATACGGAAAAGAATGTTTAATTCGGTTGGTTAGCGATCATCGAAACGTTTCCTTGCTTGGAGCATTAAACACTTCCGAATATGATGCGCCTGTTTCTGATGGTGTTCGGGCACTCCTGGTCACAGCACACCCAGACGATGAATGCATGTTCTTCGCACCAACCATACTGAGGCTCCTGGACATAAATGCCTCGGTTCATTTACTGTGCTTGTCTTCAGGTAGGGTTGTGTATTTAGCGAGTACTACAGTTTTACGCTCTTAATTAGTAAGCTACGCGTTTAAAGCATAGAACTAATTGCAAAACATGAATATTTTTTTTAGGCAATTACTACAAGCAAGGTACTCAACGTCAAGAAGAGCTGCTGGACAGCTGCGATGTCTTGGGAATACCGTCCTCTCAAGTTATGATTATTGATAACAAGTAAGACCAGCGTGGAGCTTCGGCATAATTTTGTAGTGCAGCAATGAAGTATAATGTAATAGTACTGTGTGCCCGGTTCAGTTAAGCTAACTGAGTTATTCAGTATTTAAACTGCACAGTACTGCAGTGTCTTATGGTTTAAAACTAAAATCTAAAAGAAATGGGGAAGTGATTCTGTATCCTGAAATTCGATTAAAAATCTCCCATTATAAGTCAACCACAATAAGAACATACATCTTAACAAATCAAAAAAAGACAACATTCAATAAGTGAAGAAAGGGTTGTTTAAAAAAATGCACAGTAATTGCATGCAATGGAATAATTAATAATTAGGATTTGGAAATATGGGTCACTTCCTAAAGGATGTATTCCTTCATGGCTTATTTTAAAATGTTTGCCCCCCCCCCCCTAACATCTGGTGTTATGTTTTGTGATTTATTCAATTCAATTCAATTCAGTTTATTTTTATATAGCTCCCTTCACAACAGGGTTGTCTCAGGGCACTTTACATGGGTGTAAAATACATTGATATACATTGATAAAATACATAGAATTAAAGACGACAAAACAGAGAGAAAAGACAGAAAAAGCCAATTGACAACGGAGGAGAGGAACCAAAAACTCCCAAGCAGGGAGGAAAAAAAAGTGTTTATAGTGCAGCAGTGAAATATAATTTTATCATTTTATAATTTACATGAAAATAGTGTGGTGAGGGACTTTTCTAAGATAAAGTGTGCACAGATTGTCTTGTTCAACTGACACTTGTAGTAAGTTCAAAATAATGTAAAAATTGGTAAATCAGCAGGTAAAAATAGGTGAATATGTCAATAAATGGTGGATTTGACCCCAGGATTCACTGCACTGTGAAGAAGCAGCAGCGAGAGCTTCATCACTCGGGGCCCTGAGCATTGCACTGCCCCCCCAGCCTGGCCCCAGCCTATGCGCTTGTGAGCAGACAGTAAGCTGGTCACAAATCAAATGCTCTTTTTTTACCACAACAGGCCTGGAGTCAGTACCCCCTCTGGGTTGCTCTGTGAGCTATAAAGACTTTTAAAGGGGAGGGGGGGGGTTGGTTAGAAGATGCTTTCTGAGCTTTGAGCTTATTGTCCTGATTAGAAAACCCCAACCTCCCCCAACCACTCAGAAGACTGGAACATGGCTGCAGATTTGAAACCTTCTTCCTAAATCTGCTGGGCCACATTATGGTGTACATTGTGCTTGTTGTAGCAGACTGAGTAGCATAGTTTAAAGCCAGGAATTAATATTTTACATTTAGATTAATTAATTTAGCAGACGCTTTCATGCAAAGCATTGCATGAGTAAGGATCAGAGAGCAGGTTGAGCCGGCGTCCCTGCAGTCATTGGGCATAGGGGCCCTGCTCTGCCAGAAAAGTGTTTAAATTAACATAGTTATCCCAAGATTTTTATGATTTTATTTTTGGTCAAGTTTATTATGATATTGCTCCACCAAATGCAACTGTGGTAATTTGGCTTCACACACATATCCCCATAAACTCCAAATGTGATAGACTGAGGGAAAAGGGAACCTAAATGGGCTGGAGTTGGAGCAGACAAATTTAAAGCATAAATTATGTCAGAACTCGGCTACAAGTCGAACCCAAAAGAGTGTCCAGGTCAAGGGCCCCCCTGTACAAAGGCCTATAATAGAAGATCCTTTGGCTGCTTCCAGTCCAGACCACCCAAGTGCATCATCAGTGCCTTTAGTCCTGCTGGGGAGCCTCCTTCCAGATGGAAACAAAGGGGGAGGAGCTTGCCTTTCAGAAATCAGCCTCCAGCATAGCAAAGAGGTCTTTCTGAAACTCATAAGCAAAACCACTCTCTGAAACACTTATGTACAGTATGACGGACATGGACTAGCTCTTCACACTGTGTGTACCTGTGGTAAGTCTGCAATCTCTATTGCAGAAATGAACAGCTAATAGGTTGCATCTGCATGTTTTTCAGTTAATTGAGAGCTGGCAGATTCATCTGCAGTGATTACCTGGGTTATCAGGTCTGATGTGATATGCAAGACTATGCAACACTGGAAGGATATAAGGGAACCTTTTTTTATGAAGTACTGTTGCCAAGGACTTAATTGGTACAGGTCCATTATCACTGTCCAATAATTAATTTTTTTGGCCACAGTGAAGCCAAACATTAATCGAGTGAATTCCATAGAGTACTGTCCATACTACTTGACTGGGACGATGGTCATTTCTTGGTCCGGGTGGAAGAGTACCCCCTACTGGTTCACTGAACCCACTTACTGCCTGCCATAACTTGGCTTTCCTTGTTAATTGACCATCACCAAACAATTGATTGCCTGTAGTCACAACCTGGCATCATACAGAAAGGCACCCATTTTAACTCCAGTAAAATGGATATACCAGACCAGGGAGGCTGGTGATGGTGAAATAAGGATATTTCTCTGTTTTGTATTTAAATTCAGAAGCCATTTTGCGGTCTTTTACGTTGAAAAAAATCACTTGCCAAATTTAATTGTGCGCATTCATTTCTTGCACTCTGGTGAACTTTCATAATTGGGCAAGAGGTCTTGTTTGTAATATTTACACTGCATTTAATAATGTAGATTTCCATTAATTCCTTAGATTCCATATACTGTCAGCATTAGATTCTGTAGACTGTCAAGTTTATGGAAATGCTGTGATCTGCATAAGAGAGGTTTGTTTCACTAGAGATACTGTTGACTTGGAAAGATTTGTCCATTCTTGCAGTGTCGTTAAAAAAAACATCCGACATTTGATAGATTTTCAGTGATGCAGTTGTACCAAAAACTGGTGTGTTTGGAATGTTCTGGTGGGCCAGCATTCTACTGCTTGGTTAGGAAATTATCTCACAGTGCTTTATTATGAATTCAATGGGCTGTTTATAATAATGGCCAGAAGAGCAGCATGGCTGCTTTAATTCCCAAGGCAGGCAATTGTTCCCAGGTCTGAGACCAGCTCTACACCCCCATATGAGCTGAAATTCAGACCCCAAAGATCTGTCTCACATGATCCACATTCTGCTTGCTGTAAATGGAGAGTGATGCATTTTAGGAATGGATACTGTTTAATTGTTCAAAAGGACTATACATTTCAATAGCCATCAATTTCAAGTTTATTTCAAGGCCAAGATGAACCTCACCAGTGGCAATTAGTGTTAGCTGCCAGAACATGTGAGAAGATCACAGAGGGTTAGGACGCTCACAGAGGGTTAGGCCGCTCACAGAGGGTTAGGACGCAGTGCTGGGGGAACAGCTGCGAGCAGCACGCTTTCAGGTCCAGTCGCTCGTGTTTTGGAATCCCGCAGTTCGTCCCTGCCACGGCCATGCCGCAGAAATTGGGAAATTCGCAGCGCGCCTTGGCAGTGCTGGAAGTTGACGTTGGCCGACTGCTGGATCCTCTGAGAAAAGGAAAGAGATGGCAGAAGGATGTCGGCCCTTTGGGCGGTACCTTAAACCTTTAGAAGGTCCCACGCTAAGCAAAGTGTCACACGTAAGCCATTCCTCGTTCATCCCCTCCATGATATCAACTTAAGAGGGGGTCGGGGTTTCTCTGCGTGTGCTAGTAGCTAGTAATGTCTGTGTCAAATGGACTGCTGTTTACAACAGTGTTTACTCCTGGACAGCTGTTCTCTACACTATTTAATAATATAGGTGTATGTGTCAACTGATCTGTGTTTTGTGGATACTATGAGAATATGTGTATCAGGACCTGTTGACATGTCAGGCTTCGAACATGTCTGTTAAGGTCCCTACTTCTGCACGCAGACTTTTTACTATGTAGTTAATAGTCATCCGCTTCTCTTTTCACACTTAAATGCATTTTGCTGACTGTTCAGGATCTAACTGGAAGCCACTATGGTCTGTTAAATGAATGAACATTGTGTCTGTTATTTACCACAGCGTGGGATTACTCAGGAGATTTATATTTATGTGCAGTTATTCCTGCTAAATGTACTGATTCGTTTCTGTGTTACAGCCATCAGATTAAGCCCTTTTTCTCCCTGCATTGTCCAGTATATTTTTTTTGGGGCCATGAAAGTTAAGTTGAGTAAGAAGTTGTGCTTGGCGCCGGCTGGGCCGTGTCTGACCGTCCGGGGGTTTTCACGGCAGATTCGGGGAAGCTGGCCGAGCCGCAGAATCAGCACTGGCTCCCAAACGAGGCCAGAGTTGATGAGCTTCCGTGCATCCGTCCAGCAGCAGACCTTGGCTTTGGACGGCCCCTGTGGCGATACTAGGAAGTCCTCATGGTTCTGGGAAGGCGCATCTGTCTGTGCGTGAGTTTGTGCGCGGTGGCCTGCCCTGTGCGGCCCGTGAAACCGTGCGCTTGTTGGCCGCGGCTCACCGTAATAACCCCGCGGAGCTGGCAGTGTGTCCAGCCAGGCTGTCCCATGAGCCCCTGGGCTTGTCTCTCTGTCTGCTCTGATTCAGCTTCAGTTTTAAGGAGGCACGACATAAGTCTCAGTGACTACCCTTAAAAGACAAATGAGATCTAAGGTAAATTTTTACCTTAAAATTTTCAATGACTAATAAAACATTCAATGAGTTGATGATGTCACTCTGGCAGGGCCAATAAAATATTTCTGAATTATAATAATACAATAATCATATATTATTGATTCCTCCACCTGTTTTCCATATCTCCTTATTCAGTACAGGGTTACAGGAGGCCTGGAGCACATCCCAGGTGGCACAGGGCACAAGGTAGGGGACACCCTGGACGAAATGTCCCCTGCCTTGTTATAGACAAAGTAAGATGTCAATCCTAAGTATTAAAAATAACATACTACAATAGTTGTGGCGATTTATTCAGAAGAAAAGACGGCCTGTCTCCCCTACATGCTTCTAAGATTTGCATTGCGAGCCAGGAGCAGCGTATTAGTGCTGATGAAGCAGGTAAAATGTGACGTTACTCTATTAAGGAGAGTGGGGGGAGCTGAATTGCTGCTGATTATGGAGTGGTAGCGATTTAAGCCACTGGACTCAGTCATCCTGTCCCCCCCCCCATGGATCCGGGAGCCCGTGGCCTCCTGCCCACCCACCTTGCCCTTCCCCGGCCATCTTTATCCCTCTTAGATCCTATCTCCCCTTTTGTTTTCCCTGGCCCAGGCCGCGTCCGAATCCGGCGTCTTCCCTGCCCTGCATGGAGCGTTTCTCACAGACACGGCAATCTAGGTCACTCTGCCCCCCCCCCCCGGCTCTGTTTGCCAGCATTCACGGCCCAATAACAGACTGCTTATGGCTGCTGTGTTCTCACATCCAGATTACATGTCCCTTTTACCCATTTGTTGATATTTTGGGACAACCCTGTTGTGAAGGGCACTATATAAAAATAATTTAATTGAATATTTTCGATACATTTCAATTGCCTTCGCAGTGTCCAAGTATCACAGGCATCATGGCTGGGTCTCATGTAAAATCCAGCCACAGTTTGAGCAGCTACACTATGGCCTTATACACTATATATAAATATACAGTGTGTGTATGTACAGTATATGTATAAATACACACACAGCAGATGACGTCGTGGTCTGTCTTTTTGTGTAACGGCGGACAGTTAAAACCAGAACCTCTTCTTGTATGGCTGCTCTCATAGACAGCTCAGCTGATGACAAGTGGAGCATATTGAGAAACTCATCTATGTCAGAGTAAGTTTATACAAATTGTTATATTTTGCGTGAATTATTACAGTGATTATGCATTTCTGTGTGCAGGACACTGTTTCTCAGGCTGGTACCTGAATGATGCAGAAGCATTGCTATTAACAGAAGGACACAGGAGTAAAATCCGAGATGTGCTCGATCCCAGTCATCCGATCTTTATCTGCCTTCCCGCACCACTGAGCTCATTGTGCTGCAGCAGGTTGGGATACAGTGCCTGTGAATAGGAGGCTGCTGGGTCAGTAGCCTCATGTCACCGCGGGGCCCCTAAGCAAGGCCGTAGTTACTAGCTGTCACTTTGGAGAAAGCATCTGCTAAATAAATAAAATGTGAAAATGTCTGTCCCCTTTAATCACAATATGGCCCTTGTAGGTGTCTGAACTTTGAGAAAAGGGTTTTTTCGAAGAAAGATGTTATTTACTTTGAGCACCACAATAACCCCCTTTCAGCATTTATCACAAATCTGTTGTCTAAACATGAATCTAGGGCATTGCGAGGTCAGCGCAGGCTCAGGGAAGTGTGCGGCACAGAGACGTCTGGTACAGTGCGGGTTCAGGGAAGCATGTGGGTCACAGACTTCCAACACAGCGCAGTGTGGGTGTAGGGAAGCGTGTGGGGTACAGACATCCAGCACAGTGTGGGTGTAGGGAAGCGTGTGGGGTACAGACATCCAGCACAGTGTGGGTTTAGGGAAGCGTGTGGGGTACAGACATCCAGCACAGTGTGGGTTTAGGGAAGCGAGTGGGTCACAGACATCCAGCGCAGTGTGGGTTTAGGGAAGCGTGTGGGGTACAGACATCCAGCACAGTGTGGGTTTAGGGAAGAGTGTGGGGTACAGACATCCAGCACGGTGTGGGTTTAGGGAAGCGTGTGGGGTACAGACATCCAGCACGGTGTGGGTTTAGGGAAGCATGTGGGGTACAGACGTCCAGCGTGGTGCAGTGTGGGTTCAGGGAAGTGTGGGGGTCACAGATATCTAATGCAACACAGTGCGGGTTCAAGGAAGTGTGTGGGTCACAGACATCCAGTGAAGTGCGGGTTCTGGGAAGCATGTGGGTCACCGTTAAGTTCAAGCTTATTGAATAAAACAAGTTAGCTTTGTTAAGTACCTTTGGTGAATATGTGCTTTACTGAGTCGGTGTGCTCCAGGTCACTTGTGAGTAACTGACACTGCAGAATGAGGGTTCCAGTTTGGGATGCAAACCTACAACCTACCGTTCCGCAGTTTTTTCCCCATAACACTATACCTACAAGCAATGCCCCAGCAAATTAATGCAGCAGCTAACGTCAAAATGTGCTGCACTGGCTGTTCTTGTATTCATGGTTTGCTGCTATGTGAGGCTTACAGCACCACGAGGGCCATAACATGGAGGCCTGGATGAACTGTGGATGGTGATTAGATCAGATAAGGAAGCTGGTGAATGTTTCCTCACCGGTGAAGCACAGCACTCCTGCTTCGCTTAATTAGTCATCGATTCCAATATAAATAGCGCCGGGAGATTTATTTACTGGAAACAGAGGACACAAATAGAGACAGGCCGTGGCAGGCAGGGTGCTGACCTTGGTGATTGGGCGCCTTTTCCTTTAAGCGTTCCGTGGAAACAGTTGGAAAGAGAATCCACTAGGAAATAGGTCAGAAAACAGGAAACTGTTTCCTACAAGACCCCCCCTTGACAGCATCTGTCAAATATCGGTTTGGATAATATATGAGAATTTGGCCAATCAGTGTATCGCTGCTTGAGAGCTAGGGAGACTCGGGCCATTTTCAGGGAGTTCCCCATGTTTATTTTTTAAGTTAATGTGGACCTTAAACGTTCAAATATAGCAGGTAGTCCCGCGCCAGCGTGCGGCCGGTGCTGTCTGCCACGTTCGCCAGGGCTGGGGAAGGGTTAACGACGGCTTGTTGTTTCAGCCGGAGAACGGGCACAGCGGCCAGCCAGCTTTCAAGGCCCCTGGCCCATGTGATCAGACTAAACAAGCACCGTCAATCAGCCAGAGACGGTCCAGTAGGCCAAAGTTCACCATTGCTTTCAGATGCCTGGAGGCAATTAGAGTCCGACATGCAAAAGCGGGGGGAGGCGGGGTGGGACGGGGGCAGTGGTGGGTTACTCAGGGCCATTTCCACCGTTACCATAGCAAAGCTTCTGCGGAGGGCATCCATTAAGTCCGCATTCCCTGTTTGCCCGGACCGAGAAAGGTCAGCTTGAGACTATTGTTATAAGTTCCCCTCGTCTATTACTTTAGCATTTTCAAATACGGTCTGTAGTTTAAGTTAGTTATATAAAACTTTGAGTAAAATAACTCTGTTTAAAAAAGAAATAGCTTATAGCAGTTAATTCCTCTTACTAGTATATGACCTCCTGCTATGCTAATGCTGTGTGGGATTGAGCCTGATATTTGAAAGAGTCAGCGTTTTTCACCCAGATGAAAAGGAGAAGTGCATATAATGTTGTTAAAGTTGTTTACTTCCTCACAGACAGGATCGCGGACTGTGCGGAAAGTGTAAAGGAGATCGGGGTGCGCCACGCAGTGTTGTGCAAATGAGTGCCTCGTAATGGCTGCAGTGGTGGGGGCTCAGCCTAAAATGCCTGCCGCAGTTTCCCTCATCGGGACTCACCGATACTCACGTTTTTATCGTGGGTCTTGTGTATCTCTGATGTAATTTTAACCCGTCGGTGTGACGTGCTGACACTTGCAGTTATCAGAGTTGAAGCTTCTGATGTTTGTGTTGACCTGGGTTCCAAAGTAAAAAATTTACCCAACAACTTAGTCACCTAGAATTTCACAAAACCTTTGCCTCTGTTTTTTTCTTTTTTTGAGTTAAATGTACCCACACTTACCCTGCGACACTTTGGACAATGTTTAAACTGGCTTAATAGGAAAATAGTATTTCTATTGTTGTGA
>JAODKM010000099.1:15387136-15403457 GCA_026780845.1 Petrocephalus sullivani | reverse complement strand
GAGAAACTACCTACCGAGAGAAAGGCATGGGGGGGGGGGTCGCTTTGAATCTGAGCTCTGTGCATAGATAGCAGGGGGCTTATTAACATGAACTGTCTGACCCCCCCCACCCCAACACAGCGTCTTCAGGGTGACCGCATAGCTGTGCCAGAGCTTGATTTGTGTTCTGATCCATCACACACTCAGACAGGCACCCCAGCCCCGTTTCTTTGTGGTGGGGGTGTGTGGGGGGGATCCGGGCCCGCATTTATCCCTTATATGTCCTGTAGCTGGAATCATTAGTCTTTCCGATGGCCTCTCGATCTTGGCCTGTGTCTCCCTGACCTCTAACCTTTAACCCTCTCTGTGCCAAATCACGCTCCTGCACTGCTGGAATTAAATAGTCTAAAAGGCCCCCCTCCTCCGTTGCATGTCTTAATGCTTTGCTGAAATTCTGAGGCTTCTCTTGTGTGTGTGTGTGTGTGTGTGTGTTTGTATGATAGGTCCAATAAAAGCCATTCACGGCGTATCCAGATAAACATTTTTGGCATCTAACCTCATTTCTAAGGAGACATTTTAAATCATTAACACTTTTTCTGTGTACCAAACAATTTTAAAAGAGGTTTTACACAGTCTGATGACTTTAATGAGGATGCCTTCAACCTTAAAATCAGTTCGCCGGCATAAAAAAGCCAGGATGGTCGGGCCAGCTCTGCTTTGTCACCAGCTGCTCCTTCGTCTATCTTTAAAGAGCATGCCCAGCCTCTGCTTGGCTGTGTGTGGATGACAGGCAGTCAGAGTGGCTGCCCCGGCCTCAGCCTGTCTGAATCAGCTTGGACGCGCTTGGCTGGCTCTTAAATGCCCATTTGATGTCTGTTAGGAGGGGAAAGGCATGGTCTGGCAATGCTGTGCAACAGCCCACGATCGCAATCTTTCATCTGATTCACAGTAAGTTATCTTATTGTTATGGTGCCCTATAGTTAGCCGTCATGTTAGTGACAGCTATGGGCTTTTTCTGAAGCTGTCTCGCGATACAAAACGAGCGCTGTTCTTTATCCTGTACCCTCTGGAAGGAGTCCAGGCGTCCGAGTCCGCGGTGAACTCCGGTAACCGCGGTGACACCACCAAACGCACGCAGTGAACTTGGGCGAGAGCAAAGTGCGCCCGTGGAGGCGGGGAGCGGTGGCACGGATTGGTGGCATGCAGCCAGCGGCCGGGCGGACGTCTGTGCCGGGGCGGGCCTGCAAACTGGCACGTGACGCGTGGATGGGGAAAAGAAAGAGACGTTTATTTTGGAGATGGGAGTGGAGAAGGATGTGATAAAAGTCGCAGGAAGAAAAAAAAAAAGAAAGAAAAATGAAAAACAAAAGACGGCCATTTTGGTGTTGGCACGAAAATCCTGCTCAAGATCCACAAATGGTTCTGTATCAAAGGCCGTGTTCTGGAACATCAGGATCTGGCAAGGGGGCTGGGGGGGCGGTGGTGGACAGCCAGGATGTGCTGGAGTAAGGAAGAGTAAAACTGTCTCATGTGACTCAGTCTGATAATCACCATACATGCACCAGGAGTTAAATTCTATGAAATAATTTTAAATCCATGAACCAGTTTGGAATCACAGACTTTCCCCTGACCTTGCCAGACCCCAGCAGCGACCCCTGCACAGTGTTTAACATATTTAACTGTGAATAGAACGGCCTTATCTGCCACGGAAGGCATTTTTTCAAAGAAGCCACACAGGCCTAAAATAGCATCCCTGGGACAGAGAGCCAGGACCTGATGAGTGGCGCCCGGATGCTGGAACTAGGACCAGCCGACCCTGTGTAGCTCATTAGGACAGTCGAAAAGCATTGAATGCACCACATGGAACAATCCACACAGTCTGAGTTTAAAAATGACAAGAGGATTATGATCATTTGATGCATGGTTTCAAGATTCAAGATCCTTTATTTACCATTTGAATGAACAAATGAATGAATGTTACATTTAAATAGCACCTGTCAAGACACCCAAAGCACTTTACAGATGCAATGGGGGGCCACTTTAACCACCACCACAGTGTGGCCCCCACCAGGATGACGCGACGGCAGCCATTCTGCGCCAGTATGCTCACCACACAGTAACTAAGGTGGTGACGGGGCGGGAGAGGACTCAGCATTTAGATGCATAGGATGATTGGGAGGCCAACAAGATGCCCAGGGATCTTTTATTTAAGAATTAAACCCTGAGGAGAAGGTTAGCTTGCCGACAGGCAGAGATAAAGGGGACTTAGAAGATAGGAAATGCCTGATGTATCCCACTCACTTTATGGAACGGTACTGAACGTGGGCTGTTTCTTTGCAGAGTTTGCCAAAGTAATTTGTGGGATATGGGTAGGGGCAGGTATCCTAGTGGCGTGGTCACTGTTGGCGCACTGTGGCAAACAACAATGAAATCCTTCATTTAACCCATATATGACACCAGAGTGGGCAGCTAATTCAGCGGCCGGGGAGCAGTGCTTGGGGGTGGTGCTTTGCTCAGGGTACTTCAGTGGTACCTGGCTGGTCGGGGAATGAAACCAGCACCCTCTTCCCTAACCATTAGGCCAGCACTGCGAGGAAGCCATTTGGTGCTTTGTGAGACCTCTTACAGGCAAACTTGAAAGATGATTTAGCAACACCAGGTTCCTGAAGTCCACACTACATTCGGAGGCTCTGCTGTCTTAGATCATCCCTTTTCCCCACTAACGAGGCAGAGTGTACTTCTGGCTGGTCCTACCATTAAATTGTATTTTAGCAAAAAATCTGCATTTTATGCTGACTTCCGATTCATTTCTGCACATTGGGCCTTTACTAGAGTAACAGAACAGCATGAAAGATCCTGAGCTTCTGCTTGAGTTTTCCTTGTCAAGCTCTGAGTCATGTCTTTCAGAGAACTTCCGGACAGTCCTGAAGCCGAATGGAGTATCCAGCTCGTCTCTTCCATGGTTCTGAAGCAAATCAAAGAAAGTTCCATCAACCTGGTAAGGCTAAAACCTTATGTGAATGTGGTCAGTGTTGATGCACTGTCTGGCATGTCCAGACAAATGCATGACAATGTCAGCAGGTGGCATGAAGGTATGAGATCAGGAAGATGGTAAAGCAGCCCGTCTCTGCAGTAGAAACTCGTTCAATAGTCATACATCTGGGTAACAGTGACATTTTCATCGGCAAAGAGGTGTCTTACAAGCACTGGGATGCTTTCTAAAAGAAAACATTGGGTCTTTTAATCCCCTGACACAGGCTGGACACATTTAAAATTACAAGGGATTCACACCCAAAAAGTGACTCTTAAGATCACCACTGGAAGATTTCTTATGTCTCCAAAGGAAACTTGATTACATGCAACTTGTTTTTTATTGGTTGTGTTCTGTTTTCCATTAATCCTTGGTGTGATGTGTATACTAGAAAACAGAACATGAAAATATTAAATGCATGGCCTTTAGTGTTTAATTTAGATTCCTGCTACAGTAAACATCAGGAAGAACTTGTGGTTTTCTGTTTTTAAAAAATTTCTGCGGATTTCTCCTTTAAGTACAAGATGGCCGATCAGCTCCAACAAAATTTGTCCATCCATCCATTTTCTGAAACCGCTTGTCCTATTCAGGGTCGTGGGGGGTTCAGAGCCGATCCCAGAAGCTACGGGCACAAGGCAGGGACCCAGGACAGGGCGCCAACTCATCGCAGTCCAACAAAATTAATAAATAGAAATCGTATAATTACAGGGCTTCTTTGGACTTGGTCTCTTTCCATTTTCTGATTCTCAGTTTCAAAGCAAGTTGTTTCCCTTCAGTTTGCCTTTTATATTTTGAAGCCGGGGCTCTGGGGCTGCTTAGCACAGCTAGCCTCTAGACTACCAACTCACAAAGAAGCTGTTTTCACCCTTTTATGGAGACTAAAACAGCCTCTCCTCTCCTCCATGGTTGCTGTG
The DNA here is from genome assembly GCA_026780845.1 of Petrocephalus sullivani. Lineage (NCBI taxonomy): Eukaryota > Metazoa > Chordata > Actinopteri > Osteoglossiformes > Mormyridae > Petrocephalus > Petrocephalus sullivani. The sequence continues at coordinate 15,399,533 of JAODKM010000099.1, read as the reverse complement.
AGTCTCTCTGACCAGTGTGTGTCGCGGTGTCTGTAAACAGGAAGGACCTCCAAAGCAATGTTCTTCTGATAGAATGATGAGGGCAAACGTTCAGCAAATGCTCCTCTGTTATCAAGAGACCCATATTATAGGACAAATTGTAATTGGAAATCTGTGTGAACCTAGCATTGATAACTGGATAGGATTATTCTGATGACAATTATTGATGATTAATTCTCTATGAGACAGCATAAATCACACACCTAGACATAAAACGTCTCCTCAGCAGTCTGTACACTTGTCCATGCGTCCCAGTTTGCGCATTCCACTCTCTGTTTATGCAGAGATCTTTATCAGCCTCTCAGAATCCTCCAACAAAATGTTCTCGCAACATTTTTCCAAAAAGCGACTCTGTTATTGAAACCTTATATAGAACATGTCCTAATCCACAAGCAAATTGCTGCCGCGGCAGACACTGTACAGAGGTCTTGTAAACGACATTTTGGAAGAAATACAGAAACTGTTACTGTAAAAGTACTACAAATGCTGGCCAGTGAATTTGTTTTTATTGTACAAGATAACAGATAATGTCTGTTTTCCATTTCCACTCTATAATAACATGCAGAATTATGTATTCACATAATGACCTTTAGATGGTTGCTGAATAACTTTCCAAATGAACATTTTTTGCAGCTACTCTAAAGGCTAAGTAGTTTATCTTTTCATGTTAAGGTTTTGTGGATTTCGGACAATTTCTGACCACCTGAAACCAGTTTGACTTTCTTTGGAGGAAACCTTTGAACATTTTAGGGTTATTTTTTTTATTGGGCAAACCCACTTCAGTCATTTCCTGCCTTGTGGGATCAAGAATTACAGCATAACAGAACAGACATTCCCTGCTGGATTAAAATCGAAGAGACCAATTAGTGTCCAGCTGTTGGTGATTAGTGCTCCTGTATTCTGCCTTGTGCACCCTATGGACCTGTCGGACAGTCTGTCGGCCGCTGCCCTTGGCCTGCCAAGACGATGGCTCCCTGTACATGTATGCTCCGGCACGGCAAAAAACCTCCATGTCTCTATACACGAAAAAGAGAATTCTGGAAAATCTGCGGGTGCAAATGCCAACTGCTTTTTTTTCGCAGATGTTCACTGGGACAAAAACACAGGCACTTAAGCACGTGGGTCATTCCCACACACTTTCTATGTGTATTTTTTCATCCCCTTGTCATTTAAGTTTCCCTTTAAGCAAACCACCTCCCCAGCCCCTGGGAGCTTTTTAATTTCCTGTTTACTTTGGCTATAGCTGACACTTCCGGAATATGCATTCACCGCCCCCCCCCACCCCGATTCCCAAACCCCCAGAACCGCAGCACAGTTATCCTACTGGCTAAGGGACGATGCCAAAATGTTTTTTCTTTCTTGCGAGCGAGCGGGTTGCTCTTTCATATGGTACGTGGGAGCCGGTACTGCCACGCTTTGCCTGTTTACTCGCTTTCACGTTTGCCCTGGTTTTAATAAGGAAAAGGTTTGTGGGGGAAGCTCCACGCGCTCGCAGACCCCGCCTCTATGCCGCCACCCTGCCGCGATCTTACCGATTCGTTGGAAGGTTACCGTTTCCCAAAAAAAGTGTGTCTCATCGTCCTCTTCAATGGGCTTTGGCTTTGACTGTGACTGCAGCTTACACCTCGGGGGGCAGCCAGTTGACCTTGGACCCCCAGTGGTTTTTTCCTCTCTCGCCTCCGTTATATTAAGGTTTTCATTTCTTTCTCTCTTTCTGCCTCCCCCTTTCCGCTATTTTGTGTATTATTCTGTATAAGTGATGTAGTGATTTACGACCACACAGCCATGGCAGGCGCCTTGGGGCGGCACTCTCGTTAAAGGCGCTATATAACAATGCAATTAAGTTTAATTTAAATGTATGTCCCGTTGTTTCCAATTTGATATTTCTGATTTACCGTTTTATTGTTTTTATTTGTTTTTACTGTTGTAATTGCAGTCTTATTGAAAATGGATCGATGTTCCAACTCCTTGTCAGTAGTGATGGCCAAATGAAGCTTCATGAATCATTTGCTGTATTTTTTGACCCCACTAGATGGTGCTCTCTGTTCAAAAAAGGGCTCAAAGCATGCCCCAAAGCAAAGCAAGACCGCCACCTAGTGGGGGTCATAAAATACAGCAAATGGTTCATGAAGCTTCATTTAGCCATCACTACTTGTCAGTACAGGAGCAGTGCAAGCACCGCCTGCTGAGCTGTTGTATATTTACAGGTGCTGACTTTTGATGGCTGGGGGGTGAGTGGTCATGCCAACCACACCTCCATCTACAGGGCACTCAGGTAACATCACCACCATCCATTCATCCACCCACATGTCTGCTGATGGGTATGCGGGTCCACAAAATATATTGTATGGGGAAGTCCCCCTCCAGTCAGAAAAAAATGTATCACTCAGCAAAAGCTATCATGCCCCCCCCGTCCTTTGGGGCTGTGTAGGGGGGCCCAATGTCCAGGGATGAAATCTAATTCTAGTCCAGCCCTAAAATCAAAGGTACCTTGTGCTTCCTGCAAGGTAACATCATTATTTTTATTAATAACAGTATATAGCAGAGGCTGTTTATAATTCACACATTGCAGTGGATCTGCAGCAGCAACCAGACATGAGTTTACATACAATTTAACCTGTACAGTTAACAAACATCTAGCATCGTTCGTTAGTTATTTTGTATTTCCAAAATGCAGATGGTTAAGCATCTAACCATAATATTCTCGGACTGGCGGACCGCACAAACTCCTCGACTGTAAATGCCAATGAATTTGAAGTTGGCCGTAACTCCTAATCCCATAGATGTCACAGCGTACGTGTTGCCCATATATGCATTCAGAGTTCCAAAACCTGGACCCATAAACTGTCCGGGCCGGCGGATTCACGAATCTCTAATTATACCGTGCAATTGCACCACTTCCAAAAATCCCAGCCCTATCTTTTTCTTCTTCTTCTTGGTTTTCTTTGGTGTTTGTATAATTTGCACTTCACAGTGCCGCCCCACCCACATGCGAAGGAACTCAGTGAGACACCGCTGTAAATTTCATTCTGGGGGAGAGGTGCATCCGCCCTCTTGCTTTGCGGTTGCATCAGGCAGTTTTCAAAGCAGACACAGCAAAACTGCGCCATTCCTTTATGCAAAAAGAAATAAAGATTATCTTTGTCAAGTGGCTCCACAATTAGATTATCTGAGGGTTAAAGTTAATGTCTGTGAAGATATACATCCTTCCCAGTAAAGTGCTAATGCATTGCTCTAGATGCAGCTAGTTTTTGGATAATGAAGAACGCAAATTAATTGACCTAAACGTAGCACAATTCTTGATTTTGATGGCTGTGACAGAGGTACAACGTTTCCTCAACTGCAAATAATCATTTGATTAAAAAAAACTCTGCAAATGGAAAAACATAAATGGCTGTCACAATATTTACAGAGTGTCTCACAACCCTGGTATGCAGCTGTGGAACCCTAGCCGCAGCCATAATGCACTCCCTAATGAGCTCCTTTCTTCCCCCGTGCTTTGGGACCAGCTGCCGGGCTTTTTTTTCTGGACCCATATCACTGCCTCATATCGGTACCGAAAGCGGCTCTAGTGCGCCGGGCGCTGGACGCTCCTGCTTCATCACGCGTCCCGCAAACCCACTGCAGCTTAAAAATCGTAACCTCTATCCCACTTGGACGATTGTCAGGCAATCAGATCAAATCTGCTGGTCAAACGTAAAGTTTAAATGCCGCCGATTGCCACCATAACGTGTTATAATCAGCGCCGCTCTAATATAGATGATATTTTTCTGATTCGATTTTATAAATGAGATGTATTTTTATTCTGCCGGGCAGGTGCTGTTGCCAGGGACGGGATGAGCGGTGGCGATTTCCGTGGCTTTAGGGATGCGGTTAAATGTGCTTCATTCCTCTCTGCTTGTGTGTTGCAATACGAACTGCACGACCTTACTTTTTTCTTTTTGGATTTCTTAATCCACATTTAAGGGAAAAAATACTCTCCTTTTTTGCAGGTATCTGGGTTCAAGTGGAAGAATTCCTGATGGTAAGATCATTTTTCTAAACTAGGGGGAATTTAAAAAAAGTATGTGATTTTTTTTTTGTCAAAACGTGAAATGAAATGAAAAATGTTGGATGGAGCAGGTATAATATAGAGTTTAGCTTTTTCCACTGTTAAATCCTCTTTTAGAGATTGTATGGCTTACATATGTGTTACATATAAGTTCTATAACATGTGTACTTACTTGTAATACAGAATATAAAACGCCTAACAAATTTTTATTAAAGTTTTAACTTTATTCACTCCGGATTATTAACCTTTAAATCAAATTCATAAAAAGGTAATTTTGCTGATCAACCATCTAAGCTAAAGCGCCACCTGCTGTTTGGCTCTGAGTAATACGCTTCTGTTCACTTCATTTGTTACCACTGTATTTGCGGTAGAATGCATGCCAGAGGGTTTGAGGGAGGGAGCAATGGATGGATGGATGGATAGATAGAAAAAAGAGTGTAACCCTGGTGCAGTTTTGTTCCCTAAGGCACAAACAATATTACCCCATGATACAAAAACTCCTTGGAGTCCAGCTGGATACCTTACATTAGACTAAAAGGTACATTTACCAACAATAGGGTACAACTGGCAGACCACTATGACAAGTTTTTTCCCTGACACTGTACATAGTTATATTTAGGCACAAACCTATTCAGCTTTTATGTTTTTGTGAATAGATTATGCACATTAATAAAGTTCTAACAAAAATAAAACATTATTTATTAAGCATTCTCAGTTTCTCTTCACAGAAATATTACCAGAGGAAGTCATAAATGGGACCTTACAGATGCAAGCCACTTAATTTAGGGTCAAATTGCCCAACCCCAATAACTATCACAAAACACTGAAGCATATATAATATGCACACCCATCCCCCATGTGGCTGTGGTGTGTGGGATATTTAACAATACAGACAATTACATTTTGTAAATACGATCATGTCCGTTTCATTTTTTTTCGGGACATAATGGCTGCCCCTGTGTTTTGCAGTGGTATGCTGATGCTCTTTATGGCCGAATCAGGGCCCATTCTAAGCTCTGGCCTCACTGTGCTGCGATGGGACTCTCTCACAGTGACTTTCTCTCTCCCCTGTATTCCCCAGGCAGCCCTTGTACATTTCACGTCATCTTAATGCACATTGGGCTTAATCACTGCTGATAGCCTCTGTTTGCATATCAGTATTTTTTTGCAGGAAGTAAACTGCTGACACCCAGGAAATTGAAATTTCCATAGATGCAACACTGACGCTGGGAGTATTGTGCCCAACAGTAGAGAGAACACAGATTCAGCTGGGGATAACAGCCTCCGTTTGTGTACCGTTTCAGAGGAATATATGTGTGGGTGGTGTGTTGCTTTGCAGGTTCGGACTCATTATCTGAAGGTCACCGGTAAATCTGGGGCTTGGCAGAGTGATGTCGCCGTTAAGGCTTTGAGCAAGGCCCTTAACCCCAATTGCCCCAGGGGCACTTTCACTCTATTGACTCTTCACCAGTCTGATCACCCGGAGCAGATGCAGCAGACACCCTGGTGCTCACTTAGCCGTCCCTCTTCACTCCCCACTGTCACAGGCTGCTGCTTCCTCTCCCTGCAAAGTGTCAGCATTTTCAGGAAGTACCTCTCCATCCTGGAACTGCCCATCAGCTGGGTCTGTGCATCAGACTACTCCACCGTTGCCACTTTGAAAGAGTACAGACGAGCCAGGGTAAGAGAGCCGCAGTGTGACCTCGCTCGCGTCAGCATTTGCGAGCTCAGTTCCTCTTGTACAGGTGATTGTTCAGCAGTTTTGAAAATGTGCTGCCCCCTGTTGGCCTGGCAGACTCTGGCAAGTGTGCAACTGTAAATTGAAACTATAACATTTTCATATATAGTTTACTTATATTACTTATTCTTAAATATGTTAACCTAAATTTGGATAGTTTTTGAGGAACAAAAGCGAAACGACTGTCTTTATATATAGCAGAATTGGTGGTGGTCCTTCATGTCTTATCTGAGTCATTCTGTAATTAGAGGGTGCTAACAACGTGCTCAGCTGTCATGTTAGCAAGTCAGACGTGGTGAAGCTGTAACACAGCTGCCATGGGGGTTGCATTGACACATTACACCCTGGCAGTTGTTCCTTCATCAAACTGCGATGAATACATGGCAGACTGGCCAGAGAATGGCCGGGGCCTGGTACGCGAATGCTCATTAGCCTAGCCCTGCATGCTCCTGCGGACATCCTGCGGAGCGCGCATGACGCCTCTCCCCTGCGCTCGCTGCAGGCGGCCATGCTTCGTCACCGCAGCCAGCTGCTCTGGTTCCGCCACCTCTACCTGCTCTTCTCCCGGTACATGCTCATCAACACATTTCAAGTCATCGTAGCAGGGGAGAAAGGCCGGAAAAGCCAGTAGCTGTGGAGCCGCTGCCCTTGAGGTGACTTCCTCAGCACTGTGTGTGATGTGTCATGTGATGGCGTCACATGACACGAGTGTGCGTCATGACGTAACTGTCGTCATAGCAATACTGTCACATGACACATTGTGTATGATGTAGTAGAAGCTGAAATTACAAATGGGACAAGCTCTGAAAGTCTTTTTTGCAATAAATGTTTACAGCCTTATCTTTCTAACTCTCCTAGTACTGTTATTATGGGAACTTTTGAATATGGCTGAAGTATTGTGCAAGATTACTGAGATAAAAATGTAATAACTTGTCTATGTGTAAACACTGCAAATCATAAGACACTGTTATGTCACCATACACCATTCTTGTACATGTTATGTACAAGTTGTAATTAAATAAAGGTTCAGTAAAGCACTGGAGGAGAGCTTTGTTTGGCTAAGCGTGAGTGAGGCTTGCAGATCATGTGGCATTATAAATATCAAACCTGAATTATAGATCTCCACTACATACATTTTGTATGTACACACACACACACACATATTTTTTCTTTATATATATACACAAAATGTTCTACAGGGTCACGATGTAATTGTGCACTTTTGGTTGACTTTTACATCTCACATCATGCCTGTTCAGAGAATCAGATGGTGCTACATATCTAGCATAGAACAGAGAGTAGTTACAGAGCTACACCCTGGGGCAACTTGGAGCCACTGGACCAGCCAAACAGCGTATCTGACTCAGCACATGCCAGATCAACATATTTTTGGGACTGCAGGGGTCAGACAGTCCCTGGAACACTTGAGGTTAGGAGCCTTGCTCTCAGGCCCAACGGTGACATTACTCTGCCAACGCTGCCGCACCACAGCCCGAGCCACAGAAGGAATGTGGAATAAGAGAAGCAGCTCTCATGAATATTGAGAGACGTTCTGGAACTGAAGTGCCGTTGCCACGGTGCATACAAGGACGCCTACTAACAATCAAAGAGCCACTTAACTGTCCAGCTATTCAGAGTATAAAATCCTTTGAAGAAGGTTCATTTAGTTGGAGGCTTGGACATGTTGCTGATGGTCTTATGATGCCGCATGCTCTCCTCCCATTTCTCTCCACAGAAGTTCTCCACGGCGATGCTGCGCACTGTGCCTTTGTCCAGGCAATGAGGTGCCACACCTAGGAAAGTAGACACCTATAACACTCCCCCTTGGCCACCATGCACAATTCCCTTATGAAAGAGGCTGTCTACCCCCTCAAACCACCATAGTCCCAGTAGCAGATGCACTGGATAGCCTGCTTCACTGCCTTGTCCTCCTTACCGTATCCATCAGGATTGGAGCGTGGGGTGTAAAAGCTCTGTACTCCACACGTTCTGCAGAAGGTGTGCTTGGCAGTGTGAGTATTAAATGTGTAAGTGGTTAGATTATCCACACCCTGTGTTGTAATAGAAAAAGAGGACTTCAGGATCAATTTAACAAGCTAGGTGTATAAGTATTATCAGTCAACATGTTCTAATACTCCTGGCATTAGACACGTTGGCTAAGACATGTCCATGGGGGTAAAATGATCTGTCAAGACACTCACCTGTAGGAGCGTGAAGTGAGAGTTTGGCACAATGAAATGATGGTTTTGTTTCTTGGTGCAAATGCTGCAGCTGTTTGCATAGGGGGCAGGCAAGGTCATTTCCATATACTATTTGTGAGCACCAAATGTGCTTTGGTTATGAAACAGCACGTGCTAAGGAATTTCCCAGTAGGGATCAATAAAGTACATCCATCCATCTATCTATCTATCTATCTATAGGTTACATCTCTGAGTGTCTTTCAAGAAATATACATCATATATCATAATGTTTTAATTGCTGTTTAAATAACCCTGATATTGTATTAAGTCTGATATTTGAGTTTTAAATATTTACTCATATGCGACATATATTTTCATAATTTCTTCTGGCATGTCAGACGTAGGCGTTCAATCACATTGAAAGGAAGGCGGTATTCTCCCCGAATGTAAATGGGCGTTATGCCGGGTCACCGATAAAATTAGCTACGGAAGACGGACTAGAACTCACTTGCAATTGAAGACGAGAAGATCCGGGGAAGCTAATACCTGGAAACGGACCGCACCGCAATGGCATCCACCGGTATGCATCACAAGACCGGAGGCACTGTTGACGTATCAATATACGGCGCATGTGCAAAACATATCGCTGCTGACTGCATTAACACGCGAAATTGCTCCTCTGCAGTATTTAGGGATTACATTTGGTATTTTGACAACACTATATATCATGCGCAGTTGCACTGGCATCGATTTAATGATTAATACAGCAGCTGTAAGACAAATCAAGATTCTTATTCTTGTTCTTGTTCTAATGTATTCTGCACAGCACAGTTAGTTATTTTCTACGTACCTCTTCCCGTTTCCCTCTTTTGGAACCTCCATCTTTCATATTAATAAACTTCTAAATTACTTATTACGGGAGACCGCCCCCCTATGCATCATTTCCGGTCACGTGGATGCTCCATGCACGTGTAAATGATTCATTCTAGTTAGTTTCGAAATGTTCAGGAATCTTCCTGATGGGAATGTTTCGTAATGCCGGTTTTGTTTTGGGGGTGAAGTCGTGTGACTTATGTCTTGTGGAAGGTTTAGCGATACTATTGTCAACAAAGTCAGTATATTTGCTGTTGTTGTACTTATTGCTGTTGTTGTTGTTGTTATTGTTAGTATCATATCCAATCGAGACCAATTTTCAAGAAGCACATATACGAGGAGATATAAATTTGACCTTGATGGAAAAAATAACCCCGCAATAGGACCTATAAATGGCTCGGTGCAGATCACCTCAAAACACTGAAAACTGTTTTGCAAGACAAGAAATAACGTTACATAAGTCCCATTATATATAAGCTTATACGGTATCTTTCCATTTCTTAAACGGGATATTAACACAGTTCAACCTTTATGTAACATAAATAATTACATCATTATAACGTTTAAGCGTCTTCTTGATGTTTTCAGTAGGAGACTGTCACACATTATATTACATACACCGCTGACTCTGACAGGACACAGAGACTGATCGATCTTTATCCTAATGTTTATTTGTATTTTTTTATAAATAGGCCTATTCCTCTACACATGCTGGAACAGCTTTCCCTATACTTGTGGTCTGCAATTTCTGTAGTTCACAATTAAATTATGTAACTAAATATTTAATATACAAAAATACTAACAGTTAAAGTCAATAAGTAGATAGTCTTGGTCTTTTCACTTCTGGTTTTGTGACGCAATGCTACACTCAAAAATCTCGTCAAACCTGATTATCTGGCACCTGACTTTCTCGTTACATGGAAACCTGTAGGTAAAAATATTTACATTGACATAACTATATGAATCACGTAAAATTAATTAATTAATGTACAGACTGTTTGACAATATGGCTGATTCAGTCACCTCTAGCGTCAGATGTACACTTAACATGTTTGAATGTCTCAGGACATATTAAATTAAAGGACCAAGCAAAACCTTGGTCTGCATTTTTCATTGATATTAACATTAAGCTTTCCCCACAATGAATCAGTGTAACTAAATACCGGGTCTTCAACAGGTTTTATTTCGATAGCAAAGCCATCGGACACCATATGTTTCCGACTCACGTTACGTCTATCTGTCTGTGTGCAGCACATTTATTTCCATATAAAGTGTTGCTGGACACTTATGTATTTTGAGAATACGTTTCTGGTTATAATATATTACACCATGTATGTGTGTCTCACTTGAAAAAGAAAAATAAACAGACGGGTTACGTGAACATAAAGATGAAATGATACAAGATCAAAACGACTTTTTCAAGATATCAGCAAAGAGACTCCAAAGACTGTTTAAGTACAGTATAAAAACTGAACAAGCAAGGAAATTTGGATAAGGTAAAGAAGCAGGTTTAACTAAAACAAACAAAAAAAAATACTTCCTCCCAATGACACAGCAAATTCTAGATACACGCCTAGTATCGCGAAATGTTCTTGTTTTGCACTGTAACTAGAAAACAAGTCCACCCTTTACTCGAGTGATTAATATTCCTCCAATGAAATACCGGACAAACATCTACCGAGCCAATCTGCTACTGAGGGGCGGATACTTCGGCAAGAAGTCCTTCGGGTCTTTTCTGGACCATTCGTTAACGAGAAATGTACATATCACTCCGCAAGCGTCATTTTATAGATTTATTAAAGAAGCAGTAATGTAACTTAATGTAATAGTGTGACTCTGTATGTGAATATCATTCCAGGATGTTTTTTTCTATGAGAATTTCAAGATAAATTGCACTTATTTCACGATTAATGCTTGGCACTATTTTCTTTAGCGGAAGGAAACATCACGTGTCGTCCTTACAGGCACCTGTATAAATACAGTAACCGGCTTTCGGAAACGCATTCGCGAACGCCTACGAAGTAAAAGCAGAACGAGTACAAGACAAGGGAAGAAACGGAAGATTACCTTCGTCAGCTCGATTATCAACATAATATCAATTGGTATGTTTCTTTTACTAATTACATTTCTGCTTATTATTATGCCTTTACTTTGAAACGGCTAGTATCTTCGTGTATTCTTTGGCGTTTTTATTGGCATTTGCCGGGCCATGTAGTTCTCGAAAAATAATGTTATTTTCGAGAAGCTTAATGTTTCTGTTAAGTTTTGACTTACAGGCACTAATGGATTTTTCCCCCACGTATATCGTATATCGTTAATTATTCGCTTATGTGCCTCGTTAGAAATGCTGACTCACTTCAGACGCTGGCTAGTCGCGGCACAAAATGGCGGCGGCGAGTCCGCCGGTCTCGCGGGGCCATTCATCTAAGCCGGATGGTGCAGGGTTCCGAAAATGCGTGGGAGACCTTATATGGCCGCATTTATTTATAATAATTCGTAGTTTATGGTACATAGAATACGTTCACATTTGCGTTAAAGCTGGGTAGTGTTGATAGATAAACTCAGTAATATACTTCCATTCACTTAAGCAATTGTAAAAGTCGTCCTGCTTAACGTGCTGTGACATGAGTGGATGTTCGTTATTCAGTTCGCAAATTTTACATCGCAAAATCCACTTATGCCAAATATCTGTTCTGCTGAGGCATTATATTAATTTCGTTAATACTAAATTCACATGAATAACTGCTTAATTAATACTTCAGCAAAAATGTTCATTTTATTAATTTTTGATGAAAGGTAATGAGGTATTCTCTCTGAAATCATTGTAAATTCTACAGACTTTAACATGCTAATGTACTTAATTTTTTTTAATGACCTTCAAACAATCTAGCCAACCATAAAGGAGAATTTGGCATTGAAGAATGAATATGGGCAGGCAGGCCTAATGTGACCACAGAATCAGAGTTGGTCAGTTATAAGCCTGAAATTGGTTTTATTGAAATTGAAATGCTTGTTAATTTTTAAAATTTGTGGAAAAATCATATAAATTAATGGCTAATTACTGAAAGAACTAATCACCTGCAAGTGTACTTAATTTTTATGGTACTGCTTTTTTTTTTTTTTAAAGTTCAAAATGCAGATCTTTGTCAAGACCTTGACTGGTAAAACCATCACCTTGGAGGTGGAGCCCAGCGACACTATTGAGAATGTGAAGGCCAAGATCCAGGACAAAGAAGGCATTCCCCCTGACCAGCAGAGGCTGATCTTTGCCGGCAAGCAGCTAGAAGATGGCCGCACGCTGTCCGACTACAACATCCAGAAGGAATCCACCCTGCACCTGGTGCTCCGTCTCAGGGGTGGCATGCAGATCTTTGTGAAGACCCTTACGGGCAAGACCATCACCTTGGAGGTGGAGCCCAGTGACACCATTGAGAATGTAAAGGCCAAGATCCAGGACAAAGAAGGCATTCCCCCTGACCAGCAGAGGCTGATCTTTGCCGGCAAGCAGCTAGAAGA
>JAODKM010000099.1:15358413-15371374 GCA_026780845.1 Petrocephalus sullivani | reverse complement strand
AATCGGATTAATCACAACGCTGGATTAATCCGCGTTAACGCGTCAATTTTGACAGCCCTAATATATATATATATATAGCATGATTCTGCTATATATGCTATAGTAGTACGATTTGAACTTTTTTGTGTTTTCTAATAAGAATCTGTCATTTTTTTCCCCAAGGGATGCCGCCATAATGGGTGCTGAGAACTTCACTGTCTACATAAAGAATTTCATCAGGTTTCCTCGTTTTAACTTTTCAAAGTGAGTCTTCTGGTTTTTGCTGTGGAGACAATAGTGTACAGATAGGAGTGGCTTCGCTTTTCAAAAAGGCACACAGTGTACCCCAACATTGTTTCCTGTGCTGCCTGGCTTCCTGTAACTGTGGTCAGGAAGATGCACAGAGCACAGATAAAGCCAAATATACTATGGTTTAACATACTTTTTTCCAGTAGTCTGTCGTCACCGTCCAATGAGAAACACATTTGTGGTGTTCTTCGGATAGCAACGATATGCTTTATTATCTGTTGAAACTGTTAAATCCGTTAAGACTCTCCGTTATTATTGTTAGATTTCATGGGCATAAGAAATGCAGGAATATGAATCATTTTAATTGCATTACCGACTTGTTACACCAAACCAGGGTGCTTGTTCATCAATAAAACTGATAACTTGTAATGCACCAGATGGGTGTGAAGTAGGGCAAGACGGGAATTAAAAACCAGCCGTGAACTTTGTGGTAAATTCATCCCGGGGTAAAATCTGTTTGCAGGGTGGCCAGTGCAGCGCTGGTACTGTATAAAAGTACAGTTTTCATCGTATTTTAGAACAGCAGCAGTCAAGGTTCATATGGTCGATTATTTTGAATCTTTTTCATAGAGAAAGAATACATTCAGACCCAGACCACAGGAGATCAGTGACACAAAGTTACATTTAAATTTATTTATTCAAAAGTAGCTTTTATCCAAAGCAATGCACATTTTCGAGAAAGCTGGGTCAGCTCATCCGTGGGGCTTAACATGCAAGTCAGAAGGTGCTGGAACATACTATCATTTTTTTAAAGAATAAATTGAAACCAATAAAGGACGTGAAATTGCGTGGAAATAGGTCTGTAAACTAAAATACATGCTTATATCATTTTATAATGTTATTGTTTTTGCTTTATTTAACCGGAGAGCAGCCGGGTCCACACGAAAAATGTTATGGTGTAAGTAGTGATTCGTGCATGCAGTTGTAAATGTGGTGTAGCAGCCTATAAATATACAATTATATCCCTTATGAAAAAAATTGCTCTGCAAGTATGTATTTCTAAGTAACCTGAAGTACAGGTGAGCGCTTGGACAGTTCTAAATATTTACAGTTTTATTTCACTTTTCTAAAATATCCACACATCCACAAAGATACTTAAACATGCCTGATGTGGTTAGCAAGATCGCCACATACGTCATTAGAGTAGCATGTGGCTCAGTGGGCTAAGCCCCGGTGCTTGTGATTAGAAGGTTGTTGATGTCTGTGGGCCCTTGAGCAAACCCCTTAGCACCTGGTTGCTATGGGTCATTGTCAAGTTTTCTTCCATCTGTGTGAGTTTCTGTGTCTCACGGAGAGCAAAATGGGTAGGTAGAAAGGGAATTTCCCCATGGGGATTAATATAGTGCCATTTGTCTGTTGCAGCAGGATTTGGCACAAATTAAGTACTACCTTGGACAACTGGGGGTAAAGTTATAAAACACATGTTTAAACATGACTCTAAATTAGGAAGTGAATTCCTATCATATAAATAGAATGATTATTTGGTCCCTAGACAGAAAAGGCCACAAGACAGAGGATTGTTATGTGATTTTCTTTCCAGTTTTACTTCTGTCCTTTCTACAGATCAAATGTCTTGGATACAAAAAATGAAACTTACTTGAGGAAATGTTTCTACGACAAGATGGCCGCTCCGTACTGCCCCATCTTCCGGCTGGGAGACATTGTTGCATGGTCGGGAAACAATTTTAATGAGATGGCTGTGAAGGCAAGAGCCGTTTATCAAAATGAAATATTCACTCAGATAACATTTGCATGATTTTTTAGCATTTCCCCAAGTGTTCTTATATTTTTCCCTGGTTGTATGGTTTAGTAAGTGTTTGAGCAAGGTGTCACAGGAACCTTGTATGCTTGGGTGATTCGCAACTTTAACTGACTGAATTTCTTTTGTTCAGGGGGGTGCAATCGCAATTATGATCGAGTGGAACTGTGACCTGGATAAAGACGAATGCGATCCGGAGTACAGCTTTGCTCGGCTAGACCACTCTGTCAGCTCCAACATTGCTGGGTATAACTTCAGGTATCATAACCTCACATATGCCCTGGAGGATTTATCACACAGTCAGTGGTAACATTTGGTACAAGTTTCACACATACAAACAAATAACAATATTATATAAAATGGGGCATAACATTACTATAAAACGACCACTTAAAAACTGTTAAATAGCTTACAATAGCAAACACTTGTCATGACACGCATAACGTGTGGAAATATGCAAATACAAAAATGCAGCTGTGCCCCATACCACCTAGGATGAATGGGTATTATAAAAATGAGTATAGAAAACTGTGTGTTTTCGGGCTTCCCAGGTATGCTCGTTATTACAAAGACGAGGAAGGACAGACGTATCGTACCCTTTATAAAGTGTGCGGGATTCGATTTGACATCATAGTCAACGGAGAGGTACGGAAACACTTGATATACTTGATTTAATCTTGGCCTGTGTATTTTCCATGTAAAATGAAAGTAAAAGTCTTTTTTGTTTGCTGACATTTCAGGCTGGAAAGTTTAATATAATCCCCACTGTAGTTAACATCGGCTCTGGATTGGCTGTGATGGGTGCAGTGAGTACAAAAGCACTATGTTAGTCTGGATGTTTCTCAGCAAACTGAGAAAAGTTGTGCTGCAAGAAGGCAGTTTGAAGGAAACGTGAGAATCATTGCTGGTTGTTTTTGATGAACAGTACATTTCATATGGAGAATATTCAAAGGTTCTGAAATGAGTGCTTGGTATCATTTCAGGGAGTTTTTTTCTGTGACATTGTGCTATTATATATGATGAAGAAGAGCACATTCTACAGAGAGAAAAAATTTGAGGCTGTGTATGACTCTTCCAAACGGTATTGACCTTTGATTTATCCATTTGATTTACATGTAACTGATTCAGTTGTGGGGTTTAATATTTTTTGTGATCAGTGTGTTTTAAGAAAAAAACAGAAGTAATTTCACTTGTGTTTCCAAAACACAGATCAGATTTCCCTTTTTAAAATACACAGCTAAAGACATATTGGAAGGCATTATGCTATTTTCAGTACTTAAATGAAATTTCACACCATACTGAAAATACTTCAGCGATTTCTTTAATGATTATAAATAGCCTCGAAATGACTCGTCAACAATTTTATATGAAGATGAAATGCATGACATACATGGAACTATGCTTTTTTTATAGGAACCATACAAATACAAAGAAATACCCCAGGGAAGTGATGCTGGAAATGAACTGAGATTTGAATCCTGGGCAGGATTAATCAGATTGCAGGCAAATGGAGGGGAAGCCCCTACAGGACACAGTGTTACAGCCCTCCTTGGTAACATCTTGTGGATGCTGGATGTGCTCTAAAAATGTAGCAGACCAAAAAAATACCATCTCATCCATTTCAAAGCTTTATTTATTTATTTATTTATTTTTTATGCTTTAACTTTGTCTTTTGTAAAGTTAACATGTCACATACTCAAACTACCTGAATTCAGGCCAGTTTGGCTGTGAAATTTTTTTCTACAATGGAACGATGGACCCAAGATGATTACGTATTTCCATGGGTGAAATTCATTGCTGTGTTGAAATTCCTGAAAGTCCATGAAGTCTTTTTCTGTTCATTGATACCTTGTTGGTCTGCCGTTACTGTGAAGTGCTAATTTGCACTCAGAATGTGAATGATTCCAAACAGTTGTCTGAAAGTGATTATTTTGCCAGTCTGTAGCAAAATAATCTTTGAAATGTTGTGTTATTTTGATAGATACACATACTGACAAGTTATATTTGTGACTACTTGAATTGCTACAATAAAACAGATATTACCAAACAAATATAGTTTCTCTTCATTCTCACTATGTTGTTGTCAGAACCTTAAATAGCTGAAATGAATCCATGGCTCATTACATAAATAGCTAATGTGTGGTGTGATCCATTGCAAAAATAACTACTATCATAAAAGTCACGTAATTTGTGGTGCATTTGAGGAAACAGTATATTGTTTATTAGATAAGTTCAAGATTAAAATGTTGTGAGTAACAAGTTCTGTGCCTCAGTTTCTCCATTTTTCTTCTTTAATATTCCATGACTGGCACTGTTGCCTCACACCTCTGTGGCCATGGCTTTTTGTGTGTGGAGTTTGTATGTTGTCATAGCGTCATTGTGGAGTATCCTCCAGGTACCCCAGTTTCTACCCACAGTCCAAAAACACACTCCAGTTATGTACCCCATAGGTATGCATGTGTGAGCACCCCGCGATGAGTTAGTGTGAGTGTAGGTATGCATGTGTGAGCACCCCGCAATGAGTTAGCATCCCGCTGAGCGTAGGTATGCATGTGTGAGCATCCCGCTGAGCGTAGGTATGCATGTGTGAGCACCCCGCAAAGACTTAGCATCCCGCTGAGCGTAGGTATGCATGTGTGAGCATCCCGCGATAGCGTCCCATTCTAGGTTATTCCTTGCTTTACACCTCTAGCTTCCGGGATGAGCTCTGGAGCCTCCATAACCCTGCACAGGACAAGTGGGTAGATGAAATGAATGGATATTTGCTTGTCTGCAGTTCCACTCAGCTGCCACTAGAAGATTGAAATATGATAGTAATGTGTATAGCAAATTCAACTACACTACACATCCAAGTAACTGCACCCTTGCGTGTATTTAGTGTTAATACTATTTGGCCCCTGATTAACATCTCTATTAGTAGGAAGACGTAGAGCTAAAGGAAATATTACACATACATTTTAATCAGGACAAAGGACATTTTCATCACTGTATCTGTCAGACAAACAGTAAGTGTCACACCTTCACACAAAACAGAAAAAAAACTATTTCAAGATATTTCAACAACTGAATTTTATCACTGAACTTTAATATTTCAACCGTGCAGTGTGTAGACGACTGTAAAATCTACAAATCATTACTGACATCCCTTACTAACAAGAACTTATGATGCAAACTACCTCATTAAGACCCTTTAATCTACTAAGGTGTTTTGCAGATACCCTATGGTACCAAACTGTGAAAACTGTGGGCTTCGGGGTCATTTAATTGCTGGGGATTTGTTATTCATCATAGTTATGGATCCTTTTTATTATATGGGTAGACGTGATTCAGTACAAAACGAAAAACGCTGGAAGTGTTTTGTTAGAGGCTACCTTTGACTAGTAAAATAGCTGATGCACTAACACCCTACAGGTCGCACACTGAGGCAGAGTCCTGCAGTTGTAACGCGGGGCTTGTGGCACGCCATGGCTCGGTCAGTACACATGCACCATGCCGTACAGAAAGGTCCAGAACAGCACGTAGGTGAAGAGACCCCCGACCAAGCCCCCCGTGAACAGCAGCCGCCGGGACTTGAAGCATTTGTTCCACCGGCGACCCGCCTTCAGTATGAGCAGCAGGGAGAGCAGAAAGGAGGCGAGGAAGTAGAAGACGAAGCCGTAGAGGCCGGTGAGGCCCAGTATTCCGGCGGTGGCCCCGGACAGGGCGGAGACCGACGTCCTGCAGTAGTCCAGCACCGCCGCGTTCCCTCGCACGGCCACCTCGCTGATGAACTGCGGGCCCTCTCTTTTGGCTGCCAGGCCCGCCATGTCTCCCACTATAAGGTTCGGGGACGGCTCTAAACGAGAAGCGGGATGTCTGTAAGACATTAACGCCGAAACGTAAATAAGCAGGACGACGCGGGGTACGAGTTAGCAGGCCGGCTAACGCCTTACCGTGGGAACAGGCCAAATGACTACAGGGAGCTCCTTTATTTCCCGCGACGAATCACAGCCACATTGTTCGCGCGAAGGAGTCAGGATCCCGCGGGCCGTGGAAAGCGCCCAAGCGACACCCAGTCTGCTCGCCGCCGGGTGATAAAAGACGAACGAGTCGGCTAACTGACCCCCCGTCACACGGACTCAGACATCGCTCTTCGCGGTGCATTATGGGAGCAGGAAAAATCAGATACCTTTCATAAAATATATATTATTTTAAAGTTTGACATCCCAGATACGTACAATAGATTTGGTAATTCGTTTTAAAAATGCACTAATATATTTATAAATATATATATAGTAATGTATGGGCTGCGCAAAACTGTAACCTTTGACCCTTATAATACGGCAACACGGAAGGGCAAAATAGATATTTACATAAAAGCGAATTAACTATGAGAATGGATACGGACGTGCACAGGGACGATTATAATTTTAATAAAGCTAGTGATCAAGAACACAAAACACAATTTTGCTACATGCAGGCAGACTGGTAACGCATTGTTCACCGCGCTGATAACGAAATGATTAGTCAGCTATCTAGGTCGACGCGGTAGCCGTTTCCTCCCTTCCCTTAAACTGGGCAGTATTCTCATTTCCCGTATAACGGGTGAAGATTTATCAGTTAAATGTCAAACGTTGTCAGCCATAATAGCATTTGCGCCGTTTAGCCTGTGAGTGCCGGGGCGTCATGGCATCGTCTCCCACACCTACCAAGTTCATCCTCGGTATGGACATGGGGACAAGTTCCGTCAAGGTGGTGCTGCTCGATGGTCACTTGGGGAGAGTGACGGACGCCTGCTGCCTGCCCACAGCTGCTGACAGCAGCACCCGTGACGGAAATGTACGCATATCTATGATAACCACAGCTATCTATGTGGCTGGAATGAGAAATGTCATTCCATTGTTCATACGTGCTTTGATATTCATTTGTAAGAATTAAGTGACTTCATTTGTAGAACGGAAAGATCATTTGCTGGGGATTGTTTTAGAGATAAAAAAAAAAGTTTTGTCAACTGTACTCGCAGGTTATGGAACAGGATCCGGGGAGAATCATAGATGCTCTAAATCGATGCATTGCTTCACTGCCCAGAGACAAACTCCGAAACGTCACCAGAATCGGGGTGTCTGGACAAATGCACGGGGTCATGTTTTGGAAGACAAAAACAGGTAGAAACCTTTAAATATATAAGAGCTTTAAGAAGTTTCTGGATTTCATGTTAGAGTGCCTGCAATCAAATTATGAATAATTAAGTAGTTGCGTAAATTAGGGTGACCAGATAAGCCATGTCAGGGAGGACGCTTTGAGATACCCCAGGTTTCACAAACTACTTTAAAACTGAAAGGCTCCTGTGCTCGGCTAAACAGTTCAGTTCTTCTTGAGCTTTGACCGGTTTGTTTCTTCGACTGAAAGACTCATCCAGCTGGTTCACATTAACATTAGTGGCACATAAAAGATTATAGGAGACTGACCAATCAGCACACAGAAAGACCTCGGCGCCTAAGTGAAATCCAAGTCCTTTCAATTGAAATGGTGTTTTACAGATTCTGTTCTAGTTCCAAGTGTCCTCCATGACATGAATTATTTGCTCACTGTACACAAGTAAGATGCCATTGTAAAGTGTAACACTTTGAAGTGCTGAAGTAATGCAGACCTGGGACCACAAGGAGACACCAGGAGGGACTTTATGTGAACCATTTTAAATTTTTAATGAATGAAATGCACATACTTTTCAGTTCATAATATACCACATTTCATTCCTTCCTGACCTGCTTCCATGTAGATCAGACATGTTACAGTGTATTACTGGCCTAGCAGTTTGTCATTTTTTTCCAGTTTTCTGATTAATGGCAATTAATTCAATGAAGTTCTTGGTGATTCATTCAGATAAATCTTAATATGTTGGTAAATTATTCAATTTTGAAAGATATAAATATTAGTTCTCGTTTATCACAATAGGGCCTCGATTTCAACTCTAAGTAATTTTGTTGCATTGGTTGGAGTGGGTCACTTTTACCCTTAGGTTCTTGGTACTTGGTACTTGATACTTGGTACTCATTTCTGCATTAGCACACTGAAGAGATGCAGACCATGAGCTCCCAGGTTTAAGATTTTTCCAATTAAAATGTTTTGTCTCTTAAGGCTGTCTCTTTATTTGGTATTGGATTTAGAGGGTTTTTCATGATCTTCAGGATGTCTTTCCATCCTATTCTTCTGCTGTAATGTCCCATTAAATAATAACAGTCCTTCCCTTTAAGACAGGACCCTCCAGGAAGTGACATCATTTATGGGGCGAAAATGGCTTAAGGATCAGTCAGTATTAGCAAAGAGTTTCCTTAAAATATATGAGGTTTCATGAATTTAGTTTGTTTTGCTCACCACATTCCACTGTCACGTAAAACTATGAAAATAGAGAAGAATAGAGAACATCATTGTTTTGCCTGTAGAGTTGGTCACTCTTGGCCCTTCACTGAGCAATGGCTATCTTAAGATTTCAGTTTCAATTCTGTTGTAACATGATTGAATTCTCCCCTCAAATCAAAATGGTGAAACAACTTATAGCTGACTCTGATGTCCATTTATTTGTGATTTTATGAAATAAAAAATAAAAAAAAAGAAATAAAACTAACCAAAATCATTTCCATCTTTTAAAATGTAATAACCTAAGAATGACCATTCAGTAGCAGTATGACCCTTCATGTCCACATAATCTAGTGTCTGATTGTAGCATGTTGTCATTAACAATAGCATTGGTAGCTAAATTTGCCCTATAGACACGAGAATGTGCCTGTGTCAGCAATGCAAACCCCCTTCTCCATCTCAGCGTGCTGTTGGCATGGAGGAGATGATGGCCACATGTTCAGGACCAAAGATGTGAGTCAGCTGGTTACATGGCAGGATGGTCGGTGTAGAAGTGACTTCCTGTCCTCGCTTCCGAAGCCAGACTCTCACCTTAGCGTGGCAACAGGCTTCGGATGTGCTACCATCTTCTGGTATCTGCAGAACAGGTTTGGAACAGCTATGTTTACACATGAGCAAAAGATATTATTATTATTATATGGGCTGTTTATCTTACAGTGATTTAAAATTGATCTTTTAGCCAATTTATTGCCAATAAAATAAATGCATTTTTGTATTATACGTTTGAACTATTTTAATTTGATATTTCTTTTGCTTCTAACTTTGCATTGCAGGCCTGAGTTTTTGGCCAAATTTACCTCAGCAGGAACCATCCATGATTACGTGGTAACTATGCTGTGTGGCTTGGACAGCTGCTTGATGTCCACCCAAAACGCTGCTAGCTGGGGATACTTCAACACCAGCACTAACCAATGGAACTTGGACATGTAACTTGAATGTGTCATTTCCTGTAAGAGTGTTTGACCTTGGCTGCTTGACGTGTGGACGTGTGTGTGACCGAGCGTCTTGAGGTAACCTTTCACAGGGGTTGCACTTATTTGTCTCATGCATGTTGTGCACAGATCTTTTTCTGCGTTCAGAGTAGCATGCTGAAGCTGGGTGTGCATGTGGGTGTTTGTGGGTGTGCATGTGGGTGTGTGTGTGGGTGTGCATGTGGGTGTGTGTGTGGGTGTGCATGTGAGTGTGTGTGTGGCAAAACATTAATATATATATATACACACACACACACACACACACACACACATATATATATATATATACACACACATGACTCTGCAAAAGTCTTAGGCAGTCAAATGAAATGGTTAAAGCTATTTATCTGGGTAGCACGTGCAGATTTTCTCTGAACAAAAAACACAATATTATATTAAAACATTAAAACAAATTAGGAGTTACACAATAAAAATATAGTAAAAATGTCTTCTGTTCTTCAAAAAGTCACTGACATCTTGCTGGATGGTGAGATGAACACCACTTCCGTTCCCAAACATGTCCTTAGGGCTGCCTCAGCCATCCCATGTATTTATTACATTTCACCATCAGTTCACTTAATTGATTAACTTAATTGGTTTTAAAATGTCAATGACGTATTGATTAGGTTTATAAGGTGTGTTAATGGTCCAGTCAAAAAAAAACCACACATATATATATATATATATACACACACACAGATACACATATATGGGAGACATCTAAACATACAGGTAATACACACATGACATGGACATTAAGACATATGCAATAAAAAGTGTGTGTGCATGTGGTCTAGTCTGCGCAGCGCCCGCTTCCCCTTGGAGCTGCTTCCGGAAACCGTGGCCCCTGGATCCCGGGCAGGATTTACCTGCTGCGAGTGGCACGGGATTCCCGCAGAAACCCCCGTGGGGGCGGCCCTGGGAGATTTTCAGTGCGCCGTTTACTCTTGCATGACGGACAGGACTGACGCAGGTGAAGGTTCCGAAAGCAGGGGCCCCCTCGCTGACCCGTCTGTGAACATCGTGGGGACCTTACCTTTGTTTCTCTCGCTCTCCTACCCCCCAGTTCTGAATATTAGCACCTCCGCCCAGCTCAGCTTTGCTATGCCTGCGGAATTCCGGCCCCCGCGTGTTCCCGATCCTAGCTCTCCGGTGTCCTACTTCCCTTATTTCGATGGTGTTTTCCTGGCGGTAGCAGCGTCCCTCAACGGAGGAAACGCAGTGGCCGCCTTTGTGGATATGCTAACGGCATGGATGAAAGAACTTGGTGAGTGAGTGTGAAATTGGCTGCCTTTCGAGGTAGATGCAGCTCCTCTAGACCATGATGCAGCTCCTGTAGACCATGATGCAGCTCCTGTAAACCATGATGCAGGCGTTTTTTTGTCACATACACAAACATACACTTGATGTGTGCAGTGAAACGCTTCTCCCCTTTCTGCTTTGTGCTCCAAAGGAGATATGTCAGACAAAGAAGAATAATGTAGAACGATATAAGATATGATTAAAATACCAATAGAAATAAGAATAAAAACAAATTACGTAATATCAGTAACTGTACTTTCTGTATTTTTCTAAAGCAATTTACATCAAGATTATGTATGACGAGCGAGGAGTCATGCAAAGTGCATAATAGTGGCTTGTTAGCCATTAAGAGTCCTATTTCATATAGGGATAGCTTGACTAAATCTTTATTTTCTGAACACAGTGGGCTGTCTGTATAACATGGCTGCTACCTTTTGGTTTGAATCATGTTTTCTATTCGTCTAGGAGTGGAAATAAGCAGCCCTTCCATTTACTCGCAAATGATTGAAGCTGGTTTAAACCAGAACAGTAGTGACCTGAAGGTCAGGCCAACCATTCTGGGAGAAAGGCACGATACCAGCTGCTTAGGCCTGGCGTCCAACATCTCGGGCTCCAACGTCTCCCTGGGTCATGTGACCCGGGCACTGTGCTGGGGAATTGTGGAGAACATAGCTGCAATGCTGCCCCCCCAGATTCTGCTGGAGTCGGGGGTGAAGAGGATTGTGGGTAGTGGCAGCGCTCTCGTCCGCAATGAGGTGCTCAGGCAGGAGGCAGCGAGGGCTTTCCCATTTCCTGTGCATTACAGTGAGGATGCAGACTCCGCCCTCGGGGTCGCCTTGATAATGAGGGACAGAATCTGATTGGCCATTCAGACCAAAATAACACACACGCTCTGGTCTAACGTCCAGGGATGCGCAGTAATGTGCTTTCAGAAAGTACATTTGCCTGGCAAGTCTGGTGCAATTGCCCAAGAAGATGGTTTGTTTACAAGTAATCTGAGCATTATTAAAATATGAAATTATTTCAAGACTATGTAGTATTCCAGGATAACACAACAATAAATCCTTAAAATAAAATTAATAAAATATGCTATCAAATGATGCTGGACAATGTTTGGGCGGATTTTGTTTTGGTAGATGGCTTCCGCTTTTCCTGTGACAGTGATGTGTGGCTCTCGTTTTGTCTGCCATCTGTGCTGATCACAGGGCCTTGCTGTTGTTAATCTCCCTGACAGTGTTCTAATCTGATGTGATGCTTACTGCTTAACATGGAGGAATCGCAGCTCCCCTGTGAAACCCAGCTGCTTTGCATTGAATTTATCCACGTAATCAGATAATCAGATTACGGAAGGGCCCGGTGCTGCAGCCTAAGCCCTGCCCAGAATTGTAAGTGTGTCAACCTGCCCGTCTGATTTTATTCCATTTAAACTTTAGTTGATTGTAAAATATGCACGAACTAAAGAGGTGAAATAAACTTGATACCACAGAACTGAATTTTGTAATCTGCTTTAAAATGTATAATACATGACTTGATCTGTCTCGCTTGATCTGTATATGCTGCATTATATATAATAATTATTATAGTTTGTTAGGCCTCTGTGTCAGTAAACCCAGAATGCACGCATAAAAAACAGTTGTGACCCTTCCCTCTACCGTAAGTCGCTTTGAATAAAAGCGTTGGATGAATTAATGTAATTGTAAGGTAGCTGGTTTGTATCCCATGGACTGCAGAATAGTTAAATTTGCCAATGGCCCCTTCGGCGCGGTCCTTCACCCCCCAAAATACTCCAGGGGTACTTTAAAAATGACCCTACACTTGGAGCCCAAGCTTCTCTCTCACCTCTGTGTCTGTGTATCCCAGCAGACAGCACAATGAGGACTTGTACAAACGGCAAGTACATTTTGATTTTGGTATTGAGTCAGATCTAAATTAGTTTCCATTTTTACTTCAATTGGGTGAGAGGTTTTGAGAACAAGGGCGTGGAATAAATTGTGATCTGATGGGAGTGCAGCTGGGACCCTACAAAGGATGAGAGTGTGGCTGGGACCCTACAAAGCGGGATGGGAGTGTGGCTGGGACCCTACAAAGTAGGATGAGAGTGCGACTGGGACCCTACAAAGCGGGATGGGAGTGTGGCTGGGACCCTACAAAGTAGGATGAGAGTGCGGCTGGGACCCTACAAAGCGGGATGGGAGTGTGGCTGGGACCCTACAAAGTAGGATGAGAGTGCGGCTGGGACCCTACA
>JAODKM010000099.1:15327723-15343064 GCA_026780845.1 Petrocephalus sullivani | reverse complement strand
TGATTTTCTCATCGATAATCCGTACCAGAAGGTGGACATCACGAGGACAGATTCCCAAGGCAACACAGTGCTACATGCACTGGTCCTGGTTGCAGACAGAGAGAACACCAACTTCATCACAAGAATGTATGATCATATCCTGACTACAGCAGCAAAGCTTCACCCAGGGACCAAGCTAGAGGACACTGAGAACCACCATAAGTTGACGCCACTCAAACTGGTGGCCAAGACAGGCAAAATCGAGGTAAGAGTCTTGTTTGTTTCTGTTGCATTCTTCCCTCGAGTGTGT
The DNA here is from genome assembly GCA_026780845.1 of Petrocephalus sullivani. NCBI lineage: Eukaryota > Metazoa > Chordata > Actinopteri > Osteoglossiformes > Mormyridae > Petrocephalus > Petrocephalus sullivani. Next base: position 15,342,775 of record JAODKM010000099.1, on the reverse strand, counting down.
CTCTTTATGACAACATAACTTTCAACATCGAAACAATCCATTCCTGTTCACTGCATAACCAGTGACAGCCAACACTGTCCGTCCGTCCGTCCATCCATCCATCCATCCATCCATTCCCTCATATCAGAGAGAGAAGCAATCTGTGGTTCTATCTTCTCAGGTTCTTCACCTTTGTTTCCAGCTGTTTCAGCACATAATACGCCGCAGGTTTGACGACGAGCACAGTGTCCACCTATCCCGCAGATTCATAGAATGGGCATATGGTCCTGTCCAGTCATCGCTCTATGACCTGACCTCATTGGACTCCTTTGAGGCCAACTCCGTCCTGGAAATCATTGTCTACGGAAGCTTGATCCCTGTATGTGGGTGAAAAATGTCTTTTCCTCGTCAACCTATTCTTAGCTTATCCATTACTTTTCACACAGTGATCTATCTTCAGCGTGATCATTTGTCTCACATGGTCTTATTGTTCCAGAATCGCCTCGAGATGCTTCAGCTGGAGCCCCTTGTCAGGTTGCTTAATGACAAATGGGAGAAGTTTGCTCGATGGCTATTTCTCTTCAAGTTCCTTGTCTACCTTGTCTACTTAGGAGTCTTCACCACAGTTGCGTATGACACCAAGATGGTAAGGTGTTGTGTGATTCTACTTGTACTGAACTGACGGCCAGTTCTAGCTTATTTATTGTTTTTCACATTCTGTCAGAATGGCAGATGGCTTAACCCAGATTGCTCCTGGGCTGTGCAATAACTTTCACAGGAACCTTCACAGGATGAGAAGGAACTTTCACAGGCTGATAAGGATTATGTCCACCTCACGGGCCAGGTGGTCTGTTGCACTGGAGCTGTTTACTTCTTTTTTAAAGGGGTATGTCTGGCATATTTTTCAGTTTCAATAAAATAATGTACAGATGTCTTTAAACTGTATGGCTGGGTCTGAGTTGGAAGTGAGCTGATGAACCAGCTTGTGAATTAGCAGAACAAGTGTGGCCATTTGTGTTAGCAGTACTGTGCCACAAAGTGTCCACCAGGGTGTGTGCTATATATCCTAGTATATACCCTACATGCACGGCATCAGGGGTGGCCAATCTCACCCGCAAAGGGCGAGTGCGTACGCGGGTTTTCGGGGTAGCCTATTGGTCAGCTGTTCAAACCCAGGTGTGAGGACTCTTCAGCCAATCAGTCCTCTAATTAGCAATCTAATTTGGGAGTTGCAGTGAAAACCTGCACACACAATGGCCCTTTCTGGATAAGATTGGCCACCCCTGCTTTAACTGCTGCTGGAGAAGGAGCATTAGGATTAGCCTGTCCAGCATGACAGGGCATGGCCTACCTGTTAGCCTGGGACATGCTGCCTTTGAGTCCGCTCATTTCCAAAACATACAAGGCCTATAATCAGTCATCATAGCATGTGTACAGTATGTTAGGTATTGAATGTGTTTATGACGTAATCCTTTCTGACGTTAAGCTAGCAGAACTGAAGAGAAAGCGCCCGAATCTGCAGACTCTGCTGGTGGACGGGTACAGCGAGATACTTTTGTGAGTTGTTAGCTGATTTGTGAGCTTTAAGCAAGTTCCATTGGCTTCATGGTATGGCCGCTATGGGCTGGGTGGAATCCCCTGTCAGATGAGTCTGGCTGTATGTAGCAAATCAAAGGCTGGAATTACCTACCATGAACTTCTCCCCACTTGCCATATCTCCTCATCGAGATTCTGAGTGATGAAGTGCTCTGCTCCTAGTTTCATACAGGCCATCCTCTTCATCATCTCAGCCGTCTTGTACAGCTGTAAAAAGAATGAGTACTTGGGCTTCCTGGTGATCTGTCTCGCCCTCAGCTGGGTCAATCTGCTCTACTTCTCCCGAGGATCTAGACACATGGGCATCTACACAGTCATCATACAGAAGGTACCTCTCAGACTGGCCTGAGTGGTCCATTGTGCAGTCGCATCTTCACCACAGTCACTTTTATGTCTCTCCCGTCTTGCCAGATGATCCTCGGTGACATTTTGCGCTTTCTGTTTGTCTACATTGTCTACCTCTTTGGATTTTCAGCAGGTATCCGTCTCATTCATTCTTCATTGATCATCTCTGTTCCCTTGCAACGCCTTGTATCAAGTAGCCCTAAGACTTTCATAACGCCCTATGCAACTTATGTACCAACTTTTCTGCAGTATTTAGAATGGCAGGACGCATGACAGAGCTGTATTCTGAAGGGCTTTTTTAAAATGTAACTTTTAAAATGGACATAAGGATTGGTAGAGGACTGTTAATACATAATGACTATATCTACAGCTGTGGTGACGCTGCTGGACGAACCCCCTCCACCTAAACTTCGCCGCAATCGGACAAGGTCCTTTTTTATCGAGGAAAACAAAGCTGGTGACTGTAAGAAACTCACATACAAAAGCCTCTCCTTCACCACTCTGGAGCTCTTCAAGTTTACCATAGGAATGGGTGACTTGGAGTTCACTGAGAACTACAAGAACGAGGGGGTTTTCTACATCCTGCTGATCTCCTACATTGTCTTCACCTACATCCTGCTACTCAACATGCTCATTGCCCTGATGAACAGGACTGTGGAGAAGCTGTCTGAAGAGAGCTTAAACATCTGGAAGCTTCAGGTAAGCAAAGGCACCACAACCCAATGACAGATGATCTCACCAGTCCTCCTCCCATGCTGACAAAACAGACTTGTCTCCTCAGAGAGCAATCACCATCCTGGACCTGGAGAGGACTTTGCCCTCCTGTCTGAGAAAGAGACTGCGCTGTGGGATGGAGAAAGATCTGGGCAGGAAGCCTGAGACAGATAAGCGCTGGTGCTTCAGGTGAGCCACCAACATGGATACAGCCATTTAGACTTGAAGATTGAAATTAAGCCACAATCTAGAGGAACATCACTGACAAATGATTAGAAATGGACAGTCATGTTCTTACAGACAAAATCGATTTCATTTTTATACTGGTTTAGCGTACAGTCACGGAAATCTCATGCATTTTTTTAGATCTAAAACTCCACCAGACTGGATAACAGTCGTCATTGCATGACGCATTCATTTGTTTACATGCCAGTGAAAGTGCAGGGCAGTATGTGGAATGTGAAATGTTTCATTTTGTCATTTTAGTGTGGAAGAAGTCAACTGGGACAAATGGGATAGAGACCTTGGCATGATAAATGAAGAACCTGGGAGCCGTGAGATGATGCTTTTCCCACAAAACAAAGACATGGAACTCAACTGAGTTTCAGTTAGATCCATTTGGACCAGATTTGTATCATATGGAAGATTTAAGCAAAAATTGTAGAATCACTACACTGACATTCATACTGAAACCAGATGGAGATAGTCCATGAAGATGATAGATCGAGTAGCAGTGATTGTTCTGCAGTTACACTGTCTTTGGTCCACTTTGAAATGATTGTTTCTTCCAAGAAATGGTTCCTAGAAAATGTTACCCTTTTCATAAGAGAAATACATAATGCCCCCTTTCCTCCACCCTAGTACACGTCAGAGCCACTGACATCTCCTGACTTACTGTCTTTGCAGTCAAATGGCCTTGAGTGGTCAGTCACAGGCCGTAGCAGCTGGCAGAGTCACAAGACAGATCTGAAAATAACGAGCGCACAGTGATTCCGACAGACCACAGAGACCATATAACAGATGCTGGTGAAAACCCCAGTGTCACACTAAGAATCTAACCACATGACCCACGTCACGGGCAGGGTACATGATGGCCTGATCCGCGAAACAAAAAGATATTCATTTATAGTTTATTTAACAGCTTGTGTAAATGTCTTCCATTTTGTATCTATATATATACATTGATTCTGGTATTTGCATGCATTTCTATAGTAGTTATGGAGAATAGTACTGTGTTGACATACATTTTCTGTATATACAGCATTTCAGCCAAACACGTCATTCACAGATCAGTCAAACCAGTGGTTCTCAATTGGTTTAGCCCCATAACCCACATTTTTAAACCTTTGAACCAAATTTATTTCACAAAAAATTATGAGAGGTAAGGGTCATGCACTGACAGTGCCTTGCCGCACACCACCACACGACAAACCACCTCAGGGACGAGAACCTAGGTGCAGCCACGCAGGGGGTGATACCTCAGTACCACACTGCTCAGATGGAGCTAAACAGCAAGAAGTTTTTCTGGTGACTGGAGTGCCAATCCTGCTACCAACCCCCAAATTCTTCCCTGAAGTCGAGGACCTACTTGCAGGGCTGGATGTAGGTTAACGTCATACCCTGGACGAAGCAACTGCAGGTTAAGGGCCGTGCTCAAGGGCCCAATGGAATAGAATCACTCCAGGTATTCATGGGATTTAAACCAACAACCTTCTCATTGCTGACACGAATCCCTAGCCTCAGAGCCACCACTCAACCAAAAAAAAAGGATAGAGCAGCAAACGTAGTAAAATGCCTTCATGCACTGTCAAAGAAAACATTAGAACCATAATAAAACAATTCTGTATAATTCCAGTGCATACTGACAGTGTGTATATGGTCATGGGTGCAGCGAATGAGAGCTGGAGCCTTCATTCCTTTGTGTGCAGTGTTCACCTTCTTATTGCAGACGGTGCACCCTCTCCTTCCCAGCAGGAAATGTAAATCTCACCAAAAATTCAGCCAAGAATAAATCAGTGTTAGTTCCACTTGCTACATGGTCTCATAAGTTCCAGGGTATTTCAGTTATATTACTCATAATGATTACTAAACAGGATTTGAGCCAGTGACACTCCGATAACCAACCCTCATTTTTTCACTTTCAAGATTTCCTTGTAGAAAGAAAAACGATCTCACTGTAACACAGGGCACATCTGGAACTGAATCCTCTGCACCCAAATAAAATATAAAGGATGTTCCACAAGGGTTTTATGTCCATATTTGTGCTTTTGTCACTATCAGATTTTGTCACACAGATTTCCACAAAGAAACACAAGCAGCATATTCAGACAATAATCACGTCTTTCCTGCGCCTTCCTCACACTGGCTCAGCTACCTCACCTCAGACAGAAATGGCGACTGGCAAAGAAACCCCTCTTTGCGATGTAATGCATTGGCTTGTCCAACAGAGGGCAGCGATACGTTAGCTTTAAAGATTAAGCTGGACTTAACAGCACTGGGAATAAGTGAAGTGACCACTCTATATTTTTTTGAAAAACTGCATTCCTGGTTTAACCCTAGTTCTGATGGCATAAGGCTACGCTGAGCAGCAGGGTGCTTCCAGGTATAAGATTTCTAAGACTGTTAACTTATGCCTCATAAATCTGAGGTTGATCTCAAGTGACCTTCGAAAGGAATGGGAAACATTAAGTGGTGGGAAATCCCAAAAAGCAAGGAAAGAGCCCTTCATCAAGGAGAAGCAGGCGAACCAGGCTGCAGTTTGCAAAAAATATATATGTTATTGACAGATGCAGACCAATAACTCGAGATATGAGTGAAGCAAACATTTTGCTGTGGTCTCTTAACTTTTTCCAGAGCTGCATTTACCACAGTGGGTGAACATCAGCAAGAACATCCACAACACAACCCAGCACCGACAAGCATACACAGAACAAACATTTAAAGATAAGAGTAATAATTGAGAAGCAGCAGACCTTATATGTGTAATGAGAACAGATGGCAGTGGACTTTAACCTCAACAAGAGAGGATGCTGGAGGCGGGGAGCGGCATGCCGGGCAGAGGCAGTGCGGCAGCAGGCAGGAACCACCCCCAGTAGGGTTTTTTACCCCACAGCCAGTGGCTAAGTGTGCTTCTGTAGCACATATAGTGGCAGCACCTCCGGAAGTTGATGGGCAACATTATTTATTATTTTGTCCAATTTTGCCAACATTAGCTTCTCTGCTACTGCCTCCAGCGGGTTAAACAGCGCTAAGCATTCGTGCTGATGTGTGATACTTTCAAAGAAAGGTACATACATTTTATGTACATAACTCCTGCGGCATGTACGCTCCCGGGAGTATCACATGCCAGAAGTAGAGTTATTGCTATTGTAGAATGGGGGGGCAGGATTAGCGCTTTGGAGGAGCGCATTAGCACGCTGGTGGAGGTGAAACAGACAGAGGGATTTATAGATACGGCTCAATCGGAACACGCGGCCGGCTTAGATCTGGCCGTAGACCCTTCTGCCGCGGCTGTCTCCAGCTCGGCACCAGCGGCCAGCACACGGCCATCGCCAAATTGCAAAGATTCCTCAATGTTCAAGACACTGAGAAATTGATACATGCATTTGTATATAGTAGGCTAGACTATTGTAATGCTTTGTTATCTGGGAGCACACAACGTACAATAAATACCTTGCAATGTATTCAAAAATGCAGCAGCTCGAATTGTGACCAGGAGCAGGAAGTTTGATCACATAACCCCTGCTCTTAGTTCCCTGCACTGACTTCCTGTAAGGTACAGGACTGACTTCAAAGTTCTCCTACCTGCATATAAGGCACTTAAAGGTCCAGCACCTACCTACCTAAGTTAATTACTCTAAGCTTACAAGCCACATCGTACACTTAGGTCACAGAATGCAGGTCTCCTCGTTGTGAATCGGTCTCAGTCTTTAAATCCTGTCTGAAGATCTATTACTTCAGTTTAGTTTTAGCACACATAACGCAACGTAACTATGGGCGCTGGTGTCGTACCCAATACGCCTTAGTGTGTCAATGCATGTTCTGACCATCCATGCCATTTGCCTTCCCAAATGTCCGGATGGTGGGCACCATCTGAGCTGGAATCCTGGTCCAGTCCCAAGAATGGGGTGACGTCGTGGATATGGCCTACGACCTAAAACATCATCGGGGCAGCCGTCGAGGGCCAGTATGGAGGACTGATTGATTCGCCGATGGACTCTGGCTTGCCCTCAGCAACAGCTCTCACTCTGAGCAAGCATGCTCACTCTGGGCATGCTAACATTGACCTTGGACCCACAAAAGTCTTTTTTCTCCCGGCTTGGGAGTTTTTGGTTCCTCTCCTCTGTTGTCAATTGGCTTTCTTTCTTTCCTTTTTTCCCTTTAAAAAAAAATAGCCGCAAGGTGTAACATAATGATATTTCATTTGTTTAAAGAGTTTCTGTCTAAAGAAGAAAGGAAGCTCTATGTGGTTATTTTTAATGAGGTACTTTTTGGACAGAATCCTTTTCGGGCTTTTGAAATAATCAGCATCAAATCAAGATCAAATACACTGAATACAAGGTTTTTATTATCAAATCCATCCTTCTATCCATCCGTTTTCTGTAACAGGGGTCCAGAGCCTATCCCAGAGGCTATGGGCACAAGGCAGGGAACTCAGGACGGGGCGCCAACCCATCGCAGGGCACACTCACACACCACTCTTTATTATCAAATATAATTTAATTTTAAAACCATCTAGTTTCGCTCAAGTTTATTTTTAAGCACATTTCTGGGTGGGAAAAGTTAAACACCTGCCTGTAAGCAGCGAGTTATTGTTAATGTAATTCCAACAACATTAATAGATTCATCACATCAAATATATGTAGAAATGCATGCTGGCCACAATGGACTGATAAACATATACCTACTTAGCAGCTTGGACACATCAAAAGGCCTGGGCCTCCTCAGAAGGCAATGCCTGCTCTGGCCTTTCTCCTGTGTAGGCAGACCACAAGGGATCCAGGTGGTTTGTTACCAGGGGTCAAAGCTGTTTCAGTACTAGCTTCTCATGTTACACTATGTAAAATCTCTCTCAAAGTAAAGATTACGCCTTTGACAGTATGTACTGGCCCTCGCTGTTTTTTACATTGTCTGATACCCTCTGAGAATTCCACTTTTCAAATTAATTTCCACAGTGACTGAACTTGCAGTGTGTTTAAGAGCAGCTAGGCATCGAGAGCCAGCAGTGATGGAGTTTGAGGCCTTACAGCCAGAAGCTTCATCAAGCTTGCCAACTTCCAGGAAGGCCTTCCGTATCTAATTTATTATGATATTAGATATCTGACCCATGTGAGCACTTCTGTGGGGTGGTTGTGAATGTGGCCATAACTGTATGTCTGTGGTTTGTACGCTTCCTCTGTTCACACGGGATTTCAACACAGGGTTCCAGTGCCCTGCAGTAGACTGATGTACTGTTTTAAGACTCTTTATTATTATCTTGCCATATAAGGATACATGTGCACAAACATGTGTGTGCCGTTCCCTACAGCTACTATGAACTGTCATTTCTCTGGTGCCACTGTGCAACTTGTGAAAGAGGAAAAGATAAATAAAAAATATAAAAAACTAGAAAAATCATTTGCTCAACATTCATACCTCTGACAAAGAGCATCCAACATGCAACAATAAAATACAGAGAACACATAAACAACACATATACCTGATTGCATGAATACATGCCACAGCCACACACATTATATAGGTATACTGTACATAAAAATGTGCAGATATACGTGTTGCACAAGAGAGCAGGTGCAGATACATAACTGAGAGGAGGTGTTATTCCACTGGGCTGGTGTTGGGAGGCTGAAGGCTTAGGGAAGCCGTGTGAGGAGCAGACAGGTCTTGAATTAGTCCCTGGCTTGGGGGCAATGGAGTGTCGAGGAGCTGAATCTCCTGAGGGAAAACGATGTTCCTCATCCAGGTGGTTCTGGCCTGCTGACAGCAGAACCTCCTCTATGACGGTAGGGGTTCACAGAAACCGTGAGAAGGATGGGAAGAGACTTTCAGCGTTCTGATTCTACGGCTGCGGCGTTTCTGTAGATTTCCTAGACGGGCCCGGATGGGGTACGCTTTGCCGTTCTTATGATCGGCTAAGGAGTCTTAGCACTGGTGGAGTAGCGTGACCAGACAGAAACACAGCGTGTGAAGATTCTCTTTGCGGTTACCCGGCAGGTCGTAGTGAGGACGGGTGGGGGAGCCTGATTGGTTTATAAGGCTTCGTAAGGCTTTATAACGATGGTCTGCTTTATGGTTAGAGTACAAACTCTGCAGCAGGTAGGGTCCTCAGTGAGGTGCCTGCCAAAGAGCGTTTTACCCTCTCGGTTTCAGGGTTACCTCACTTTACACTGTTTACTTACTGCATTAGGATCTTGATCATACTAATAATAAAACAGATGGATCTGTGAGGAATGAAAAAGAATAACGTGATACTTATTTCTTCTTTGCAATAGCACAATATAAATACACATCACCTCTAATCTATGTCATCTTTATTCTAATTTTTAAGTTATGCTCTAATTATGCAGTCATATAGTATAGAATGATAATGGAACATACTTGCTAAATATTTAACCATGTGGTTTTTTCACTTCCTGTCTACTGCCCATTTGCTCTGAGTGCTGTGGGTGGCAATAGGAAAGAGAGACAGTGAAGGTACAGAGGATGAGGAAGTGAGGGTCAGTCTCCACAGATCTGGGCTCAGTGACACACGGATGGATCCTCTGATGCTCCTGTTTCTCCTCATTCCTGGGCTCACAGGTGAGTGTCCCTCATTACAGGGGAGCTGAGTAGAGATCTCTCTCCTGCTCCTCCACACACTGCCAAACACAGTTTACAGTAAAAACAGCCCATGATGGAGATCTGCTGCTACATGAGAGGAACGATGGACATGAAGAGACTTGTCGATGACTGCTTCAAGTTTCACTAACGTTGTCTTGGAAATTTCAGATACTTTCAGAATTATTACAGATGTCAGGAAATTATGTAGAATTAAAAAAGAATAAAGAATAAAATATTATTTTAACGATAAAAAGATTTATAATTGCTTTCATTTTTCTTTTGAAATGTTTGAAAACTATTTTCTGAAAAGTTACAGTTAAGACATTGTCAAAATAACATGTACAGTATCACTTTGATGGTAGCTAATAACATGCACAGTATCACTTTGATGGTAGCTAATAACATGTACAGTATCACTTTGATTATAGCTTCCCATCTGAAATGGGGTGCAGTAACTAGAAATGTGAAAACCAGTAAATGTGTTTTTACCAGAATGCCCTGAAAGAAACAGCTACTCATTTGCTGCACATTGTACTTATATACTTATATTTGCAAACTCTGCCCCAACCAGTCAGGTGGTTACCTGTATTTTTTGTGTCTTAATGTCTTCAAATGTCATTTAAATGACAGAATAAAGTCTGAAAAAGTTATTGTCGTAACCGAATAACGTGTGTAAACTGCCCATTTTTTTTGCTACCACTTTGCAGTGCTGCTTCAATTTTGGGGCGATCCCTCTCAAAAGTTGCTTCAGAGTTCTAGTTCGTCACACATTGAAAACCTTTTTGTAAATGATCCGTCAAAGAGTTCTTAAGTTACCGTCTTAACAAGGAAAGGGTCTGTTTGAGACTCATCTGACCAGGCGATGTTTTTCCCGTCTTCCAATGTCTAGTTTTGGTGAGCCCATGCTCACTGTAACCTTCATTTCCGGATCTTAGCTGACTGCAGTGAGACCCAGTGTGGTCTTCTGCTGCAAAACCCCATTTACTTCAAGGTTTGACGAGTCATGCATTCAGGGGTTCTTATAATATTCACAAAATTTACAGCTGTCCCTAACTTTAAACAGGATAATAATTTTGTGATTTAGATGTGCTATGGTGTTAATTGTGAAATGAAAAATGACTTTTGCATAATTTATTGGTACTTTATCAATCCCTGTGGGGATATTCTCTCTTTCTTTACCTCCCCCATTTTGCTGTCCATGAGCATTGCAGGGATCAGGGGGTCAATGTCTTTGCTCAAAAGCCCACAGAGGTACCAAGGCCGGGCTTGAACCAGTCACATGCTAATCACAGGCAGAGTGGTTTAGCCCACACAGCTACATGCTACCCTGAAATAGTAACGTAATGTGAGCTCAGCAGACTGCATTTGCAACTGCCCCCTTTCTGCTCAGTTTGTCCTTTACCGTTCCCCTACCCCTGTCTTTCTCTAAAATATCTCAACATCCTCTTTCACAATCTATGTTGACAGCTTCTTGGAATTCAGCAACCAACATGTTCCAAGCATACATATAAAAGTTTGAGGTTTTATCGTGCATTTCTTATTTTACTGATTCTCATATCGCGTCCGAGCAATACGTCGTTTGTCCTCACACATTCAGGCTTATTGAGGTCTGTTGCAACGGCTACAGTAGCAAGCTTGAACAACGTTATATGCATGATATTCTTAATTACGAAATTTTCTCACATACTCCGCCCCATACTCCCACATCACCATGTCACAGTCACCGTAAATAGTGAAGTTGGCGTATTGCCAGAAAACAACGTGCAAATGTCCACCATATTTGCAAATCAGTTAAAAATCGGTGTAAATGTATGACGATTCAAATCGGCTGATGTGGAAAATGAATCGCTACTTTTTTATGAGAACAAGTACTTAACAGAAAGAGCGGTGTAACGTTACACTTGATTTCACAACGTCAGTTCCAGGTCTGTCGGCACTGCGTATACGACGTTGACGTCAATTTTTTGGTTCGGATGGAACGCGAGATGGCAAGTGCCTTTGAAACTGAGGACGTCCAGCCCAGCTTTAAATCGGCGGTGTGGCATTTTGGCTTTTCAGGAATCTCATACGAAAACGGCGAGAAAATTACAGACCAGACAAAAATGACGTGCAAACTTTGTAAAAGACTGATAACCTAGAAACGTCTATATACAGTATATGGTGACCAGATAATCCATGTCATCCCGGACACTTTGAGGTACTTCAGGTTTTGCAAACAACTTTAAACCTGAATGGCTCATTTGCTTGGCTAAATAATCAATTTCTTCTTGTGCTTTGACTAGTTCGTTTTCTTAAGACTCATCCAGCTATTTCACATTAACATTAGTGATACGTGGGCTGCTGTGGCTGGGGGGGGGCTTCGTCCTCTTTCTTCTCCAGCAGCTGTCACCCGTATATTATATGATGAGCCTTTTATACGGCTCACCGGCTACAAAAACACCTATATGTACAGAAATTACGTACAGAAATTAAATTTGCCAGCCTGCTTAGTGTATGTCTTCCATATATGACAAAGCACAGGATGCCACTGCCTGAGCATGCCTGCTGAAATTAACTAGAATGCTACTAGCAGACTAGCAGGTTAATTCCAAGTTCTAGAGCACAGCACTGCTGATTGCTAATTGCTCTATTTGAATGTCCTATAATGGCATTCAGTGAGCAGTATCTGATAGTATATCTTACTACAGTATATACTATCCCTTAAAGCAATTTGCACCGAGGACCTGGCTGCCTGCCAAAAGTGGACAATGTAGGAATGGAAGAAGGTGGCCTGGTCTGATGAGTCACATTCCTTGTTATATCATGTGGATGCATGTGTGTGTGTGTGTGTGTGTCATTTCCCGGGGGAAGAGATGGAACCATCTAACATTTAAAATAAAAGCACATGTGCAGTACACATGTACAGTATATGCTGAGTGCACCAAGCGTTGCACACGTCTGCTCTTTCCCTGTAGCAGACTGACCACATGATCCTGGGTGGAAGCTGTTGAGTTCCCCTCACAACAAGGTCGTCCCAGAGTGGTTGCACAGACACATAAAAACACATACACCTCTTACTGGTCCTGCAGGGGTGAAAAGTGCGCTCGAAAAAGAAGGATGCCCATGCTTAAATGGCCTGCCAGGATTGCCAGGACCACCTGGTCCACCAGGAAGACCAGGACCAGCTGGCCCGCCAGGAAGACCAGGATCACCTGGCTCGCCAGGATTCCCAGGATCTGAAGGCCTGCAAGGAATTCCAGGACGACAGGGGGAACCAGGAATTCCAGGAGCCAAGGTACACATAGAGTCAGGGGATATACAAATATTATGGGTAATATCAAATAAGACTCACCTATCCATACTACCAATAATAAAAGCAGCAAGATCCAGTCATACATACAATTTGTGTATCTATATCATGAAGCTACATTCTTTAATTTGAATCTTGTAATTTTTGTTAAAATTAAATAATTGCCTGTATTTTTGTAGTTAATTCATCAGACATCTTTCAACGTAAAATACAATACCATTGTTTGGTTGAACGTCCCAGGCACGGTGCTCCGGCATGGAGCAAACTATACTTCCTCAGATTTTGTCTTTTCTTCTTCCAGGGTGAGAGAGGATATCCTGGACTTGTTGGCGCCCCCGGAATGCCTGGACAATGTAAGGCTCAAGGTAAAAGGGCCGCAAGATGCCTCCTCCAATCATAGTGTCTGCAGACATGGCATGTGTTTAGTCACAGCGAGTGTGCAGTCATAGCATCTACAGTCACAGCACACATTTACAGTTACAATGTCAATAGTCACGTTTACATTCACAGTGCTTGTCTACTGTCAAAAAGCGCATCTACACTCATCGAGTTTACAGTCACAGTATCTACAGTCACAGTGTTTACAGTCATTGCACATGATTACAGTCACATGTTTTCCAGGGTAGGTTAGGAGTGATAGGGGACCTATATAATTTGGAACATAACTAGATTGGTGTGGGTTGCGTCCCTAAGATGATAAGCTTTCATGGGGCCTAAAATCTCTAGCGGCACCCCTGCCTACAGGAAGAGCCTTGCAGTATGTACATTACCCATATTTTAATTGAAATAAGTTCATGTTTAGCACTTTAAATGTATTTTACTTAGCACTGTAGCACTGATACTACTAATTTGTCATATGGCCCCCACCAGGTCCAAAAGGGGATGATGGTCTGCCTGCCTGTCCTGGAGAGAAGGGTAAGCAGGGATTCCCAGATGTGCCCAGATGTGCCGGCAATACCGGTCACTCGGGTCACCTTGGTGTATCAGGAGCAGGGCCCAAAGGCTTATTTCACTACTTGCTTTCTCCCAATAACTTGAGGTCCGTTGTGGCTGACGCCCAGTTTACTAAGTATTAATGTGATTATGCTGCACCCTTGCTCTTTAAGGGTTTGCTTATGTATACTTATTTAGATGTTCACAGCTAGTTCATGTTCAACATATACAGTTGTGTTCAAAAGTTTACATTTACTTATCACAAACATGTTTGTCATGACAGTTTTTGGCTTCCAGTTATTACCACAACTGTCCTTTTTCTGAGGCAGAATGATTATACAACACACAACTTTGTTAAAAAATGACAATCCTCTTTTTCAGATATGAACTGAGCTCCATGGACGTCCCCATAGCAACATGTGTTGGACAAATGAGACCTTTTTATGTTCGCACAGTGAAACTATCAACTATCAACAAATCATGATCACTAACAGGCAGCTAATTGGCCTTGGAACCAAGTTAAACGACTGTACGTCATTTATCTAAGTAGGTGCATGTATAGTTTTGACCTTGTATATATAATTTTGACAAGTGATGGCCAAATGAAGCCTCATGAACCATTTGCTGTATTTTTTGACCCCACTAGATGATATTCTTGGCTTGCTTTTAGGCATGCTTAGAGACATTTTTTGAACAGACAGCACCATCTAGTGGGATCAGAAAATACAGCAAGTGGTTCATGAAGCTTCATTTGGCCATCACTAATTTTGACCCTGTCTTGGTTTCAGAAAACCTACAATAAATTGAAATGTGTGCATCAAATTTGGGATTTTTTTTTTATTTGCGTGTTGAATATTCATTCTGCCACAGAAAAAGAATGGTTGTAGAAGTCCAAAACTTCCATGACAAACATGTTTGTGATGAGTATATCTAAACTTTTGACCACAACTACTGTATATGACTCTATGCTATCTGACAATAAGGCTGGTAAAGCTGATGATACCAGATAGCAAATTAGCATGTGAGCACACTTTTCACATGCATGAGAAGCTTCACCAATTAACACTGACATTGCAGAGCCCAAAAAGCAGCCCTCCAATCAGTATCAGTGGAATTGTAAGCAACATGTGTTACACTTCGCTCAATGCGCACTCCTCGCTCAGGCAGACTGGCCTTGAGCTTGCACCAGTGTAATCGCTCAATGCGCACTCCTCGCTCAGGCACACTGGCCTTGAGCTTGCACCAGTGTAATCGTTCAATGCGCACTCCTCGCTCAGGCACTACAGTCTCTTACAGAGCCCTACAGTTATGGAATAGTCTCTACAGTCTCTTACAGAGCTCTACAGTTATGGAATAGTCTCTACAGTCTCTTACAGA
>JAODKM010000099.1:15298120-15319932 GCA_026780845.1 Petrocephalus sullivani | reverse complement strand
CAAAATATGACTAGGGTTGAGCTTTCCATCCACTGCACGTACAATGTCAGGTATGCCTGCAGTGGCATGAAAACCAATTTTAGTGTCAAGCAGGGCATCCCCTCCCACTGGACATTGTATGTAGTTGTGCACACAGCACAACAAAAATGTGATTAATGTATGCACAGATGCAGGACACAGTGGCCTTACTGAGCCCATGTGCATCTGTAGGTCTGCAGGAAATCACCACTGGCGTAAAGGCAGAGAGAATTTGCACAGTGCAATGAGGCCAAAATTCCAGTGTGTACATCTTTTCTATTTATCCTGCACCAGACTAAGAAGTCTCATTATTTCATCGCAGGCCAGTGTGTATTTCTTTATGAATTGTTCATTACTGAGATGGTTCACTATGGCTTCCTGGCTTCCATGGCTTCCTGGACATTGTATTAGGTTGACTGGCACAATTTTCTGTCATTTGGAAGAGCATTTGTGAGGTCAGGCACTGATGTTGGACGAGAAGGCCTGGTTCGCAGTCTCCGTTGTAATTCAGCTCTAGACCTTGTATTGTGCACTGGTGTGCAATCATGTTGTTCTCACAAACTGGGGAGCATGAAATTGTCCAAAATGGCTTTGCATGCTAAAGCATTAAGAATGCCTTTTACTGGCACTAAGGGGCCAAGCCCAACCCCTGAACAACAGCCCCACACCCCCTCCACCAAACTTTACACTTGGCACAATGCAGTCAGGCAAGTACTGTTCTCCTGGCAGCCGTCAAACCCAGACTCGTCCATCGGATTGCCAGACAGAGAAGCACAATTTGTCACTCCTAAGGACACACCTCCATTACTCTAGAGTGCAGAGGCAGTGTGCTTTACACTACTGCATCCAACAGTAGTACTTGGTGATGTAAGGCTTGGATGCAGCTGCTTGGCCATGGAAACTCATTCAATGAAGCTCTCTACACAATGTTCTTAAGTTAATCTGAAGGCCACATGAAGTTTGGAGGTCTGTAGCTATTGACTATGGAGTTGGTGACTTCTGCACACTGTGCGCCTCAGCATGCACTGTCCCCTCTCTGTGATTTTACGTGGCCTACCACTTCATGGCTGAGTTTCTGTTGTTCCCAGTTTCTTCCACTTTGTTATAATACCACTAACAGCTGACCGTGGAACATTTAGTAGCGAGGACATTTTACAAATGGACTAATTGCACAGGTGGCATCCTATCACGGTACCATGCTTGATTTCACTGGGCTCCTGGGAGCAACCCGTTCTTTCACAAATGTTTGTAGAAGCAGTCTGCATGCCTAGGTGCTTTATTTTATACACCTGTGGCCATGGAAGTGATTGTAACACCTGAATTCAATTATTTGGAGGGGTGTCCCAATACTTTTGGCAATATAGTGCATATTTCCATTGACTTCCAATAAATTTTTTATTAGTAAAAAGTCATATTATAGATATTTATAATACATGTTTTAGTAAAAACTGAGCTATACATATATGTAATACCGTTTTCTAGTAGAAATACAGTTCTTACTAGTAAAAATATTATATATATATATATTATAGATAGATATAGATATATTCTTACTAGTAAAATTTGAGTTATTACTTCTACTAGTTAAAATAAAGTTAAGACGACTAAGCCTTAGATTATTAAAAGACCATTTGGCTTGCCATACCAACTGTCAACCAATAGTCATAGCAATGGAAAAAAAATGCATGAATATAGCTAAGTTTAAAAAAGGCATTTACGAACTAAGAGAAATCGAATCAAACTCATAGGACAAATAGCGTGTGCATTTGGCGCCATCTGCTGTCTCCAAACTCTCATTGGCATTTCAGAAGAACGAATATAAATATAAAAAAATGTGTTCTTAAACCACTGTACAAGCTTCTACTTTAAAGCGTCCTGATAGACAATTTAAAACCCTCTAAAAACCCATTTATTCATAAATAAAAATTTCGACGCAAAAAATGGAACTTCACGTCTGTATTATTTCTCTTTATGCGACTTATACAAAGAGCACATTAACCCATGTGAGACAGCAGTGGACAGCTACCTGAGCGCCCGGAGACGGTACCTTCCTCAGCGGTACTTGCGGGTCGGGGATTATTATTATTAGTAGTAGTAGTAGTAGTATTAGTATTAGTATAATTATCATCACTACAAGTATTATTATTATTATTATTGTTAATATTATTGTTATTATTAAAGTGAAAATGGAATGCAAATATCAAAACGCAAATGTTCATTTCATTCATTTACCATTTAATACAGGGGTTACATGAGACGGTCCAGTCATGCGCTGACTGATATCATGGTGACTCCAGTGCTACTGTGGCACTCGGGATGATCGGGGTGTCGCTTTAAGAAGACGTTACGCAGCTGCCTGGGTCCGTGCGCTGCCCGCTGGCCCGCGGCGCTCCGGCACACTCACGCCGCGGCGCGCCTCTCCTTCACCTGCGCCTTCCACGCTTCCCCGGCAGCGCACGGCTTCCGCTTCGGGGTCTGGGGCGACAATCAATTGGGTGAACGCGCCGAAGCCGGCTACGTGATCATGGGTCGCTGAACGAATACCGGCGCGGTACGCAGGTAAAGATCTACGTCGCTCACTCGCGTTTATCATTATATCAGCTTTACAATTGATTCCATCTGCTAAGCCGTTTCACGTTTGATTGTGGAAGATGCAAGGTGCCACCTCTGCATGGTTGCTATTTATGTATATAGGACACACCAAGGACTGGGATCAGTATGTATGCGGAGCGTTTTATGAATAGGGCGTAGAGTGGGGATTGAGGTTTCAGGCACTGCAGGCAGAACGGGAGATGCGTGCGTATTTTTTGCATATCTGTGGTGCATAAGGGGGAAATGTGCACGGGCACGTTGTCCTCGATCGTTTGTAAAGCTGTTTTGTGCTGAGTAGTGTGTGCTGCAGTGCTGCAGCGCCCGGCGTATGCCCATCTCCTAGCTGTGCATGTCATCCTCTTCACCAGCGCTGCCCATGAAAACGGCTGACTCTTCCATCCCTTCTGAAATTTATGGACGTTTGCGTATTTTTCGTACTTCAAGGTTAAGCAGTGTATAAGGTGGAATAGGCATTGCGCAACATTTTCTGGTGCACTGTGCAGTGTGAGTATAGTGAGATGTGCATAGTTTATTCCGGAACATTTGTGATTCGACCTCCGTCCAGAAACCGGTGTTAACATTCTGTAACTCTTTTGTTGTACCGCATTACCAGAGACGACATATTGCTTGGTTCGTGGAAAAATACTAAAGACTTGCAATGTTTTTTGTTATCAATACCAGGTAGTACTTATAGACAATGAATAAATGCGAGAAATGCAATAGGACCCGCATAATATTATGATAACAAACAAAAACACGTACGTAACTATTATTTTATTGGGTGAACGGCTTAGTTAAGAAAATGTTGAGGGGCAAATTACTATCTATATATTTCCAATACGAGTTTCATAATGCTAATAATTACATGTTTCTTTGATTATCGTTTTTTCCAGAGAAACGTATAACCACCAGATAAAAATTTTAGTTTTTTTTTATCTTGTTCGATTACAGTAGTTAGATGT
This sequence comes from Petrocephalus sullivani, assembly GCA_026780845.1. Classification (NCBI taxonomy): domain Eukaryota; kingdom Metazoa; phylum Chordata; class Actinopteri; order Osteoglossiformes; family Mormyridae; genus Petrocephalus; species Petrocephalus sullivani. The sequence continues at coordinate 15,316,360 of JAODKM010000099.1, read as the reverse complement.
TTAGTTACATGATTAACTACTTGTCATATCTACTATATACTTTTTCAGCTGATTCCTTTCCGTAGCCATATTACTGATGTTTAGAAATATTGGCCTAGTCACAGGCTGTGATATCAATGCAGGCCATGTCTAAGTCAAGGGATGAACTTAACATGGATGTAATAAGCATAATAAGACGGAGAAATAGTCATCTGATATAAATTATTAGCCAGTTGTCCTTGATGGTTAAGATGTGGATTCGCTAGGAGGAACTCTACCTAAAACTGTAGTTATTGAGACAATCTGCATGACACGTTGCTAGAAGTCAGAATCATTGCTGCAACCTTTGTTTAGAACTTTTTTTGTTGCAAAACTACCTGGTACTTATCTAGCTTAATTTTTCGTATTAGTGATTGCCTTATAGTTACTTACTGTATTGTATGGTGGACGTCCATTCAAAAGTCAGATGAGGACTGAGCCCCACGGTTAGTCAATGAAATGAAACCATAAAAACATCAATGATGCAGTTGATTGTAGTAAATATATCTTGGCGTGTTGTTGGTCTAATATGATAATTAGTTTTTTCTCTTATCTCCTGGAAATTATGTGAGGCTGTGGGGAGAACATTGAGACTGTTTATATCTAGCCAGAGCAATCAAGAATGTGGCAATTAGTGTAGATTAATCTTGGCAGACAGCCAATGAATCCATTGGTCAAGGATTTTAAATCATGTGGCTTTGCAGATTTTTGCAGATTTTTGATCTTGTTTTTATTAGATCATTGCAATTGAAGTCCTAAGTGGACCTCATTTCTCTGGAGCTGGACCCTGCATGGATGGATCATGGAGAAGTGCACACATTGCCGTAAATTGTGCTCCAGAGTTTAAGGCTCCCCACTGAATGTGTCCGACGCAAGATTAGCTTTGAAAGGCAGACAGCAGGTGGGATATTGTCATGCGTTCCAATGCAAGAATCATCCATGGGATGTTGGTCCTTCAAAGAGGTGATGGTTTCATGTGCGTTCTTTTTTAAACCAATATATTCTTTTGGTTGCCAGACACAACTGTGTGTCGTGCTGCTGTAGGGTATCTAAAGCAGAAAATCAGCAGGATTATATCTATGAGTGGCAAAAAAGACATTGCATATGGGCCTGTCAGTCTGAATTCTCCAAGCCTTTCATGAGAGGATATAACTTCTTATTTTCCGACACGGCTTGTTGTAAATTGCTTTCATATTGTCATCAGTTTAGATGGTTCAGAGCTATTGGAGCTTATCTGAGTTTATTGTGCCATGGACGGCCTCTATTTAAGGTCATCATCAGTCAGTATGAGCGCTGATGATTAGAGCTCGTACCGTGTATCACATCCATCCCATCCCAGTAACCACTTGTGCAGTTAGTTTGGCAGCAGTGTGGAGATCACACACTTTTTAGCCATGTTGGTGGGATCAGTTTGTATTCACAAATTCACCTGAGTCTAGCCTGAAGAAAGCTGGGAATCCTTCTGGATTCAATCCAGCTGTCATGGTGCTATGACACTGATGCTGTCCTCTGTCTGCCCGTGCAGTAGATTTTGCACATACTTAGATACCCTAACCCTAGATCCCTAGAATGCTTTTTGCACTTGGCAAGTTGAGTCTGACCCTGCTGTGAAGATGCCTCATCCTTCTCTCTCTCCTGCTCCCCCAAGTATCGTACTGTGTAAATGCACTTATTGCTCAGCAAACAATTCCTCTTTGTTTTCATTCTATTCTGTTTAGTTGCATAAAAGTTTTCTGCTGTAATAAGCCAAGAAGCAAATGATAGAACATTGCATGACCTTTTTTTTTTCTTATGCAACACTAATTGTTAAGGATAGGAACTACAGACCTTAATCTCAGGGCACAGAGGGAGTGGTGATGTGTTGGACTGAGGTTTACCCCCGGGGCTTATACCCTAAGCTGGTGTCTTGGAGACAAGCTAGCTGCTGCATAATGCGTTTAATGCCGCATTAACCCTCAGGTACCACCGTGCTTCTCTGTCACTGCTGTAGAAAACCACTGACTCAGTGGCAGGTTTGTTTGTGTAGCTTTTTATATGGCCTGTAGCACTGTGCGGGTTGGGATAGTAATCGGAGGCACGCGTGAGCCGTGACCTTCAGTCAGAGCTGGTCACCGCCTGGCTCACGCTACGGGGTCTCCTGTCATGACAGTGACAATGGTGACTTCCTGCTGGTGCGCGATGTAGAAGCTGCAGAAGGGGGTGATGGGGGGGAGGGATGCCCTTTTTCCAGCTTTGTAGGGGTGGGGGGAGGGGTGAGCGATTCTTTGAAAACGTACCAGAGTTGCTTATTTATTTCGGTGTCTATTGTTACGTGAGCGCTAGGCCTGCTGACTGCACCCCGAGCACGTCTGTGTCCTCGGCCCCGTGCATGCTGGGTAAATTAGAGCATGTCACAGCGTTCTGACTGACTGTGTCTATGAGTCACTCTCTCGGTGGCGTGCTGCGGGTCGTGAGGAGCGCCGCCGCATTCTGCTGCGCTCTGCAGGGGACTGGGACAGGGTGCTCCTGCATGCACGCTCGCTCTGGAGCATGCTCTAGCAACGCAGGCACGTCATATTTGCAAAATATATAAGATGTGTGTGTGTGTGTGTGTGTGTGTGTGTAATATATATATATATATATATATATATAAATATAATGCTTGAGGCAATCACTCACCAGTACTTGTAGAACCTTGGCCATGGGGTGAGGGGCGACTTCATGTTTCCCAGAGAGCAAAGCCAAGGTCACCTTGACAACGGAAATGCAGTCTGTATCCGGGGTAAACTAAGGGGAAGCTGTAGTCATATCGCTTAGAAAGGGATGGGGGGGCGTGCACAGGCAGGAATACCAATGACAGAAGACGGTGCAGCAGGTACACGTATCCTTGTGTGTGTGTGTGTGGGGGGGGGCGGGGGGCAGATTGTGGATCCCACTAGACGGGAACACACTGCTCAGGTTGAGCAGATGAAGGTCATCCTCACTGTTACTGCCTTTCAGTGATGTGCAGTTTGTTCCCAAATCCCTCCTATCAACTAGGAATCTGTGTCCATTCCATTGATGAATAGTGCATGTATTCGATGGACAATGACTAGAATTGCACTGATTGTATTGGCAAACTATCAATATCAGCCCGTACAGCAATTATTGGCCATGGTTATGAGCTGATGTTTACTGCCCATAATTCCCTTTAAAATAGTGACCCATATTACTTTGCACACAACTAAACAGTTAGAAAAATGTCGGCTGTGTGGAATGATTTTAATGTTACTGAAAATTATGTTAGGAATACATTTTGCAAACACTGCTCTGCTAAAATTTCATGAGGAGGATCTACTAATAAACATTTCAACACAACAAATGTGATTGCTCACCTTAAGGTGAGACAGGGAAGAGTATGAAGAGATTCTGAAAAACAAGTCCAGTAAAGAAGGCTGCAGTGATGCTGAATAACGCCGGTCTGTCAGTACGCAACCATTTGATAGGAAAAGAAAATTCAGTGCAGACAGCATGAAATCAAAAGATATTACTCAGAAAATCATGGAGTTTATCACACTTGACAATCAGCCCTTCTCTGTTATAAATGTTGTAAATATATAAGATGTATACATGTATACAGCGTGACAATACAGTTTAGGGGCGCACGTTTCAGAAAACCTCACGATTCAATTAGATTTCGATTCTTTGGCTCGTGATTCTATCCAAAACGGATTCTTGATTTAAAACAATTCTTGATTCAAAACGGTTCTCAATTCAAAACGAGTCTCACTTCAAAACGTCCATTTTTTTTCCATCAGTCTGATAGGAAATACAAGCCTGAGATAATACTTAAAGTCGCATTACAAAAATATAAACTGTTGCAAATATAAGCTGAAAACTTTCAACTTAAATTAAACAACTTAAATTAACACGTTACTATCTGAGCAGAAATCGGTATTGCACCATCTATATGATTGGAAAACTCCTCCTATACATTGGATGCGTGTGCGTTGCGGTGCGACTGCGCTGCGTTTCCATTCCGTCCGAGGTCGTCCGCCAATTTGCACTGGATGCGAGACCACGTGATCTAGAGAGAGTTGTTAGATCGCGCGGGATAACGCGATAACAACCGTGGGTAAAACCAATGGCGTTAGTTTTGCTGATTTCTGCGCACTACAAACATTATTAGTATGCTTCCTAGTTAATTTTGTCCTTGTTGTTGCTCAACTTTAATTGTGTTTGATGTGTTTAGCATTGTGTGCAAACTTAACTTCTTAGTGTCCATGTTCTGAAGGGATCATCTGGAGTTGGCGCATGCGCGCTGTGTTGTGTTCTTGATCCGTATCCGTCAAAATTAGACTTGATGCGCATCTTGACGGACTGCTGGACATGTGACGGAACAGAGACGTAGTGGAGACGCAACGCCTCGGAACTGGTGTAAACTGATGCATTGACTTTATTGGCGTGGATAAGCTGCGGCTGCCGTGTCGGAGACGCACCGCAACGCACAAGCATCCAGTGTAACCCCTGTTTGTTAACTCATCCATAACCTATTGACTATAAATAAGACAAATTAATCTAATCAGTCCAACAGCATTTTCATACTAAATGTGGACGGGATGATACTGCGTTTATCACAACTCGGAAATACGTGACAAACAGGACGCACAATTTTATTGTAAAATACAGGACGATTCCCTATTTTAAGGGATGTGTGGCAACCCTAGTTATACCTTTTATATGACAGGTCCTTACAGGTCCCTAACAGCTTCTGCTTGACTATTGATTGTACAGACAGGGACACCACAACAGATTTTAGGCCCCATAAGAGCATATTATCATATTGGGTCCTGAAACCAGACCAATCAAGGTTTGCTGCAATTTTTTTAGGTCCCCTGTACTGTAACTTTCGCCTGGGTGCTGCCACAGACCTCTGCGTGCATCTGGGGAAAATCCCTTCAGATTAGGCATGAGTGGGGGGGGGGGTGGTCACAGAAGGTAGAGCAGAAATCTGTCTGGCCTCAAAGTCACTGTGTATTAGTCTATGTGAATCAGTCCACACAGCACAGTTTTTTAGTTTAGATTTATATTCCAATATAATATATTTCTGGCTTTGTCATTTGGGCACCATGTCTTTGCTTAAGAGTGTCTGTTAGAGTTTATTTTTGGCTTATTTGTGGAGTTTTCATTTTCCTAAATCTGTACAGCTACATTGTTTTTGTCCACATGTTAAGCACTTGCTTGTGGACCCAACTGGCAGCTACTAGCAGAGCTGATAATTAGCTAAAAGTAACTGTAGGAAATGGATATTTATTATTTATGTTCATTTCGCTGTATTCACTCCATCCTGAGTGATTCCCGGCTTTGTGCTCATAGCGCAGGAATAGGCTTCAGACCCCGACAACTCGGCACGGGACCAAGTGGCTATAGAATATGGATGGATGGATGGATGGATTTGACTTCATTATTCTCCTCATTATTGGCTTTATTATTTTTGTGATTTATACAATTAGGTTCCTGTGTCTAGATAGCTGGGACTGATTTGTAGTTGACTACAGTTAAAAACACAGTGAATCACTCACAGTGGTTAGTTTCCTTTATTTTACTTTGTGTCTAACCAGTTAAAAATGATTCAGCAGTACAGTAGCCACATTCCATCTGTAGCAATGAGCCCATTTGTTCCTGTGGCCTAGAGCTTTTGGTGCCAAACGGAAGGGGGGGGGGTGATTGGGGGGGCTGTGAGCCGCGGTGAGGGCGGGGGGAGACAGACTGACAGTCAGCTGTGTTTTTTGAGGCCTGAGCTGAAAGAGCCTTTGTCTGTGGAGGACCCTGCAGCCGACAGCACCAGGGATTTAGGCATGGCTGCCTGTCGACCTGGCATGACATTTCGCATCAGATGGAGGGGAGCAGACGCCGCTTAGACACCCGGCTGAAAGGCCTGGGATCCTGTACAGTTTGTGCAGGGTGGCAGTCCCGCCACACCTGGGCAACGGCTGCCTTGGGTCTCCCCTCCTCTTGGGCTTTGACGACACTCTCCATGCATAACTGGCTCTTTTTAAGCGACTGCTTTGTGAGATACTGCAGGGAGCGAGAGCCATTGGGCTCTCCTGTCCTGTTTCTCATTAAGTAGCACCCTGTAAAACTTAATTACATGTAACGTGAACTCCTCTGACATCACCGGGTTATATTTCACTTTCGTTTTCTATTGGAGGTTTATGCAAAGTGAAGAATAATTGGCAAATAATCAGTGTTTTTAATTTTTTTTTAATTTACACGATACTAAGTTAAGACCAGAGAGGTGGGTCAGTGGGCCCCAGGAGCAGTGAGGGTTGAGGGCCTTGCTCAAGGGTCCAGTGGTGAGTTCACGTTGCAGACCATTGGACTTGAAGTGGTGACCTCCTGACCATAGGCGCAGTGTCCTGACCTGCAGACCCACACACAGTTCCCGGAAGTCCAGTTTAGTCTAGATTCCATCTGTCATATGTGTGATTAACAGAAACTTATTTATGGAAATCAATTTCAAATTGACACAATAAAACACAAAAAAGAATTAAAAAAATTAATTCTAGTTATAAAAAAGCATCATCAAAGAGCATATGCCTGTCCTTCTCAGCTGACTCCATAGAGCCATAGACCTGGAGGTTTAAATCCGAGGACAGACACATGTGTTACCAGCAACCGCAGCCAGTGGGAGATGCTTTACCTTACCTGCAAGGAAGTTGTGGTCAACCAATTGATCAGAGAGAAAAAGAAATTAGTTGATTTTTAAGCATTTTATGGCGTGATCAGCCAATTTAATCAGACTGCACAGGCTGCATGCGAATGTAATTCTGTAAATCTTTGTGAACTACTGAAGGAACAAGTCATGAAAAACAAAAGTGAAATACTGATCTCATGATTGTTCATCATTAATGAATTGTGATATCTTATACCTCAAGCAGTTACTGTCTATATCTGTAAATTCTGTAAATCTTTGTGAACTACTGAAGGAACTAATAATGAATAAAACAAGTGAAATACTGATCTGATGATTGTTCATCACATTTTTTTCTATTAAGCATTTACTATTCGTTCTTAAATTCAGCAAAGCCAAATCCAGAAACTTTTACATATCTAAACGTTAGAGGCCCACCTTTGTATGTAATTCTTTTTTGTTTTGGGAATATCTATGGTTAATTTTGCTTGAATAAAATAGCTGAAGACTTTGGATGGAATGGTCTGTTTAGCAAAGAGATAACATGTAATGATGAGGCAGAAACCAGGTCAGCGATATAGATGACTCACATTGCACCAGAACATCTGCCAGGCTGCTGATCTTTGTATGAACCCGTCTCAGTCACTCAGTCCCCTGCAAAAGCTCAGATCTGCCCCCAACCTGAACAGGCTGTTGCAGTAGGCCATTGCAACTGCAGACCCAGCATGCCTGTCCTGTCCTTATCCATGCTGTTTATCCAGTACAGGGTTACAAAGCCTGGAGCCTGTCTCAGTGCCAGAGCCAGAGGACATGGTGGCTGGGCATTTCTCAGGCACTGGTTCAATTCGCTGCATGTGTTGGGGAGGGGGGTGTCACTCTTTCTCATCCGCTTATTCCAGACAGGGGCATGTGCCAGCCTGGAACCCTTCCTTCCTAGGCAGGATAAGGCACAAGGCTGGGTGACCCTGTGGATGGGATACCAGCAAAAATGATTCCATCCATCCATCCATTTTCTGTGACTGTTTGCCCTGTTCAGGGTCACTGGAGGGCGGAAAGCAGGCAACGACCCAGGATGGGCGCCAACCCATCGCAGGCTAAAATTATTCATGCTGCAAAACTGAAAATTGTCATGTTTCTTGTCTCGTGCTTGAGTGAAAATGGCTTGATATATTACCTGCCACAAGGGAGTCACAGGCTTGGCCCTTGAGATAGATCAGTCAGCCACTCTGAGAGCGTCTGAAGAGTGAGACTTGTGGCTTCGACCTTTCAGAGGATGATCCCATGGTGTCATGGCACGCTTAAGCCCCCTTCACTCTATCTATCAGTACTACCTGAGCTGAATCTGTAGATGGCATTAAATAACCAGTATCCCCCTTGGAGGGATTGAACACTGGAAGTGCTGAACTGACTCATCCCTCCATTTCCCTGTGGTAGCCTTCAGCAGGATGAACAAATGCCCTTCTGTCATTTTATGGGATAATAGCCTAGTGAGCATGGTCGTCATTAATTTTTAATGCCTAATATTATAAACGCCATTATGTTTCTTGATTTCTTGCAGCTGATTGTTGTGTTCTTTCAGGACAGGTAACATCTTGTTTAATTTAAAAGTTTTATACATATATAAATAAATCTGACATCTGTAAGTGGCATATTTAATGCAGAGCAGGATGGTGTGAGCTCAGTGCGCCACAAGGTGGCGCCCTTCAGCCAGACGTCAGAGAGGCTGCTAGAGCATTAGCCAAGGGGCGGCATCTGCACCGGGTCCCTTATATTTGTCTCACTTGTAAGTTGCTTCGGATATAAGCATCTGCTGAATAAAATAAATGGAAAGGTCTTCTCCTGGGCCAGGTGGCCGGCAGACAGCAAGGCTTCGTCACCGTGCCAACGCTGACACTTATGCTGATGATGAAGCTGTCTTGGTGCTTGTGTTCCCCTGGGCAAATGTTAAACCGTTTCCTACTGGTCAGGGGTGTGTTGCTTGGTAGGATTGTGCTTGTGTCTGGAAGGTCGTGGGCTTGAATCCTGCGGTTGGTCAGCAATCTTATAACCACTGGGCTCTTGAGCTGGGCCTAATGTGCCAGTGGACCACTGGATGCTAGATCCAATCTCTAGGCTAAAACTGTTTACGAGCTAAGTAAATAAATGTAAATCGTTAGATTAATTATGTGACATTATGACATTAAGTTTAGTGAAAGTATAATACAACAAAGAATTTGTACGGTGGTTCTGTTCCACATATTTTGTTGTATCGACTGAATCCACTCACAGGCTTGAAGTTTATTTAGTTTATTGAAACTGGCTTTAAGAAATATATTGAATAGTTTGGGGTATTCAAGCAGAACTTCAGGAGCCATTCTTCCAGAATAAATGTTTGTTTTGTGCTTCATTTAAATAATTAAAAATCTATGAAATTCAAGGAACTGATATTACCCTTAGTCACTGTGCCCATACCTGGATGAGTGATTACTAGAAGTAAATGAAAAGGTGGATTTTAAGACAAACGGTGAGGGGTGTGTTCTGTTTATATGTTACTGTACGTATATCTGTGTATTTAGTTTGGAAGAGACAGTCGCTCTTTCACTGAGCCTTTGTCTTTCATGTCAGGTTTCGTATGTTATTTGACTCCGCACATGTCTGTCTGTCTGTGTCTATGTATGCGTCACGCCTGCAGCCCAGCCGCCTGCACAGAGTTCTTCGTCCACGGCGAGACAGAGGCTACTTGCCCGTATGTCTGCCCCGGCTAACCGCAAGTCCTCTTCAGGATCCCGCAGGTACCTCCCAGCATACTGTTGTCTTCCCCATCTCTCATAATTCCACCACTTTCCTTGGTTTTTATCACCCCTATGTTCCTCCTTTGTATCCTCCCCCATCGCGTCTCCTTCCCTCTCCCTCCTTTCCTTTGTCTCTCTCCGTCTCCCTGGAACTCCCACCCTGTAAGAGTATCCATGTTCCAGCTCTCTGTTTACACCTTTACTCCTCCTCCTAGCTCTCATCCCTTGTTTTCTGCCATTTCCCGCTCCATCCCTCTCTTCTCCAATCAGAATTTAAATTGGGGAAGCTGTTAGTGGCTGACTCCTGCCTTTCCCCATGCGCACAGCACCTTCTTCTCCGTGTTTCTTAGGTGTGACACGCACCTTGCAGTGAAGTAACCCTTTTGCCCTTCCAGCACCACCCTCCAGTTCCTCTCCTTTTTTTAACGCTCTCTGACTTGTAAAATGTGTCTCCCAACACCTTGGTGACGTGTCTCTACAGTCACCATTACGTGACCTCTTATTTATTTCCCATTTCGCTCCAAGAATAGGGTAATAGTATAAAACATCCCAAAAAAGAAAATAACTTCTAGATATGAAGCAACATCGGCAAAGAACACGTCATGTCCTTCTCAACTGATGTCATTGTACCAGTGAAACACTTACCTCTGGCTATCGTGAAGGTCGCGGGAACTTGAATTTGTTTGATACCAAATACAGAGGTTTTTGGAATTATGTTTACATGAGTAGCTTGAGCCTCAAAGATTTGATTTCCTGCTTTTAAGGCTCCTCTTCACATCACTGACACGGCCTATGATTCATTTACGCTTGCACCAAAAAAACAAATTAGTATGCCGAACAAGCTTGTTTTGGCTTTCGTCTGGGAGAGCTTGATGCCTAATACTGCACTAATGAGTACAGCCAATATTTCAAGCGTTCTAAGGACACAGTTAATAAGAAGGTTAGTGAGTTTAGGACCTTGGCAATCTGTGGCCTTGGCCTGTGTTAATAGCAATATCCATCTACCCGCATTTATCTAGGATCATTGTTTTAGGCAATTTTTTAACTTTCAGTTTCCCTCCGTTTTACGAGGAGTTCGCCTTGGGAATGTGTAGCTAGCATGGCGCCCCCGCCTGAACCTGCCGTCCATGCCTCTCCTTCTCTTGTTTCCTTCTCCAGATTCAACCCCCTGAAGGCTCTGCAGCCAAAACGCCGCTTGCAGCAAATGTTGTCGTCCCCCTCCGCGTGAGAGACGCTCCTGTCACTGCGTCACGGCAACGCACGCACACATACACGCCCGCACACCCTCACGTAGAGCGTAGCGTTAGCCCAGACACGCACACGCGGGTGCATGCACACCAGCCCCTGACCCGATTCCCGATACGCCGGTGTGTGACGTTCCCAGGAAGGTCACCTGAAAAAGACACAAGTACATGTGACCATAACGACACACACGCACCAGTCTAACATTTCCAGGCACCCACCGTTCATGGCAGCTTGCTTGGCGTGTGAAGTCTGTTGTTTATGAGGTGACGTTAGTGCCGAAATTAAATCGTGTTCAGAAGGTTACCTAGTACTGCTTATCGCAGTCAGGCTCACAGAGAGCAAAAGGCAGGCCGTACGCCCTGGATGGGATGCCAGACCATCACAGAGCGTGTGCACACTTCTAATTGTACACCATGAGCAATTTGGAGATCCCACTTAGCTTAAATACATGTCTTTAGACTTCAGGAGAAAACCTGCGCAGATTGCGAACTCCACACACATACACGCAGCGAAGAGGAGATTTAAGCCTCCAAACCCTCAAGAGACAGGAGAGACGCTCACTGAGCTACTGAGGCATTGTGTATTCAGACGTTTCCGATTTTATTTAAAAAATGTTTAGCTGAAGTCCAGATTAGAAAATTCACATCCAGGTCAATCAAACTAGCGATGTCAATAAGCTCTTGAAACCTATTCAAAATATGTTCTCAAATTGTCTCAGTATGTTCAAAATAATGTTTTGAATAATGATCAAATATGTCGAGAAATGATGGCGCAAAGAAGGACTCTTTTCTCACTCTTATCTGTGCGGAAGACACTGGACCCCAGGGATCATTGCAGCCACAGTGTTTGATAGTGTTCGTCCCACACATACATCTGTGTACTGTATATTGTGTGTGTAAACATTTTTCTAAACATGGTACATGAGACCAGGTTAAGCTAGCTCACTAGCTCAGATAGTCTCATATTTTCAGTTAATTCAACTAAGAAGGAATTATCACTTTATATTGTTAATCACCCCTTTTTCAGTGATAACGCATGTGCCTTAATTCATATAAGCAATTTAATGACACTAATAGTAATAATCACCCTTATTATTATCATCAAGATTATTATCAATGACTGATAATGATAATTGTTATTGTTGATCTTTATGATTATTTTACTTTATTATTCATTACATGAATACATGACATTTTATAATAGCTAATAGAAAATAAGAATTTCAGCCAAAAAGCCACATACAAAAAGTATTGCCAACAATAAAAGCAGATGTTATCAGTCTGTAATTTGAGTCCATCCCTCCATTGAGTAATTGTGTATTTATGTGCTCAAGTAACTGAATTAATGGGTCAATATTTGTATTTCATATTTTAAAATATGAATAATATCAGTCCATCTTCCAGCCTCGTGTCCTGGTCCGGAGCCAGTTCCATGCAGGGTTGTATCCTGGACCGGATGCGAGGCCATCGTAGGGCACAGGAGGAACCTCACACAACACAGAGAGAACAGGCAAACTTCACATGCACAGAGCCGAGACAGGAACCCCCGAGCTGGAGGTATGAGGCCACTGCACCACAACCACGTAAAATCCAGGGTATCCCCTGTCTTCAATTAGTCTCCATAAAAGTAAAATTCGTAAAGTGACAATGAGTAAAATTTCGGCACTAATGTCATACATAGTTGATTTAGTAAAGTACCTCAAGATGTCCGACTCAAGTCAAGTGGACGACCCCACCAACCTTCCCACCTAGCTTTACCCCAGCCAGCCTGTCAGTCACATAAACAGAACCTGTGTGCTGCTAAATCCCTCTGGCTTGCTTGCTTGCCACCTGTGAGCTTTAAATTACTTTCTTTGCTTTCTAGGTTTCAGGTTTTCTGCTGCTTTCACCAGTCTTTTCAGTTGCTTGACTACCCCGTATCATCCCTCTATTTTCCTTCGCTTTCACCTTAAATGTACCTTTAGAAGTTCAGCCTTCCTCTGGGTCCCATTCATCCAGTGCTGGGGCCCAATGATTGGATAAGCTCAGATCCATCTGAACCAGAGCCCAGTTTTCATTGCTTGATTGAAGTCACATGATCTGACGCCTGGCGAATGGGGAGACTCAGTATGCTGAGTGTTTCCACTGGTCAGAGAAAACCCAAGACATTTTGGTATATCAAAGCCACCAGCTGTGGAGTTTCACTTAAGTCCCTTCATCTCTTGTAACTGGTCTTTGACTAACTGCACGTTATTGCACATGATTTTTTTTTTTTCTTGCTCAGAAAGTAAATTCATTCATCCTGATATTCTTTCCAGTAATTGCTAACTGGTCAGTAGCTAATACGAATGAAGATTAATAAGAATAATAATAATAAGAATAGTAAAATTTTGTAAGACAAAAAAACTGCAGGGACATCAGGTTAACAGATTTCTGCAAAACTCGCCATTTTATATGCATTTTATATGATCTATATTGAGAGAGAGTGACTAAGCAGTGAAATAATCAGAAATGAACCAGGATTATGAAGATCGCTGGTTTTTATTCCATGCTGCTAGGATCATTCTACCTACCAGAAAGCAAATATATATATATATATATATATAAGCCAAAGTACAGTTCAAGTGTCAGCTGTGTTTTCATGTAATGTGCCATTTTGTATTTTATTTGATGGCTTGCTTGTAAGTTGAGGAGCCTTCTGGAAATGGCTGAACCTCAAGCTTACTGGTCACCTGTGTTCACTGTCTGTAATAGCCTCTTATCTCTGGTCAGTTTTGACTATTGCAGGTTCATAGAGCTAGACTACATTCCAATGGAGGCAGGCTTAATGGTTTCAATGCGCCAAAGTCGTGGATTTCTGTCCCCGGAGCGGCACAATCGGTCAGCACCTCCCCTTTCTCCACAGCTCCATCTCCCAGTCAGACATCCACCATTACACACAAGCAGCAGTCCAGTTTTGTTTACTTTCGTTTCATTTTGTTTGTTTGTTTGTTCTTTTACAATTGTTTTGTAAGTGCCGTACGTTGTTTTCCTTCGTGCCGTATTTTCTCTAGAGAATGCAAACAACATTTTCGGGATGTGATTAGTTTTAGCCTTTGTTTCTCATTTTTTCTGTGCGGTTTCTTTTGTTCCTGTCCTGGTAATGAGGCCTTGTTTAAGATAAGCCTGGTGTCTCGTTCACGTCTTGTGGAAATGTTCTGGATATCTTGCTCTGGGAGATGTAGGGCCTGTTGTGTCATCAGTGTCTTTATGGGCTAGACACCATGCGCTGTGCTGGAGCACTGAGGGCCCCCCCCCGTGTCCTGTTCTCCCCAGACGGCCTCCTGCCCCGGTCAGCACCAGGGACCCCTATGGCACGTCCTCTCTCAGCAGTAGCTCCGGATCCTGCAAGGGTAGCGACGGGAGCCCTGTGCCAAGGTAAAAGAGGCGCCGCACACAAACAAGATGCCTACAAGGGAAGGCTTTCTCTGATCTAGTCTGGGGCTAAGATCTAGACAGAGAATTTCTAGGTGAAAGTTGTAGCTTATCATGTTTGCCTGTATAGCCTTAGCCTTTGCAATGTACTTGGCTCTGATCTTTCCCCTGTTGTCTAACCCCCTCCTCTATTGCAGGCGGCAGGTGAAATACACCTCCTGCAGTGACAACCATGGCATCCGCCCACCCCCCCCAGAGCAGTACCTCACCCCCCTGCAGCAGAAGGAGGTGTGCATCCGGCACCTGCGGGCCAAGCTCAAAGAGACAATTGAGAGGCTACAGGACAGGTGAGGCGTGTCTCTGTGGCTCTGTGGCTCTGTGGGGCGTGTCCCTTCCAGGTGTATCTCTATGGGGCGTGTCCCTTCCAGGTGTATCTCTGTGGGGCGTGTCTCTGCCAGGTGTGTCTCTATGGGGCGTGTCCCTTCCAGGTGTATCTCTGTGGGGCGTGTCCCTTCCAGGTGTATCTCTGTGGGGCGTGTCCCTGCCAGGTGTGTCTCTGTGGGGCGTGTCCCTTCCAGGTGTATCTCTGTGGGGCGTGTCCCTTCCAGGTGTATCTCTGTGGGGCGTGTCCCTTCCAGGTGTATCTCTGTGGGACGTGTCCCTGCCAGGTGTGTCTCTGTGGGGCGTGTCCCTGCCAGGTGTGTCTCTGTGGGGCGTGTCCCTGCCAGGTGTATCTCTATGGGGCGTGTCTCTGCCAGGTGTCTCTCTGTGGGGCATGTCCCTGCCAGGTGTCTCTCTGTGGGGCGTGTCCCTGATGGGCTGTCTCTCTGCCGGGCATGTCTCTACGGGGCATGTTCCTGTCACTCATGGGGAGTTTATCCCTTCATGTGTTCCTACTTTCGAGGATCACTTGGCACTCATATGCCCTTGTGCTTTGGAAAATCGACCATCTACAAAATGGCTGTCCCTCACAGCTCCTTGGACACATTTGTCTTGCTGAATTTCACGCCGTATGCGCAGTTATGTTAAGAAATTATCAGGTCCGTCCCCCAACCAATTCTCACCACTTGCTCAGAAGCTGCAGGGTTGCTAACAGGCCTCTCCTGGGAGAGCTCTGAGACTGGATTGTACATGTATTGCCGTTGCCAGGCGTGTTGATGCTGACTTTTTCTGTGTTTGATTTTACATTTAGCTGCCTTTCCAGCAACAACTGAAGTTTAATACTGTTTGCAGTTCCAGATATTGTATCTGACATAATTAGAAATGGTGCATCATTAAGGGTGTAATATAGCTGGTCTTCTGCTAAGTAATGGGTGTTTCCTAAGATATGACGTGAAAGCTGGTCTCTTTGGATCCTCCGTCTGTCTTACACCCCTGTTTCTCTGGGTCCCAGGGATACTGAAATCGACGAGCTGAAGACCCAGCTGTCACGCATGCAGGAGGACTGGATCGAGGAGGAGTGCCACCGCGTGGAGGCGCAGCTGGCGCTGAAGGAGGCACGCAAGGAGATCCAGCAGCTGAAGCAGGTGATCGACGTGGTGCGGAGCAACCTGGGCCAGACAGACACGGGCGTGCAGAAGTGCTTCCAGGACATCAACATCCAGAACCGCAAGCTGGAGACGCTGCTCTACAACATGGAGCTGGCTCAGAACGGCTCGGGCCAGGAGGGCGAGGACGAGGCCGGAGCGGCACCCGGGCTGCCGCTGTCGGCGTCCTGTGAGGGCTCGCCGGCGCGCTCCCTCACCCGCAGCTCCACCTACACCAAGCTGAGCGACCAGGCACTGAACGATAAGAACGGCAACGGGCCCGACGTCCCGAGCCTGTCGGGGGAGGAGACGCAGGACAGCGGCTGCGTCTGCGGGGGGGACAGCCGCGCCAGTCGGGCCGACCTGCTGCTGGAGGCCACGCTGCTGTCGGAGGAGACGTCGTCGCTGCTGAGCGCCTGCTCCCGCCTGCCGCACTCCTCCACCTACGAGAAGCTCTACAGCGGCGAGAGGGGGCTCCCGCTGCGGTGCAGCCGCACCTGCCGCAGCCACCCGTGCCTGTCCCACCATCACCTCTACCTGCACCACCTCCGGGAACAGGCCATCCAGACGGACTGCGGCGGCCCCTACAACCGAGACCTGGACACCATAGCGGAGAGGGCCTTCAAGTCCCAGGCCTGCAGCCCCACCTCCACCTGGCTGTCGGAGGAGGCCGAGGACTTCGACACCATCACCTCGATGACCGCGACCACCACGGCCAACGACCCCACCCCCCTGGCGCTGCCCCGGTCCCCCTCCTGCCCCCTGGACCTGCCCCCCCTAGAGGACGAGGCGGTGCCCCTGCAGCTCCCAGTACCGCAAACCTGCCAGCCCAAGAGCACATCCCCCCCAGGAGTGACGGTGGTGGTGGTGGAGGAGCTGGACGAGGGCGGGGGGGCGGTAGCCGCGGAGCCCTCCTCGGCGCCCCCGCAGAAGAGCTACTGGAGCCGGCATTTCTTGGTGGATCTGCTGGCCGTGGCCATGCCCGTGGTGCCGGCGGTGGCCTGGCTGTGCCGGGGCCCTCGCAGGGAGGGCCAGCCCGTCTACCACATCGGCTCACTGCTGCGGGGCTGCTGCACCGTCGCCCTGCACTCTCTGCGCCGAGGGGGGGGCGCAAGGCACTACCCAGCAGGGGGCGGCGACGGGCTCGGGGGCATCCCCATCTGACCCACAAGAAGCGATTTCCTTTCGGGAGCACCTGACTCACCGCGCAATCCGACCATCGACCCCTCCAGCCATAAACTGCTCTCTATCATTTCCCTTCCCGGATTAACGAAAGGCACCTGGGATGCTTTGGATCGACACCGATTGTACATCCAGCCAGAAAGCCCAAGGACAGCTCTCTGCTCCCCTCTTTTTTGTTCTGTCCGTCTCAGTGTCTTTGGAAGGTGATGGTTCTGGTAGCTGGGTTCCCATGACCCACCCACTCCTCTGTGCATCTGTGTGTCCAAGAGTTTACGTGATTTTTTTTATTATTTGTTTTTGGCTCCATGACTGTCACCGTCATGGTGAAACTGAGTGAACTGCCTTGGGCAAAATATCACATAAAAAAACCATAAGCTGCTGCAGCTGTGAGTTTTAGTAGTAGATATCTCAGCTTGTGGTCGTAGAATCAGTAGTGTCCTTGTCCACATTTGTACATTATAACACATGATTAAACAAAATAGTACATGCATCCTTCCTGGTGCCTAACACTGAACAGGATCAAAGGGGCAAGAAATATTAAATATTTGTGTTTATTCCAGGTACTTCTGAATGACAGGGTTTTACGTTTGTTAGCTTGTTAATTTTGTTTATTTGAAAATATAAGACCTTCATGACACCTATATAAACTGTGCAGCCCACTTGCCAGTACTTCTGATTTCCCCGGGGCTCTCTTGATTTCTCCACTCCTGCTTCCGCTGGACTCCTGTTATGCCATCTCTCCCAGTTAACTCCCAATTTTAGGCATCCACACTTTTATGATCAGGAGAATGTGATCCACACCCAGCACAGCAGGGGGGCCAGTGCACATACGAGCTTATCATGCACCAGCAAATGAAAGCAAACGATAAGCCCTTTTGTAAGCTGCATCAGGCCAACTTCAGCATTGAAAATGGAGGTAAAATTATGTGCTTCATCACACAAAAGAACAGCTAACCTCAGAGAACGCCATACAAACATAAGTTCCTTTGTCCTATAAAGTTGTTCCGAGGCAGATCAGGTTATTGAACTAAAACTTCCCTAATTATCACAACCACATGCTGGCAGGTATGCTGTCTGCGTTTTCTCATTTTCCCCCATAGGCCTTATGAATGTGTGACACAGTTTATGATATTAAGTCTCTACTCAAATGTGAAATTACAGTTATTAGTGACGCTTTAGAGACAAGGCTGACTGATGTCCCTTTAACTGTAACTCTTTGTGAATGCCCTGGAATTATTGTCAGTTTTTTAACATAACATTTAAATTGTTACACTTATGGATTAAGGGAGTTATTGGAAATATTAAGACAAATCACTCACCAAAGCGTTTATGATCATCTAATCGGACACCAATCGGGGGGGGGGCGGGGGGGGGGGGCTACACTCTTTCCCCACAAAAAAACATCCCCGGGAAATTAATACCGAAAAAAGGTTGGGTGTTTTATTTGGTGGCGT